>JARBWK010000014.1:893563-1493563 GCA_030556195.1 Anolis apletophallus
TGGGCAACTATTTTATTTAATAATATTAATAATATATTAATGCATTATATGTCCCTGCAAAGAAACCCTGTCCTTTAATAATATTAATAATAATATAAATAATAATATATTAATGCATTATATCTCCCTGCAAGGAAACCAAGGGAAATGTTGCCCCTTGATTTGCCTGTGCTTAAAACAGTGTCAGTCATGTTTCCCTGCTTTGCCTACTTTAGAACTACTAACGAATTTCGTTAGTAATTATGTTACATTTTAGAAATTTTTGGAATTTTTTTGTAAGTCCTTCTATTACTAATAAAAAAAATCTCCCCCCCCCCCCCTCATTAGATTTTCGATTCTCTATTTTTGGGTTCTAAACCATCCCTACTAGGCACAACTACGGTGAAGTGGATCTCAAATTGGTTAAGCGGACGAACCCAGAGGGTGGTTCTCCCCAATGTTTCCTCTTCATCCTGGAAAGAAGTGACGAGGGGAGCGCCATCTGCAGGGCTTCGTCCTGGGCCCGGTCCTTTTCCACATCTTTATTAATGACTTATATCAGTGTTTCCCAACCAGTGTGCCGTGGCACACTAGTGTGCCATGAGCATACATCAGGTGTGCCGTGGGAAATTGGGACCTTCAATACCCTTTCTTCCCCCCTCCTTTTTCTTCTCCACTCAAGCTCCCTTCTTCCCTTCTTCCCAGCCTCGCTCTGCTCGCTTTGCTCACGCTGCCGCTTCTGCGGGAGGGGGCAGGGAGGAAGACGTGACCCATGCGGGCGCTACTGCGCAGACTCTCCCCACGTCTTCCTCCCTCCCCTCCACAGTGCTCTCTAGATGTAAGTGAACTACAACTCCAAAACCCAAGGTCAATGCCCACCAAACTCTTATAGTATTTTTTCTTGGTTATGGGAGTTCTGTGTGGGAAGTTTGACTCCATTCCATCATTGGTGGAGTTCAGAGTGCTCTTTGATTGCGGGTGAACTATAACTCCCAGCTGTTGAGCAAGACCTTCGTGTGTGTCTTTCTGCCATTCCTGCCAGGATATCTATGTTGTGTTCATCGAAAAAGGCCCAGGTTTCACACTGAGTGTGTAAATACATTTAAAAACATATTAACTATATGTATTACTGTGTTAGAGTGTCATTTTGTGTCATTTTGGTTGGTGGTGTGACCCAGGATTTCGTAAATGTAAAAAATGTGCCGGGGCTCAAAAAAGGTTGAAAAACACTGGCCTAGAGGACCTAGGAAAATCCTATTTTTCCCATTCATGGCCATGAAAACCAGCATCCTCTGCTGGGATCTACTTCCACGCGATGCCTCTAAAGTTCCCACCATGATTAACCACTGAACATTTGGGCTAGCGTTTTGCCACATGTATGGATTGGCTTTGTGTGCCTGCCTTTGGCCTCTCCGCCCCTGAGACTTTTGCTAGGTATACTTCAGCTACTGAAAAATTGATGGAGCACAATGTTTAATTTTATAGGTAATAAAATGTGACCTTTTTCTCCAGACAGAACCTCAACCTCCCTTTTCTACGAGCACAACCCCCCGAATGAATATCCTAATTTGCTTTGTACACTCTTGGTTTCGATAAAGGTCAAGGTATTACCTGTGTAGGGAGAGCCCTTTCGCTCGTCTTATTTGTATAGGTCTCACAGAGACACAGAGGCTTAAAGCTAGTGGCTCCCCCTGGGCTGGGGCGCACAGAAGTGTCAACTCACCCCGGGTTCATTGAGGGCACTCTGGTGAGGGCAAGTGGACTGTGCCGGGACCAATCGAAGGTACAAACTAAATGTCTTATCTGGAAATAACCAAGAGAAAATACTATAAGAGTTTGGTGGGCATTGACCTTGGGTTTTGGAGTTGTAGTTCACCTATATCCAGAGAGCACTGTGGACTCAAACAATGTTGGATCAGGACCAAACTTGGCATGAATACTCAATATGCCCAAATATGAACGCAGATGGAGTTTGGGGAAAATAGACCTTGACATTTGGGAGTTACAGTTTCTGGGATTTATAGTTAACACACAATCAAAGAGCATCCTGAACTCTTGCAAAAATGGAATTGAACCAAACTTGGTATATTGAACTCTCAATTTCCCAGGGCACACCTGATGATTGCTCATGGCACACTAGTGTGCCACGGCACACAGGTTGGGAAACACTGCACTAAGTAGACGAAAGCAAGTACATTGGAAGCCAAGTTTAATGTGTAAACATTAAGTCCCCAAAGCCTCCTTCTTTGTGTCCTTCTTTGACATCAGGCCAATTGTTTAAAAGCAAAAGCCAGCTGGTAAAATAAATACAACAGAAAGCTGCGAAACACTTCAGTGACAAGTTGCCTCTCCGTAGGCCTTAGCCCGTGTGAATAAATACATCGTGGTGCTTGGAATCAAACCACCACAGACTGATTCCACCTAAAACACAGTCTTCAGGCAATTAGGAAACCAGGCAATTAGTGGCCATGGCAACCCCATTAAAGTTGCTTTTGCACTCTTTATTTTAATGGCTCTATTAATTGAAGAGGGAAAATAAATTGAATACTCATCTTTTAGGTGCCATTTTAAGTTTGGGCAATATATAAACTGCAGGGGAAATATTGTTTAAATTATTCTCGGTAAGCTGCAGATTTGGAAAAGGAATCATTTGCGGCAAACTGTACGTGAGATAGATGGCACATGTCAGCCGCCGGTTGATAAGAGCTTTGCCTTCTGAAGCATAATTACTCAAACCCAGGGATGGCGCGCATTATTGAAAGATGTGACTGATAGTAATTTGAAAGTATCGTTTGTTTTTATAAATCATAGAGTCAAATATCTGTTGGCAGGAAAAGGAAGCGAGGGGAAAGAAATAGGAGCCCAGGTTTGCTTTATGGGTCGGTTTCTTTCCCCACCAAAAAAGCAAGAGAAATGCCTTTGAATGGGGGCCTTTGGTATCGGGGGAAGATGAGGTACCTTCTGGATTGATTTTAAGTCAAGGGCGGAGATATAAGCCGAATGGCACGAGGCGAATTCAACTGGCAAGGCTGATGAATCAAGCAGATGGCAAGGCTAAGGACTGATTAATGCAGTGTTTCCCAACCAGTGTGCCGTGGCACACTAGTGTGCCGTGAGAGATCATCAGGTGTGCCGTGGGAAATTAGATTAGAATCTATCTGATGTCATGTATAAAGTTTGCTACTCTGTCTCCGGAACCTCAGCGCGCAGGCCCCTGTTTCCGGGAGGGCCGCTCCGGCGGGGAGCACTTCCGGTCCAGCCCAGCCCTGTTGGCGATATGCAAGGTGTGAGTCAGAGAGCAGTGGAGCCTGAGCGCTAAAGGCAGGCAGGCAGGCAGGCAAGCAGCCAGAGGGGCAGGCAGGCAGGCAGGGAGTCAGCCAGCTAACGGGGGAAAGGAGGGAAGGGAACTTGTGGGAGAAATATGGGTCCCCCAAAGGCCATCCAGCCTGACCCCCTTCAGCCAAGCAGGAAGGCACCACCCAAGCCCTCCCGACAGATGGGCATGCAGACTCTGGCTATACATTAAGGTAGGCAGCATCTTTATTAAGGGCTTGGAAGAAGTTTAGACTAGATATGGTCAAACTTGGGTCTTCCTCCAGGTGTTTTGGACTTCAACTCCAACACTGTGTCCTGTTCTGGGCACCACAATTTAAACTTAAGATATTATAACTGTATATTTACATTACATGTAATATATTATAATTGTATATTTGCATTACATATTGTATATTTGCATTACATATTTACATTACATGTAATATTGCGAATAATATTGCGATATAATTGTTATAATACAATGTGGTATGTAATCGTTGTACTGTGACAATGACATAGTATGTTGTATTTGATATTATAGTATAATATAGTATGATATAATATAGTATAATATATATGGTGTATACATATATTGATAATGTTGCAATGTAATGCAATATAATAATAATAATATACTATATAACTATTAGGTGTAGCACAGCAGTTCTCGTTTGTGCCTGGAGGGCAGGGAATAGGTCCCGGGGCTCCATTAGCATTAGGGCCTGCAGCAGCAGAAGTGGATTCAGAGGATGAGCTAGATGACTGGGGTGAAGCACAGGGCCCTTCGGATGGGCCTCATTCGCCCACAGAGAGCTTGGCATGGGACGAGATGATGTTTGGGCCTAGCATAGATTCCGATCACCAGGTGGAGATGGGAAGCAGCGAAGGGAGTTATGAACACCCAGGGGGGAGGAATTCCCAGGAGCCTGAAAGTGAAAACATGGAAGCAGCCGAGTGGGAAAGTGCGAGGGAGGAAAGTTCTCAGGAAGATAGTGACACATCTGCTGAGAGGCAAGGTCGAACTTTCGATAGGAGACGGAACATAGAGTCTAGAAGGAGGGATGGGTCCCGGGCCCTAGACCGACCGAGGTCCGTCAGCAGGGATTGGAGACGAAGAAGCCTAGAGCGCCGTGGACCTCGACCGAAGGATTAAGTATAGGGGCCGTGGGAACGCATCCTCAGTTCTCCGGCCACGTCGTACCTGTACTGGCGAAACGGAGTAGGACCACAAGCGGTGGTCACCAAGCGTTGCCTTGCTTTACCCTGTCCTCTTCCCTGATTCGCATTGGTTTGCGAAGCCTTGCTCTGTTCCTGATTCGCATTGGTTTGCGAAGCCTTGCCAAGCTTTGGATTATTTGCTACGTTTTGGACATTGTTACTCTAAGCCTTTTGGATACTCTTTTGGACACTCTTATCATATTGGACTATATTCTTTTAAGCTGTTTTTATACTCAATAAAGTAGTTAGCCTCTAGTACGTCTACGTGTGTGTGTTTAAGGGGCCGGTAAGTCCGTGATTGTGACATTAGGCATGGTTTCGAACCCAAAAATCGCGATTCTAAAATCAAATGGGGGGGTTATTAGTAAAGAAAGACTTACAAAAAAATTTCCAAAAATTTCTAAATGTAACAATTACTAACGAAATTCGTTAGTAGTTCGTATGCCAGCGCATGCATTTCAGATGGTTTTGGCCTACAACTCCCAGAAATCCTAACAGCTGGTAAATTGGCTGGGATTTCTGGGAGTTGTAGGCCAAAACTTGAATAAATCACACTGAATTCTAGATGGGACTCTCCAAATGGGAAGGAGGGAGGGAAGGAGGGAGGGAGGGGGTATTCTATTCTTGGAAGCAGCAAAAAAAAAGGAGGAGGAGCCCCCCCCTCGCTCCTCGCTGCCCCTCTCTTACCCCGATCCTGAGGGAGCGAGGGCCCAAGTTTGCCCAGGCTGAAAGGAAAAGGAAGAGGCCTGAGGCTGTGAGGAATGGTGGGAGTTGAAGTCCAAAACACCTGGAGGGCTGAAGTTGGCCCCTCATGAAGCCTCTTCAAGGCTTTAGATCCTGGCAGGCAGAAGGGGCAGGGAGAGTCGCCCACTCCTCCTCCCCTGCCAGGATCTAAAGCATCAAAGAGTATTGGGGTGAGAAACCAACCTAATGTATCATAGAATGAATGCTACTGTAAGTGCCTAATATTATAAGTAATCCAACTGGTCATAGACCTACATTCCATGCACATGCAATAATACAGCAGTAATAACAATGGGTATAAGAAGAGGTACAATTCAAACTGAAGTATTCTGACTGTGGTCCCTCCTCAAACTGCAAAAGGCTCTTCTCTCTGTGCCCGGGGAAAAGCCAAAACCCGGGCACAGCGTTTGCTGCCTGGGTGCACACACATACATATTCTTGGGGGGATTTGCTGCAGAATCTTCTCTATGAGCCCGGATTCTGCAGCAAATCCCCCCCAAAGAATATGTATGTGTGTGCACCCAGGCAGCAAACGCCGTGCCCGGGGTTTTGCCTTTTCCAGGGCTCAGAGAGAAGAGCCTTTTGCAGTTTGCACCCTTAAGGAGGGAGCACAGTCAGAATACTTCGGTTTGAATTTTACCTCTTCTTATGCCCATTGTTATTACTGCTGTATTATTGCATGTGCATGGAATGTAGGTATATGACCAGTTGGATTACTTATAATATTAGGCACTTACAGTAGCATTCATTCTATTATACATTAGGTTGGTTTCTCACCCCAATACTCTTTGATGCTTTAGATCCTGGCAGGCAGGAGAGGCAGGAAGCCTGGAAAAATGTAAACAGAGAGGTTTACTCAGTAAATCCACAAAGGAGGGCCCTTCATCCAAAGTGCCCTCCTTTGCAGATTTACTTCTGAGTAAACCTCTCTGTTTACATTTTTTCCAGGCTTCCAGCCGAAAGAAGGAGCGAGTTTAGGGCTTGCCTTGCCATAATACTTATTGGCAAGGGAGGCGGGAGGGTGGTGAGAGAGAAGGAGGGTGCCCCTTACGACCTAATAACGACACTTAAGAAAATCCTGGCCCCGAAGTTCTATAAAGAAAGTCCACTTCCTGGTTGGCGTTCCAGATGCTGAAATACTCAAAAGTAGCATTTCTTACGAATTTCTTACGAATCATTTCATTTTCATAACTTTTTTCTCATGCCTAATAACTATATACAGGTCCTTCTCAAAAAATTAGCATATAATTTTTTTACATTTACAAATCCTGGGGCACACCACCAACCAAAAATGACACAAAATGACACTCTAACACAGTCATACATATAGTTAATATGTTTTAAAATGTATTTATACACTCACTTAGTGTGAAACCTGGGCCTGTTTCAATGAACACAAAATACAGGTCCTTCTCAAAAAAAATTAGCATATAGTGCTAAAGTTCATTATTTTCCATAATGTAATGATACAAATTAAACTTTCATATGTTGTACACCAACTGAAATATTTCAGGTCTTTTTGTGTTTTGTACTGATGATTTTGGCATACAGCTCCTGAAAACCCAAAAATACTGTCTCAAAAAATTAGCATATTTGGTCGGATGGAATATGCTAATTTTTTGAGATATGTATGCCAAAATCATCAGTATTAAAACAAAAAAAGACCTGGAATATTTCAGTTGGTGTGCAATGAATCGTAAATATATGAAAGTTTAATTTTTATCATTACATTATGGAAAATAATGAACTTTAGCACTATATGCTAATTTTTTGAGAAGGGCCTGTATTTTGTGTTCATTGAAACAGGCCCAGGTTTCACACTAAGTGAGAGTATAAATACATTTAAAAACATATTAACTATATGTATGACTGTGTTGGAGTGTCATTTTGTGTCATTTTGGTTGGTGGTGTGCCCCAGGATTTGGTAAATGTAAAAAATGTGCCGCGGCTCAAAAAAGGTTGAAAATAACTGGATTAGTGTATGAATCTCTGTGTCTTTCTGGCTCATCGTCACATGATACAGCTTTAATTCCCCCTCCCACGTGAGCCTGCTCAACTGTTATCATCCGCAGAAGAAACTCTCCGACATGTTCTACCAATCTCTAACGTTTTCATCTTGCTTGACAGTCTCTTTGGAAGGAAAGTTAATAATAGAGACAGCAAACTAGAATAACACTAAGTAGAACATGTCCAGAGGAGAGTGACCAAACATGGTGAAAGGTCTGGAAACCAAACCCTGTGAGGAATAGATTAAAAACATGAGATTGTCATATTCACTCTGTTCCTGGACGACAGACTTCTTGTCAGGACATTCCCAGTGGGTTAGATTCGGTCATCATACCTCTCCAGCTAATCTCCCTCCCAACCCCGGGGCGCCACAAAGATGTGTGTTGAGTCCTCTGCTTTTCACCTTGTACACATATGATTGTATCCAGCTTATAGGGTTTATTTATTTTATTTTAAATTTTTGTACCCCGACCTTCTCACCTCCAAGGAGGGACTCAGACCGGCTTACAGCAAAATTCAATGCCATACAAATTTAAAACATCTTAAAACAGCATATTAAAATACATAAAAACAGAGATACATAAAAACCACATTGCCATTAAAACCACATTCAACTCGGTCTATAGCAGTGGTCACTCATTTCAGATTGAAATCAATCTCAGCCTATTCTCAGGCCTCGTTCCACATCCAAGTCTTCACCCCCTCCTGAAGGACAACAGGGAGGGGGCAGATCTAACATCGCTTGGGAGGGAGTTCCACAGCCGAGGGGCCACCACAGAGAAGGCCCTGTCTCTCGTCCCCACCAGCCGCGCTTGCGAAGATGGCGGGATCGAGAGCAGAGCCTCTCTGGAGGATTTTAATTTTCTTGATGGCTCGTAGGGGAGAATCCGTTCGGGCAGGTAAACTGGGCCGGAACCATATAGGGTTTTGCAGGTTAAAACCAACACTTTGAATAATAATAATAATAATAATACACTTTATTTATATTCCGCTCTTCTCACCCCGAAGGGCACTCAGAGCGGATTACATCACACATACGGTAGACAGTCGGTTCCACATACAATTACATACAACATACAACATATGACAAATACAATTTTAGAAGGATTCTCTTCAGGCTGCATCACAGGGTGCGTCACAGGGTGTGATTGCGTCATTACGTCACAAGGGAATGCTGTTGCTTCAGCCTCATGACGGACAGCCTCTGTTTTCTGCATTCCACCTTCAGGCAGCTGATCTTACTTTATTTAGGCATTGTAAGTCCTTCCCCGCTTGGCGGTTCCCAGTTTTATCTAATCACAGCTGAGCTGTTTTCGAACTGTTGGGTTAACAGTGGACAGGGCTCACAGCTGGGTGTCCAAATCAGCCCGGGATTCAAACATGCAACCTTCAGATTGCCAGCACAGCTGTTGTTACTACTGTGCTATCTCTCTGGCCCCGAATTGTGCTCGGAAACTAATTGGCAACCAGTGGAGCTGGCGCAACAAGGGAGTTGTATGCTCCCTGTACCCCGCTCCTGTTAGTAACCTGGCTGCCAAGTGTTGCAGTAATTGCAGTTTTTGAACAGTCTTCAGAGGCAACCCCACGTAGAGAGTGTTGCAGTAATCTATTCGAGATGTAACCAGAGCATGGACTACGGTGGCCAAGTCAGACTTCCCAAGGTGCGGGCGCAGCTGGCGCACAAGCTTTAACTGTGCAAAAGCTCTCCCGGCCACCACCCAGACCTGGGGCTCCAGGCTCAGCGATGAGTCCAGGATCACTCCCAGACTGCGAACCTGCACCTTCAGGGGGAGTGTCACCCCGTCAAGCACAGGCTGTAACCCTATGCCCTGTTCGGCCTTACGACTGACCAGGAGGACCTCTGTCTTGTCTGGATTTAGTTTCAATTTGTTCGCCCTCATCCAATCCGACACAGCGGCCAAGCACCGGTTCAGGACTTGAACGGCCTCCTTCGTAGCAGGTGGGAAGGAGTGACAGGTGGAAAGGAGTTCACTATTATCACTGTTTCGGGAATCCATGTGGGTTCTTGGAATGTATTCCCTGTTGATTCAGGGACCATGCTATATTTTTAAAATGCTGATGAAAATTCGCAGCGTGTGAGACTGCTGGATCAGCCATTTAAGCTCTTTGATATGATCTTTGGCTTCTGGCTTCTGCAGCTCCAAGAAAAGTTCTGTTCCTCAGTCTATTAATGCGGTTAATTTGTTTTGTTCTTTTCCCAGAGAAGATAATAGCACGAACTCTAAAATGGGTTTCCAGAATAATTTAGAAACTCTTAAGTTCTCCCCCCAAGACACACAAATGCACGCTAATTGTCACTGATAAGAGATTCTCGTAGAAAGGGATTTAGATAAGCCTTCCGCAGAAACAACTAGAAGTTTGCAGTATCTTATGCAAATATGGGCAATGATCGATAGCTGGAGGCTGAACTCTGGGTGAGGTGAAGCAAAAGAATCCATCTTTCCCCAAAACACAAGAAGTTCTTTAAGGATCAAGAGAAAAAACAGTTGGACAGTCTCACATTCGCCACTGAGATGCGGGGAGTCCAGTATGGTAACAGAGGCATCTCCGCATTGACCCACAAATACACCGCACCACCACCCACCAAGTTCTGCCTTGAAGCTCATAGAGCATTGTCCAAGGTGTCCTATTTATATATAGCATCATAGAGTTGGAAGAGACGTCCAGTTCCTCCCCCTGCCAAGAAGCAGGAAAATTGCATTCAAAGCACCCCTGGCAGATGGCCATCCGGCCTCTGTTTAAAAGCTTCCAAGTGTAAATCCCTTAGTCTACATGGAATTTTACACTTGTTGGTTGGCATGCTTCTCCTCCACCTATGCCTGAAAAGCAACCAAAGGTGTGCTTTTAAAGGCTATTTTTATTTGCCATTTATCACCCCTATTTTCTATATACCAAAAATCGGCCCCATTCACTGCAATTCTCTATTATATGCAGATGACATTGTGTTGCTTTCTCACACCCAGGTTGGCTTAATTAAGGAGGACCTTGAAAACATTCCAAAGGTACGCCCAAACAACGGTCTATCCATCAACAAAGACAAATCCAAAGTCGTATGCTTTGCCATAAGACCAAAGAAGCACAAATGGTCCTTAGATGGAGCAGGCATAGAACAGGTAGCGACCTCTACCTATCTAGGCCTTACCTTCTCAGAGACAGGCAAATGGCTAGACCAATGCCACTCCTGCACAATAAAAGCGAGTGCCCGTTCCAACCAACTTCTCTGGCTGGCAAATCATCATCACCCTGGAACACTTGGTCCTATTCTTAAAGTGCCCGAGCCGGGTGGTCCCTCGGCCACCCCGGCGATGCTCTCCCTGGGGGGTGACGACTGCCCTTTCGCGGGCTCGGGAGGCTGCCCATGGTCCTCCCACCCCCCGATCATGGCTGCAGAGCCTTTGAAGCCTTCGGAGCACCCGGCGGAGGCGCTGGAACCGTCGGAGTCGCTGGATGTTGCTGCAATCCTGGCTGGGGCCCCAGCGGCTCAACCCCGGCGCCGGGCATGCCAGTTGCCGGCTCAGGGGGCGCTGGCAGGCCTGGCCAAGATGGCGGCAGTGTAGTCGGATGCCGTAATGGCAGAGGACCTCCCAGCGCTTCCGCTTTCTTCCCTAGCCCCAAAGCAGAAGACCAGGAAGCGGAGCAAGCGGAGGCGTGGTGAGGCGGGCCCAGAGGAAGTCTCCACCCCATCCAACTCCTCCCTCTGTGGTTGCTGGCTCACTGAGCCAGCCTGTGGGGCCAGCCTGCATCGATCCTGTGCCGGCCCTTGAAGCCCACTGAGCCCCCTCGTCTCTCGCCTTGGCTTCAGGGCGGGAGGTGGGGGGGGCAGAATAAGCAGAGGCGCAGCCGGAGGCGGAACCAGGGGCGTGCCCGAAGTCTTCCCCCCAGTCAGCTCCTCCCCTGGTGGCCGCCAGCCTGCTGACCCAACAGACGCCCGCCACACCACCCTGTGTGGACCCACCCACCTCCTGTGGTGAGTTAACGATCCTGCCATTTGGCGAGGACTTGATGGGCAGACAGGCTGATGCAGCCAATATACTCTTCACCGGTCGCCCTCAGGATGGACAGGCCGACATGACCTACCCCCGGGCAAGCGAGCGTCTGAGCTTGGGGGCTGATATGACTCTGAAAGCACCCAATAATGACACAGTGGAGGGGGTTTCAACAACTGTCATAAAGGGCACCAAGCCTCCAAGTAAGGACCAACAAGACCCCTGCCGGCAGAGACAGCGCTATAGGTCTAGGACCTTTTGGGGGGCGGGTTTCTCTGCCAGTAGGAACAGCAGACCTGTTAAAGCACTTGTCAATGCCAAGACCTCAACCGAGGACCTAATGAGTGGCCCTCCTTGTCCAATTTGACTGTCGGAGGGGGTGCCGTGTGCGCGTGGCGACAACTGCCCGTTTGTAGGGCTGTGTGACTGCCCGTGGTCCCGTTATGGCATCCGCTGTCCTGGTGAGCCACTCCTTGGGGGCGCTGGGAATGCACTCGGAGCCGTGGACGTCCCGGAGGTCCCCATGGGGGTCTTGACTTCCCGATCTGACCTCCCCCTCTGATCCCCCATCCCCTCCCCTTCTCCTTCTTGCTGTCTGTAATTTTATGTATTGTTTTTGCTCAATTCTTCCAACCGCTCCGAGCCTTCGGAGAGTGGCGGTATAGAAGTTTGAGGTTAATAATAATAAAATAATAAAAGTATACTCAGCTAAAATTATTCCCTTACTTCTATATGGAGCTGAATTGTGGGGACCTTTTAAAATGCCCATGTTTGACCGGAACCAAACATCCTTTCTAAGGCAGGTGTTGGGAGTTAATAAAAGCACGCCAGCAGCAGCAGCCAGAGTTGAGACGGAGATGCGCCGATTAGAGGGGCTTGCCTTGGCCAGAGCCTTTACCTACAGTAGCAAAATAAAAAATCTTGAAGTTCACAGACTCCCACACTGCTGTCTCGAAGACCAACTTAAAAATACTGCCCAATCTACTTGGGCAAATAAATTAATCCACTCACTGAGATCATGTGGGATACCCACAGAATACCTGAGCAACACCACCACCAAAGTCAGAGCAGAGGTGAAACAGAGAATCTTGGACATCCAAGCCCAAGAGGATCTCGCGTGCCTCGCTAGTGCAGGCTCTTTGAAATGGCTAGCGGCACCGAATTCCAGCTTCAGCCGTGCCCCTTACTTGATGGCCAACCTTCCGAGACAGTTAAGAGTGGCTCTGACAAGGGCAAGGTTTGAACAGAATGAGTCAATGCTTAGATACGGTAGATACCACTCCATCCCTTACACGGAGAGAACATGTGTCTGTGGGGCCCAGGAGGTGGAAGATCTAAATCATATCCTCCACCAATGTGTAATGTATGAAAAATAAAGAAAATTTCTACTTGAAGTTTTCTTACTCAATAAATCCCACTGGACTCCGACTAATAGAACTATCTTCCTACTCTCTAATCCCAACCAGTTATTAATTACCTACCTGTGTGGTTGGGCCGCACGGGTAGGGAGGGGATCCAGCTGCCGAGTTTTGACGGCGTGGCACTATGCCCGTGGTCGTCAGTTAAGAGCCTTGGGGTCCGACTGGACCCCCAGCTGTCTATGGAGGCACAGGTTGCTTGTGCCTGCAAGACAGCTTTCTTCCACCTCCGGCAAGCTAGACGCCTGGCTCCTTATCTCTCCCGCTGCGACCTAGCCACGGTGATCCAAGCCACGGTCATCTCGAGGCTCGATTACTGTAATGCGCTATACATTGGCCTGCCTCTGGCGGTGATTCGGAAACTTAAACTGGTGCAGAACGCGGCCGCATGCCTCCTGCTAGGAGCTGCCAGAACCGCGCACATAACACCTCCCCTACGTGAACTGCACTAGTTACCGATTGACTTCTGGATCTCCTTCAAAGTGTTAGTTTTGACTTTCAAGGGCTTACATGGTTTGGGGCCAGTGTACTTGAGGGAGCGGCTAACCCCATATGTACCCAGTAGATCACTGCGTTCAGAGGACCTCAACCTCCTCGAGATCCCTGATGCGAAATTATGTAGGTTGGCTAGCACTCGGCGGAGGGCGTTTTCAGTGGCCGCACCAACATTGTGGAACGCCCTGCCAGCAGAAACGCAGGTCCTGCACGATCTGATGGCCTTCCGCAGGGCCTGCAAGACCTGGCTATTCCGGCAGGCATTTGCCGATTGACTAACGCTCTGTAGAACGAACCTGCCCCTGACCATTTGCCGTGCCACGAACTGGTGCCCCCTTTTTCCTGACCTTTCATGTTGTATTTTATTGTTAGGAATATTTTAATGTTGCTAAGATGTTTTAATGATATTTTAATGATGTTAGGATGCTGTGCGATTGTGCGTTTTTGTCTATGTAAATTAAATTAAATAAAATAAATAAATAAATAAACATTCTTCTACAAAGCTAGTAAAAGTAGGCAACGATATATTGCCTCAATTGGCATTGATTGCAGAGGGGATGAGGATACTTGAGGAACAAATAGATGGGTATCCACGCCAGGATATTTGACCAAAAGACTCAGCGGGGTAGAGGTGAAAGGAGAACATTTGCTACTTCACCATGGAATGGCTGTTTAATGTACTGCTGCACATCATGGAACCATTGTTTAATGCTTGATATATGTACCTTTTCTACATGGTTTGTTCTATTTGATATGGCTTTGCGGCTAATCCAATAAAATTTGATTGATATACCGAGACAGAATGAATAATGTGAATCTTGTAGGTTTAGCTGGGTGTTTAATTCAGGACCAGCGGTTCCCCTTTATCTCTGGCATGTTTCTTGATGTCCCTCCCACAGCAACGTTGTTAACGGGTTTCCGTTTATGACCTTGACTTTTGCTTGTTTTCCTTTTGAAATTCTGGTGTATTTAGGATAATTGGTTACAAAGAACTCGCTGATATAAATCATGCACGCTGGTCATAAGTCACGAGAATGGACAAGAAAGTGCTTTTCGTTCCTCCTACGGCATTAAGCAAAGCTTCCTAAAGAAAACGAAGAAAGGAATAACAAGTAAACAAGACAGAGCACATGACAATTACGCCTGCAGTTGACAAAATACGGCCATGTTTGTATACCGTTGGGTTCCTTCTTGAAAAACGGTTTTCTTCAGTCCAGGAGAAAAAGGAGAGAGAGAGAAAGAGACGGGGAAAGAGTGGAAATAAAATACATTGAGTTAAAGATAGTGTTTTAATTAAGAGCATGAAAGGGTGGCTTTTATGATCATATTTCAAATACTCCAACGCCTTTTCATCCATCCTCCTCTCTGACTCGGCTTCATAATGTATCAAGAACAAAAGGAAATGTATGGGAAGCTTCCTTTTTTGGGAAAATTCAATTAGTCCAGCCATAAGGGGGAGAAACGATGTCTTCCTCATTAAAGGGATTCCAGGCCTCACCCCTTGCAATGCGAGAGGGAGGGAGGCGCGCACTGCCTTTGTTGTGCGCTTACGTGTCTCCGGCAGATGAGGCGCCACTCTCAGGATCATTCATCACCCTCACAAGGGATCTTTTATTACAGTTACTGTTTTCTCAGATCTTTAAAAGAAAGAGCGTGTTGATTTTGCTTTCCTTTCAGACTTCAGTCAATTCCTTTTGTTCTACTCAAAGGCAAGGTTGTGTCCCAGAACTTGGAAATAGGTTTTGTTGTTGTTGTTGTTGTTGTTTGGCAATCAACTTCCAGGATCTTTCAGACAGCCTGTCTAAAATGTTCCTAGCATAAATCTACATGGTAAAAGAATGGATTAGAGGTCCCTTCTGACCTTATGAAATCTCTGCATGCGGAGTCATGTGTCAATTGTGTGGCACAGTCCTTGTGTTGACTGGTGCAGTTGAAGCAAATGGAAACATTAATGCATTCCCAGCCTCGGTCTGTGTGCCTCTCTGGCGACTGCAACCTTAAACTGAATACTGACATCAGGGGCGGATCTTAGTGGAGGCAAATTAAGCGGCCGCCTCAGGGCGCCACGTGGCCAAAGGGCGCATCCAGGGCTGGGCGCCACGCCCCCAGGGGTGCAGGCAGGGTGGGAGGAAGGCTCGCGCAGGGTGAGAGAGGAGGAGGCAGAGGCGTGCCCCTTTCCCTTCCCCCTGCCTCGCCCTGCGCGCGTCTCATCCCTCACCCTGCGCACCCTCCCCCCTGCCCCTGCCAAGGATGCCTTGTGCAGGGCGAGAAGGGGGCAGAGGTGCCCACCCTTCCCGTCTCCCGCCTTTCCCGTCTCCCTTGCCCCCCGCGCGTCTCCTCCCTCTGTTGCTGCTGCTGCCACTGCTGGTGCACATGGGCGAGGGAGGAGGCCACGTGGGCGCCCTTACCTGGGGGCCAGGAGCACCTAGCCCAGCCCCCAGGCCCTTGCTCCCGAAATTAGCCTAGACCTGATATACACACACACATATACATACACACAAAAAGGGAATAGGAAGGGGGGAGGGAAAAGGGGGAGGAGGAAGGAAGGAAGGAAGGAAGGAAGGAAGGAAGGAAGGAAGGAAGGAGAATGTACAGAACCACACAAAGAATAGGAAGAGGGGAGGGAAAAGGGTGAGGGCCCTTCCGCACAGCCCCCTTATATCCCACCATATCTGCTTTGAATATCTGAGTCCACACTCAGGTAATGTGGGATTTTCTGCCTTGATATTCTGGGGTATAGGGCTGAGAAGGAAGGAAGGGGAATAGATAGGGACACACAATAGGAATAGAGCAGGGAAAATGGTGGGAAGGAATACATACATACATACATACATACATATGGCATGGGCCAACTTCGGCCCTCCATGTGTTTTGGACTTCCGCTCCCACAATTCCAAACAGCCAGTAGGAAGTCCAAAATACCTGGAGGGCCTATATCTATCTATCTATCTATCTATCAGTGATTGGTTGAGGGGCGCCAAAATACTGTTCGCTTACCATTTAAAATTACCTAGGTCCGGCCCTGGCTAACATTCCACATTTAGACCCAAAAAATCCAACGTCTTCCACAAATGATCCTATAGTCCCAATTTGGTTAGACCTATGGAAAACATAGTTGGATAAGAAATCAACCACTGTATGTTTTCGACAATACATTCAACACTTCAAGCCTTCGACAATATATTCAATACTTAGAATCATGGGATAATGGAGTTGGAAGACCTTGCCCAACACATCGCCATGCGGGAAAAGCACAAGCAAATCGCCCCTGACTAAATCGAGACAGGTTCTGATTGATCACCATTGGGAAAAGAGGGTTCTCAGCTCCAAGGAACCTGTTTTCCCAATGGCCACATTTTATTTATTTATTATTTATTGTTCATTCTTGTATACGGCTCCTTCCAGCAGGTGTGGGGCAGTTTACATAAAATCAATTGATAAAACAGCAACAATTCAATTTAAGAACAGTAACAATATAAAACAGAGCATAACAACAATAGTTTATATAGGACTCTTCCTCAGGAGCCACTTAGGTTAAAAGCCTGCCTAAAAGGGACGTTTTACAGGCTCTCCGAAACGGGGCCAGTTCCTTAATGGCACGGGCTTCGTCTGGCATTGAATTCCATAGCGATGGTGCCGCTACGGAAAAGGCTCTTGATCTGGTTGTGGACAACCGGCAGGAATGAATGGATGGGACTACTAAGAGGTTTTGCTCTTCCGAGCGTAGTGATCTCGGGGGAACATATGGGGTAAGGCGGTCCCTCAGATACACCGGCCCTAGACCATACAAGGCCTTAAAGGTCAACACCAGCACCTTGAAAACAATCCGGTACTCTATTAGTAGCCAGTTAAATTGCTGCAGAATAGGTGTAATGTGCTCTCGTGCAAGTGCTCCCACCAGCAGTCGAGCAGCAACATTTTGCACTAGCTTGAGTTTCCAGATTGATGACAAGGGAAGGCCAATGTAGAGGGCATTACAGTAGTCCAGTCTCGAGATGACCGTTGCCTGGATCACCGTGGCCAGGTCGCTTCTGGGCAAGTAGGGAGCCAGCCGCCTAGCCTGTCATAGATGGAAAAACGCAGTCCTGCATACCGTGGAGATTTGCATCTCCATCAATAGCAGCGGGTCCAATTGGACCTCCAGGCTTCCTACTGAAGACGACGGGTTTAACAGCTCGCCGTCCAGGGCAGGCAGCCGGCATCCATCCAACCCAGGGCGACCCAGCCATAGGATCTCCATCTTCGACAACTAAGATGGACAACTAAAGGTGGTCTTGAAAAGATGGCTTGAAAGATGACCAGTGGCACAGCTCGGGCACGTTTACAAGCCAACTTTTCTAAGGCACCTTTAGCACCAAAGACCTTGTCCTCTCCTGTTGAACTGGCGTTGAAGAACTTGGCAGCATGGAGTCAAATGCCTCCTAGCCCCTTTCCTTTCTCCACCATGCTGCACCTTTGGCTTTTTAAATTTTTAGCACAAAACCCCTTTTGTTGAATGCAAAAAAAATACCCCCCCCCCACCCCAAATCATTTAAAATACTTGCCTTGTGAGTTGGGGGCTACTTTTGCTTTGTTTTGCTTCTGAGAACTTCAGCGATGGAAACACGTCCAGCGCGAGCGATGAGGCAGCACGCTTTTCACCTATATATCAGGTCCTTGGATTAACTGTGGAGAGTGACAGGAAGTTATTACCACCTGTCAGCTATTTGTTGACCTGAGTGGAATGAGGTGCTGGCCTTGGTTTTGCTGCAGAAAGCGGGCGCCTCCGGCAGAAAGGCTCCCTGGATCTCTTTTCAACGAAAGATCGAAAGGTTGCTCCGACTGGACGGTGTACGGACAAGCGATCCTCCCGGCCTTTCGGTCTGATTACATCCAGAAAGGTGCAAAAGAGCCTTGGCTGTCACTTGGAGGCAGGCCCGGATTAACCTATTTTGGCGGCCTAGGCCACACTTTGGGATTACGCCCCCAAACCAACCTCTACCGCACACACACACCCCCCCCCGCACACACACACACCTCCTCCTCCTCACGGCTCTGCGTGCCTCCTCCTTCCTCCGCGCGCCCCGGGGGGTGAGCCTTCCCTTCCTTCCTCCTCGCCACGCGCCCGGCTTCCTTGACTCAAGGAAGCCGGGCGCGTTGCAGAGGAGGAGGAAGGGAAGCACATGGCGAGGAGGACGAGGAAGGCAGGGAAGGCTCGCCCCCGGGGCACGCGGAGAAAGAAGGAGGTGGGGGAGGAGCCAAAGCCAAGAGGAGTGCAGCAAAGGTGGAGGGCGGGCGTGGATAGCGCGCAGGTGCAGAAGCGCCCGTAGATCGACTTTTTAAAAAAAATGTGGGATGGGTCCGGATCTGGCACCCCCCCCCCCCCCTCGGCTGCACCCCTAGGCCGTGGCCTAGTGTGGCCTTACGGGTGATCCGGGCCTGCTTGGAGGCACTGCCTCTCCTGTTTCACATTTCCGTATTAAAAACTCCACGCAGCACATTCCGCCGCCATTTCCGTGACTCTAAACAAGGCCAAAGAGATGCAACCTAGCCCAGAGATAAACTGGAGCCCTGTTGTTCATGCCATAGCTCACACGTGAAAGCTTGCTTCCCACTTTGGTCTGAGTTTTAATTGAGAAGCAATAATTAATTACCATGATGAGCAGCGAGGTATTCCGAGTCAGAGGGAATCGTAATCTCAAGTGGATGGACTTCCTACTGTTTGTACACCTGTTGAAGCCATGGCAGGTGTTTCCAAAGGCATAGGGGGCATCTAAGATGTAGAATTCATGCAGCATGAGACCACTTTAACTGCCGTGACTCAAAGCTAGGAAATCCAGGCAGTTGTAGTCTTACAATATCTTTAGCTGCCTTTGCCTGAGAGTGTGGGTGCCTCACCAAAATACAACTCCCATGACTCCATAGCCAATCCACAGCAGATTAACTGTTGGGCATTTATTATAACTAATGGGCCGGGGAGATAGCACAGCAGTAACACAGCTGTGCTTGTAATCAGAAGGTTGCTAGTTCTAATCCCCGAGCTGGCTTGGACGACCAGCTATTTGAGCCTGTCCACTGCCCACCCAAGCAGTTCAATAGCCCAGCTGTGCCTAGCTGTGAATAAAAACAACAATTGGGGACCACGGAAAAAACTGGGGAAGGATTTTTGCACAGACTTTACAATGTCTGAAAGTTCGGCTGTCGGAAGAAGGGAGTGGTGAAACAAGAGGCTCCAGTCATGAGGATGGAACAACAGCACCCCCTTGTGACGTGAAGGCGCAATGACGCAAGGACATAACAACAATGATGTTGTAATGGAACATTCACATCCTATGGTGCACACCCTTCCTACTTCCTACTCTTTATACACCTGTTGAAGCCATGGCAGATGTTTCCAAAGGCATAGGGTGCACCTAAGCTGTAGAATTCATGAAGCATGAGGCCACTTTAACTGCCATGGCTCAACGCTAGGAAATCCAGGCAGTTGTAGTCTTACAATATCTTTAGCTGCCTTTGCCTGAGAGTGTGGGGGCCACACCAAAATACAACTCCCATGCAGGGGCGGTCTAAGGTAATTTTAAATGGTAAGCGAACATTATTTTGGCGCCCCCCCCAAAAAAACATTATTTTGGCCCCCTCCTCATTGGGGGCTTTTTCACAAACCAGATTAGCAGCCAATATGAGGGGGGGGGGAGAGAAAGCCCTTGTCTGCTTGAGGCAAGTGTGAATATTGCAATCGGCACGTCTACACTGCTGAATGAATGAATGCAGCCTGGCCTTGTTAACTGCCATGGGGTCCTGGGAGTTGTAGTTTGGAGAGGCACCTGCCATAGCCTAAGGACCTTATGGGGGGGGGGGAGAACAATCTCCCTGGGACCCCTGAGTCTCGAGAAGGGGAGAAAGGCCCGCCCGCCCCATCCGTCCATCCCTTTGCTGCTTCTCTTCCAAGAGAGAAGGGGGTCCTGGAGGGAGCCAAGGAAGGAAAAGAAAGAAAGCCAAGGGAAGGGAGGCAAGCCCCGCCTGGCCTCACCTCCTCGTGGGCGCCCTCCGCTGCCGCCTCCTCCTCCTCCTGAGGCACCGAGGTGCTGCTGCCTCTCTCGCTGCTGATGTTGGCCTGGGCGGCTGCTGAGGCTGGGGGGGCGGGGAATGGCGGAGGCAGCGGCAGCAGCAGCGACTCAGGGCCTCTCGGGTCTGCGACTCGCATTATTATGACTAGGAGCAAGTGAGGAGCCGCCTTCGCCACCCTCATGCCGTGGGCCCCGCAGTCTGAGCGGGTGGCTTCGTGCCTTCGCCCGGCTGGTGGCTTCCCGCCTGAGGGATCGCTCTGGTGGAGACGGCCGGCCGCGCGCGCAGCCCAGGGACAGCAAGGGGGACAGTGGTTGTGCGCATGCTCCAGAAGAGGGAGAAAGGGAGAGGGAGGGAGGCCAGATGCTGTCTGGCGGGGGGGGGAATTCGCCCTTACCCAGATGGCGCCCCACGTGGCCGCTTCCTTGACCTACCTGTAGGACCGCCCCTGCTCCCATGACGCCATAGCCAATCCACGGCAGCTTAACTGTTGGGCATTAATTATAAACCAGACATGGCCCAACCTGAGCCCCCCCCCCTTACCATGTCAATGAAAAACACTGTAGAACAGGGGCATGTCTTGGTGTTTTGGACTTCTCCCCACCATTCTTAACAGCCCCGGGCCCCTTCCTTTTCCCTTTCCGTTTCCATTTAAGAAACTAGGGGGGGGGGAGGAAGGGGACTGAGGCTGTGAGGAATGATGGGGGAGAAGTCCAAAACACCTGGAGGGAGGGCCCCACTTGGTATGCCCCTGTTCTACATTGTTTTTCATTGACATGGAAATGGCTCTCACATTGAAATAGTGCAAAACCGCCCCTGAAAGCTTGCTTCCTCGAATCAGAGAAATCAATTGTTAGATAATTTAATTTGAAATTTCCACAGAACAAAGTGGACTTATGTTCCCTATGCCCTGAACTTGTATACCACAGACATTGGGCTAGATCAGACCTGGGCAACATACGGCCCGCGGGCCGGATTCGGCCCAGCAGCCGATTCTGTCTGGCCCGGGGAGAAAGGCATCGGGGTGGGGCCAAGAGGAAGGGGCGCTGCTGCCGCCATCCCATCGCTGCCGCCATCCCATTGGCAGACAGCTCCAATTGTTCTCCGGAGCGGCGGCTTTGGAGTGCCTGCCATCACGGGAGGCGATCCGAGCCTGCAGTGGGAGCAGTCGGCGACCTGCAGTGGCTGATCGCCCTGGCAACTCGGAAGACTTATTTTATTTATTTATTTATTTATTTTATTTGGTCTTGTATACCGCTCCTTCCGGCAGGCTCGGGGCGGTTTACATACAGCCAGCAAACATACAATGTACAACAAAAGCAATAAACAACCAACAATTGATAAAATTACATAAAATGTCATCAGCAAAATGGGCGGTTACAATTTCCGGGATTCAGTTGAAGGCAAGCCTAAAGAAGACTGATTCGTCTTCCGGTTCGCCAGGGCAATCACCCGCCGCAGCTCGCACTCCATGCAGGCCCGAGGGCCTCCCGGGATGGCATCACTCTAAAGCCGGGTGGCAGGCACTCCATGGCAGGGCGATCATCTGGGGAACGGCTGGAGGCAAGAGCGGGTGAAGGCCTGCAGCCTCCGATCGTCTGCTGTTTTGCTCTGCTGCGGTGGCGGCTGGGTCCACTTTGTCATCCTCTGGGCTGGGTTCATTGGGCCATTCCATTTTGGGATCCTTCCTCTCTTGAAGATGTCAGCCTCCATCTTGGTTCGCACCTTGTCTTCTTGAATTTCATTTTATTTTAGTGGTTTTTATTATTATTATTTTATAATAATAATTTTATAATAATATAATAATATAATATGTGATATGATATTATAATTTCAATATATTATAATGTCTATATATATACTATAAAAATTATGATATTAATGCTAATAATATATGAATATTTCTTGAAATATTAATATGTTAATATTAATGATGTGTAATATATAGTAAATATAGCAAATAAATAAATAAATAATGTAGATTAGAATGTAGTTCAGCCTTTAGGTGTGGCCCTCCATAATATTTTTTGGCTCTCGTGTGGCCCCTTGGAAAAAATAATTGCCCGCCCCTGGGCTAGATAGTCCTTTTGACGGGAGTCTATAGGTTGGAAAGTGTACGAAATGACCCTTAAATTAGAAACACAGTCGGGCCGACTTCTGCGATTGCACTATTCCCAGCCACAAGACAGCAATTTCTATTTTGTTTACTTATTTACTGCTTGAATGGTTTTTATTTCAGTTGCCAGAAATGGAACGCATTGGTGTTGAAAATAATGCATATGAAAAAGGAGTTGTCGGGCTGCAAATAATATCTCCCGATTCCCATCTGCTTAAAATCTACAGCCTTGCCATACGGGTGCCTTGGTTCCGCATGTGTCGTCAGTGTGTACACAGTGCATAATTGGCCCGTTCATAAAGTCTGTGGCTTTTTCCATAGGTAGCCCTCCGATGACGGGGACAGGGACTTTGCAGATCATACTGGAAGACATCAACGACAACCCACCCTCCCTTCACCAAACCGTCTTAAGCGTCTGCGAAGACACGAAAGATGTGAAGGTCATCCTGGGCGCCTTAGATAAGGATATCCGCCCTAATACAGACCCATTCAAGTTTGAGCTGAGCAAACAGTCGGGTCAAGATAAAGCATGGAAAATCACCAGAATCAACAGTAAGTCCATCAGAAGTAATAACCTTTCCCGCCTTCCGTTTCCATTTCTCCTCTTCTCATGCCTTTTATCTCTCCCCAGTTCTGTGCAGTCAAGCCAACGATGCTCAGGCTTACTCTGTGTTGCAATTCCCTGGAATAGATATGGCCCACCAGAGCTGAAGCTCTTGAACTGAAAATCCCATCAGGCGTAGCCAGCACGGGCCATGCAGAAGGGTGCTTGGAGTTGCAATCTAGTGCATTTGGGAGGTTCACGTGTGCCATCAGGCCCGGATTACCCATAAGGCCACCCTAGGCCATGGCCTAGGGGCGCAAGCCGAGGGGGGTGCAGTTCACGGACCCAAAAAATGTTGAAACGAAACCGCAATGCGCAGCATGGAGATGACTCTCTCTCTCTCGCTCTCTCAGGGGAGGGCGGGGAGAGAGCACTACGCGGGGGCAGTGGAGGTGGGAATGGAAGGAGGGTGCGAGGAGGAGGAGGCAAAAGGAAGCCCCCGGGGCCGCTGCCGCACATGCGTGGCACCCAGGAACATGGCGGAGGAGGCAGAGGGCGCCGACCAGTGTCGAATCTTTCGTACCTGGGGGAGGTAGTTGAGAGGGCAGTAATGGAGCAGTTGCAGTCCTTCTTAGATGATGCAACATGGCTAGACCCCTTCCAGTCCGGCTTCTGTTCGGGGCACGGGATGGAGACGGTTCTGGTCTCCATCACAGACCAACTCCGCTGCCAGCTCGACCAAGGCGGGTCTGCGCTGCTCGTGTTATTGGACCTCACGGCAGCGTTTGACACGGTCGACCCCCATCTCGTGATCCCCCGCCTGGCCGTGGCGGGAGTGAGGGGACAGCCCTTAAATGGCTGACCTCCTTCCTCCACCAGCGGTCTCAGCGTGTGAGGAGGGGCGAGGTGGTCTCCGAGGGCTCCTCATTAGTTTGTGGAGTTCCGCAGGGGGCCATTCTCTCCCCTTCGTTATTTAACATCTACATGCAGCCGCTTGCACAGCTGGTGCGGAGTTATGGGCTGGAGTGTCACCAGTACGCTGATGACACCCAGCTCATCCTGAGATGGAGGGCAGGCCGGGCTCCGTCCCGATAATTTCCAACATTGCCTCGAAGCCGTTACTGGATGGCTGCGAGCCAGTAGGTTGGTGAATCCGGCGAAGACGGAGATCTTGTGGCTGGGTCGCCCGGGTGATGTGAATGTCCAGCTTCCGAGCCTGGACGGTGCGGTGTTATGCCCATCGCCTTCCGTAAAGAGCCTGGGGGTCCATTTGGACTCCCAGCTGACCATGGAGGCCCAGGTCTCTGTGGTCAGCAAGATCGCTTTTTCATCTGCGACAGGCAAGGAGGCTGGCCCCTATCTCTCCCTGAACGACCTGGCCACGGTGATCCAAGTCACGGTCATCTCAAGACTAGATTACTGCAACGCGCTCTACGTTGGCCTTCCTCTGTCGGTGACCCGGAAGCTCAAGCTGGTGCAGAACACTGCCGCCCGGCTCCTGTCTGGCACGCCAGCTGGCGCCCACATAACACCTGTTTTGCAGGATCTGCACTGGCTGCCAATTGAGCACCGGATCGCCTTCAAAGTGTTGGTTCTTACCTTTAAGGCCTTGCACGGCCTGGGGCCAGCGTACCTGAGGGACCGTCTCACTCCATATTGCCCTTCGAGATCACTACGGTCCGAGAATGCTAACTTCCTGGAGATACCATCGACAAAGTTGGCACGCCTAACATCCACTCGCCGGAGGACGTTCTCTGTCATAGCTCCCACGCTGTGGAACGCCCTCCCGGCCGAAACCAGGGCCTTGAGGGACCTGCTCCCGTTTAGACGGGCATGCAAAACCCATCTGTTCAAGCAGGCTTTCGGCGGGTAGGCCTTGGCTCATGCCCCGCCTCTGCCCATTCGCTCTGGGTCGTTGTACTGCCCATTCTCGAATCCTGTTATTGTTTTATCGTGTACTGCTGTTTTTAATTGTTTTATTGCTCTGTATTTTATTGTGCCTTCGGCTCCTGTAAGCCGCCGCGAGCCTCAGGGAGTCGGCGGCATAGAAGCCCCAATAATAAATAAATAAATAAATAAATAGAGGCGCTCACGCCCTCCTGCCGCGCATGCCCGGCAGCGCCCCCGGGGGCGGGGCTTCCCTCCTCCTGGTGTCTTCCAGATATGTGCTGCAACTCCCATCACTCATCAACTAAAATGGCTAGTTTGGGGGGTGATTGGCATTGTAATCCAAATTGAGAAAGGAGAAAGATACAAAAGAGCAGGGGGCAACACCGTAGTAAATACAAAAAAGCTATTCAGGTGTATAAATCATACAATAATCAGTTAGTATCAAAAATAATATTATATTTGCAAGTACATAAATGGAACATTCACAGTCCACAGTGGGAACTCAGTAGTGTAGTATCCTAAGTACAGAGCGAAAACATAGTAGCAAAGTACATCACTATGAGAACTAACATACAAGTTAGATACAATTAGGCAATGCACATGCAGTTTGTAAATCACATTAATTCAATACAGAAATCTGTAACTGAGAAAATGATAGTGGCACTTTCTCAGTTCCTGGGTCGCTACAGTAACAATATACAATGGTGGTACCTATTAGGTGGTTGCCCAAACACGCAGGGCGCATGCGCAGGCTTGCTCAATGGCGAACTGCAGGGCAGGCTGGTCATCGTAATCCGTGTAGAACGCTGGCTAGGGCTGGTGAGGGCAATGCGCAGGCGCGGCGTCGCCATTAAGCGAGCCTGCGCATGCGCCCTGCGTGTTTGGGCAAAACAAAGCGGTCTCCGTGAACTTTTACATTCTTCCATTTAACACGGACTTCACTCCTGGCTCCCTACCTTATTCAAGCACCTAATAGGTACTACCATTGTATATTGTTACTGTAGCGACCCAGGAACTGAGAAAGTGCCACTATCATTTTCTCAGTCACAGATTTCTGTATTGAATTAATGTGATTTACAAACTGCATGTGCATTGCCTAATTGTATCTAACTTGTATGTTAGTTCTCATAGTGATGTACTTTTGCTACTATGTTTTCGCTCTGTACTTAGGATACTACACTACTGAGTTCCCACTGTGGACTGTGAATGTTCCATTTATGTACTTGCGAATATAATATTATTTTTGATACTAACTGATTATTGTATACACCTGAATAGCTTTTTTGTAAAGGAGAAAGATAGTCAGGGAAAATGGAACAGTTCAAAAAGTCTCAGCGTACTTTCCCATGAATTTGGTAAGCAAAACTTGGTTTCAAAACTTTTCGCTTCTTTTATACGTACATACGTACGTATCATTCCTTCTGGATTTGCATTCGCCTTTAAGCAAAACGTCAGCCACTGAAATCCCCAATTGGAGAAGAGCGGGCTTTCTGCTCCACTCCAGTGTATAATGCGCAGCAGCTTCAATTGATTTGAACATAAGACTAATGTGTTGATGGGCTTTATGAAGGCCGTCCAACTAAATTTGGGTCACAGGAAAGAGCCAAGTGCTCGGATTTTTAGTTGCCGTGGTTGAAAGCATTGCCTGCAGCCACAATGGTTCCAGCGCTGGCCAAAGTCCCCTCGATGGACTTCAATATGCGCTGAGACACAAAGCTGTCCAAAACTCTGACTCAAAGAAGGCAAGAGCCTGACAGATCTCGACTGGGGAAGGCGGCTGGCGAAACACTCTTTCCATAATTGGAACCGAAAGCATTGCTTTGTGTTTGAAGAGTATTGAAATACCTTTTTGTTGATGTGAGTGGGAATGCTGCCACTTCTTCGAGGGGAAGATTGTTTTCCCTGGGAGGAAAAGAGCCAACTCGGTTTATTGTAGCAATTGCAGACAATGGGACAGAAAGCAACACACCTGTTGCTTTCTATTCACAAGAAAGGAGAAGTCCGGGGGTGTCGTCTGACTTGTGTTTCTTTCTGTTGGATCCCAACCTCAGAAGAAGATTTCCACCTCGTTCCTTTGTGTCTTCCGGTCCAGATGCTCCGTCCTTGCTAAGTTTGAGAAATGGTTTGAGAAGACCTTCGTTGCTCTGAAGTTTTGAAAGCTGTCTGTCACAATAGGTTTAACAAATGATGTGCCAAAAAAATCTTGGCGGATCCGGGCAAGAGAGAAGTGGGCGGAGCGCCAGGTGGGGCGTGCGGAGGCCCAGCCTTCCTCTCCGCCCACCTCTCTCTAGCCAGGCTCCATGGCGGATCCGGCAGGAGGTGGGAGGAGCGCCAGGTGGGGCGTGCGGAGGCCCAGCCTTCCCTCTCCGCCCACCTCTCTCTTGCCAGGCTCCATGGCAGATCCGGGTGAGGCAGAGGTGGGAGGAGCACCAGGCGGGGCGTGCGGAGGCCCAGCCTTCCTCTCCGCCCACCTCTCTCTTGCCAGGCTCCATGGCGGATCCGGGCGAGACAGAGGTGGGAGGAGCGCCAGGTGGGGCGTGCGGAGGCCCAGCCTTCCTCTCCGCCCACCTCTCTCTTGCCAGGCTCCATGGCAGATCCGGGTGAGGCAGAGGTGGGAGGAGCACCAGGCGGGGCGTGCGGAGGCCAGCCTTCCTCCGCCCACCTCTCTCTTGCCAGGCTCCATGGCGGATCCGGGCGAGACAGAGGTGGGAGGAGCGCCAGGTGGGGCGTGCGGAGGCCCAGCCTTCCTCTCCGCCCACCTCTCTCTTGCCAGGCTCCATGGCGGATCCGGGCGAGACAGAGGTGGGAGGAGCACCAGGCGGGGCGTGCGGAGGCCCAGCCTTCCTCTCCGCCCACCTGGGAGGAGCTCTCTTGCCAGGCTCCATGGTGGATCCTTGGGCTCCATGGCGAGACAGAGGTGGGAGGAGCGCCAGGTGGGGCGTGCGGAGGCCCAGCCTTCCTCTCCTCCCACCTCTCTTGCCAGGCTCCATGGCAGATCTGGGTGAGGCAGAGGTGGGAGGAGCACCAGGCGGGGGCGTGCGGAGGCCCAGCCTTCCTCTCCGCCCACCTCTCTCTTGCCAGGCTCCATGGCAGGATCCGGGCGAGACAGAGGTGGGAGGAGCGCCAGGTGGGCGTGCGGAGGCCCAGCCTTCCTCTGCCCACCTCTCTCTTGCCAGGCTCCATGGCAGATCCGGGTGAGGCAGAGGTGGGAGGAGCACCAGGCGGGGCGTGCGGAGGCCCAGCCTTCCTCTCCGCCCACCCCTCTCTTGTCAGGCTCCATGGCAGATCCGGGTGAGGCAGAGGTGGGAGGAGCACCAGGCGGGGCGTCCGGGCGAGACAGAGGTGGAGGCCCAGCCTTCCTCTCCGGCTGCCCCTCTCTTGCCAGGCTCCATGGCAGATCCGGGCGAGACAGAGGTGGGAGGAGCACCAGGTGGGGCGTGCGGAGGCCCAGCCTTCCTCTCCGCCTGCCCCTCTCTTGCCAGGCTCCATGGCAGACCCGGGCGAGACAGAGGTGGGAGGGCCCAGCACCAGGCGGGCGTGTGGAGGCCCAGCCTTCCTCTCCTTCGCCTGCCCACCTCTCTTGCCAGGCTCCATGGCGGATCCGGGCGAGACAGAGGTGGGAGGGCGCCAGGTGGGCAGCGGTGGGAGGCCCAGCCTTCCTCTCCGCCCACCCTCTCTCTTGCCAGGTTCCATGGCAGATCCGGGCGAGACAGAGGTGGGAGGAGCACCAGGTGGGCGTGGTGGAGGCCCAGCCTTCCTCTCCCGCCCCCCTCTCTTGCCAGGCTCCATGGCGGATCCGGGCGAGACAGAGGTGGGAGGAGCGCCAGGCGGGGCGTGCGGAGGCCCAGCCTTCCTCTCCGGCCACCTCTCTCTTGGCAGGCTCCATTGCAGATCCGGGTGAGGCAGAGGTGGGAGGAGCACCAGGCGGGGCGTGCGGAGGCCCAGCCTTCCTCTCCGCCCACCTCTCTCTTGTCAGGCTCCATAGCAGATCCGGGCGAGACAGGTGGGGGGAGAGCCAGGCGGGGCGTGCGGAGGCCCAGCCTTCCTCTCCGCCCACCTCTCTCTTGCCAGGCTCCATGGCAGATCCGGGCGAGGCAGAGGTGGGAGGAGCACCAGGCGGGGCGTGCGGAGGCCCAGCCTTCCTCTCCGCCCGCCCCTCTCTCGCCCGGCTCCATGGCCATGGCGGATCCGGCCAGGCTCCATGGCAGATCCGAGATGGGAGGAGCACCAGGCGGGGGCGTGCGGAGGCCCAGCCTTCCTCCATCCGCCCACCTCTCTTGCCAGGCTCCATGGCGGATCCGGGCGAGAGAGAGAGGGAGGAGCACCAGGCAGGGCATGCGGAGGCCCAGCACCAGGCTCCCTGGCGGACCCGGGCGAGAGAGAGGTGGTAGGAGCACCAGGCAGGGAGAGAGAGGTGAGAGGAGCGCCTTGCCTCCCCTGCAGGCCTCTCTATCGCCGCCAGAGCCCCGCCCAGATCAGCGAGGCTCCGGCAGCGATAGAGAGACCTACAGGGGGAGGCCTGGCACGCCTCCCTTTCCGATCTGGGCGGTAGGGAAAGGAGCCGCGCCAGGTCTCCCCCGTAGGCTCTCCATCGCTGCCGGAGTCCCGCCGTGCCGATCCGGTGAGGTAAGTGATCTTTTGACCTTGGTAATTAATAGTAGCTTGCATGCTGGCAAAGTGTGAGCACCCCTGATCTACACTGTAGAATTAATGCAGATTGATACCACTGCCGTGGCTCAATTCTATTTGTAGTTTTGTGAGATATTTGCCCACCTCAAGCCCTAATCTCCTGGAATTCCCGTCCAACTCTCAAACATTACACCACACTGCCTCAGTAACACCTAACAGCATGCGAAGAGGCCATTGTTATTTCTATGATGAAGACATTAATCATTGTTACCTCCTTCTTTCTCGCAGATACTCACGCCCAAATCTTCCTGCCTCAAAACTTGAAGAAAGCCAACTACAACATCCCTATTTTGGTGACAGATTCTGGGAAACCTCCTCTAACTAACAGTACGGAACTGAAAATCCAGGTGTGCTCCTGCACGAAATACAAGTTCGACTGCAGCGCATCGTGCCCCCTCCACGCCAGCATGGCCCTCGCCTTCGTTCTGCTCTTCAGTTTACTTTGTAAGTTTCTCGGACAAATACGGGCACGAGTGAACACGCTGGTGGGAGAAAAGAACCACACGTGTCTTGGGGGAGGTTACCGCTCGCAGAAATCTCTGCCAATATGGCTGATGGCAAAGAAATGTCACACAACACTGGTTACAGCCTGTGTTGGACGGGGTGACACTCCCCTGAAGACGCAGGTTTGCAGCTTGGGAGTGGTCCTGGACTCATTGTTGAGCCTGGAGCCCCAGGTCTCAGCGGTGGCCGGGGGAGCTTTTGCACAGTTAAGACTTGTGCGCCAGCTGCGCCTGTACCTTGGAAGTCTGATCTGGCTACGGTCGTCCACGCTCTGGTCACATCCCGAATAGATTACTGCAACACACTCTACGTGGGGCTGCCTTTGAAGACAGTTCGGAAATTACAACTAGTCCAGCGGGCGGCAGCCAGACTACTAACGGGAGCTACATACAGGGAGCACACCACCCCCCTGTTGTGTCGGCTCCACTGGCTGCCGGTCCAATTCCGGGCTCAATTCAAAGTGCTGGTTTTGCTCTATACGGTTCTGGCCCAGCTTACTTGTCTGAACACATCTGCCGCTACGTCCCACCTCGTACTTTAAGATCATCCGGGGAGGCCCTGCTCTCGCTCCCGCCGGCTTCCCAGGTGCGGCTGGTGGGGACGAGGGAGAGGGCCTTCTCGGTGGTGGCTCCCCGTCTGTGGAATGCGCTCCCTAGCGACATACGATCAATTCCATCCCTCCTGGCATTCAGGAAAAAGTGAAAGCCTGGATGTGGGACCAGGCGTTCGCATAGTAGCACAGGACAGCACTTTAGTAGTTTTAATGGAAAGTTGGTGAATAGGGCTCAATGCTTTTATGGACGGAACACTGTTTTTAACATAGGCGAATGCATAGGATGTGTGAATATAATTGTATTTTAATGTATTTTAGTGTCGAATGCTGGAGGGTTTTATATTGTGTTTTTATACTGCGATTGTGATGTTGGCATCAAATTGTGCCTCTTGGAAGCCGCTCTGAGCCCCCCCTCCCTCGGGGGTTGAGAAGAGCGGGGTAAAATGCCGTAAATAAATAAATAAATTGTCTTGGTCATTTTATTTATTTATTGTTTGTTTGTTTGTTTGTTTGTTCTTGTACACCGCTCCCTCCAGCAGGCTCGGGGCGGTTTACATAAAATTAGTTTATAAAACAACAGTAATTCAATTTAAACAACAAACAGTTAAAACAGGACATAAAACAACAGTTTATATAAAACTCAGAGAGTTTGAAGACTTCTTCAAGAGCCATTCAAGTTGAAGGCCTGCCTAAAAAGGCTCTCCGGAAAGGGGCCAATTTTTTAACGGCACGGACTTCATCAGGCATTGAGTTCCATAGCAATGGTGCTGCTACGGAAAAGGCTCTCGATCTGGTTGTGGACAAGCGGCAGGAATTAATGGATGGGACTGCTAGGAGATTTTGCTCTTCCGGCGTAGTGATCTCGGGGAACATATGGGGTAAGGCGGTCCCTCAGATACACCCTAACCCTAGACCATACAAGGCCTTAAAGGTTCCAAAAAATACCTAGAGAGGACATATTTTATCAGATGAGGATAAATGAAACCCAGAGGTATCAAATGCAGGGATTGTACTTTATGACTAGGACCTTCATTAGAAATGGCTGTTATAGGACAACTCATTGCCGTGATAGAAACACCCACAAGCCTCACAATCTCTCAGGCTGCCTGCCATAAATGCAGGTGAAACGTCAGGAGGGAATGCTTCTGGAACATGGCCAGACAGCCCGAAAAACTTACAGGAACCGAACACCGGCAAACATGAAAAAGTAGATTCTTGAGTCAATCATTGCATTTTTGCACTGACAGTTCCTTCAATGAAAGGCGGCCTAGGAGGAATCTACAAAGGGGGAACTAACTAGTTTTAAGTTAATGTCAGCTAATGCTGTGTTGATAGACTTCGTAATCGCATTACTTTATTTTATTTATTTATTTATTTATTGGACTTCTCAGCTGCCACTCCCAGGTAGCTCGGGGCGGCTCACGGGTTTGGGAAATAACAGGTACGGTAATGCATAAAACAGTAACACAATAAAACCCCACAACAATAGCAACAGCAATAATAAAACATTAAAAGGTTACATTGAGCAGCAGTATTTGCTCAACTAGCCTGTATCTAAACTGTAGGCATGATAACAAATCGAAAAATGGCGATTCTAACATCAACTGGGGGGGGGGATTTTTTTTTTTGATTAGTATATCAAAGACTTACAAAAAATTCCCAAAATTTTTCGGAAATGTGACTTAAGTACTAACGAAATTCGTTAGAATTCGTATGCCAGAGCATGCGCATTCAGATGGTTTTGGCCTACAACTCCCAGAAATCTAACAGCTGGTAAATTGGCTGGGATTTCTGGGAGTTGTAGGCCAAACTTGAATAAACCACACTGAATTCTAGATGGGACTCTCCAAATAGGAAGGAGGGAGGGAAAGAGGAAGGGAGGGAGGGAGGGGTTTTCTATTCTTGGAAGCAGCAAAAGAAAAGGAGGAGGAGCCCCCTCGCTCCTCGCTGCCTCTCTCTCACCCCGATCCTCAGGAGCGAGGGCCCAAGTTTGCCCAGGCTGAGAGGAAAAGGAAGAGGCCTGAGGCTGTGAGGAATGGTGGGAGTTGAAGTCCAAAACACGTACCTGGAGGGCTGCAGCTGGTCCCTGCGATGGGGCAAGGCAGAGCAACGGGGAAGAGAAGCATCTGAGAGGCGCCGGGAGAGAGGAAAAGCGTGCGCGTGTGTGTGTGTGTGTGAAGCAGGCCCCTGCAATGGGGCATGCATGGCAGCAGAGCAACGGGGAAGAGAAGGAGGGGGAAGCCTGGAGAGAGAGGAGAAGCGTGTGCGCGTGTGTGTGTGTGTGTGAATCACTTTCCAGAATGCATTGCCTCTACCTAGCAGCAGCGTCACTTCCAGTTCCCCATAGAAATGCGGGAAAAAAGAAGAAGCTGAATGAAGGCGGGAAGGAAATGAGGGGGAGAAGTGAGTAGTACAATAATTAATTAATTAATAATTAAGAATTTCTAACGATCCTAACGCAAATTGTTGGCCTCACGGACCGTAAAAGGAAGTCCACTTCCTGGTTCGGGCAGCGATCCGTAAAACAACAAAAGTCCCATTAATTACGGTTTCTAACGAATCAATTAGATTTCCGTTTCAATTTTAGCATGCCTACTAAACTGACTCAGTTGCGAAAGCCTGCCGGAATAGCCAGGTCTTACAGGCTTCCCAAAAAGCCAGAAGGCCACGAAGGACAAGGAATTCCAAAGCGTGGGGGCAATGATGGAGAATGCCCTTCTCCTTGTTGACGTGAGGCGATAGGCTTTGGCGCTCGGAACCAGTAGAAGATCTATGTCTTCAGATCTCTGTGATCTCATGGGACAGTATGGGGGTGAGGCGGTCCCTCGGGTACACTGGCCCCAGACCATGCAAGGCCTTGAAAGTCAAGACTAACACTTTGAAAGTGATCCAGAATTCAGTAGGCAGCCAGTGCAATTCCCACAACACCGGTGTAATACAATAGCCCACAGGCGTGCCTGTGAGCAGGCGGGCTGCTCCGTTTTGCAGTAGCTTAAGTTTCCGGATCACCGACAGAGGTAGGCCAATGTAGAGAGCGTTACAGTAGTCCAACCTTGAGATGACCGTTGCTTGGATCACCGTGGCCAGATCACGGCGGGACAGGTAGGGGGCCAGCTTCTGAGCCTGGCGGAGGTGGAAAAATGCAACTCGGCTGACCATGGTGACCTGGGTCTCCATGGAGAGCCGAGTGTCCAAGTGGACTCCAAGGCTTTTTACAGAAGACGACGGGCATAAAGCCGCGCCAGAATGTATTACCAGAATATAGGTCACCCAAAGCTTTCCCATAGAAAGTGAGCTATTGGACCAAATTAGCCGTGGGTTGCCTTTGTTCCCAGTAAATTGGTCAACCTGAAACAATAACGGTGAAAGATGTTTTTGATTACTTCAACTTTACAATGGCTTCCCGTTCATGGAACCAAGAGAGACAGAAAGCGGCTTCAGAATTTTAAGTCCTGGGTTTTGCTACTCAGCCGAAAGTTGCCCATTTCACATCTGGGTTTTTCAATTCCACAGACCGAGGTGTTCGTTTTATCACCGCCATTAACTTTGGCGTAATCTCCTCCGCAATCCAAATATTTATCAGAATAATCAAAGATTATGATGCCATTAAAAAAAACCTACGAGGCTCTTAATGTGCGCCGAACAGATGAAGTGCCCCCATTGCTGGCAGCAAGGTTACGGCCTTCGTTTTGCAATAACCCAAGAAATCTCTTATTTCTTCGGTGCGGCTTCCAGCGCTTACGCTTTACGAGGAGACGCTTCTGCCCGGGAGGCAAATCCCTCCCTCCAATGAGGAAGTTTCCGCACTTTAAAAAAAATGTTGGCTTCTCACACCAAATTTTGTGTGAGTGTGCATTTGACAATCTGGAGTGAGCGCAACGAGTGGACTATTTAGTACGACGACAGCCCCGCCGTGAATCTCTCGCCAGAACAAAAACATCTTGGCATTATCATTTAAACGAGGCAATTATTATCTAAGCTTGGAAGATGCGCCTGTTCAGGGAGTCACAGAAATGATATGTGGGTGTTGGATTTTTCCCCCCATATTTGAATGGATGAATTTAATGGCTCTGACGAAATGGAGCAAGCCAGATTGCCACAACGAAACATGTGCAGCCTCTGTCTGGGTTCAGAGAGAGAGAGAGAGGCCTTCCCTGCTATAGCAATGATCTTTCAAAGAAGATGAAAATATACCAAAGATGTGCTCAAAATTCCCGGGTGGGTCAACCAGGCTTTTGGGGGTAGATATTAGGGGTGGATATCTCCGGTTTTAAATACTTTGAAATCAGTTAATTTTCGTATTTACAATTAATTTCAAAGTTTTTTGACCCTCGGGGCCCAACCCGGAAGTGTAATTTCTATACCGAACCTGGGTGCCGCCATTTTGCTAAAGGTCACGTTATTAGGTCGTTTCCCCCAGTTCTCAACTCGCGAGAGGAGACTGGAGGGCAGCCTTTCTTCTCGCCAGCCGCCTCAGGCCCGGATTATCCATAAGGCCACCCTAGGCCATGGCCTATGGGCGTAGACCTAGGGGGGCGCCAGATCAAGGACCCCCTCCCCCCAAAAAACCGCAACGTGTGGCATAAATCTCTCTTTCTCTCTTGGGGTTGGGCCTCGGGGGAGGGCGGGGGGAGAGCACTGCAAGGGGCTCGCCATTGCCCCCGCCCCCAGGGCCGCTGCCACCTGGTGGGCATTTGCGCACGGCAGGAGGGCGCCTCTGCCTCCTCCGCTGTGTCCCTGAGTGTTGCGCATGGCCGGCAGTGGCACCGGGGGCTTCCCTTCTTTCCTCCACGTCCACTTTCCTCCAAACCGACCAGGCTGCATGTCCATATCAAGCGCCTTTATCCAGAAAAGGCTTGGGCAGCTAGCTCTGGTCCTGTTGCCCAGCGTTTGGCTCTGGACGGTTACCTGGACTCAGGGTTAGAGGATTAGAGGTGAGGAGTCAGGTTTGAGGGTGGCGGTTGGGGTTGGCATTGAGGAGGGAGGAGGAATGAAGGGAACTCCCGGTGCCACTGCTGGCCATGTGCGGCACCCAGGGACATGGCGGAGGAGGAAGAGCACCCTCCTGCCACGCGCCCATGTGCCCGCCAGCGGCTCTGGGGGTGTGGCTTCCCTCCACCTCGTCGTCATCCTCACGCCCAAGGAAGGAGGGCGGGGCGAGGAGGATGACGAGGCAAAGGGAAGCCACGCCCCCAGGGCCGCTGGCGCCTGGCGAGCATGCGCGCGTGGCATGAGGGCGCCTCTTCTTCCTCCGCCGTGTTCCTGAGTGCCGGCCACGCATGGCCGGCAGCGGCACTGGGGACTTCCCTTCTTTCCTCCTCCGTCCTCAATGCCAACCCCAACCACCACCCTCAAACCTGTCTCCTCACCTCTAATCCTCTAACCCTGAGTCCAGGTAACCGTCCAGAGCCAAACGCTGGGCAACAGGACCAGAGCTAGCTGCCCAAGCCCTTTCTGGATAAAGGCGCTTGATATGGACATGCAGCCTGGTCGGCTTGGTCTGAATAGGCAGTTTATTTGAAGCCAGGCTTGCTTTTGAACTTTGGGCTGGTCAAGTAGCATAAATGGGAAAAGGCTGGACTTCAGCAAGCACTAGTTGAAACTCTCCTTTAGAGTGAAGGGGCGAGGGATAAACTTGATCAGAAGAGATTAAACAGCTTTAGCAAACTCTGCACTGAAATTAATTTGTCAAACTAAGTGTGAAAGTCCTCGGGTGTTTGAGGGAACGGAGTATCACACAGATGCCATGGCTGTGATTGCAAAGCAGCCTCCAAGAGATCCTCATATTTAACACTCTATTAATTTTCTGCAGCCTCCCGGTTGACATGGAAATCCCCCGTAGCGCCCCCCCCCGGAGACCCCGCTCTTTCCCTCGCTGATTTCAGCAATGAACCCGAAGGCCCGCAATGCCGTAGAGTTCTGTTTTCCTTCCGGCCTCCAAAGCCATTAAATGTTTTAATAATTGGAGGTTCAAAAACATGTTGAGTTGGGACCAGGAGCATCTTTTAGAATGACAGGCCAACTGTGACTCGGGACTAGGGTTGCCATATTTTGATAGAAGAAATAAAGGACATTTACGGGATTTTTGCAATAAAATAAAAACTTGAAAATCAAACGTTAATAATAATAATAAGCACGTTAGGTATAATAATAATAATAATAAACAACTTTATTTATACCCCGCCATATCAAACTTTAAAAACACTTGTTAAAATCCCATTATCTACGTCAGTGTTTCTCAACCTGGGGGTCGGGACCCCCAGGGGGGTCGCGAGAGGGTTTCAGAGGGGTCGCCAAAGACCATCAGAAAACATGTATTTCTGCTGGTCTTAGGAAGCCCTTTGGCAGAGAAGGTTGAAGATCTCTCCGCTTTTCCTTCTCTTTCTTTTTGGAAACAGACTGCAAATTCTCCCACCTAAAGCTCTCCTCTGCTGTGATTGGCAGGCCTCCCAGCCAAGGGGAGGGCTGATTCTGAGACTCAAGCGGGGAGGGAGAACAGGCATGCTTGGCGCATGGCAGCATGATGCGCATGTGTGGGTGAGGGAGAGAGTGCGAGGTGGGATGGAGGCTCATGCCAGCTAGTTCCTTCAAGGCATGAGGGTTCTGTGTAGGAATTTTGACCCAATTCTATCATTGGTAGGGTGCAAGGGGCTCTTTGATTGTAGATGAACTATAAATCCCAGCAACTACAACTCCCAAATGTCAAGATCTATTTTCCCCAAACTCCACCAGTGTTCACATTTGGGTATATTGAGGATTCGTGTCAAGTGTGGTCCAGATCCATCATTGTTGAGTCTATAGTGCTCTCTGGATGTAGGTGAACTACAACTCCCAAACTCAAGGTCAATGCCCACCAAACCCTTCCAGTATTTGCTGTTGGTCATGGGAGTTTTGTGTTCCAAGTTGAGTTCAATTCCATCGTTGGTGAGTTGAGAATGCTCTTTGATTGTAGGTGAACTATAAATCCCAGCAACTACAATTTCCAAATGACAAAATGACACCCCCCCCCACACACACACACACACAAAATACAGTTATGAAGTAGCAATGAAAATAATGTTATGGTTAGGGGTCACCACAACATGACGAACTGTATTAAGGGGTCACAGCATTAGGAAGGTTGAGAAACACTGCTCTACGTAATACACATAATGCAAACTAAGATAGTTAAAATACTATCTTAGTCTGCATTACTAGAAATGTAGTTTACAGGACAAGGGAAGTAAGTCCCATTACATTATTGATGAGCCTTAATGAGTCCCCTTCCAAGCCAGAACCACCTGGGAAACGCCGTCAATGCAAACCTTGCCACGCCCTTCTCTCCTTCCTGGGCACCAAGGCAAAAGGGAGGCAACACTTCGGGTTCCCAAGCGACCTGCAAGAGCTAGGGAGCACCAGTGCACATGCTCCCTCCAAAACACACAAAGGGGGCGTTCGCATGGGAGCCAGAAGTGTTGAGACCTCCTTCCCTCCCTCGCTTGCTTTTCCTCTTTGGCCTCTCATATCCTAGAAGTGAGCTGAGCTCACAGGGAAAGGCGTCGCCCGAGCCCTCCTGCTCCGACCACCAGCCAGAGGACAGGTCAGGTCCGGAGGAGCGAAAAATAAGGGACAGCAGCCCTAAATACGGGACTGCAAAAAAGGGCCAAAATAAGGGGCGTCCCGTATAATACGGGACATATGGGAACCCTACTCGGGACCCACATTCAGTGTAGCAACCTATTTGCAATGTGGGCCCAAATGGATCCCCCTAGGAAGTCTACAAGTAGCGCGGGAAGGTGATGAGCTTCCACTGTTTTGTTTTTAATGCCTCTGAAATTCAGAACGTGAAAGTTCGACATGGCTAACTTGGCCTGTAACTGCAACACTAAGAACCAAACCAAAATAGGAATGGGTTCGTGCTTATGCACTCTGCTGCTAATCAAGGACACTAATGGAATAATGTGAACACTATAATGAGAGAGCTAAGGCAAAAGTATTGGTTCAATGTATCAGCTTGTAATATAACAAAAGTACACTTTTCAATATTCACTAGCTGACCCGGCCACGCGTTGCTGTGGGATTTTTTTAAACTTGGGGACTGTGTGTGTAGTTATGTATATGTGTATGCGTGTATATGTGTGTACTTATGTATATGTGTGTTTGTATATGTATGTGCGTGTATATGTGTTGATGTGTGTAAGTACAGGTGTGTTTATGTATGTGTGTATGTGTATATTTGTATATTTCTGTGCATGTATATATGTGTGTGTGTATGTGTTCCTTTCTTCTCCCCTCTTTCCTTCCTTCCTTCACTCCATCCTTCTATCCTTTCCTTCCTTTTCCCTCCCCTCCTTCCTGCTATCCTTCCTTTTCCTTCCTTTCTTCTCCACTCTTTCCTTCCTTCTTCACTCCATCTTTCTATCCTTTCCTTCCTTTTCCCTCCCCTCCTTCCTGCTATCCTTCCTTTTCCTTCCTTTCTTCTCCCCTCTTTCCTTCCTTCCTTCACTCCATCCTTCTATCCTTTCCTTCCTTTTCCCTCCCCTCCTTCCTGCTATCCTTCCTTTTCCTTCCTTTCTTCTCCCCTCTTTCCTTCCTTCCTTCACTCCATCTTTCTATCCTTTCCTTCCTGTCCCCTCCCCTCCTTCCTGCTATCCTTCATTTTTCCTTCCTTTCTTCTCCCCTCTTTCCTTCCTTCCTTCACTCCATCTTTCTATCCTTTCCTTCCTTTTCCCTCCCCCTTCCTGCTATCCTTCCTTTTTCCTTCCTTTCTTCTCCCCTCTTTCCTTCCTTCCTTCACTCCATCTTTCTATCCTTTCCCCTCCCCTCCTTCCTGCTATCCTTCCTTTTCCTTCCTTTCTTCTCCCCTCTTTCCTTCCTTCCTTCACTCCATCTTTCTATTCTTTCCTTCCTTTCCCCTCCCCTCCTTCCTGCTATCCTTTCTCCTTCCTTCCTTCCTTCCTTCCATCCATTCTTCCTTTTCCTTCTTCCTTTCTTCTCCCCTCCTTCCTTCCATCCATTCTTCCTTCTATCCTTCCTTCCCTTTCTTCTCCCCTCCTTCCTTCCTTCCCTCCCTTCCTTCTTTCCTTTCCCTCCTTCCTGCCATTCCTCCCCTTTCTGTATCAGTCCTTGCTCCCCTTGTCTCACTCCCTCCATTCCTTTCCCTTCCTTTCCCTTCCACCACCAACATTCCGACTCCCTAAACTGTCAGGGGGGTGGGGGGCTCCCAGCCTACATTCTAACTGAGGGAGTATTTGCATAATGCCTCTAATTGGTCAGCTCCACTAACATTCCGATGCTGTACAATGCCAGAGGGAGGTGGTGTGGGGGATCATTGGAGATGTAGTCCATTTTTTTGGATTTGTGGCCGTTGGCTCTTTTTTGGGCTGGGGGGTGTGTGTGTGTTTTGGTAAACATACCTCATAAGGTTTTCTGGGTATGTGGGCTGTTTTTGTGTTTCTGCCTTGTGTGGTTTCTTTGTCTATAAGACAGGAACCATGACATGGAGGATTTCATATATATAGATAAAGGTTCCACAGATGGAAACATATAAATGAACAGGTATTTGAGCTTATGGTGTGTCAGGACACCTGCACCAAACAAACAGGGATTGTCATATATAGAAGCATGTAAACAAACCTGGCACCGAAAAAAACGGAGTATATGGAGGTAATCCAAAAGTCTGAATAAACTCAAGTTCGATGCAAACAGATAAACAGTTTATGTTCCCGTTTATGGAACTTGCCAAACTATCATGAGATAGAAAATATCCAGGAAGTTCAAAAGATGTATGATGAGCCGCAACACAAGAATTATAATCCAATATAAATGGTGAGGTGAGCATTGGGAGCCTGCAAAGTCCCTGGTCCCGAATGCAGCAACCGGAGGGGTCCAGGTAAGTAGCAATAAACAACGTCACACTGAGATGTGGTGCAAATTATAATCCGAAATGGATACCAAGCTCAAAAGTCGAAGCTCACGTGCAGGGGTGGTCTAAGGTAATTTTAAATGGTAAGCGAACATTATTTTGGCGCCTCCCCCCTCCGCGCATGCCCAGAAGCTCCTGTGCGCAGATGCAGAAGCCTGTAAACACAGCACTCGCTATTTGGCACGCGCCCCCCCTGCGCATGCCACTCCTGCCGCAGAAGCCTGTAAACCAGCACTCCCTGGCACGCACGCGCCCCCCTCCGCGCATGCCCAGAAGCTACTGTGCGCAGGCGCAGAAGCCTGTAAACACAGCACTCCCTATTTGGCATGCAGGGAGGTTTGCTACAGCGCGGCGTCAGAGCGCACAAGGCCCAAAAGCGGAACATCGGCCGGATGCTGTCTGGCGGGCGGGGGAATGCGCCCTTTACCCAGATGGCGCCCCACGCTGCGGCATCCTTTGCCTACCAGTAGGACCACCCCTGCTCACATATTGGCAGGAACAAAGCCGAACAAAAGGGAAAAAAACCTGTAGCAACGGATGAGTCACTGTAAACAAAGCGCTAGCGACTGAGGTTCACGTATCGGCTGGAGTAGAGGCTGGAATAAAGGTCACAAGAATGCCACGATGAACCGATAAGAAAAGCCCTCATGATAGTTTGGCAAGTTCCATAAACGGGAACATAAACTGTTTATCTGCATCGAACTTGAGTTTATTCGGACTTTTGGATTGCCTCCATATACCCCATTTTTTTTCGGGGCCGGGTTTGTTTACATGCTTCTATATATGGCAATCCCTGTTTGTTTGGTGCAGGTGTCCTGATACACCATAAGCTCAAATACCTGTTCATTTATATGTTTCCATCTGTGGAACCTTTATGAATATTGAAAAGTGTACTTTTGTTATATTACAAGCTGATACATTGAGCCAATACTTTTGCCTTAGCTCTCTCATTATAGTGTTCACATTATTCCATTAGTGTCCTTGATTGGCAGCAGAGTGCATAAGCACGGACCCATTCCTAGTTTGTTTTGGTTCTTAGTGTTGCAGTTGTATCCAGTGAGCCCCCCCCCCCCCCCACGCGCGCGCTTGTTGTTGTCTAACCTGGCCTGTAGCAATGGGTAAAACACTTTGCTCTTATGGTTCTACTTTGTTGCACGCGTGCTGCGGCGTTTTGCACTAGCTTAAGTTTCCGGGTCACCGAAAAAGGAAGGCCGATGTAGAGGGCGTTGCAGTAGTCTAATCTTGAGATGACCGTCGCTTGGATCACCGTGGCCAGATCGCGGCGGGACAGGTAGGGGGCCAGCTTCCGAGCCTGGCAAAGGTGGAGAAATGTGACTCGGCTGACCATAGAGACCTGGGTCTCCATGGAGAACCGAGTGTCCAGATGGACTCCGAGGCTTTTTACCGAAGACGACGAGCATAAGGCCGCGCCGTCCAGAGTCGGAAGCTGGAGTTCCCCACTGCCTAGCCAAAGGATCTCCGTCTTCGCTGGATTCACCTTCAACCTACGGGCTCGCAGCCATCCAGTAACGGCTTCGAGGCAAAGATGGTAATTATCGGGTACAGAGTCGGGCCAGCCCTCCATCCTCAGAATGAGCTGAGTGTCATCAGCGTACTGGTGACACTCAAGCCCAAAGCTGGCTCCATCCATTTCTGGAATGTGGCCTTCAAGAACTTCATGAATATTGCCTTCCACTTGCATAAGTCCTCCATCCTAGAATTGCTTCTAGAGTTTTCCATTTACTTTTGCACCCTAGGTGGGTTATTTATAGGGCCCCTTTCACACAACCCAGTTTTAGCTCTCTGTCAGCAATGCCACTTGGGCGGCCTCCCTACATGGTAAAGTAACAGCTGGCGATGGACGTTACAGCGCTGCCCAGTTCGAATGCCCACAACTGTAAGTCCGTCTATGAAGACACCCGGCCCTGGCGGAATTCCAGCCATTATTTTCTGTATAGAACACACAATTTCTTTGACTGCACCCAGGAAATAGATAAATGCATTTAAGAAGCCTATACATTATTCCCATTGAAAACCCATGAAGAGTACACTCAAAGATAAGTGTTTCTATAAGCCACAGATACTTGATCATTTGGAAATATTACTACTTCCACAATCCATTTTTAATCAGATGTTTTTCAGAGGTGAAAGCGGCACTTCGTGAGATTAAACCATGATGCGCTTCGAAGTATGTACTCGGGGGGAGGGGGGATGCTTAGTATTACATGGTTTTGACAGTGTTGAATTACTCGTTCGTAATAGGCTGTGAGTTGTTATTGCTTCTTTCCTTATTCATACTTTATACATGGTTTCACAATAGAGACACATTTGCTAGAGGCATCTATGGGGGTTCAGGGTTAGAAGGGGGCTGAGACGTCTATGAGGAACAGAGGCACATTGGTACGGAGGCCTTAAGCAGATATGACCGACAGAGGCACATTGGCAAGGGAGGCCATTGGCATCTATGGGGGCCATAGGTACATTGGGAAGGTGGGACTGAGACGTCTGTGAGAAACAGAGACACATTGGTACGGAGGCCATTAGCATATATAGGGAACAGATCCACATTGGCAAAGAGGCCATAGGCATTTATGGGGGTTCATGGCCATATTGGCAAAGACGCCATAGGCAACAGAGACAGATTGGCAAGTAGGCCATAGGTATCTATGGGGTACATTATCAAGGAGGGCATAGGTGTCTATAAGGAACAGAGGCACACTGGCAAGGAGATTGTAGGCATCTATGGGGAACATAGGCACATTGGCAAGGAAGCCATAAGTGGTTAAGAGTCCATTGACATCTATTGCTTTGGCTTTTTGAGCTTGCCCCATCACACTGTTGATTCACGTTCAGCTTGAGGTCGACTGTAATGAGTATTTCAATGGCCCTTTGCATCCTAATAACCACTCCTTCCTGCCCATCTTTTAGGCCTGTAACACCTGCTGACACCTGAAGCTGGCCTTGCGCACTGCCTGGTAACAAGCAAAGGATCTCCATCCTGATCAGAAGGTCACCTCTGACTGTTATGACTCCTCCCCTCCTCGGCCTCAGTTGCTCCGGATCCGGCAGTTGGCAACCTCACTCCATCCTTCTTTACTTCCAGCTGCACGATTGTATCTGACGAAACCTCCGGCCTGGCTCCGACGGACTCCTTCACACAAGACCAGCGGTTGGTATGAGACCGCATGCCGAGTGGTTGAAACATGAAACAACATCAGCAAAAGAGAGACGTTAGCCAAGAGGCCGCGGCACCGAACGCCTGACCTTCTGGGAGCAGGATCGCAGAATGACTCCATTTCCCTTCCTCTCTGTTGACTTGTTGCTATTCAACTGTTTTAAAAAAAATTGTCTGTGGGTTAGTATTTGTATATGTATGAGTGTATATGTATATATATATATTTATATAGAGAGAAGAGATATACCATAGGGTTAGCTTTTGTATGGCATTCACCGTAGGCTTGTGGTCAGTGGGGCAGGCGGGCGTGATTGATAACCGGAACCAGTAAGGTCAGAACTCACCGCATACACTGCGTATACAATGGTTTAACCCTAAAGGAGAGAGCGTAAGAGAGAAAGTAAGAAATGGCCACATTGGTGGCCTCCGTTCTTCCTTTTTTAAAAAAAAAAAGAGACAACCTACTTCTAGCATGATCTACAACTGATGCATCTGCCTTCCCTTTCACATAGAAAAACATGCCTACCGTTTCAGCAGCCAATGAGAGCCAGCCTGGCGTAGTGGTTTGAGCATTGGGAATGCAGCTCTGACCATGGAAACCATGGGAAAGCCACACTTTCTCAGCCTGAGAAAACCCCATGACAGAGTCCCCTTGGGGCTGCCAGAAGTCTGAAATGACTTGAAGACACTCAACAATAACAACAACGGAAGGACTTTGAAAAGTGTGTGTCTTGTATTGAAGGGCCTCGGGCTGATAGCGTGAGCCTCCTCTGATGCTCTCACCTCCTCCTCACGCCGGAACAAATGCGCATGCGAGGACTACGAGCACACACTAGGGCGGAGACTGAGCCAGAGATCCGCCTCCTGAAGCAATACCCCTTTGTCTCCACTCCCCTCTCCCTTTGTCTCCGCCCCCTGCCTGCCCAATTGGGTCACCGTATTCGGCACGCAGGGCGGAGACAAAGGGAGAGGCCTTAATGCTCAACTTCAGTTTCAGAGCAACTGTGCCTGCACGAAAACCTCCGCGCATGCCCAGACGCTCCTGTGCGCAGGCGCAGAAGCCTGTAAACACAGCACTCCCTATCGGCACGCAGGGAGGTTCACTACATCACAGCGTTGGAGCACACAAGGCCCAAAAGCAGGCAGCCGCTGCCTAAGGAACATCGGCCGGACGTTGTCTGGCGGGCAGGGGAATGCGCCCTTTACCCAGATGGCACCCCACGCAGCGGCATCCTTTGCCTACCGGTAGGACTGCCCCTGGCTGGAGCTGATAGAGGGTCTTGTATTTTGCATTTAGCGTAAAATTGGCCTGGCATACATTCAGCTCTCCAGATTCACCGAGGTCAGGGAAGCAGGCCCCCACTAAAGCGAATCGTACAAATAAATGCATCTATATTTATTTGTACTATTCGCTTCCCTAATTTTGGGAAGGTAATTTAGTCCAAAAAGATGAGCATTAGAATCGAGTAAATACGGTAATCAAATCCAAAACTGAAATCCCCAAATATGGAAAGCTGAGTACGGTTGATTAAACACCAAATACAGAGCAGGGGTTACGTAAACGTTAAACTATTACACTTAGGCAATATTTCAATATCAAAGTTATATTATATGAAAGGCAAAGGGGACATGGCAATCCACATACAGAACCAAAAGCAAAATACAAGACCGTAAATAACGGATATAGTCTCGCATAGGACATGAAGGAGATGTTGTTTACTCCTCAAAGGACACTTTTTGGTCACCTCGCTTTCCTAGCGTGGCTAGGCTTATGTTCATCTCCATATCGATATGGACAAATGGAAAATCAACTATCAGAGGCCTTGAGAAAGCTCCGCCCGGGAGCGAAACGCAGTTTAAGCGGCGCGACATCACAGCCATCATTGGCACATTTCCCCCAGGCTAATGCTTATCATTGAGGAGTAAACAACATCTTCTTCATGTCCTATCGTGTATTGGATTATGCCTAATTGACATTGGGGACTCAGTTCTTCCTTTCACGGAATCGGAACCCACTGCTAACCATATTCACAGGACTTTGGACTCAAATACAGACCATAATCCGGATATTCCGGCTGGCACTTTGGATACCACAATTGGTCATGTGAGACTATATCCGTTATTTACGGTCTTGCATTTTGCTTTTGGTTCTGTATGTGAATTGTCATGTCCCCTTTGCCTTTCATATAATATAACTTTGATATTGAAATATTGCCTACGTGTAATAGTTTAACGTATGGTTGATTAAAGGCAGTTGTATCCATAAAGAAGAAGAAGAATCATGTCATTACACTTTGACTCAGACTCCCATCAGCCCCAACAATCAAGGGTTGATGAGAGTTGGAGTTTAGAAACAATTGTCATCGTCCCCGTCCCCCTGTCCACCCCCCGTCCCCCGTCCCCCGTCCCGGTTTAGGCATGAACATATTATATCAATGCTCAGCCTTCCAGTATTAAGTTACAGAGTTGTGCATGGATCCGTTTTTAGCCGTCCCCTTCAGCCATTCGGCTTATCTGTTTTGTTTGGGTGCCCAAAATGGCAAGGGCCCATCCGGCACAAATCCCCATCTGCCACGGGACCACCTGACAGCCGATTCCCGGCTCCTCTTCCCCTTTTCAGCACCACAGTTGAATCTTTTTGATTTCCCTTTATTTCCCTGATTCTTTTTATTTAGTGGGACTGACTGGGAGTTGGGGACCTGAGAGACGGCAGGTGAGGTGCGTGTGCGTTTGGGGGCCTGGAGGGTCCCCCTTTTAGCTTCCTTTTCTCCTTCCCTTCCTCTCCTACAGAAAATCCTTAACAGTAATCCCAGCAAGCAAAGAGAAAATCCTACCTCTCCTCTCCTCTCCTCTAGAGAAGAAAGTAGAAACAGCTTTGAAGAAGGAAACCCCGAAGCAGAGAGAAGATCGCAGGCAGTAGAGAAAGCAGAGAGGATTTTTAAGGTGGTTCAGGGAAGACAGCTAGCTCCACAGAGCTCCAGGTCACCGCTCTTCCTTCCCTGGGCCTCCTTAAAATGCCTTGGGAACCTGTGTGACGTGCAGACGGTACCCCCGTGCCTGCCTCTCCTTTAGAGTAGAACCAGATTAAAGCAGCATTAAACCCAGTCTCCTCTACAAACAGAAGGAAAAGGATCCAGAAAGAGTGGGATCTCAACTCTGGTGCTGCTTAAAATCCAGCTCTCAATGAAGGATATGGAAGGGGAGGGGTGACCAGTGGGAAGTCACACACCCCCACCCAGGGGTAGGCAAAGGACACCGCTGCGTGGGGCGCCATCTGGGTAAAGGGCGCATTCCCCCACCGCCAGACAGCGTCCGGCTGATGTTCCGCAGCTGAAGAGGAGCCCGATGAGTAGTAGCGCTGCTGCAGAGATGCCGAGGAGAGCAGCGTGCTGGAGTGCAGGAAGAGGTTGCTCGTGCCGCCGCCACCGGTGCAGTAAGAGCGCAGGGAGACCCCCGGGGAGGAAGAGGAAGCACTGAGCAAGCGCGAGGAAGAGGAGGAAGCAGCGCCCAGGTGGGGGGAGGAAGAGTAGGAGCCCAGCGCAGGACGGAAGGTGCGGCGGTAGGAGGTGGAGGCACGGAGGAGGCAACACCCTGCCCTGCAAAGAGGCCGCCCTCTGGCTCTTCCCTTTGGCCCGGCATGGCGCCCCCGATTCCGCCCCTTCTTCTCCCCCAAAATTAAGGCGGATTCCGAGACCTCTTTTGCGTCAGAAGAAGGGGCTCTTTCCCCACCCATAATAGGTTTGGGGGGGGCAAAATAATGTTTTTGGGGGTCACCAAAATAATGTTGGGGGGGTGCCAAAATAATGTTGGGGGCAAAATAATGTTTGCTTACCATTTAAAATTACCTTAGACCGCCCCTGCCCCCACCCCACCCTACCCCCCATAATGCTTCTTTAACCTCATTGCTGAAGCCCAGGTTCCCTTGAAGGGAAGAAAGGAAAGGCTCCCAAGACAAAGGAGAACAGAGGAGAACCTTGCAAGTTCCCCACTGCCGCCAATGGGCTAAAAAGAACCACTTTGGGGGGGGGGGGGTGCTGATCAAAAACGCCCATTTAGCAGCGTGCCAATTTTCGGGAGGCACCTTAAAACAGATACAGTTTTTGGCAAGCAGAAACGGATCGAAGTTCAGCCAAAATGCACAAGCCTAATAATTTATGGTGGAAATTATTTTGTTACTCAGTTCCGTCACGGTTTGGTAGAACCGATGTCACTCAAACTCAAACTCACCATAATTGAAAGATTTCCCATAAATCCTGTTTTTAAAAAGAAGCCACTGACTAACCAGTTCTCTCTTGACCCCAATGAGAGCTAGCTCTCGCTATAAGACAACACTTGGACCCACCTAGGCAAATAATAATAATCATAATAATAATGTTATATAAATATATACATATATAATTTGTTTTGAAGCTAGTATACACACATACATACACACACAGGCGTACACAGAGTTTTAAATGCAAACTAGCAAGGACGCTCCTTTTTTGTTATTTTTCCTTTTTTAATGCAAGACAACCACACTCGGGCCCGGATTACCCATAGGGCCAACGAGCCCGTGGCCTCTTCTCTTTCTTCTCCCTCTTCTTCGGAGCGGGGCGAGCCTCCCCTACTGGAGCCCCCAAAACGCCCGGGAAGGTGGGTGTATGTGTGTGGGTGGGTGAGCTGCCTGCCTCCCGAGGGGTCTTTGGAGGGTCCTAATGTGGCGGCGCGAGGCAGGGGGGCAGAATTCCAAACTGTGGCCTAGGGTGCAAAAAGGTGTTGATCCGGGCCTGACCACACTCGTTTGCCAAAACCACCGGGAATAGCGGGGTCTTTCATGGTGTACGAATAGGAATCCATTTTTTTAAATTAAGAAAGGGGAAATAAAACTATATTATTCCGTGAGCATGTAAGGTAACAGAAAACTCTTTTAACTGTATCATCGAGATGACCATCCTGTTAATAAATTGTAAATGATCCACAAAGCTCACACCAAATTGTTTTTATAGCAAAAGGTGGGCGGGGGTGGGGGTGGGGGTAATCAGCAAAAAATAAAATAAAAATAGAGAGAGAGAGAAGTATTAAGGGAGAGAACTGTGGCTTTTAATACGTAGAACCAGGCAGTAACTAGGGGTAAGGTAAGTGTCATAGACCCTTTTAATAAAGTTGCTTATTTAAAGTTTGGATTGCAGCGCTTTCTTCTTCTTACGCCATAGAATGCCGCACCTGTTTATCATGGGTTGGATTGGGACACGACCCACACTTCCGACTGTATATGTTTTCCAGGACTACTTTCTATGTCATATCTCTGTTCTGACAAGAGCTTTTTTCCCCTTCCAAGTCATTAAATAAATCCAACCAGACCTTTAGTTTTTTATACTCTTCTACCACATAGCAAACTGTGTCTTCTTGGCAGGTGATGACGTGATCACAAAACGACGGAGCATGGGCTTTCTCTCTTCTGTTTATTTCCTTTTAAAAAAATTATTTACTAGCTTGGGGACCCGGCCCTGCCCGGGCTATTTGAGAAAGGCATTGTGTGCCAAGGTTGGTCCTTATCAGATGTTTATGTGGCTTGCAGTGGTCTCAGGAAGTTAGTGAAGGTACTGCAAGTCCCATCGGCCATGGTCCATCCCCCTCCAACCAGCACCAGGATGTAGAGTGGGTCATGGGGGCTCTGTGTGCCAAGTTTGGTCTTGGGCAGTCATTGGATGAGGTTGGCAGTGGGTCATGGGGGTTATGTGTGGCAAGTTTGGTGCAGGTCTGTCATTCGTGCGGGTCACAGTGGCCGGTGGAAGTGGGAGCGAATCAGAAAGCTGATACATACACACTCATACATACCCACATACACTGACTTTTATGATATGTACTAATTAGGGTACCTGGCAGTGCCTGGGATATTTGAAAAAGGCATTGTTTGTTTTGGGGTGTTAGATAATATCATGTAGTTAATTAGTAACATTATTTATTAGAAAAAAGCCAGTCTTGGATTCAGTTTTTATTAGTGCTCCCGTTAGAAAATACATAAGAATGCGGATGAACCTCAATTTCCAAAACTGTGGCTCAATCCTCCCTAGATTAGGCCTGTATACACAGCTGGCCATGTTGAGTCTGTGTGCCAAGTTTGGTCCAGATCTGATGTCGGCTGGGGTTAGTACTCTCTGTATAAGAGTGAATTTATCTCTAAATTTCTACTTCAGAAGGGCCTTTTGGAAGAGGTGTTAAACACCACAGAAAGTTTTATCAATACTACCTTACTTGATGGATTGACTAATGATGCATCTTTTGAGCTAAGGGAATATAACATCAAGCTAATGTATTCTTTTAACTTTTGGCTATTCATAGTAGTTCATGCAATAGAGAGTAAATAATTCTCATCAGTTCTAATGTTGGGGGAAATTTAGTTTTTATGCGAGATAAGAGCTATTAAGGAAAATGTTCAGACACAATGAATCAGGCACAAAAAGTCTGTGTGGTAGGTTTAGTGTGTATTTACACCTAGCAATTTTGTATGGATCCACATTTCAACAGAAACTTCAAATTCATGGATACAACACACATATCTGGTACACTTAACCTGATTCTGGAGCCCCTGGTGACACAATGGGATAAACTGTTGTGCCGGCAGGACTGAAGACCGATAGGTTAGAGGTTCGAATCTGAGGAATGCATGGATGAGCTCTCTCTGTCCCCCGAGATCACTACGCTCCGAGGATGCTAATTTGTTAGAGATACCCTCGGCGAAATCGGCTAAACTGACATCTACTCACCAGAGCGTTCTCCGTTATAGCTCCTACGCTGTGGAACGCCCTCCTGGCTGGAAACTGTGGCTATAAAGGACCTGCTCCCGTTTAGGCAGCCTGCAAAACTTATTTGTTTAAGCAGGCCTTCGGTGAGTAGGTCCTGCCCATGTTCCGCTTTAGCCGCTGTCCTGGGGTGTCACGCTGTCTAATTTCTGAACTGTACCTGGGGGTTTCGTATTTTGCTGTTTTAACTGTTTAATTGTCTTAGATGTTTTATCGCATTGCTTGTGTGTAGTTGTACTTTCGGTTCCTGTGAGCCGCCGCGAGCCTCAGGGAGTCGGCGGCATAGAAACCTGAATAATAATAATAATAATAACTACAACTCCCATATGCCAAGGGCAGTCACCCCCCAAACCCTCTAGTTGGTCATGTTGAGTCTGTGTGCCAAGTTTGGTCCAGATCCAACGTTGGCTGGGTTCAGTGCTCTTTGGATGCAGGTGAACTACAACTCCTATAAATCAATGTCAATTCCCCCTAAACCTGGTCATTGGGGCTCTACATGCCAAATGTGATCCAGATCTATGATTGAAGGGGGTGTGCCTTGATGCAAGGTGAACTACAACCCCACCCTGTGGAATCAGTCCCTCAAACCCACCCAGGCTGTTCAGTGGCTGATCAATGCCTCTCTGCTGTGTGCCACAGGGAAGGGCAGGAAAGGGTGAAGGGAGAGGCCGTGGGTGGGGGGATGCCAATGGAAAGAGAAAGGGATCCTGGGATGCCTGCCTGTGGGGGAGGAAACACCTCAAATCTAGGCTAAAATGGTCCCTGAATGAAAGCATGTCTTGGATGGGGGGTCGCAGTGTGTGTGGAGGGCATTGGAAGGGTTTGGGCCACATCTCCATGGCACGCACTAGAACCTGCCTTGTCCATGAAGGGAGGGCCTTGGAGGCTTCTCAGCACTGGGAACTAGAGCCTGCTTGTGGAGGCCGGAGGCTGTCTGTGGAAGTGGGCAACTCTGCCACATACATACATACACATTTTTCACTTTTATATGTGGATAGATAGATAGATTTATTTATTATTTCGATTTGTATACCGTCCTTTCCATTTGGCTCAGGACGGTTTACAGCATATCGAACAACAAATAATGCACACAAAAACAGTAAAATAAACAGTATCCACAAAATCCGACAACCAGGGATGGTTATAGATTGAATGCCTGCCGGAACAGTGCCGTTTTGCACGCTTTCCGGAAAGCCGGCAGCTCGCCGATTGCTCGCACTTCGGGTGGTAAGCTATTCCAGAAGCGTGGTGCTGCCACAGAGAAAGCTCTCTGTCTGGTTGATGAGTGACAAATAGTTCGCAAGGGCGGAATCTGAAGGAGGTTAAGGTCTTCTGAACGGAGCAATCTCTGGGGAACATATGGGAGTTTATCTAGACTGGAGAAATAATGCAGCTTGAGGTTATTCGCTTGCCCACCCCCGAAAGAAGAGACCAGACAACAGTGGTTGGGTTCAAATTGGGCAACTTTTATTTAAATTGTTACCTGTCCTCAAGGGGTGCCAGGAATTTGGTGTAACCAATTCAGGTAGCCTACCTACCCGGCTTCAATAGTAATTTGCGGGCAAAACACCTGGGTTCCCTGGCTATCAACCAGGGCAACCCGTGAAGGGAAATGAGTGCGAGGTCTGGTCCCAAGATATTGAGACCAGCCTCCTCCCATTCCAGGCCATTTAACTGCACTTCACCCATCAACTTGAACTTTAGGTGAGTAATAACATGATGGCCTTCACTCCTAAAGGGGGGAGGGTGCCTCAGGTGCACACCAATATATGGGAATTTCCCTATCTATTTTCCGCTAAGCCTATTTATGTATCCTCACTCCCTTCTAGCCCCTATCAGTAAAGGGGGGTAGGCAAAAAAACAACCCTTACCCTAATGGCAATAGGCAACCGGACCGATACTGTTAATGGGTGGGAGCAGTGGGTCAAGGTCCAATGACGGAATGAGCAACTGGGGCTGCCTTCCCGTATAGAAGGCCACGCCCCAGTTGCAGGAAGGTTCCATCCGGAATCTCCCTTCCCGTCGTGGGAGGGAGGCAAATCTCCTTCCTCCCAACATGCGCTGGGGGAAGGCATCATTAAACTACCATGAAGCAATGCCAGAGAATCATGGGAGTTGTAGTTTTACAAGCTTCTTGGCCTTCTCTGTGGAGTCTTTTAAACAGGCTGGATGGCCATCTGTCGGGGCTGCTTCAAATACGATTTTCCTGCTTCCTGGCAGGGGATTGGACTGGATGGCCCATGAGGTCTCTTCCATTCTATCAAACTGTGCTGGTGCCTCTCCAACCTGCAACTCGCCAACACATCAAAGCTCACTTTCACATCATCTACACTGTTGAGCTGAGAAATAGGGTATGTGAACATCGATCTCGTGTCTGTCAATTAGCGGAGGAGCAACAATTTAACAGTAAAAAAACACAACAGAAAAGATTTCACAAGTAGCGTCATCCTTGCAGTCCTAAGTCGTCACGGAAAGGCAATCCAGGGGGTTGAACATCACTCGTCATCACGGATACTGGGTCAAACAGAGGGAGACGGCCGAATGTCCACAGCAGCTAATGCATGGAGATAAGTATACAACGTAACCCCTGCAGACAGCCCCCATTCCTCACTCCTTCATACTATACCCATTCCTGCAGGCAGGCAGCATCTGGCACTCACAGTGGATCAAAGCAGTTCAAAACCACGCCAAAGTTGGTATGGGCAGCAACAACTAAACATAAAAGTGCAGCCATGAAAGCCTCCAAACTCCCACAACCCCAGCTGACATAACAGCATGCCAGCCCCCCAAAACAAAGCAGATTCCCCAACTCACGTTACTCCATACAGAATACAAGATTCCAAATACAAGGCAGAAGACCCAAACATAACACCTTGCCTGCTGCAAAGTGAAATGTCTCCAAGCCCACAATTTATTAGTCCTCTCCTTCGGACCCTCCCAAACTTGACAACGCCTCTTCATTAGCAGGCTCAGCCGCTCTTGCCTCTGCAGCTGCAGCCCCTCTCCAATTGTACCATCTCTTGTCAAGACTTAGATCTCCCCAACAGTTATCAGAATAGCCTGAAGGCCATTCTGTATCATCACAAAAAGGTATCACTGCTTGTGGGCTCCTCACAAACAGCCTGTACTTCCTTCACACAGGCCCAATCCAGCTCTTCATCTGAAGAATTCCCTTCACTCTGACTCCCATCCTCCCCAGGGAAACCCTCAAAACTCTCCTCATCAGTTGTCTCTGTAAGTATTTGTCTTATTCTCTTGCACTGAGAGATCGCCTCTGCACTTTGCTCTCGAGTAAGCCTTTTGCTTCCCCTTTGAGGCATAGCATAGCTCTCATCAGCCCCACCCAGTTCCATCCCACTGCTAGATGCTAAAGAATCAGCTGAAGAATCAGCCCCACCCAAGCCTCTACTACCAGGAGTAACAATAGCCTCAGGCTCTGCTACAACAGGTGGACTCTACTTCTTCAGAGGTTGGTTGGGAGTGCTTGACTTGTGTATAGGCAACAAATAGCAAGGGATTGGCCTAGATCAGGGGTGGGCAATTACCAGCCCTCCAGGAGTTTTGGACTTCAACTCCCAGAAATCCTAGCCAGTTTACCAACTGTTAGGATTTCTGGGAGTTGAAGTCCAAAACACCTGGAGGGCCGGTAATTGCCCACCCCTGGCCTAGATGCCCCAGATTTCCCTCCTTAATGGGATTGTGTGCCTCTGCCCTGCACCCACATCTCCACCAGGTTCAGGTCTTCAAAGCAAGGTCAAGACAGGAAGCTGTTTCCACCTCAGACTTTTCCAACTTTTCAGGAGGATGTTAACAAGCTCCCCAGAAAGCCTTCCTCTGCCTTGGCCTAGCCAACTGCAGTGCCATCTCTGCTGCAAAGACGGCTCAAGATTCAAGGAGGAGGAGGTTAAATTCAAAGTCATATGAGAGAATTGGCCACCTGGAGCAAAACACTTCAGGAAAGGCCTGGGAGGAAAATCTTCCCCTGGCATCCAATGCAGTACAATTCGCACTTGGTTGAGTTCACAACTCTCCGTTCCTCTATGGCAGGGGTGCCCACACTTTTTCATCATGCGAGCTACTATATGAACAATCAAGTTGAAAAGATCACCTGTTGCGCATGTGAGTGTGCGCGTGCACGCGCGCACGCACGCTCCTGCTGCAGCCTTCTGTTTGCACGGGGCTTCTTTCTTGCCTGCCCACGAACTCGCCGCCGTGCGCACCTGGGAAGGGGATCCTTCTTGCCTGCACGCACACTCTCTCTTAATGTCTTCGTTGCCTTCCTCCTTCCTGCTGCATGCTTTCGCGAAGCAGGAAGTCCCTATCCCATCCTGCTTCTTGCGTGCACAGCAGGCTCTTCCCACGCACACAGCAGGAGGGTATTTATAGGCGCACCTGCCAGCGCTCCGGCCAGATATGGCTTTGGCGGTGGCTCGGAAGGTGCAGGGCTGGGAAGTGGGGCTGCCTGGCTGCTGCCTGGGCCAGGAAACTCAACCAAGAGAGGGACCCACATGAGGCTGGATCCTCCCCACGGCAGCCTCCCCCCTCCCTCCTCCCTCGAGGCTTCCTTACCTGGGCAGGAGAAGGAAGAGTGGAAGAGGTGCTCCCCCAAAGTGACAGATGCAGCGGGGGGGGCACCCTTTTTCCTTCCTTCCTTCCTTTCGAGGGTGTCACTCAGAAAGGACGCCCAAGTGGACGGCTGGCAGGAAGGAGGACCCCTCCCACTGGTGGCAGTCCATGCCCATGGGGGGGGAGAGCCACCCTCTCTCTCCCCCCCCCCCCTCCCGTGGGCCCTCGCCGCCTTCCTCCTTCAAGGGCGAGGGAGGGTGCGGCGGAGAAAGGCGGCGAGGGCACAAGCCGCCGCAGCAAGTGGAGTCTCCACCCCCGCAGCCCCCTCCTCCTCGGGTTCAGCCCCAGGAACACGGCGGAGCCCTCCCTCCTCGCCCCAACCAAGGAAAGAAAGCAGCCCCACACAGCTCGCTCTCCCAGGTCTCAGCTTGGAATGGGAGTCCCGAGGCCAGCAGCAGGGTTTGCAGTGGGGCTTCTTGGCTTTGCCCCACTTTGCCCGGCCTCCTTCGCCTCTTTCTCTCTCTCTCTCTCTCTCCCTCTCCTTCCAGAGGCCGCCCGCCTGCCTGCCAAAAGGATCTGAAAAAGTTCTCTCTTTCTTTCTTCTCTCTCTCTCTCTCACACACACACATTCCCTCCATCCCTCCCACAGCCTCGCATCCTATCCGTGCGCATGCCTTCGCCTTGCTCATGCCCCCCCCCCAGCAGCAACCAATGGGTGGTCATGTCACCACACTGTGCGTGGCAAGACGAGCGCCAGGGCCCGCCCACTAAAGCCTCATTTTGGCAAAAGAAGCCCCGCAAAGGCAGCGGCAGGAGCGCACGTGTGCACGCATGGCAGGAGCGCGCCATCCGGCTGGTGAGGCCCAAAGATCACCCGGAAGAGGGCCGAAGATCACCTAGGTGCTCCCGATCACCATAATGAGCACCCCTGCTCTATGGAGATGAGACCAAAGTCGTTCCGGCACTGTGCAAAGCGGAGCTTCTCTTGTTCTCCGCTGCAGACGGGATTCAACTCCCCGGGTTCCTCCTCCAGTCCTTTCCTTCGCTCCACAATCCACAGAGCCTGGCTAATTACGGCCAGGAAGAAGCCTCCGCGGCCCAAAGCGTTTCCTATTACACAGATGCTGTGCTTTATGATTTCTTTGTGGGAACATCATAGCGGCAGCTACAGGATTTGGTAACGCGCCTGTTATCACAGCAAGAAGGGCTCTTTTTCGGAGGCCTTGGATTCCAGGCCCAACATTTAAGAAGACTCGATGCATCCTGGCAACTCAAAGGCTAGAACAGATGGACTTATCTGCCTTGAGGAGACCCAAAAAAGGGGGGTTGGGAGGAGGAGGGGCGGTTAAAAAAATCCAAGAGAAAAAGTTGGTTGCTAGGAAAGGCCCTGGGAAAAGGGAACGGTTACTTGCCCCTTTTTATTTTGCAGAGTGATGGTGCTTGCTTCGATCAGGATTCCTTCGTGGCCTTCAATGGTACCTTGGCTCGCGAAGTCCGCTGGTACCCCAAAGATTGCGGTCTCTGTGTGAAGGGAGACCTTCCTATTTACTGTAATCTTTGGCTGAAAGCTTCAGGTTGGCTTTGTAGGTGGACAAAGGTGCTTTGTCTCAGCATGGATGGATTTCCCTCCACGTCCATGCGGCTTCTTTCTTGGAATGGCTGAAGAGAGGAAGTCCTGCCCCTCAGGTGACCTCAGAAAGGGGAGGAGTTAGGGTGGTGCCATCACCTTGGCACCAAACACAGTCCCTCCCACCAAGCGCACATGGCTGAGGACAAAGGAATGCAGGTAAAGGTAGCCAAGTCCATGATGCAGTACTAAACAAGCTCCGTGGGACCTTAACAGGTGCATCCAACTTTTTAGTCATCAACGCGCTTGTAGAAAGCATGGGATGAGTCCTCATTAAGACTCTTCGTTCGCGAAATAATGCCAGACTTGTGTATAGGCAACAAATAGGAGGAGGAAGAGGCGCAGGGAAGCGCCGCTTCCGGGCATGTGCGGAAGGAGGGAGGGCGCCAGCGCCATGACCTCTGCCTCCTCTGTCATGTTCCTGGGTGCCACAGCGGCCCCAGGGGCTTCCCTTCCTTCCTAGTTCGAGGAGGAGGAAGGAAGGGAAGCCCCTGGGGCCGCTGCCGCACATGCGCAGTACCCAGGAACATAACAGAGGAGGCCGCGGCGCTCGCGCCCTCCCTTGTGCCGTGCATGCGCGGCAGTGGCCCCGCCACAGGGGGAGGGGCTTCCAAAGTGTGGCCTAGGGTGCCAAAAGAGCTTAATCCGGGCCTGAGGTACGGACGTTGGTTTTATCTTCATGTCATTGCTCTCAAGGCTCAGGCGTTTGGGCGCCAACTCCTTGGCCCCAAACCTCGACTCCTGACACCATCTACATTGTAGAATTAATGCAGTTTGACACTACTTTAACTCGATGCTATGGAATCATGGGCGATGTACTTTGGAGAGGCGTCAGCACCTTGTAAATCTACAGCTCCCATGATTCCATAGCATTGCACCATGGCATTAAAGTGGTGTCAAACTGAGTTAATGCTATAGTGCAGTGCTGTCCAACTTCTACCGGCCCAGGGGCCGGAATTCCAGTGACTTATCACCTGGGGGGCCGCAGCGATTTCGCCGTTTCTGTTGCCCGGCCGTGACGCTGTAGGAGGGAGGGCGAAGCCAAGGGAAGTTCCCCTTGGCTCCTCCCTCGCGGCGGCCGTGGATGGTGCTTGCGCCGCCGTGCGCATGCACACTTTTACTTTATTTTTTTGGGATTTTTTCCCCCTAGAATTAAAAAAAAATATTACAGGAGGGTAGGGGGGCCAGATCCAAGGGGCTGGCGGGCTGTGTGCGGCCCGCGGGTCGCCTGTTGGACAGGCCTGCTATAGTGCATATGCGCCCAGATCCCATCATTGGCAGAACCAAGTCATAGTCGTTCTTCTTCTCCGAAGCAGTATCGGCTGTTTTAATTTAAATACCTCTGTTGCTACTTTTGTAAAGCAATGGTTAAAAAATAGTCAAAGTGATCAAGCCGATAATGAAAGCGCAAGCTTTCAAATTTCTAATCACATCCAGCGTTCGCTTGGCTTTCCTTTAATGGCAGGCGACTAATGAAATAATTCCATAACATAAAGCTTGATTAAAGTGGTAATTAAAAGGAAATTGATCTGACGCCTCCGATTCTTAAAATTACAAGGCTATGTATGTATAAAATAAATAAATAAAGAGCAAGTCCTTATCTCAAAGGCTATTCCTGCGTCGGTTGGGAAAATATTTGAGAATAATCACCATTTTTTCACCAAAGCAAGCTTTTAATATGGAGCATGTTGTGGGACGGGTGACAACAATGTTTGAAATCTCAGTGCGCTCCTTCCATTTTCCACAGAAGAGCAGCTTTCCCATTAGCGCCTGCTATTAGCGTATTTCATGTCACTCCATCATGCCGTCTCTCCGTCAAAACCTTACATTTGTCAGAGCAGATGGAAAGTTAGTTTAAATTAATTGATAGCACGCTGCGCACAGCTTGGGGTATCCCGAACATGGGCGGGAAGAAGGAGAAGAAGAAAGCGGGGACATCAATTCCCTTCTCCAAGATACCTATAAATTCAAGATGAAATCTCTGAAGAAGCCATTAGGAAATTATCCTCTGCCAGAAGCCACCGCTGCCTTCTCCTCCTTAAAAGAAAACATGGTTATGTGGCTTTGATTTGGGCAGGAGGCCTGGCTGGGGGCCTGCCGAGCGCCTGCCATCTGCAGAGTCCGCCCAGGCTAAGTGGCCCTTCTTAGTCATCACGAGGCCATGTTTATGGTTCCCTTTGTGCAACTGCTGAAAAGGCAGTTCCTCCTCCGTTAAAGCATTGTTTAAGGATCTTATCATTGGCTTTATCAGATCCTTCCCTGAAAAGGAAAGAGCAAGAACAGGAGAGAATTCTGGAAAGGCATGACTGTTGTGATTGAGCCTTCAGCTACTACAGGGCTGTCCAACTTCTACCGGACCTGTGGCCGGAATTCCGGTCACTGATCATCTGGGGAGCCAAAGGGTCTGCCTCCGCCCCCGGCTCCACCCCCTCCCAGGCTCCGCCCCCTCCCCCAGCTCCAGGGAGGGAATATAAATACATTAACAAAATATAGTAATATCAGAAAGGGACAGGGATGGAGGGAGGGGATATACATACATTAATAAAATATAATTAATGCTCCCTGCCTGGGGGAACCCTCCCAACCCCTGAGGCTGTGGGTTCATTACCTAGGGAGGTGTGGGCGGAGGCGGCGATGGCGTCGCAGGTCTGCTTCTGTGCGGGCGGGAAGGGGTCCCGGAGGCCGGCGCAGAAGGCGGCGGAGGCCTCGGGCAGGAAGGGAACCAGGGCCGGGCCCTCGCTAGCGCCGAGCAGGGCGGCCAGGAGCTGGAGCAGGCCCAGGCGGAGCTCCTCGCAGGCCAAAGCGGAGCTCCTCACAGGCCTCGCCTTGGCCTTGTACGGCCTCACCCTGGCATAGCCGCTGAATCCCGAGATTTCAGCAACTGTATTAACTATCACGAGACTACGCCAGGTACACGGGATTTTTCTCTCAACACGAGATCCCGCGTGGCTGGCGTAGTCTCACGAGACTTCCTCCGGAACCCGGAAGTGGGTATTTTTTTTAAAAAAAATATTTAATTTATTTTCCTATTTTTATTTTTTATTAAAAAGATGAGGGGGCCATAGGAAAGGGGCTGGGGGGCCGCCAGTTGGACAGCCCTGAGCTACTACTCCTAGTAGTATTGAGGAAGATGCTGGGTCAATAGCATCATGCAATAGTATGGACTGGGGTGTGGCTCTGAGTGATCAAGAGTCTGCAGCTGGGAGGAAAAGGGCTGCTAGTGTTTCAAGTGTGGAAGGATTGGAACAGAGAAAAAGGACCCGGCAGATACTTAGAGCACCTTCTGATTCAGACACTTTCCAAGGTTTTTCTGGGGAAGAAGAAATGGGGTCAGAGGAAAGTGATACGGATTTAGACTCAACATTGGTTCAGGAAGTAAGGGATGTGTGTAACGAAGAGTCTACTTCTGACACATTTTGTGGCTTTGACAGTGACTTAGACTGGCCTTCTGGGGGTTCAGAAACAGAGTGGGACACTTTAAGCACACAACAGCGTTGGCAAGAGTGGAGGCAAACACAGAGCACCGCAGCTGTAGGAGATACAGCAGCTGGAGACTCTTCAGAAGACAATGATGTTTAAGTGCTATATAAGAAATGAGTTTTTGGGGCTGCCTTTGCGGCGGTCAAAGAGTTGATGTCTGGTTCTTGTCTCTGACTCTCCTGTGTTCCTGATATCAAGTGCCTTGTTCCTGTTTCCTGATACTCGTGAGTTATGGGCTATTTCTCCACTTTGTTCCTGGGGTGAGCTGCTGTGGCAGCTCTAGCTGATGTTTGGGCAAAGGTGGGGGGTTTGGAATTCAATGTGTGCTTTTTTGTTTAGTTACCTGCCGTGTGTCCCTGAGGCGGGGCTTGGTCTCCGCTGAGTTTACGTGTGTTCCTGCTACAGAACCTGGTATTGTATGAAATGGAGGGAAGCTGGCATTGTGTTATGGGGGCTATGATTTGTGCTATTCATATATACTCAGCTCCTGATTGCCTTGGGCAGTCTCCTCCTTTTCACCTGCCTTTCTCCTGCTTTGGATTTCTGGACCGGATTTGTGACTACCCTTCTGGACTCTTCTCCTGGACTTCGCAGACGGACGTCTACTGTTTGTTTTGGGCTGTTTTGTTGCTTTATTTTTCCCTGGGATTTTTGAGGGTTTTCTGAGCCGAGTTGGCTACTTTTTTGTTTGTCCTTTCTCAGTTGTTGTTCAATAAACTTTTTGTTATCCCCTTTTACTCCTGGGCCTGGCTTACTAGTCTCTGCATCGTGACAACGACCTTGTCAGAAACCACAACGATTTGGGAAAAAGATGTCATAATCTTTTGGAAAATAGCATTCACCATAACCTTTTGGGAAATAGGGAAACCTCCCTGTGAGGAGTTAAAAACTTGTTTGAGTGGTAAATATCCACTAGTATTCATGCAAGGCAATTACATTTGTCAGCTGTTAAACTGATATACACCTTTGAACTGTTAGGACAAAAATATGCCAGTGCACTCTATATATGTGTGTGTGTGTGTGTGTGTGTGTGTATATATATATATATATATACTGTGTATGTATATACACACACACACATGCTATCGTACTGATGGCAGCTTGTTTAACTTCAGCTGCCTGAGGGCTCGCACTAAGACTCTAAACTATCTAGTTCCGGGTTTGGGAAATGAATGGAGGTACTTGAAATCCCATCATCCGTGGTCCGCCCTTCCTCTAAACTGCAGTAGGATGGAGTGTGGGTCATGGGGCCACTGTGTGCCAAGTGTAGTCTTTATCGGTGTTTGTTCAGGGCCGCAGTGGTCTGTGGGCAATGGTTTGAAAGTACTACAAATTCCATAATCCGTGATGGTACTTCAAGTCCCATCATCCATCGTCCTCCTTCCTCCAAACTGCAGTAGTGGCAACCAATCGAAACGCTGCCACATATTCCTCCTTATCTCCTTACGTCCCACTGCAAACACTGACTGTTATTAGATAGATAGATAGATGGATAGATGGCTAGATGGATAGATGGATAATAGATAGATGGATAGATGGATAGATGGATAGATAGATAGATGGATAGATGGATAGATGGATAGATAGATAGATGGCTAGATAGATAGATAGATAGATGGCTAGATGGATAGATGGATAGATAGATGGATAGATGGATAGATGGATAGATAGATAGATAGATGGATAGATGGATAGATAGATAGATAGATAGATAGATGGATGGATGGATAGATAGATGGATAGATGGAGAGATGGAGCTAGATAGCTAGATGGCTAGATGGAGGCATGATGGAAAAAGTTATGAAAATTGATGGAAAGAAAGATGGATAGATGGAAGGGATAGATAGATAGATGGATGGATGGTGGATAGATAGATGGACTTTCAATGTTTATACGTATGTATGGGACTTTCGCTGCCGCAATCCCAGAAGTGGACTTTCTTTTTCGCACTCCCTGGGCCCAAATTTTTGTTAGATTTGTAAATATTTCGGAAGGCTCCCTATTATCCCCTCCAAAATAGCTTCCCAGACATTACTCACAGTCAGATGGGGCCTTTCCATGCTCGAGGCCTACTTTAACTGAAAGGCCTTTCCTCCGGAAGTGGAAAAGTGGAGCCGGACCATAGAGAGATCCAGAGCGGGAGTCCTAGAGCGGCTGGAGGACTCAGGAAAAAAGCGGTTTAAACTGCAGGGAAAGAAGCCTAGATAGGAGGGCAGGCGAGAAGGACATGAGGAAGGCTGAAACAATGGCAGAAGGGGTTGAAAACAGCCCAGAGAGGAGCAGGAAAAGTGCAGAATCAAGGAAAAGCCATAGAGTTCAAACCTCCTAGAGAGCTATGGGAAACTGAATGGGGGGAAAGCTGCAGTGAGAAGAGCTCTGGAGAAGGTAGGCAACTATTTTATAATTAATAGTAAATATATTAATAATATTTACTCCTTCTAATTTCCTGGAAGGAGGGCCCTGGGCATTTAATTCTAATAATAATCATATTATATTAATAATATTTACTCCTTCTAATTTCCTGGAAGGAGGGACCAGGGCATTTAAATATAAAAATAATAATAATATATTAATAATATTTACTCCTTCTAATTTCCTGGAAGGAGGGCCCTGGGCATTTAATTCTAATAATAATAATATTATATTAATTTCCTGGAATATTTAATCCTAATATAATTTCCTGGAAGGAGGGCCCTGGGCATTTAATTCTAATAATAATAATATTATATTAATAATATTTACTCCTTCTAATTTCCTGGAAGGAGGGCCCTGGGCATTTAATTCTAATAATAATTATATTATATTAATAATATTTACTCCTTCTAATTTCCTGGAAGGAGGGCCCTGGGCATTTAATTCTAATAATAATATTATTATATTAATAATATTTACTCCTAATTTCCTGGAAGAAGGGCCCTGGGCATTTAATTCTAATAATAATAATAATATATTAATAATATTTACTCCTTCTAATTTCCTGGAAGAAGGGCCCTGGGCATTTAATTCTAATAATAATAATATTATTATATTAAATAATATTTACTCCTTCTAATTTCCTGGAAGAAGGGCCCTGGGCATTTAATTCTAATAAATGCTCTGGAGAAGCAAGCCTTGACCAGAGGTGGGCAACTATTTTATTTAATAATAATAATAATAATATTTAGTGCATGATATGTACCTGCAAAGAAACCCTGGCTTTTTAATAATAATAATAATAATAATAATTAATGCATTATATCTCCCTGCAAGGAAACCAAGGGAAATGTTGCCCCTTGATTTGCCTGTGCTTAAAACAGTGTCAGTCCTGTTTCCCTGCTTTGCCTACTTTAGAACTAATTAAGAATTTCGTTACTAATTACGTTACATTTTAGAACTTTTAGAAATTTTTTTGAAAGTCTTTCTATTACTAATCAAAAATTCCCCCAATTTGATTTTAGAATCACGATTTTTGGGTTCTAAACCATGCCTGATAGCTAGATAGCTAGATAGCTAGATAGATAGATAGATTTAAATACTGGGAGAGAGAGAACAAGCCACTATCCAGATGTTGCCTTTGAGGAACTTAAAAACATGCAAAAGGAAAGCAAAAGACCTTAAAATGTAGAGAAGGAAAGCAGTCGAGGAAAAGGCCCCTAGCTTGAAAAACAAAAAAGAACCAACGTCATGAGCAAATAGCCTTTTGCAGCTGAAAAGACAGGCAGCCCTAACATATATCTATATATATATATTCATCATGATGACCAACTAACTTCACAGAGCTCCAATGCGATCTTGTCAATCAGGAGCGGAAAACGGACGCGCCGAGGTCTCCCTCCGCCTCTTTGATAGACACATATTGCTTTGAAGCCAGAGACAGGCAGCCTCCCGGCTGTCAAATCTGATTTAGCATTTCTAAACACTTGCTTCAGAACGTCCTCGATTGAGATGGCCCTTGACGGTCTTCCTGCCGCACAATCATTCCAAGATGCAAGGCAATGCACGTCACAGCTGAAGGGTATTATTCATGTCTGATTCGTTTCCGAGAAAGGCATTCAAGACACCGGCTTGCAGAGTTTTGTGGAATTCCTCATTAGGCGTGCATAACTTCACTTAGGTATTTCCATATGCCTTTGATTTGTAAATGGAAAGGAATGAGGGGAACTTTTGAGTCCTTCCAAAGCAACGTCTGGAATCAGAGCATATCATCTCCGGCATGCGTACCAAGAAATAATGCTATTCTACATGGCAAATGAAACGTCATCTGCAATTACTTAATTATGAAATAATCATAGGGATTCTTTAACACAGTGTTTTTCAACCTTTTTTGAGCTGTGGCACATTTTTTACATTTACAAAATCCTGGGGCACACCACCAACCAAAATGACACAAAATGACATTCTAACACAGTAATACATATAGTTAAAATGTTTTTAAATGTATTTATACATTCAGTGAGAAACATGGGCCTGTTTCGATGAACACAACATATATATGACTTCCTCTCACATACTTATCCATGGCTATCATGTCTTCTCTCAGCCTTCTCTTCTTCAGGCTAAACATGCCCAGCTCTTCAAGCCGCTCCTCATAGGGCTTGTTCTCCAGACCCTTATGAAATTTCACCCTGAGGTCATGAAGCTGTTATAAACAGTTCATTGGGGGGGGGGGGAGGCAAGTCTAAAAAAATCCAGTAAAATAGTAAAAAAAAAATCCAAGCGGAGAGGCTCAATTTGTTTCTTGGAAACTTGTGAATGCTTCAGCCTCCCGATGCTTCCAGGTTTGCTCACTGCCCAATTCACCGATGTGGAGCTTCCGGCTTTGTTCTCATGAGAAATCCAAGCCAACGCGAAAACGCCGACTCAATCACTTCCACCCAGTGCTTTTGTGGAGGGAGGAGGGAGGCAGCGAAAGAGGCCACACAGACCTATGAAACATATCGGGGGGCTGAAGCAGCCCTGAGCGGGAGCTGGAGCCATGCTGAGTCGAGGCTCCTGAAGGCTCCCTCAAGGCGGGCCTGGCCCTGGCATTCGGCAGAGGAGCCCTTCCTTTGCCTCGGGGAGGGAAAGAGGGAGAAAGAGCTCCTAGGAGGGGGAAGAGTGCCCATTTCCCACGGCACACCTGATGATCGCTCACGGCACACTGGTTGGGAAACACTGCTTTAACATAGAAGAAACAGGATTTTTTTTTTAAGGAAACAGGAGAGACATTGCGTTCCAACATGGCAGGATGAAGTGGGATTGTTTATTTATTATTTCCCACTTTTCTCCCACAGTGGGACTCAAAGCAGCGGACAGGATGTCAAATCAAGACAATTACAAACATGAACCCCAGTGAATAAAATAAAGTAACAATTTAAGACATTGAAACATTAATATTGTTATTGTTATTATATGGTGGAGGCTCCTTCTTTGGAGACTTTTAAACAGAGGCTGGATGGGCAGCCTTTGCCTATGGAGAAGGCGATGGCACTTCCAAATGCAAAAAATTGGTCATGGAGTCTAAGAAGTTTGCAAACCTTCCGCCCAGGTTGATTCTGCTTCCCAAAACCACTTCCTCCTTTCAAACTGTTGAGATGAAGTTCAACCAAAAAAAAAAGGCACTCATAAAATGGTCATGAATAATTCGGGAGTCATAAAGAAATTGGGAACGAGAGGAAATCGACTTCTTACCTCCTAGTGTTACTTGAAGATTAATTTTCCTTTTTCAAAAGAAAGCTAATTAGTTGGCACAACCCCACAAGCGCAACGAAGCTTCGGAGAACAAAATAAATGTGTGCGGGTTTTGTGGGTGCAGCTGGAAAGAGAGAGGGAGGGAGGGAGAAAGGGGGAGAGAGAGGGAGGGAGGAAGAGGGAGGGAGGAAGAGGGGGAGAGGGAGGGAGGAGAGAGAGGGAGGGAGGGAGAGAGAGGAAGGGAGGGAGAGAGAGGGAGGGAGGGAGAGAGAGGGAGGGAGGGAGGGAGAGGGAGGGAGGGGAGAGAGAGGGGGGGAGGGAGGGAGAGGGAGGGAGAGGGGGGGTGGGGAGGGAGAGATAGGGGGAGGGAGAGGGAGGGAGGGAGAGGGGGGGAGAGGGAGGGAGGGAGAGAGGGAGAGGGGGAGGGAGGAGGGAGGGAGAGGGGAGGAGAGGGAGGGAGAGGGGGGAGGAGGGAGGGAGGAGGGAGGGAGGAGAGGGGGAGGGAGGGAGAGGGAGGGAGGAGAGGGGGAGGGGAGGAGAGGGAGAGGGAGGGAGAGGAGAGGAGGGAGGGAGGGAGGGGGAGGGAGAGGGAGGGAGAGGGGAGGGAGGAGAGGGAGAGAGAGGGAGGGAGGGAGGGAGGGAGGGAGGGAGGGGGAGGGAGAGAGGGGGGAGGGAGGGAGGGAGGGGAGAGGAGGGAGGGAGGGAGAGGGGGAGAGAGGGAGGGAGGGAGAGAGGAGGGAGGGAGGGAGAGGGAGGGAGAGAGAAAGGGGGAGAGAGAGGAGGGAGGGAGAGGGGGGGAGGGGGAGAGAGCGAGAGAGAGGGAGGGAGAGAGGGAGAGAGGGGGGAGAGAGAGGGAGGAGGAGAGAGGGGAGGGAGGGAGAGAGAGGGAGGGAGAGAGGGAGAGAGAGGGAGGGAGAGAAAGATATGCCAATGAAGGATTTCTAAGGGAATGGGTTCGATGCAACATTTCTGAATCTGGGTAGATTAGAACCTTCAAAAGAAGCGATGCTCCCAGGGAGTGAAATGGAAATCATGCACAGCTATGGGCAAAGCCTTTACTTCCCCTCACCCTCTACCTTTCTCTTTCAAAATAAACAATGTCTCCAAGCTAAACTTGCTTGCTGAAGAGAAAGAATTCAGCTCCACTTTGCCAATGCCTGGGAATTTGGGTTTTGCTGGCAAATAACTCCGAATGGCAGGCATTGCACTTTGAGCCCACATTAATTGCCTTGGGTCAATACTATGGAATCCCGGCCTTCATCCTCCATGCCTCACAAAAAATATAAATCCCATAGCATTGACTCATGGCAGTTAAAGAGGTATCAAACTGGATTAATTGCACAGTGTAAATGAACCCTTAATTTGAACTGCATCATATGGCACTGTTGTTCAGCCTGAAATTGCACTTAATTTATTTATTTATTTATTTATATTTATAAATTCGATTTGGTAGACCGCTCTCTCTGGAGCCCAGAGCGGTTTACAGCATAAAATCAATAAAACATCAATAAACAGATAATTCACACTATTCAGAATGAAAATTTGACCCCCCGGATTGAAAACTTGTGTTTGCCAAACACCAGAATATCATAATGATTGAGGAAGCTTCACCATTCAGGTTGGGTCTACATTATATGGTCATTGCAGATGAATATATTGGAGTCTGAACTGCACAGCACTGCATCTGTTCCGTCACCAGACGGGTTTTACTTCCATTTTCCTTAGTTACAGGATAAAGCATCTTTTGCTATATTTCCAGGGCCAATGCAAACTCAGTAGCACCCTTTTGGCTGGTGTTTGCAAGGCTTTTCAACCAGTTTGGTGAGACTTTGCAGCCATTGGCTGCAAAGGGTATCCCTTTGAGTTGGAAACCCCGCCTTTTTTCCTAGGCCCCAGTCCTCCATCTTGAGTTCTTTAGTCCAGTCCTTCTCAAGCAGGAGAAGGGCTCAGATGTGCTTGTCCAGCCAGGCTAGCTGTGAATAGGCCATCATGAGTACTGACTGACTGACTGACCAATTGCTTGACCGCTTGTTTTCAACCTGCTGTGCTGGAGTTAGATAAGCTAGTGATACTCTGCTGCAGTTTGTACTGCCTTGTTGTATATTTTAGTTATCTGACTGCCATTTCAGCATCAGTTCGCCTTCGAACTGACTCTAGGCATGGATAGAGAAGGCGTAGCTCCTTCTATTTAGCAACCTAGGCTCAGGGTAAAGAATATCTTTGGATTTCCTTGCCATTTGGAAGGAGCAAGGGGAGACTTTGCAGTCTCAGTCTCAACAGCCCAAGATGGAAGCAAGATTGCCAGGGAATTTTCACCCTTGTTCTGTATTTTTGCAACCGTAAGCTTTGTGCCAAGTCCTTTAAAGACTTTGTTATTGAATAAACCGATGTTGTTGTTTATCTTTAACCTGGAGTGGTTTTTGGTTACTGGACCCCTGAGCTCCTCAAGTAGGCACCCTGCAGTCCACCAGGCACGAAGGAAGCTCATCGTAGTTTATTCTTAAAGGTGCCTGGTGTGACAGCATAGCATCATATGGATCTATACTGACCATGAAATGCAGTTAGGACTGCTTTATGTGGCAGTGTAGATCCAGACTCAGATTCTGTGCAAAGTCCAGGCGTGGGAGGTGTTGTTCAGAATACACAAAGGTTTCCGTGAGTACTACAGAATCAACATAAGCCTGCACTTAAATCATATAAGCAACATGCACAAGGTATTAAAAAATATAATATTTGAGATAGCGATTAGAGGACGCTCCCTCTGTGTTCAATTATTACAACTCTTATAGTTTAACAAACATATGCCCACAATAACAACGCATCGATACACCAATAGTCCCGCGTGCGCGCCTCTCTTCCAGGAGCACACAGTAATGCAAAGCTGCCCTTCCAATACAGCTTCGGTGTTGCGAGGGGCTAGTAAGCTCAATCAATGGTCTTTAGGAGTCAATACTCACTGTCCAGTAGATTCTACTTCTCAAATGAGAAAGAAGTAAGCCCCAGCTTTCCCACAGTCAAAACCTGGCGGGCGGTTTTTGCGGCCGCTCGTAAATGCCACTATCACTGGGAAGCGCCGTAAAGCATAGCCGTTTTGTCGCGTAGGAAATCTTTTGCGACTATAGTGCCTGTTTTGGCAGCGTATATCCACTGGATGAGCAAACGAAGGGTGAGAAGGGTAGAAGCATCGGGTGACAATCAGCAGAAGGGAAGTAAGGAACACAATTCAGGGTGACACCGAGGGAGGGTCCAGAGAAGACTTGGAGATGGTAACTCAACGCCTACGGGTAAATATACATGGTCCCAATCCCGTTTCGTCTCTCCTTCCTCAGGGCGGGGTTATCTTCTCAATCATATACAAGGAAATCCATATAAGATAACAAGAGCATAGTCTCTAGGTATATCACAAAGAGGTATCGACCGCGCATACGGTCTAGCCTGGGAGTACTAGCCTGGGACTAGGATGGATAGATGAAAAATAATATTTTCTGCTCAGGAAGCAGCATTTCCCGAGTGAACTCTCTCAGCATAAAAGAAGGCGATGGCAAACGCCCTCTACATCAATACTGGTAAAAAAAACCCCTAGGCAGCGGATCACCATTTATCAGTGATGGCTTGAACAATGTTTGTAATATAGAGTATTTAATGCAAGGCAAGGGTGCTAGACAAGGGCTCTAGCAAAGCAACATCCATATTTTTGCTCAGCCATGGGAAATCACATGGTGACCTTGGGTAAGTCACATTTTCTCAGCCTCAGAGGAAGACAAACACAAACTTTTTCTGAAGATATATCTCCAAGAACAAGACAATCCTAGACTAGGATTCATCCTGATCACAGTTGGCATGAAGACCTATAGAACACATTCTTGGAAAATCTACGGTGCAACAAAGCTCCAAAAAAACCCAAAAAACCAGCATGGAGGACAATATGAACCCCCAAGCCCTGGTTAATATATGTAAGAGCAGGCCCGGATTACCCATAAGGCCAGCCTAGGCCATGGCCTAGGGGCGCACGCCAAGGGGGGCGCAGATCATGGACCTTCCCCCCCCCCCAATTTTTTTGAAACAAATAAAAACGCAACAGGTTACGGCACATGGCGATGAGGAAGGAAGCTGCTGCTCCTGGGCTGTCTCCGCCTCATGCCGCTCTCTCCCGCCACCAGCTGGGGCTCCACCGTGCTCAGGTAGGACGGACCCCGTGCCACCTGCTGCTCCTGCCGCTACTGCTGCTGCTCCCTCTGGCCTGAGGGGAACTGGGGAAGAGCGCCCTCCGGCCTGCTGCTGGCCTCACCCAGCTCAGCCACCTCCCGCCGGGCCCTGCCCACTCCACCCAACCCCCTTCCTTCTCCCCCGACCGAGTTTGCACCTCTGTTTGCCTCAGCAAGCTGTCAGTCACGATGATTGGCAGGAAAGCGGGCTACTTGCGCCTCCGCCCTGGGCAGCCAATAGCTACGGGGGGAGGGGGAGGAGCCTTGACGGCACTTGGGCCTGATTGGGCACGGAATGGGAAGGCGGGTTGGGAACAGAGGGTGGGGAGGGTTTCAGCAGCGCAGGGACTTCTGGGAGCTGTATTCAGGCCAGCCCATCCCTCCCTGGGCATCTCCAACCTGTTCATGGAGGTCACTCTTGGGCCGCCGGCAGCCTGTGGCTTCCCCGCCTCGCCTCCTCTGCGTAGCAGCGTCTGCGGGGCTCGCCCGCGGGGAGAAGGAGGAGGAGGAGGAGGAGGAGACGAGGACGATTAGGGGACCCAAGAGAGGGAGGGAGGGGCAGGAGGGAGCACAATACGCGGGGGCATAATTCCAAAGTGTGGCCTAGGGCGCAAAAAGGTTTTAATCCGGGCCTGTGTAAGAGTCCGCATATTTTGAGCATTGAACTATGACTCGGGAGACCATGGCTCAATTCCCCACTTAATTATGGAAACCCATTGGCTGACCTTCAACAAGGCACACATTTTCAGCCCTAGAAAACCCCATGATAGCTTTGCCTTATGGTCTCCATACGTCACAAGCATCGTGAAGGCACACCATAATAACAAGAAAAACTGAGCATCCTCCTATTACTTTTCCAAAATTGCTTTTCAGAGCTGTTAAATTGATGCAAAAGACGCCTGGGCAAGCTTTGCTTTCGAATCAAAGAAGGGAGAAGCGAGGCAACACGAGTCAAGCGTGATCTAACCCTCTCGCTGATGGTTTAAGACAACCGATCTCCGTTCCTCCGATTCCTTGACACATCGGGTCTCCTTCCACCTTTGTTCTCCTCCCTTTGTTCTCTTTTAATTATAATCCCCCTAAGTCCGGACATCTCCGGTTTGCCCTAGCTACGTTCAGCCCTTGAATACCAACGGCAAAAGGAGGCCGAAATAGGAGGAGGAGGAGGATTCGCTCTTTTTTGGATTCCTATGGTAAAAACGGAAGAGCAATCCTACTGCCCGAATGCAGCTCTTTGGACCTCGATGAATTGACATTTTACTTTCCAAAGAATTGTTTAAAGCCAATATTATAAATACATACTACACATCTTTACTAGGTGCTTGATGGTCAGGGGCCAGAATATCTCAGAGACCGCCTTTCCCCTCTTCGCCGCCAGTGGTCGCCACGACTCCTCCAACTAAACTCACTGTATGTTCCGGGCCCCAGGGAAGTACGCCTCGAGAGCACAAGACGCAGGGCCTTCTCCACCTCTGCCCCTGTCTTGTGGAACTCCTTGCCTCCCCACTTGAGGGCCGTGCGTGACCTGCGACCCTTTGCTCGGGCGCTCAAGGCCTGGATTTTTAGCAGAGCTTTTAATGTTTAATGCAGTCTATTTGGTATTGCCCTCCCAGCCACCGCCAACCCCTAAGCATCAAGTGACAGCATTGAGTCCAGGAGGACCCCCAAGTTATGGACCTGTGTCCTCAGAGGGAGTGTAACCCCATTGAGCACAGGTTGCCACCCAATACCCCGATCAGCCCCCTGACTGACCAGGAGGAACTCTGTCTTGTCTGGATTGAGTTTCAACTTGTTAGTCCTCACCCAATCCATCACAGCTGCCAGACACTGGTTTAGAGCATGAGGGGCTTCCTTGGAATTAGGAGGAAATACAGATGCATACAGATGGCACCGAACTCCAAAACTCTGGATGACCCCCCCCCCCACGGTTTCATGTAGATATTGAAGGGCATGGGTGATAAGATGGAATCCGCACAGGGGTCAGAACAGGTGTCCCTCAGCTTCACCAACTGGGAATGTCCCTCCAGGAAGGAGCGGGGCCACTGCAAAGCAATACCCCCAAGACCCATTCCGGAGAGCCATCCCAGAAGGATACCATGGTCGATGGCATCAAAAGATGTCCAGGAGAACCAACAGGGACACACTCCCCCCTGTCTAGTTCCCTTCGGAGGTCATCCACCAAGGCAACCAAAGCCATCTCCGTGCTGTGGCCAGGCCTGAAACCAGACTGTGATGGATCCAGATAATCGGTGTCGTCCAAGAATCCCTGGAGTTGGGAGGCCACCACCTGCTCCAAGACCTTTCCCAGAAAGGGGAGGTTAGAAATTGGCCGATAGTTATTTAATTCTGAGGAACCCAGGGATGCCTTATTAAGTACAGGTCTCGTGATAGCATTTTTGAGGCTCAATGGAAAATGTCCCTTTTCCAAAGAAGCCTTAAGAGAGGCTCTAGCTTGTGTTCGGTCGGCTTTAGTCCAAGTCTTCCGCCAGCGGCGCTTGAGCCTCCGTCTCGCCTGCTTCATCACAGCCAGCTCCCCAGTAAACCTGGGAGCCTGGTTGACTTCACGCAGCGAGGGAGGGCATTCAGGGGCGACCGTGTCAATTGCCTTGGACACCTCCAGATTATAGAGGTCAACCAAGGCCTCAACAGGATCATCAGCCTTCTGGATCCATAAGTCTCCTGGGGCGGGCCATCTTAATGGGTCCACCACCCCTGCAGAGGTTAGAAGTGACAGCGAGTCTAAAACTGATCAGGTGATGGTCAATCCATGACAATGGAAGGATTTTGAGCTCTTCCACACCAACATTTCCCCCGTCCACATTAAAAACTAGGTCCAGAGAGTGTCCACCTGCATGTGTGGGCCCAGATATCACCTGGGACAGTCCCATGGTTGTCATGGGAGCCATGAAGTCCTGAGCCGCTCTGGACAGGGTGGTCTCCGCATGTACATTGAAGTCCCCGAGCACGATTAACTGCTGGGGTTCCAGTGCCAGGTCAGAGACCACCCCAGCTAACTCAGGGAGAGAGACCGTTGTGCAGCGGGGTGGACGGTACACCTGCAGAATCCCCAAACTGTCCCGGTTACCCACTTTCAGGTGGATGCTCTCAATCCCAGACCACTGCGATACGGGGCACCTGACCAGAGAGATGGACCCCCTTCCTCAAAGCCCAATCTTTCCGGGAGGATCTGATGCTAGCCCTCCTGTCAAATTCCTCCTCATTAGCGACCCCAGGTGCAATGCTATCTTGCTGGGAAACTCGGATCTCCCTATCTTCGAAAAGCTCATCTAGGAAAGGAGTGAAGTAGTTCTCATGGGAATCAAGGTCGCTGGGCCTCTCACTGTCGAATTCAGAACTAAATTCCATGGAGTCATCATTATCCTCAACTTCAGGCCCATACCCATGTAGCCATTCATCATCCCAGGCTAATTCTTCACCAGCAGACCCGTACCCATCTGGCCACCCATCATCCCTGATCTGACCCTGGTCAGCTGGAACCCCCGGTGTCTGTCTATGGCCACCAGGCTGGAGCACCACAGCGGGCAGTCGAGAAAGTCTTTCTGGCTGCCCCAATTTATTTTTATTTATTTATTTATTTACTCAATTTTATATTCCGCTCCTCCCTGCAGGCTCAGGGCGGATCACAGCATACAATAAAAACATACAATAAAAACATACAGTAAAAACATACCATAAAATACAATGCATAACAATGGTAAACAACGAAGATTACAGTTCTTAACTCAGGCGTAAACATGCCGTTTACACTCAGATTTAGCTAAACGCCAGCCTAAAAGGAGCGGTCTTACACGCTCTTCGAAAAGGGGCGAGCTCAGAGATCGCCCGAGGGTGGTCAGGAAGTGAGTTCCAGAGCGCAGGAGCCGCGACAGAAAAGGCTCGCTGTCTCGTAGTGGACAAATGGCAGGAGCGGATCGATGGAATAACCAAGAGGTTCTGTTCTTCCGAGCGTAGCGATCTCGGGGGAACATACGGGGTAAGGCGTATGTGGAGTAAGTCTTAAGAGAGGCTCTAGCCCAGACCTGGGCAATTGCTGGCCCTCCAGGTGTTTTGGACTTCAAATCCCAGAAATCCTAACAGCTGGTAAACTGGATAGGATTTCTGGGAGTTGAAGTCCAAAACGCCTGGAGGGCCGACAATTGCCCAGGTCTGCTCTAGCCTGTGTTCGGTCGGCTTTAGTCCAAGTCTTCCGCCAGCGGCGCTTGAGCCTCCGTCTCGCCTGCTTCATCACAGCCAGCTCCCCAGTAAACCTGGGAGCCCGGTTGACTTCACGCAGCGAGGGAGGGCATTCAGGGGCAACCGTGTCAATTGCCTTGGACACCTCCAGATTATAGAGGTCAACCAAGGCATCAACAGGATCATCAGCCTTCTGGATCCATAAGTCTCCTGGGGCGGGCCATCTTCGCCCCGAGCCTTCAGGGAGGAGCGGTATACAAAATCGAATAAATAAATGGGTCCACCACCCCTGCAGAGGTTAGAAGTGGCAGTGAGTCTAAAACTGCTCAGGTGATGGTCAGTCCATAACAATGGAAGGATTTTGAGCTCTTCCACACCAGCATTTCCCCCGTCTAGGTCCAGAGTGTATCCACCTGCATGTGTGGGCCCAGATATCACTTGGGACAGTCCTATGGTTGTCATGGAAGCCATGAAGTCCTGAGCCGCTCTGGACAGGGTGGTCTCCGCATGTACACTATTAACTGCTGGGCCTCCAGTGCCAGGTCAGAGGCCACCCCAGCTAACTCAGGGAGAGAGACTGTTGTGCAGCGGGGTGGACGGTACACCAGCAGAATCCCCAAACTGTCCCGGTTACCCACTTTCAGGTGGATACCTTCGTACCCAGACACGGGGCACCTGGCCAGAGAGATGGACTCATGATAGACCACAGCAAAAAGGAACCCTCTTTTAACCAACTGAATGTCTCTCTCCATCTATTTCCCTCTCTATAATCGCGCCCTTCGTTTTATCAATGTGTCAGATTTCCTTGCGTGCTCCCCGCCCCGCCGCCATTCTTTGCAGAGAGGGACAAGGCAGTGAAATATAACAGTCGTGTCAAAGATAATGTATGGGAGGATTATTAGGGGGGAAACTTTTAGCATTCGTTGCAGATTAATATGTTAATTACAGTGCACGTTCTGAGGGAGGACAAAAAAGATGAAGTATCGCCAAAGTAAATTTTGTGTTTTTTAAATCAGCATTCGTTCTTACACTTCATAAATTAACCAGCAGAATGCATAATGGAGCGAGATACCAGCGCATTGGAAACTATGCAAGCCCTTGACAGGAACAAGAACGTCGTACAGATAATGTCTCCGCTTCTGAAGACGTTTTTCATCACAGCAGGTGATGCATTGGAGCCAAAGACCTGCTTTTCAGAAGCCATCTCAACAAGGGCGGCACCCACACTAAGTCGCTATAGCAGTTGGATATCACTTTAATGGCTACATTCTGCAGACTCCTGGAGGTTTCAGGCCCCATCTACATGGCAATATAATGCAGTTTGAACCTGCTTTATACGGTCAGTGTAGACCAGGCATGGGCCAACTTGGACCCTCCCTCCAGGTGTTTTGGACTTCAACTCCCACAATTCCTTCAATACATGGACAACATCCTTCAGTATGTGGATGGCATACCCATGGCACAGGCCTGGGCCAACTTGGACCCTCCCTCCAAGTATTTTGGACTTCAACTCCCACAATTCCTTCAATACATGGACAACATCCTTCAGTATGTGGATGGCATACCCATGGCACAGGCCTGGGCCAACTTGGACCCTCCCTCCAAGTGTTTTGGACTCCAACTCCCACAATTCCTTCAATACATGGACAACATCCTTCAGTATGTGGATGGCATACCCATGGCACAGGCCTGGGCCAACTTGGACCCTCCCTCCAAGTATTTTGGACTTCAACTCCCACAATTCCTTCAATACATGGACAACATCCTTCAGTATGTGGATGGCATACCCATGGCACAGGCCTGGGCCAACTTGGACCCTCCCTCCAAGTGTTTTGGACTCCAACTCCCACAATTCCTTCAATACATGGACAACATCCTTCAGTATGTGGATGGCATACCCATGGCACAGGCCTGGGCCAACTTGGACCCTCCCTCCAGGTGTTTTGGACTCCAACTCCCACAATTCCTTTAATACATGGACAACATCCTTCAGTATGTGGATGGCATACCCTTGGCACAGGCCTGGGCCAACTTGGACCCTCCCTCCAGGTGTTTTGGACTCCAACTCCCACAATTCCTTCAATACATGGACAACATCCTTCAGTATGTGGATGGCATACCCATGGCACAGGCCTGGGCCAACTTGGACCCTCCCTCCAGGTGTTTTGGACTTCAACTCCCACAATTCCTTCAATACATGGACAACATCCTTCAGTATGTGGATGGCATACCCATGGCACAGGCCTGGGCCAACTTGGACCCTCCCCTCCAGGTGTTTTGGACTCCAACTCCCACAATTCCTTCAATACATGGACAACATCCTTCAGTATGTGGATGGCATACCCATGGCACAGGCCTGGGCCAACTTGGACCCTCCCTCCAGGTGTTTTGGACTCCAACTCCCACAATTCCTTCAATACATGGACAACATCCTTCAGTATGTGGATGGCATACCCATGGCACAGGCCCCTGTGAAAGTAAAAACCCTAAATGACAGATAGATAGACAGATCGATCGATCGATAGTTCAATAGATATCTCTTTTGGTGTGGTGTTCCAGCCTAGTGGTCAGAGACAGACTCCAGGGGTCCCAGCCACCCCGGATCAAGGGGATGACGGGTGGCCAGATGGATATGGGTCTGCAGATGAAGACTTAGCCTGGGATGATGGCTGGCTACATGGGTATGATACTGCAGATGAGAATATTGATGACTCCATGGAAGTCAGTTCTGAGTTGGACAGTGAGAGGCCTAGTGACCTTGATTCCCACGAGAGCTTCTCTACTCCCTTGCCAGGTGAGCATTCCAAGGATATGGAAGTTAGGGAGGATCGAGGTTCTCAGGATGAGAGCTCTGCACCTGGGGCTGCTAATGAGGAGGAATTCGACAGGAGAGCCAGTATCAGATCCTCCCGAAAAGATTGGAGTTTGAGAAAGGGGGTGCGTTGGTCACATAGAAAGTAATTTCCTTTATTAGATTGTGCCCGGGTTATTCTAGTCAGACCTGAAGCTACGTTCAGCTTAGAAAGTCTCAAGTTCAAGTCTCTACTTTGCGGAAGACTGCAGGAGAGGTTTGCCTCAAGTCTCACATTGACCGCAGGAGCGGTTTGCCTTGTCTTTGGACCTTTGTTTTCCTGCGGGATTTAAGCCAATTGTAACTGCCTAGTGCGTGTGAACTAGGAGGGACTGCCAGCGTTCTGAGGTGCAACATTTGGCACTATTCTATGATTGATTTTCATTGGAAGTTGACCATGAGCGTGCACTGGAAAGCCTACAAATGCATAAAGAAGAGCGACCTCTAGGAATGTCTAGAATAAGTTGATTAATAAAGATCTGCAAATAATCAAATCTGCGAAAGTTAAACTCACAAAAGTGAAGGATTGATGGTCAACCAAAAACTATATGGATTGTTTGAAACAATTGTCAGTAACTGTCGGTAACCAGCCGAGTTATGACCTTACTGGCTGGAGTGATGGGCTTTGTAGTCTCATAAAACCACAGTGATCCAAGCCACGGTCATCTCGAGACTGGACTACTGTAACGCACTCTACGTTGGCCTTCCTTTGTCGGTGACCCGGAAGCTTAAGCTGGTGCAGAACCAGGGCCGGTTCGTCCATTAGGCAGACTATGCAGGTGCATAGGGCGATGTCACCGGGGAGAAGCGACGTCACCCGGGAGGGCGCCGGCGTGCCGGCTCCCTGCCGCCTGCAGCGCCCGCGGGCGCCTGTGGTGCCGCGCCGGCCAGGCCTCCGCAGCCGGCCCCGCTTGTTAGGCAGCCCGGGGCGCTCCGGCCGCGCTTCCGCATGCGCTGAGCTTTTGCGCATGCGCGAAAAGGTCCGCACATGCGTACTGGCTCCTGCTTTGGAGCCAGTGCACATGCGCAGATTGGCGCGTGCGCACTGGCCGCCAAAGTGGGAGGCACGCTCTGGAACCAGTGCGCGCACAGATTGTCGCATGCGCACTGGGGGGGGTGCAAATTTTTTTTCGCGTACCCCCTGGGAACAGCTTGGTCCGCCCCTGTGCAGAACACTGCCGCCCGACTCCTGTCTGGTTCCCCAGCAGGTTGTCACATTTCACCCACCTTGCAGGATCTGCACTGGCTTCCAATTGAGCACCGGATCACCTTCAAAGTGTTGGTGCTTACCTTTAAGGCCTTACACGGCCTGGGGCCAATGTACCTGAGGGACCGGCTTACCCCATATTGCCCTACGAGATCACTGCGGTCAGAAAACTCCAACTTACTGGCAATCCCCTCTGCCAGGACACTCAGGCTGACTGCAACCCACAGGAGAGCATTCTCTGTGATTGCCCCAACGCTGTGGAACGCTATCCCGGCCGAGACACGAGCCCTCCAAGACCTCGTGTCCTTCAGGCGGTCTTGCAAGACATTCCTTTTCCAACAGGCTTTCGGCCTATAAGACGCCATCAGCACTTTAGCTTGCTTGTTATCTGCTGGCTACACTGTATTATGCTGTGCGCTGTATTTCGTACAGCATACTATGTTTTTAATACTGTTTTTAATCCATGACATTTTAGAGTATGTAACTGTGTTTTAGTTGTGTTTTACTGTATCTTGTCTTGTTGTGAGCCGTCCTGAGCCTCCCGGGAGGGGCGGCCTAGAAGTTTGATAAGTAAATAAATAAATAAAATAAAGCGGCATTAAGCTGCCTATACTACTCAGTCCCAGCATTAGTCAATGTCGAGTTGTTGGGAGAGGGAGGACAACCCCCCGCAATACGTTATTCCAATATGTAATTAAATAGTATCCCATTTAATTGTAAATTAAAATAGCTGGGCGGTTAAACGTATGCCATTTGTTTAGGAAAGATGTGAAATCGCACCAAGGGGGAATGCAATCGGAATCAATTGTTTGAATCAGCCCTTCTCCAACCCCCCCCCCCACCCTTTGCTGTTTTAAGCCATAATTTAAAGTGATGGAGTGAAAATTGCCTGGACATAAATTGATCCATCTTAGCTTCCCAAGTCCATTCTCCCTTAATATTCCCAAGCAACACGATTGAATGACCCCATAGAAAAGGAAGCCAACATGGAACCGGTTTGTGAAGCTTGGCTTCTAGGAATTGTGGGAGTTAGAGTCCAAAACAACTGGAGGGCCGAAGTTGGCCCATGCCTGCTATAGAGTCAGGGGCGGTCTAAGGTAATTTAAAATGGTAAGTGAACATTATTTTGGCACACCCCCCCCCAAAACATTATTTTGGTGCCGCCCCCCCAAAAAAACATTATGGGTGGGGAAAGAGCCCCTTCTTCTGACACAAAAGGGGTCTCGGAATCCACCTTAATTTTGGGGGAGAAGAAGGGGCGGAATCGGGGGTGCCATGCCAGGCCAAAGGGAAGAGCCAGAGGGCGGCCTCTTTGCAGGGCGGGGTGTTGCCTCCTCCGTGCCTCCACCTCCTACCGCCGCACCTTCGGCCCCGCGCCGGGCTCCTACTCTTCTGCCCCCCGCGTGGGCGCTGCTTCTGCCTCTTCCTCGTGCTTCCTCAGCGCTTCCTCTTCCTCCCCGGGGGTCTCCCTGCACTCTTACCGCACCGGCGGCGGCACGAGCAACCTCTTCCTGCGCTCCAGCACGCCGCTCTCCTCGGCGTCTCCGCAGCAGCGCTACTACTCTCGTCAGGCTCCTCTTCGGCCGCGGAGCATCAGCCAGATGCTGTCTGGCGGGTGGGGGAATGCGCCCTTTGCCCAGAGATGGCGCCCCACGCAGCGGCATCCTTTGTCTACCAGTAGGACTGCCCCTGTATAGAGTTTACCTGGGTATTGTAAGCTGACAGTCAATTAAAAGATATTCTTTGTTCTCCACTTGCCATTAACAATTTTCACATGCCTTTTAGGGCCATTAACGCATACAATATTTGGAACGAATGCCCATTTGTCAGGAGAGAGGCAGTTCCAAGAAGGAAAATGCAACCATCACACCATTTCTGCATCCATTATTGCATTTTCATTGAGACTATTATCGGTACATGTGCAGCTAATTCATTTTTGGATCATCTTTTCATGATAGCTATCGCTCTATATCTGATGTCATATGGAAGATGGAAACAGTTTGTGTTATACGCTGCTCCAGAAACCAGGACACGGGGCAATGAAATCAATTTATACAAAGAGTGATTCCATCTTGAAATGAGGAAGAAATTTATTTTTTACTGGAGGAGAGGAATAGATTTCTCTAGAGGATGATGGGCTCTCCATCTTTAAATATAGTGGATGGGTGGGCAACTTTCAGAAGGGAATAGGGTGCGTCTATTAGGCATGTGCGATCCGTTAAAAACTGGGGGGGGGGGGGTCCGGGCGAGAGAGAGGTGGGAGGAGTGCCAGGCGGGGCCTGCGGAGGCCCAGCCTTCCTCTCCGTCGCCCCTCTCTCGCCCGGCTCCATGGCGGATCTGGGAGAGAGAGAGGGGGAGGAGCACCTTGCCTCCCCTGCAGGCCTCTCCATTGCTGTCGGAGCCCCGCCCGGATCGGCGCGGCGAGGCTCTGGCAGCGATGGAGAGGCCTACGGGGGAGGGGGCAGGCCTGGCACGGCTCCCTTTTCGATCCAGGCAGCGGGGGAAGGGAGCCGCGCCAGGCCTCCCCTCCCCTGCAGGCCTCTCCATCGCCAACAGAGCCCCGCCGCGCCAATCCGGGCGGAAGGCAGCAGCAGGAGCGCACCTTCCGCCCAGGTGGTGCTTCTTCTGCCTGCAAGGCATTGCGGGAAGGAAGGAGCATGAGGCGGGGCCTTCGGAGGGAGCGCCCTACCTCTCTCTCCTCCAGGGGCAGCTGCGCAGCCTCCGCTGCTGCTTCCTCCTTCCTGCAGTGGCCCGCAAGCGGAGGAGGCACTGTGCCGGTGGAGGACAGGAGCGTGCGAAAGCGTACGCATGGCAGGTGAGGCCCAAAGATCGACTGGGTGAGGGCCGAAGATCGACCAGTCGATCGCGATCGACTAGTTGAGCACCCCTGATGTAGATACTCCCTTCGTTGTGCATGTGTCCATGGCAGAGTGTTGGATAGGATGGCCCTTCTGGCCCCTTCCAACTGCCCAATTCTTTTTCAAACTTCGGTTACCAAATCCCACTTCCGATCAGAAATATTGTGCTAGGATTGTCTTTCAGATGCACGAAAACAGCTGTGGGCCAGTATAATGCATTTCAGGTCAAACTGTCAAGGATAACCCTATGCAAATTGACATGTCTGAGCATCAAGGTTGACAAAAATCACAATAAACGAATCCCGCTCAACAGTGCGCTGATGGCCAAATCTAGCATGAAAACAGTTCCTCGACTGGTAATAAGGGAATTAAAACGAAAGACATCTACGCGGTTCTTGATGAGGAAATATCCTCTTGCCGCCGTGATACGGATTTGCTTATTATTGTACGGACAGGCACAGAACATGCAATTCACATCCATTTCTGATTTGGGGAGGAAAGCCTAATCAGCAGTGACATTTTGATAATGCATTTTGGAAGACTGGGCGGGGGAGGGGGTGTCTTATGCTGGGGTGGGAATAAAGCACCGTTGAGCAGCCATGGAGGCACAGTGGGTAATATCCAAGGCATTGCTTTCGGCTCAAAATGCCCCATGGACAGAAGGCAGGAGAAAGTTTTTGCAGGCTGGATTTAATTCTTCCTTGCTAAAATACTTGGGCAGTTTCAGCTTTTGTCTTCATGCAAATGGCAATGAGGTCGCTTTGCCGCTTCGAGGTCTGCTTGCGCACCTATCTCCCCGCCTCTCGTTCCGTCTATCCTGCTACTAGTTTTTAGGAGATTACTTTATAAGAAGACATGGCTTCTTATAATCCAGAATACTTTGCTATTTATCTCTCTCTGGCCCCATCTCCACTTACCAATAATAATAATAATAATAATAATAATAATAATAATAGAAGAAGAAGAAGAAGAAGATACCTCGCTTTATCTCTCCCGGAGGAGACTCAAACCTGCATTTGATGCAGTTTCAAACCAGAATTAGAGAAGGTGGTTTTGCTGTCAGGGGCGGTCTAAGGTAATTTTAAATGGTAAGCGAACATTATTTTGGCGCCCCCCCCTCTGCGCATGCCCAGAAGCTCCTGTGCGCAGGCGCAGAAGTCTGTAAACACAGCACTCCCTATTCGGCACGCAGGGAGGTTTGCAACGGCGCGGCGTCGGAGCCCACAAGCCCCAAAAGTGGAATATCAGCCGGACGCTGTCTGGCGGGCAGAGGAATGTGCCCTTTACCCAGATGGCGCCCCACACAGCGGCGTCCTTTGCCTACCGGTAGGACTGCCTCTGCTTGCTGTGCAGATGATTAGATAGGAAATCCTGGAATTAGTCTGAGGCTGATGATGATACAAACCACAGAGCACTGACGCACATTAAAGGCTTTCTTTTGTGCCCTTTTGTGGGTGTTTGTTGTTTGTCTATCACAGCTCGAAGCTAGCTTCAAACGTCATCAAATGGTCAATGTAGCTGGGCCCTATGTCTCAACCTCTCTGTTCTGATTGCATCAATCAGGGGAAATATTATGGAGTCCTTTGTTCCAGAGTTGCCCTGATGCAGCATGGGAGGCTTCCCAGAGACTGTTTGGTGCCCAGATGAAATGGCATTGGGCCACCACTGCTGCCTTGCTGACCAAAAGCAGCTACTGGGCAGAGAGTTTCTGCTGACGATGCAGAGAACGTAAGGGTAGAGCAAGGGTTACGAACAACGCTAAAGTACTACACAGTAAGGCACAATTCAATATAAAAATACAAATATATTAAACAGAACTAGAGATAATAGTCAATTATGAACACAAACTACATACAATACCCATTGCTGGATACCGAAGAATTGGCGAGGTGGCTCTTAAAGACGCAATGTCCACATGAAAATTATTCCGGATTATATATCCATAAGTACACAGCGCAATATAGAAGGGTCCAAAGATAGTCCAGAAACAATGTCTCTAGTCCGTTGGGGCAAAATATTCCAGAAGTGTAAGGAGTATAAGGAGACTGTTATATACTCCACAATGAGGCAAATTAGGATGAGGCCAACTGGATGGCGATGCCAAAGTCGTTCGGGCCGCTATTGTTCCGTTTTGCTCCTGGACGGAGCTTTTTCAAGGCCACCTTTATGGTCACCTTGCTTTGCTCAGCAAGCTTAGGCTCCTGACTATTCCGATAACGATAAGGACGACGGTAACGCCAACTTCTCAAACACGGTTGGTGGGAACGAGAGAGAGGGCCTTCTCGGTGGTGGCTCCCCGTCTGTGGAATGCACTTCCAAGTGACATACGATCAACCCCATCCCTCCTGGCATTCAGGAAAAAAGTGAAATCTTGGCTATGGGACCAAGCGTTTGCACATTAGCACGATACAGCACTTTAGATTGGATTGAAATGGCAAGTTGATGGATATGGCTTAATGCTCCTTGTGACGCCCCCTAGAGGGGCTGTATTTATCTGTGTTCGGATTATTTATTTATTTATTTATTTATTCGGGTTTCTATGCCGCCGACTCCCGGAGGCTTGCGGCGGCTTACAAGAGCCGAAGGCACAATAAAATACAGGACAATAAAAACAGTTAAAAACAGAGCAACACAGTAATACAATAGCACAGTTGAGGCAGTGGCACAATTAGGAACGCGCGGGCCTACCCGTCGAAAGCCTGCTTGAACAAGTAGGTTTTACAAGCCCGTCTGAACGGGAGCAGGTCCTTCATTGCCCGAGTTTCGGCCGGGAGGGCGTTCCACAGCGTGGGAGCTATGACAGAGAACGCCCTCCGGCGGGTGGATGTCAATCGTGCCAGCTTCGCTGAAGGTACCTCCAAGAAGTTGGCATCCTCGGACCGTAGTGATCTCGAAGGGCAATATGGAGTGAGACGGTCCCTCAGATACGCTGGCCCCAGACCGTGCAAGGCCTTAAAGGTGAGAACCAACACTTTGAAGGCGATCCGGTGCTCAATTGGCAGCCAGTGCAGATCCTGCAAGACAGGTGTTATGTGGCAACCTGCTGGGGAACCAGACAGGAGCCGGGCGGCAGTGTTCTGCACCAGCTGGAGCTTCCGGGTCGCCGACAGAGGAAGGCCAATGTAGAGCACATTGCAGTAATCTAGTCTTGAGATGACCGTGGCTTGGATCACCGTGGCGAGGTCGTTCCGGGAGAGATAGGGGGCCAGCCTCCTTGCCTGTCGGAGATGGAAAAAGGCCACCTTGCTGACCGCAGAGACCTGGGCCTCCATGGTCAGCTGGGAGTCCAGGTGGACTCCCAGGCTCTTCACGGAAGATGATGGGCATAACGCCACACCGTCCAGGGTCGGAAGCTGGACATCCACCCCACCCGGGCGGCCCAGCCACAAGATCTCCATCTTCGCCGGATTCACCCTCAACCTACTGGCTCGCAGCCATCCAGTAACTGCTTCGAGGCAATGTTGCAAATTATCAGGGACGGATCCCGGCCTGCCCTCCATCCTCAGAATGAGCTGGGTATCATCCGCGTATTGGTGACACTCCAGCCCATAACTCCGCACCAGCTGTGCAAGCGGCTGCATGTAGATGTTAAATAACAGAGGGGAGAGGATGGCCCCCTGCGGAACTCCACAAGCTAATGGGGAGCCCTCAGAGACCACCCCGCCCCTCCTCACACGCTGAGACCGCTGGTGGAGGAAGGAGGTCAGCCATTTAAGGGCAGTCCCCCTCACTCCAGCCATGGCCAGGCGGTGGATCAATAGATTGTGGTCAACCATGTCAAACGCTGCCGTGAGGTCCAATAACACGAGCAGCGCAGACCCGCTGTGAGGTCCAATAACACGAGCAGCGCAAGACCCATTTACCTGTATGGGTCTTTGTTCTCTGCTTTGCCATGTGCACCTTGGCCATGTGCTCTTTTGTCCTAACATGTGGTCACTTGGGGAGGAGCTGCATCCTGGCTCTTACCTGGTGACCTGCCTCCAACTCCACCCCTTCCGGAGGCTACTTAAGGGCTGGACGTCCGTTCTACTTCCTCTTTGCCAAAGATCACAAGGACAAGCAAGGTTTGGGAGCTAGGTTGCTGCAAAGGGCAACCTCTTTTTACCTGCTGGTTTACCCACGTCTTCAACCAGAACCTTCAGCATATAGGAAGATTCGTCTTCACCAGAGGCTGGGATTTTGGGGCCTGGTACAGGACTTCGTTTGCCTGCAAGCCAGAGGACAACGGACTCCTTGGACTTAATAAAGGTACCATCACGTGCACTTTCAGGCATTGTGATAGACTCCCCTTTTCTAAAGGACTTTGAAACCAACTCAAGCTATTGAACCATCAGCTTTGGCTGATTGTAAACCAATAAATCCTGTTTTGGTTCACTCCATCCTGAGTTCAGCACTCTTTTTTATAGAGATCCAAGGCTTTCTTGTATGTGGGGAAACCTTAATTCTGTCCCCAGGGTCAAAGCTTGCTCCTGTCCTAGTTTAAAGCCTTTTTTGGACCCTGGGACACAGAAGACTCCTATTATGGACGGAACACTGTTTTTAACTTAAGTGAATGTATATGATGTATTAATGTTAATTGTATTTTAATGTATTTTAATGCTCAATGTTTTTGGTTTTATATTATATTTATACTGCGTTTTGGCATCGGATTGTTGCCGTTGTTCGGCCGCTCTGAGTCCCCCTTTGGGGTTGAGAAGAGCGGGGTAGAAATGTTGGAAATAAATAAATAAATAAATAAATATAAGTATAGACCAGACATGGACAAACGTCAGCCCTCCAGGTGTTTTGGACTCCAGCTCCCACAATTCCTAACACCCGGAGTGTTGGAGTTTGCCCATGCCTGGTATAGAGAGTAAACATATTTTGAAACACAATAGACTTTCTCCAAAATTAAAAAAAATAAAGTCTCTCTACTGAACGATTGGAGACATATCTCCCACCTTTCCGCCTATGGAGACAACAAGATCAGCCAGTAAAAACCCAGAAATTGGACAAGCGGCCCATTGCTATCACATGGCTCCACACAATAACACAAAATACAAAAACCCTCTCTCGTTACCCCAGCTGCCATTACGTCTTCTGAATAACGCAGCTTAAGCTCTTCAATCACAATCTCACTTTGCAAACAAAAAAACCCGAAAGAAAGGTCTGCAATCAATTCTAACCGATATAAAAACACACGAAACCGTGTCATTCCACACCAAACACCCCTCCCGCTACAGACCTAAATTGAAAAATATTTTGACTGACTTTGACAAGACACATACACCAAGGGGGGAGCTCTATTGTCATCTCAGCTCTGATTGGAATCTGGGAGAATATGATGGGTTTCAGAAGGTGGAAGAAGGAAAAATAGAAAGGCCGGGCAGGCCGTTGCTGCCATCACTCAAAGAGTAATTGCAATGACAAAGCCCTGCACACAAACACACAGGGAAGCGCACCCTTCGCTCTCAAAGAAGCGCAATAGCCAGGCCGTTTGCAATGGAGGAGCCTGACAACCTGCCGTTTTAATTGTGTTTTTCTGGATGGCTGAGGTGAACAATAGACATTTGCAAAACATAATGAAATGAAGCCTGACAGCCGAATGGTAATTTTATAGATAGGCTGGGATGATTTGGGGGGGGGGGGGGGGATTGGGGGGAGGCACATTTATCATTTATTTTAAAAGCAGGGTTTTGTCAAAGTAAAAAATACCACAAACGCATGAGGTCCCATCTGGTTCCAGTAACAACTTAGAACGCATCCAAAACGCTGCAAAAACACAGGTGGAGAAATGCTTGTGTACGAGTACAATATCCCCCTATTTACTGGAATGCCCAAGACAACATACATCATATAGTTGTGCATTGACCCGTTTTGTGTCCTGGCTTTCGGTGGGGTCCTCGATCCGTTTTTCGGGAGCCTCTCAAAATTGGGAGGGCAAATATCTGTTTTCGCTCTGGGGTGCTGAAAAATCGAATTTTTATCAACCCATTATGGGGCGGGGGCTTCCCAGGCTCCCCTTCCTGTCATTTTAGGCATTTAATAATAATAATACACTTTATTTATATTCCGCTCTTCTCACCCCGAAGGGGACTCAGCGCGGATTACATCACACATACGGCAGACAATCCCTGCCAAAAGACGTACAGTTACAATACAACACATACAATTTTGAAGGATTTCTTCTTCTTCTGGCTGTGTCACAGGGTGCGTCATTACGTCACAAGGGGGCGCTGTTGCTTCATCCTCATGACGGAGGGCCTCGGCTCCTCTGTTCCGCATTCCACCTTCCCACAGCCAATCTTTATTTATTCAGGCATTGTAAAGTCCTTTACTGAAAAGAATCCTCCTGTCACACCCCAGCCTGATCCCCAACCTGATTCCTTGGTCAAGCCAGACCGAAGCCATGTTATTTCTGCCAGGCCTGCCAGGCCAGAAAGCAAGCCGCTACCAGGCAGCCTTTGCAGAGACTCCCAGTTCATTTCCCGTTCAAGGACAAGAGGCTCTCGGCTCCATCTCGGGCCGATAAGCGGAGATGGATTCACTCCCCATTGCCCAGGTACTGCTGCTAATTGGAAGCGCATACCATTCCCAGGCGAAAGGCCTGAGAAGGCCCAGCTGTAGAACTGTTGTGAGAGCTAGTTTCGACGTCCCAGTGCGCCGCAACTTCAAAGCTTGTGGGACCTATTTAAGTTAGGTCTCAGAGATGGTTGCCATCCTTCGCCAACGTTCAGTTCTCCAAGCCAAGTCTCCACGGAACCCTGCCTGGGCCTTGGGCCTTCTAGTTTCTGGGACCCTGTTAGCCAAGCCTTGTGCCAAGACCCTTTCCTGGATTAGCCCGTTGAGGCAAGAAGATTCTCTTTACTTTTGTTCCTGTTTGCCAAAGGACTATAGCCTTGCTTCCTGCTTCTTTTGGACATTTTGCTGCTATCTGTTGCTGCTTGAGAGCATCAATACCGTCCCGTCTCAAACCTCCCGTTTCTCAGTAAGCTGATCGAACGCGTGGCAGCAACCCAGCTACAAAACTTCCTTGAGACATCAGAGGGCTTGGACCCCTTTCAATCAGGGTTCCGCCCCGGGCACGGGACCGAGACCGTCCTGGTGGCCATCTCGGACGATATCCGCTGCCAACTAGACAAGGGAGGCTCAGTAGTTCTGGTATTGCTGGACCTTACCGCCGCATTCGACACGGTGGACCATGATCTGCTGATACGACAACTTGCCGCCATAGGGATACAAGGAACAGCTTTAGCTTGGCTTAGCTCCTTCCTGCGCGGACGTAGTCAGCGAGTTGAATGGCTAGGCCAAACATCTAGGAAATCTCTCCTCGAGTGTGGAGTGCCCCATGGCGCCATATTATCACCAACGTTGTTTAACATCTATGTTCGGTCGTTGGCTGGTATAGCCCGGAGCTTCGGCCTAGGGTGCTACCAATATGCCGATGACACCCAGCTCCTACTGAAACTGGAGCCTGGCGCAACTTCGGTGCCCGAAAACTTCACTCGAGGCATAGAAGCAGTGACAAAATGGCTCCGTGCCCACAAACTTAAAATAAATCCATCAAAGACGGAGATCTTATGGCCGGGCCGCCCAGAACCACCTTTCTCGCTGCCCCCCTTTGAAGGGGAACCGCTGACCCCGTCCCCCTCAGTAAAAAGCCTTGGTGTTATCCTGGACTCCAAATTGTCGATGGAGGCCCAGGTTGCCTCCACGAGCAAAAGGGCCTTCTTCCACCTGCGCCAAGCGAGACAATTGGCGCCCTATCTACAGTAATCCATGCCACGGTTACATCAAGGCTGGATTACTGTAACGCTTTGTATGTAGGTCTACCCGGTCACTAACCCGCAGGCTTCAGATTGTGTAGAACGCGGCCGCCAGGCTTCTCACAGGAACATCGATGAGATGCCACATTACACCATCTCTGCAGCGCCTGCACTGGCTGCCCGTTGAGTATAGAGCCTTACACAATCCTTGACCTTGGCTTTCAAAGCCCTACGGGGCCGGGGCCCAACATACCTAAAAGACCGCTTGTTGATGCATGCTTACTCAAGGACCCCGCGGCCAGCAAACAAGAACCTTCTTCACGTACCAGGCTTGAAAGAGGCCCACCTGGAGACCACGAGACGGAGATCGTTCTCCATTGCGGCCCCCGTTCTTTGGAACTCGATGCCACCAGACCAGAGAGCCTCCCTCGACCTGCCCCAGTTCCTGACCGCTCTGAAGACCTGGCTATTTAGGAAAGCCCATGGTTAATGCAGAACCAGGAACTCAAATACCGAGCCTGGCCCCTGCATTTAACCACTGAATATTTTAATCTAGTTTTAAATACTCTATTTTAATTGTGGAATTTGTTGTGTGTAAGTCGCCCGGAGCACTAACGTGGAGGGCGACTCAGAAATAATAAAGTCAGTCAGTCAGTCAATATACTATATCCCTAGCCTCTTTACTTTAACCATTTATTCTAAATAAAGCATTTAAATGTGGCCGGTCTCAGGTGGTTTACTGAGGGGTCATTCAGGTCTAAGGTGCTCCCCTGCTTTAGGCGGTTCCCAGTTCATCTATTCACAGCTGGGCTGTTTTCGAGCTGCTAGGTGAATAGTGGACAGGGCTCTCAGCTGGTTGTCCAAGCCAGCTCGGAAATCGAACTTGCAATGTTCAGATTGCCAGCACAGCTGTTCTACCGCTGTGCTATCTCCCCGGCCCCCTCATCCTTCTGAAATTCTGCTCTCTCTCTCTCTCTCTCTCTCTCTCTCTCTCTCTCTGTGTGTGTGTGTATATATCCCTCTGGCATTACTTCGCGAATGAAGATTCTTAGAAAGGACTCCTCCCACGCTTTTTACACGCGCGTTGATGACTAAGAAGGCCAATTACTTTGCTACAGGACTTGGAAAACTGCATTTTATAGCAAGAGAATGCATATTCTCAGCACGTTTTTTCCCCAATTCTTGCTAAATGTGTTCAGGTGGATTTGGTACCTTTCGGAAACTTCCACAATTGCATTGTATAGGTTTTATTATTATTAATATTATTCCTTCCCTCTGTGTGTTGATTAGGCTGTACGCGTTCAACGCCCACTGTTTTTTGTCTTTTTAGTTCTAAAATGCCACGTTCATGGATGGGACTATACAAATAATCATCCAGCTAGAAATGTTAAATTCGGTTTGCTCACAAAAACAGTGGCTGCAACTTAAGCTCTCCCCCTGAATGCGTTTGTTTAATATGAGGAGAGGGTGGGGGGGAACCTAGTAACCATCCTTGCAGGTGTCCCTTGCCCTGCAATGAACTTTGAGCCTACCTGAGGGCAGATAATTAAAAATTAAATTAGAATTTTATATCTGGCAGTCTAATTCATTCCAAAAAATATGGCAGAAGACACAGCTTAGGTGTGATATTTTGCAAAGGAGTGGATAAGCAAGAAAACATGAAACTAAGTAAATTCAGTATATTTGGGGAGGGGGCTAATTTCCCCCTACTCAGCTCAATCTACTTTAGACACGGTTTCCTGGTTTTAAAAAAATCAGCTCCACCACTAAATATGTTGTACATGCAGCTTACTCGAGGGGTTGCGTGGCCCTCTGTAGAAACTAGTTAACTCCTCCCTTGAGCAAGGAGTGTTTCCAGAGGGACTGAAAGAGGCAGTGGTCACTCCATTGCTGAAGAAGATCCGTCGGTCCCTTCCAACTACCGTCCAGTTTCGAATTTGTTGTCCCTGGGCAAGGTGGTTGAGAGGGCAGCAATGGAGCAGTTGCAGTCCTACCTAGATGATGCAACTTGGTTGGACGGCTTCTGTTTGGGGCATGGGACGGAGACGGTGCTGGTCACCATCACAGACAAGCTGCGTTGCCAACTTGACCAGGGTGGATCAACGCTGCTCGTGTTATTGGACCTCACGGCAGCGTTCGATACTGTCGATTATGATCTTTTGACCCACTGCCTTGCCGGGGCTGGGGTGAGGGGGACAGTCCTGAACTGGTTGTCCTCCTTTCTCTAGAACCGGTCACAGCGAGTGAGAAGGGGTGAGGTTGTCTCAGGGGGTGCCCCTTCTTTGTGGGGTGCCTCAGGGGGCAATCCTCTCCCCTTTATTGTTTAACATCTACGTCCGACCGCTTGCTCAGTTGGTACGCAGCTTCAGGCTGGAGTGCCACCAATATGCGGATGACACCCAGCTCGTTCTGGGGATGGTGGGCCTGCCCGACTCCATACCCAATAATTTCCATCGTTGGTTTTAAGCCGTCACTGGATGGCTGTGAGCCAGTAGGTTGAAGGTGAATCCGGCTAAGACGGAGGTCCTGTGGCTGGGTCGTCCGGGTACGGGAGAGATCCAGCTTCCAATCCTGGCCTTGCTTAACTGCCACGGGGTCCTGGGAGTTGTAGTTTGGAGAGGCACCTGCCATAGCCTAAGGACCTTATTGGGGGGGGGGGAGAGAACAACCTCCCTGGGACCCCTGAGTCTCGAGAAGGGGAGAAAGGCCCGCCTGCCCCATCCATCCATCCCTTTGCTGCTGCTCTTCCAAGAGAGAAGGGGGTCCTGGAGGGAGCCGAGGAAGGGAAAGAAAGCAAGCCAAGGGAAGGGAAGGGAGGCAAGCCCTGCCTGGCCTCACCTCCTCGCGGTCGCCCTCCGCCACCTCCGCCTCCTCCTCCTGAGGCACCGAGGTGCTGCTGACTCTCTTGCTGCTGGTGTTGGTCAGGGGGGCCACCGAGGCTAGGGGAAGGGGACATGGTGGAGGTGGCGGTAGTGGCAGCAGCAGCAGCAACTCGGGGCCTCTCGGGTCCATGACTCGCATTATTATGACTAGGAGCAAGGAGCCGCCTTCGCCACCCTCATGCCGTGGGCCCCGCAGTCTGAGCGGGTGGCTTCGCGCCTTCGCCTGGCTGGTGGCTTCCCGCCTGAGGGGCCGCTCTGGTGGAGACGGCCGGCCGGCCACGCAGTCCAGGGACAGCGAGGGAGGCAGTGTTTGTGCGCATGCTCCGGGAGAGGGAGAAAGGGAGAGGGAGGGAGGCTGAACTCTGTCTGGCGGGCGGGGGAATTCGCCCTTACCCAGATGGCGCCCCACACGGCCGCTTCCTTGGCCTACATGTAGGACTGCCCCTGGGTGTATCGTTTAGAAAAGTGGCAGATTCAGAGATGGGACCAGCACTGACGATGGGGTCACTTCAGAGGAACACCTTCAAAAGCACAGCTCTCATTGGACGGCACTTTCCGTGACAGAATCCTGGCCGGTCCTTTGGAGGCAAAGCTGACATTGTCATGCTCGTTGCACATGGACGCCTTGAAATATACATACCACTTTCCACCATTTATAATTTCATTTGCAAAACAGGGTTTCCCCCTCTCCTTACCTAGCAGGTGCTTTTAAAAGCGCATGCTTCCATTAGCGGGCTGTGTTGCTCCAGACAAATAGCACCCAGTGTGCACCTTCCATCAATCTGCGCTGTCACGACAATTAAATGAGAACGCAAAGAGCTGTTGAGAATGTTTTATTCCCCGCAGACCCTATTAATCATTTATATGGCCCCTTTAATAAGGAAAATAATACACGTGGGCCACTGGCAGAGCAACCTCACTTAAAGTCACAGAAAATTGCTTTCGCAAAGTGCGTATTATTCGAAAACAGGCGGAGCTGTGAATGCTCAAGAAACATACGATCTGTTTACGTGATGGTTTGGATTCCACACTTCCCTTCCTTAAATGTTTTGAACTACATGATCCTCAATTCCTTGTGCAGACTGGGGACTCTGCAGAAATAACAATTAGAATAATTTGACTTTTCCTATAATTATTGGATTCAAGGTGGTTAACAAATTATTAAAGCAAGTATTTTCCCCATTATGGTAGCCAGAAGGCCAAAAATGGCCAGCCTGCCTTCCCTGTGTTCATTTGCTTTGGGGCTTGCCTCCTTTTGTTTCCATCTCCTTAAGCTGTGAACACAGTTTTTCAAATAAAGTGCCTCTGTTTCTTTAACTGATTCATTAAGTCATTGAGTAATTAATTAATTAAACAAATAAACACAGTGCAATACAATCAATACACCCAGAGAGAAGTTTGCTTATAGATTACACAATTCAGAAATGTGTATTTCTTTAAAATAGACCACAGAACAGAACCCTTATAGCCAGAGGCGGTCCTACTGGTAGGCAAAGGACGCCGCTGCGTGGGGCGCCATCTGGGTAAAGGGCGCATTCCCCCGCCCGCCAGACAGCCTCCGGCCAATGTTCCGCTTTATTTATTTATTTATTTGCTCCTGGTCGGGAGAATCAAGTTAATGAAGTCTTACTGTCAATTCAGAGCGTAAACAGCTTCCCAGTAAGTGAAGGCTAGTTAGGGAAATCAAGTTAATGAAGCCTTACTGTCAATTTTGGGCGTGGTCTGTGATTTTTGGGGTGTAAATTTTTCGGTTGGAAGTGATTTGGGTGTTTGTGTTGGGGATTGGCTCAGGCCTTTTCCTTATTCTGTTTTGGCAGTTTAGTATGGATCGGAATTTTCATGTTGGCTGGCCAGTGCAGCAGATATGCAAATCTGCCCTTATTGGCAGCCAATCATGTTGTTCAGAATGTAGAGGCTGGGTGAGTCTTTGGCTGCCCCGGAGGATGCTGGTAAATGTAGTTTTATTTTTTCTCGTTGTTTTGGGGGCCTTTTAGGTTTTAGGGGGAAAGTTTCTTTGCTACAAACGTCCCTTGCTTGAGGCCTATTTCTGTTGGCAAGTATTGTGTTTCTGCGTTGTATGGTTTCTTTGTTTGAGGTATACATCATTTATTTCAGGATTTTACCCCGCTCTTCTCAACCCCCGAGGGGGGACTCAGAGCGGCTTACAGTACGGCACAATTCGATGCCCACATCACAACAGCATAAAACCCCAAAGCCTTGTGCAATGGAAACTATGGCTCTGTCTGTGCTTGCTGTCTTCGCCAGCCTGCAGAATGCAGTGTTCTTCCCAACAGGGCTCCAGGACTCGGTATTACCTAACTACCGAGTAAGAGGGGAGGAAGAAGGTGTTTTCCCCCTCCTAATGAATGCTGCACATTACAAACACCCGCCCTCCTTCTCACAGCGTCACGTGGCTAAAAATGTGTGTGCTGCTAAGGTAACGTCACACCCTCCCGTCCGTCTCCCCGCGAGACCTGCCCGGCCCTCCTCTCCTTCCTTCTGCCCACGAGGTGGGGCACGCTCATTTCGAGCCTTAGCTCTGACCCCTCCGCAAGGCGGGGTTTCCCTGGCACCGCACGCCAGGCCTCTAGAGATTGACAGCCGGGCAGCGCGGCAGCACTTTCAAGCCCGCCTTCTCTAGCTCTGCTCTGCGGAAACGGAGCGCCATGTCTCTGCGGAGGAGAAGCCGCTTCCCAGCGGTGACCACCAGGAAGCCACCCAAGGCCGGGCGGAGGAAGCCTGCGCCCAGGCAGGAGTGGGATGTAAGCACCGGGGCCTCATTCACTGAATGCTTTTGGGGGGGCAAAATAATGTTCGCTTACCATTTAAAATTACCTTAGACCGCCCCTGCTTATAGCAGGCATTGTATCACCATTTAGAATGGTATTGGACTACAACTCCCAGAATCCCTCGCCACATTGCTAGGAAGAGGCAGTCCAAACACATCTGGAGATCCACACGTTCCCTATCCCTGTCCTATAACAACTAGTTTTTCCCATTGTTTAGGATGCAAAAGATATCGGTACAGCTACAGTTATGGCAGTAATGGCCCACCAGATGTAGTTAGCCCATAACTCCAACTACTTAGCATAGACTATGTGATCACTGGAAACAGCATTTCAACAAGATCTTGAAGACCAGGGCCTGGATCCTACTACTAGTCCCAACTACAGTTGACTTATATGAAGCCAGGCTATGTGTATGCTGACTCTCCATTCAACAGTTGACTGAATGGGCCTACTTTAGTTGGGAATAACCCACAGGATTGTAGGCCACAGTAGACCCCCAGAATCCATTCTGTATTGTCTGCAGCAGTGGTTCTCAACCTGTCTCCCTCCAGATGTTTTGGCCCTCAACTCCCAGAAATCCTAACCGCTGGTAAACTGGCTGGGATTTCTGGGAGTTGTCGACCAAAACACCTGTGGACTCACAGGTTGAGAACCACTGGTCTTCAGACTAGCTTGACCAGATGGTTAATTCTGAGTTAGTTCCGTCTTGGTCAATGATGATGGTGACCTTACTCTGCTCATGTTCTAGCCTATATCAAGCCAAAAGGGAGATCAAACAAGGACATCCATTTCCCAACGTATCTATAGGAATTCATAGAAATATCTCAAGGCTTAGATGCCTTTGGAAGCTTATCTGGACCAAACAGAACCTTAAGCCATTGTGAGACTTGGATTGAACGGATTCCATACCAACAATTTGCATCCCTCTTATCAGAATGCCAATGACCAATGGTGTAAGAGGATTGGACCCTTTTTGGCATATTAATCCAACACATAACATGTTCCTATTTTCCAACCCATTAACAAAAATAAAATCCCGTATAACAGATTCTGTAACCAACACGTAAGTCAGAGACGACATCAGGGAATAGGATCACAGAAAACACCAGCCACTAGTCGTATTATTACAAGGACATACGTGATGGGATTTCTCTGGGAAAGGCTAAGTAATGTTAATTTCCTGGAAGCAGATCCAACCTTTGTACCCGACAGCTCCGCACTGCGGGCGATACATCCGTTAGCCACGTGAAGGACTTGGTTTGGGGAAGGACTTGGCATTGCTACTCAGATACTCAGCTGGAGGCCTAAAAAGTGATGTTTCACTTGATGTGGCAAACCACAGGGTTCCCAGTATAATAATGTCTGAAGCATCGTCATTAAAAAAAATACTCCTTCCATTGATATCACTTCTCTCCCTCCCCAAAAGCCCTAAGTGAGGAGAGATCAGCCTTGTATCGAAAATTTATTCTGGAGGGAATACAGCTTTGAAAGCAGCCAAGGATTAAAATAACTGCCCACATATGCAAATTGGAGAAGATTGGCGACGCCATCATATTGTCCTGCCTTTGAAGGATCTATCCATGCCATTATCATAATACTAATATGCAAAAAAAACCCTTCCGTAATCCAAAAAGACTGAGGAAACGAGATTCTCATGGGCAATTTATTTATTTATTTATGGCATTTTACCCTGCTCTTCTCAACCCCCAAGGGGGCAAATGCAAGTGCTGGTTCCGTTGCAGTGGAGATAGTTACATCAGGACATGGACAGCCTTCAAGATCCGGAAGAAATATCCCAAGATGCTCCAACCATGATCTTTGTTCCCTAAAAAGCCAGGTGTATTTCAGCTTGTGAATGTTCTTAACACCACTTCAGATACCAGAGATCCAACCTTTTCTTCAATGCAGAGCTTATGTTTTTCCACTAAGTTCCCTCATCTTAGACCTTGCCTATCTTGATCAGCAAACTTCCTCAAGACGTACTGATTGCCAGTACTGATTGGCTGTCCTCCTTCCTCCGGAACCGCTCGCAGCAAGTGAAGAGGGGCGGGAATGTCTCCGGGGGTTCCCCACTTTGTTGTGGGGTTCCCCAGGGGGCAATCCTATCCCCTCTATTATTTAACATCTATGTCCAACCACTTGCTCGGCTGGTCCGTAGTTTTGGGCTGGTGTGCCAGCAATATGCGGATGACACCCAGCTTGTTCTGAGGATGGAGGGCCGGCCTGAAACTGTACCTGATAATTTCTATCGCTGCCTTGAAGCCGTTACTGGATGGCTGCGAGCCAGTAGGTTGAAGGTGAATCCAGCTAAGACGGAGATCCTGTGATTGGGTCGTTCGGGTGGGGTGGAGATCCAGCTTCCTCCCCTGGACGGCACAACATTATGTCCGTCGTCAACAGTTAAAAGTCTTGGCGACACTCTGGACTCTCAACTGACGATGGAGACGCAAATCTCCACCATCAGTCGAGTTGCTTTTTTCCATCTCCGTCAGGCAAGGAAGCTGGCTCCCTACCTGTCCTGTCATGACCTAGCCACAGTGGTCCAAGCCACGGTCACCTCAAGACTGGACTACTGTAATGCTCTCTACATTGGCCTTCCTTTGTCTGTGATCCAGAAACTGAAGCTGGTCCAGAATGCGGCAGCTAGACTGTTGGCTGGCATCCCGACGATCAGCCACATAACACCTGTCTTGCTCGAGCTGCACTGGCTACCAGTGGAACACCGGATCACCTTCAAAGTGCTGGTACTGACCTTTAAGGCCTTGAACGGTCTGGGGCCAGTGTACCTTAGGGACCACCTCATCCCATACTGTCCCACTAGGCCACTACATTCAGAGTTGGGTCAACTCTTGGAGGTACCCAGCTTTAAAACATACCATCTAACGGCCACAAGACGGAGGGCCTTCTCCATAATTGCCTCTACCCTGTGGAATGCACTGCCTTAGGGAGTCTGTGCCCTTACGGATTTAGTGGCATTCCGGAAGGCGTGCAAAACCCTCCTTTTCCAGCAGGCCTTCGGGTATTAATGCTCCGATTTGTAGGCTACTTCGCCTTCTTGTGATGTGTAACTCCGATGAAGTCATATACATCTGTGCCATCGGTTTGTTGTGTATTTTATTGTATTTTATGGTGTTTTATAGTCTGTTTTTAAGTCTGAATTCATGTTGTAAGTCGCCCCGAGCCACCTGGGAGTGGCGACACACAAATATGAATAATAAATAAATAAATAAATAAAATAAGTAGATAATATTTCTGAGGCTATGGTCATCAATACTGGAAGGTCTAAAACTGCATTTTCCTAGCCTACTTGGGAAAATGCAATTGCACCTCAACATCACCACAGGCAACATGGTCAAAGTGGTCATTGTAAATGAGTAGGGAGTGTCCCTTTTGGGTTGCCTATATTACCACCTTCATGATCTTCTGGAGGAAGAGTATAGTACTCTTCACTCTTTGGCCATCAAGGTGGTTTGGACTTCACCTTCCATTACCACAGAGATGATAGGGTTCAAAAGATCACATGTCTTCCATACTTTGTCAATAAACGCATCTGACTTCGTACAGAAGACCTTCCCTTGTACTGTGGACTAGGCTTGTGCGTGAATCCATGTTAGCCATTTTCCTTCAGCCAATCCAGCTTCTTCAGCTTGCTCAGATGGCCATATCGACAAGGTCCCAGCCACCACGGTTTCCTGTCCATAACGGGACCACATGGCAACCGATCACGGGTCCTCCTCCCCTTTTCGGTAGCATGTGTCATGCAAAGAGGCTGTTGCTGCGTGCTCCATCCTCTTCCTCACATAGGGTTTCCCTGTGAGCCCTGCCTGTTTTCCCTGTGAGCCCTGCCAATCGGAATAGTCTTATACAAGCTGTGTCTATTTCCTTAATCCTATTGCTGAAACCCAGGCTCCCTTGAAGGGAAGAAAACCGGCCCGGATTAGCCATAAGGCCACACTAGGCCGCGGCCTAGGGGTGCAGACATGGGGGGGCACACCAGATCCAGACCCCCCCCCCAAAAAATCCAAAGAGTCGATTTTTGGCCGCTTCTGCACCTGCGCGCGGGGTGCCATAGGCTGTCAGAGGCCGTTCCGCTGCCTCTGAGAATCTATGGCGCCCCGCACGCGGGCCTTGTTTTCTCAGGTGTGGTAGCTTTAGGAAGGAGGGAGGAGCTGCGGGGAGCCTCCCTGTGGCTCCTCCCTCCCTCCTAAAGCGACTGCGCCGGCCTGAGAAAAAAAAAAGGGCAATCTTCGGCCACTTCTCAGGCTGGCATGGTGGCTTTAGGAGGAAGAGAGGTGCCGTGGAGATCCTCCCCGTGGCTCCTCCCTCCCTCCTAAAGCCACCACGCCGGCCTGAGAACCGGCTGAAGATTGCCCTTTTTTCTCAGGCCAGCGCGAGGAGGAAGGGGTGGAGCCGCAGAGGGAAACTCCACCCTCGGGACCGCTGCCGTGCATGCGCGGCATCGACTCCAGGGGTGGGGCTTTCCTTCCTCCTCCTCACGCCGGCGAGGAGAAAGAGGCGGAGCCGCAGACGGAGGCAGAGCCGCGGGTGAGGGCGTGGGTGTGGGCGGGGTGGAGCCGTGGGCAGAGGCGGAGTAGCAGGCGGAGGCGGAGCCTATGGCCCAGGGCGCCAAAAAGGCTTAATCCGGGCCTGGAAGAAAACAAAGGGTCACAGGAATGGAAGCAGGGTTCTCGTAAGTTCCCCATTGCCACCAATAAGCCCCCAGATCCAGCCGTATTTTACAGGTGAGGACAAAAAAGGCTATCCAGGCACTCATCCATTTTCAGGAAGCATGCAAAAACGGATATGGAGGTCCGAAACGGATTGAGGTTCAGCTGAAATGCACAAGCCTACTTGGACCTCACAATTTGACATTTGTCACTCATATGCACTGGGAATGTGGCGCAGCTGTCTGGGTGTCCGCTGCATAACATCTCTACAGACCAGAAGGTCATGAGTTCGAGGCCTGTCTGGGTCGGGGTGAGCTCTCGACCAATTTGTGTAGCTCGTTGTCGACCTTTGCAAACCCAAAGATAGTTGCATCTGTCAAGTAGGAAATTTAGGTACCACTTTGTGGGGAGGCTAAGTTTAACTGATTTTTGGAATGTTAAATTGCCTCTATGTCTGTCTATATATGTTGTACGTCAGCATAGGCACATGGTACTATAACATCTGTGCTTACGTCCGCTCAGCAGTTCACCTCCCTGGGAAGCATCATCTCTTCAGACGCCAAGATTGACAAAGAGATAGATCACAGATTAGCAAAGGCTTAGAGTGCATTTGGAAGGCTTCACAAAAGAGTCTGGAGCAACAAGCACCTGAGGCAAAGCACCAAAATCAGTGTCTACAGAGCTATCATACTGTCTATTCTCCTCTATGGGTCTGAAACATGGGTCACCTATCGCCAACACCTACGACTCCTCGAACGCTTTCATCAGCGCTGTCTTCACACAATCCTAAATATACCCTGGACCGACTATGTGACGAATGTTGCCGTCCTTGAGCAAGCAGGGATCACCAGCGTTGAGGCCATGCTATTGAGAACACAACTGCGCTAGGCAGGGCACGAGGTCTCTAGGATGGAGGACCACCGCCTCCCAAAGATATTACTGTATGGTGAACTCGTCACGGGTCAGCACAAGAGAGGCGCCCCCAAAAAGAGATACAAGGACTCCCTGAAACAACATCTCAGGCTCGGCCAGATTGATCACCAACAATGGTCCACCCTGGCCTCACATCGGGAGGCATGGAGACGCACTCTCCACAATGCTGCGGCCTCTTTCGAGAAGACACGCCGAACGGGTCTCGAAGAGAAACGACAACGCAGAAAGAACCGCAACTTGGAAACAACATCACCCAAGGAGACTTTCTGCTGTGCTTTCTGCAACCGGACTTGCCTATCTCAGATTGGCCTTTTTAGTCATCAACGCACTTGCAAAAAGCGTGGGATGAGTCCTTCCTAAGAATCTTCGTTCGCGAAGTAATACCGAGAGAGAGAGAGATGTCAACGGCATTGAATGTTTGCCTTTATATGTGCATTGTGATCCACCCTGAGTCCCTTGCGGGGTGAGAAGGGCGGAATATAAATGATGTAAATTAATAATAATAAATAAATATTCCCCAACTTCCTTCGATACATACCAGTTCATTGAAACGTCAGGAAAACCATTCAGCTGTCTACCTGGCGCCTTGACAATCAATCATCGGTTCTATTTCCACTACAATGCCTTTCCCTTTCCAAAATCTAATAAGATGACTCTTCAGTCAAGACCAAACTTGGGTGGCTGGGCCTTCCAAAAACCAGTTCATCATCACAAATCATTAACCAACCCACATTCTCAAATCACGTTCCAGTGAAAGCTCAGGTGTCGGAGAAGCTTGGATTAGTTTCTTATTACATCTAAATGGGCTGGCTGGAGTCTGTACCTCTGAGTGACTGATTTACACACAGCAAGCTCTTCTGTTCCACGGGGAACACATCTGCTCTTTGTGTGCTTTTGCTAGAGCATGCAGCATGGAAAGGCCATGGAAGACAGGCTCTTGGAGGAAAGGAAGATTGGCCCGTTTTCTGGAACCATCCCATTAGCCTCATGATGCCAGGTGTTTACACTGAGGGGTATTGTGTGTATGTATGCATGTGTGTCTGTAGCACAGATATGTCACTACTGGCTAGTATGAATTGTGGTAGCTGAAGTCCAAAACACCCAGAGGGCCGAAGTTTGCCCATGCCTACTCTAAGGCTCAATCTGCACATATATTTTTGCATGCTATTGGTTGGGCCTGTTCGGCATCCTTCCTGTGAAAAATGGAAAATCAAATAAACACAGCTTAAAACATAAAGCAGGTGAATCTTCAAGTCAATCTGATAGTTTACATCAGGGGTGCTCATTAGGTAGATCGCGATCGACTGGTCGATCCCAGGACGGAAGGAGGTCAATCCCAGCTGGATGGGGCACTTCTGAGGGGGTGGAGCCAGGCTGTGTGAAGCCCCGCCCCCTCCCCCCGGCTTTAGCGCTTCCGCAGTTTCTGGAGGGCAGGGGGGGGGGAATGCCAAGGCAGTAGTGGCATAGATAGCCACTATTGGCTTGGCATTTCCCCCCTCTTGCCTCCAGAAGCTGCGGAAACGCTAAAGCCAGAGGGGAAGGGGGCGGAGCCAGGTCACGTAAAGCCCCGCCCCTTCCCCCGGCTTTCGCGCTTCCACAGTTTCTGGAGTGAAGAGGGGGGGATGCCAAGGCAGTAGTGGCATAGATAGCCACTACTGGCTTGGCATTCCCCCCCTCTAGCCTCCAGAAGCTGCAGAAATGCTAAAGCCAGAGGGGAAGGGGGCGGAGCCAGGTCACGTGAAGCCCCGCCCCTTCCCCGGCTTTCGCGCTTCCGCAGTTTCTGGAGTGTGTCACAAACGCCGACTTAGAACTGCCCCTTTAACACACACACGGAGACGTATCAAAGGCTAACTAGTTTATTGAATATAAAACAGTTCAAAAGGTATATTGTCCAATACGATGCAAGCGTTCAAAGTATAAAGCAAATTGTCCAAAGGATCGTAGCAAACAGCTTGAAGCGAGGCAAGGCTCCGCAAACCAATGCGGATCAGGAAACAGGACAAGGTTTCGCAATCCCATGCGAATCAGGAACCGGGGCAAGGTGCCGCAAATCGCTGCGGCTCAGGAAACAAGGCAAAGGCAAGGCAAGGCTTGATGACCACCGTTAACTTGTGGTCCCACTCCGCTTCGCGCCTATTCAGTATAGACGTGGCCGGAGAACTGAGGATCAGTTCCCACGGGCCGTACTTAATCCCTCGGCCGGGACCCCGACGATCTAGGGCCCGGCGCCTCCAGTCTCTACTTTCCGAACGGTGACGGTCTAGGGACAGATGCCAGCTCCTCCTGCCCTCCTCTATGTCCCTGCGCCTGTTATGAGAACGGCCCCGCTCTTCCAGCCTAGTATCGCTATCTTCCTGAGAAGCAGCCTCCCCGGAAGTTTCCCATCCGCTAGCCTCCATCTGCTGTTCGGCCAGCTCCTGGGAACCTCGGCCATTTGGGAATTCATAACTATCTCCGCTATCTGCTTCACTGCCTCCCATCTCCACCTGGTCCGCTCCTTCCCCGGGAGAATGCTCCCATTCGAAATCCCAGGCTAAACTCTCTGGCGGTGGACTGGGCAAAGGCACCGCTGACCAATCTTGCTCTGGGCCTTCCAACTCATCCTCCGAATCCTTTTCCGCCTGTGCGGGTCCCAATGCCAACGGGACCCCCGGTGCACTACCCCTCCCCCGTGGCCCGGGCGGACCCATGGGTGCTACAGAGTGAAGAGGGGGGGGATGCCAAGGCAGTAGTGGCATAGATAGCCACTACTGGCTTGGCATTCCTCCCCTCTTGCCTCCAGAAGCTGCAGAAATGCTAAAGCCAGAGGGGAAGGGGGCGGAGCCAGGTCACGTGAAGCCCCGCCCCATCCCCCGGCGTACGCGCTTCCGCAGTTTCTGGAGTGAAGAGGGGATGCCAAGGCAGTAGTGGCATAGATAGCCACTACTGGCTTGGCATTCCTCCCCTCTTGCCTCCAGAAGCTGCAGAAATGCTAAAGCCAGAGGGGAAGGGGGTGGAGCCAGGTCACGTGAAGCCCCGCCCCTTCCCCCGGCTTTAGCGCTTCCGCAGTTTCTGGAGTGAAGAGGGGGGGGATGCCAAGGCAGTAGTGGCATAGATAGCCGCTATTGGCTTGGCATTCCCCCCCTCTTGCCTCCGGAAGCTGCGGAAGTGCTAAAGCCAGAGGGGAAGGGGGCAGAGCCAGGTCACACGAAGCCCCGCCCCCTTCCCCCTGCTCCGCCCTGGTAGATCTTTCAGACTTGGTTTTATTAGAAGTAGCTCGCATGCTGAAAAAGTGTGGGCACCCCTGGTTTACATGTATTTGAATCTGGTTTGTGGTTACCCTGGTATTTTTGCCCTTTTTTTTACTTTTCACATCATTGACCACCTGGGGAGCCTTGAGAAAGGCAGTCTCCAAATCCAATCAGTCAATACCTGAACTTGCCATGCATACACAAGGCCTTTTTTTGGAGAAACAGAAAGAATCCTTCCTATCCATCAGTTCCAGGGGACGACACCAAGCAGCAACCAAAGGCGATGTGTATAGCGCAAAAGACTTTTTGCAGCATATGGGCCAACGGAGCATGGTCAAAAGTGCCTTTCAGGACTCAGCAGCCTGTGCAGAGGACTAGTAGCTGCTGGAGCAGCTGAACGGAAAGGACGTATTTGCACCCCATTTTCACCATCACACCAAAGCCAATGGTAGGCCACATCTAATGGCCAAATGCTGCTCCAGAGTGCAGGGGCGCCAAAGTAGTTCCCTACAACAAAAACAGATCAAGGGTTGCGTTAACGTTAAACTATTACACAGAGGCAATATGTCAAATATCAAAATAATATTATTATTATAGACACAAAGGGACTAGACCAGTTATCACATACAGAACCTTAATGCATAAGACAAAGCCGTAAATTACGGATATAGTCTCACATGGCCGGTTATCGGTATCATCAGTTCATCAGCTGGAAAGTCCGGAATATAGTCCATTTAGTCAGTAGTCATGTGAATTGGAGTGCGAAAGGTTCTGTTTCAGTGAAGGTGCGGCGTGCCCAATGTCAGTTAGGCATTTGCCAGTACACGATAGGACATAAAGGAGGTGTTGTAGACTCCTCAAAAGATGAGCATAAGCCTGAGGCCAATGAGCCAGTGATGGCTGAGATGTAGGGCTGCTTAACTAGTGTTTCGCTCCCGGACGGAGCTTTATCAAGGCCAGCGATAAACAAATTTGCCGTTCGTCCATATCGATATGGCAATCCAAAAGGTCACCTCGCTTCTCTGGCGGGGTTAGGCGCTTGTAGATTGTCTCTCCCCTATGTTATTTAACATCTACATGCAACCACTTGCCCAGCTGGTGCGTAGCTTTGGGCTTGGGTGCCACCAGTACGCTGATGACACCCAGCTCATCCTGAGGATGGAGGGCCGGCCCAACTCTGTTCCCGATAGTTTCCATTGCTGCCTTGAGGCTGTTACTGGATGGCTGCGAGCCAGTAGGTTGAGGGTGAATCTGGCTAAGACGGAGATCCTGTGGCTTGGTCGCCCAGGCGGTGGGGATGTTCAGCTTCTGACCCTGGACGGTGTGACACTACGTCCGTCGTCATCCATTAAGAGCCTTGGGGTAACCCTGGACCCTCCCATGTCTCCACCGTCAGCAGAGTGGCGTTTTTCCACCTTTGCCAGGCGAGGAAGCTGGCCCCCTACTTGTCCTGTCGCGACCTGGCCACAGTGGTCCAAGCCACGGTCATCTCAAGGCTAGACTACTGCAATGCTCTGTACTTTGGCCTTACTCTGTTGGTGAGCCAGAAACTCAAGCTGGTGCAGAATGCTGCAGCCCGACTCCTTGCGGGGACCTCAGCAAGCTGTCACATCACGCCAATCCTGCGCGAACTGCACTGGCTCCCCGTAGAATGCCGGATCACCTTCAAAGTGTTAGTCTTGACTTTTAAGGCCTTACATGGTCTGGGGCCAGTGTACCTGCGGGACCGCCTCATCCCGTATTATCCCACCAGATGTCTGCGCTCTGAAGAACATAACCTCCTGGTCGTTCCTAGTCCAAAGACATTTCGCCTGACTGCGACCCGTTGCCGGGCTTTTTCGATCGTGGCTCCATCACTTTGGAACTCATTCCCCGCCGACGTTTGTGCCATTCAGAACATCCTCCCATTTAGGAACGCCTGCAAGACTCTGTGGTTTCAGCAGGCTTTTGGGGTTGGATGAAACACAGTCTCCCTCTGCATACCGCCATCTTGTATTACCTTCTGTTGTCGCAGTGCTTAATGTGCGACCTAGTGTGCCTTTTTATCTGTGGTTTTATTGTGGTTTTAACTTTTGCTGTATTGGCTGTTTTCATAACATGTTGTGAGTCGCCCCGAGCCATTGGAAGGGCGGCAGGCAAATTCGAATAAATAAATAAATAATAAAACCACTTATGAGTATTTACATACACAAAGAAGCCCCCCCCCCCCCTCCTTCTCATTTAATGCCAGATGACCCAGTGATTCCTGGTCACAACTTTGTGGACGTGCTGAAGTTTTTTGGCCTTGCTGAACTTTCTGGTCTCCCACCACCATCCATCATCCTAGTTGTGCAATAACAAAGGGAGCCATACCCAACTTGTATGGATATGGATGGATAAATGCAGGACTGGTGTACAAAGGCAAAAGAAGTGTCATTTTTATTCACCACAAATCCCTTAACCAGCAGGCCTGTGAAAGTTGTAGTTCCAAAAAGAAACCGTCCAAGTCCTGGTCCTGTATATGGATCTCTTGAACCAACCAGAACTTATTGTAAATTGTCTCATTATAGCAATGTATATAAACCTGACTTTCTAGCGATGGATGAATCAAGGCAGGTATCCAAGGCCCTCCGGTCGAAGGGCTTAGCAGGTGGATGAACTGCACGTATTTATCTATTTTGTAGAGGTTGCAGGAAAGGGGAAGAGCCCAAGGTCCCTCTCTCTCTCTCTCTCTCTCTCTCTCTGCGTGCTCAGCATCTCTCCGCCGAAAGAGGAAAATCTCAGAAAGCCCTGGATTTGGGGAGCAGATTTAATACTCAAGGAAGAGAGTGGGAGAGAAAGCTTTCTCTTTGCCGCAAATCCTAGGGAGGCAGGGCGACCTTGCCATTTTTACAAGGATGAGAATCGCCTCGGAAACAGACTCTGAAGCAAAAAGCTGCAAAGAGGAAATAGTGAGTAACTTTGTAGAGGGTGGGGGGTGGGGGGGTGGGGGGGGGCACACACTACATTATTTTCCTTCTTCTGAAAATGGCAAGTGCCGTCTGCCAGGCTCCTGTTTAATGACAGGTAGCATCCCATCTCTTTTGTAAGAGGTACAACCGGTAGGCACATGCAACCTGTTTTGATGGCTTCCAAGAAGAAAGCACGCCTTTGGAGAAGGGGAAAAGCCACGCTTCAGTCAGCGCGGGAGGGAAGGAAAGCTTGGCAAAATATTTTTATAAAAGCATTCAAAAGCCCTTTAAAAGTCAGCCACAGACAAAATAGGAATATGTCCTTTCTTTACTCTCTGGAGATTTGCTACACGTTGAAAACACAGGAAGCAAAGGATAAACGCTGCAAAGTGAGGGAGAGACAGGCCATCCCCGAGATACAAACAACTCCTAATTAAGAACGGGGGTAAGACAACAGGAAGTGAGAGGAATCTACATCTAGAAAGGGAAATTCACTCCTGGAAGAGCTATCTCCACTAAAAGGTATTATTAGTGTGTCTGCCTCATGCAATAAAGTCCCAACTTTCTCTATAAAAATAAGGTTAATAAGATATAACATTATGGCCAGCCCAACTCCATACCCAATAATTTCCATCGCTGCCTTGAGGCCGTTACTGGATGGCTGCGAGCCAGTAGGTTGAGGGTGAATCCGGCTAAGACGGAGATCCTGTGGCTCGGTCGCCCGGGCAGTGGGAAGCTCCAGCTTCCGACCCTGGATGGTGTGAGACTATGTCCGTTGTCATCCGTTAAGAGCCTCAGGGTAACCCTGGACCCTCTGCTGTCGATGGAGGCCCATGTCTCCACCGTCAGCAAAGTAGCGTTTTTCCACCTACGTCAGGCAAGGAAGCTGGCCCCCTACTTGGCCCGTCGCGACCTGGCCACAGTGGTCCAAGCCACAGTCATCTCAAGGCTAGACTATGTTAACGCTTTGTACATTGGCCTTCCTCTGTCGGTGATCCGGGAACTCAAGCTGGTGCAGAACGCTGCAGCCCGACTCCTTGCGGGGACCTAGGTGAGCTGTCACATCATGCCAATCCTGCGCAAACTGCACTGGCTACCCGTAGAATGCCGGATCACCTTCAAAGTGTTAGTCTTGACTCTTAAGGCCTTACATGGCCTGGGGACAGTGTACCTGAGGGACCACTTTACCCCGTACTTCCCCACCAGATCTTTGCGTTCAGAAGAATGTAACCTCCTGGTTGTCCCCAGTCCAAAGACATTTCGCCTGACTGCGACCTGTCGCCGGGCTTTTTCGATTGTGGCACCAACACTCTGGAACTCATTGCCCACTGACGTGCGTGCCATTCAGAACATTCTCCCATGTAGGAAAGCCTGCAAGACTCTGCTGTTCCAGCAGGCTTTTGGGGTTGGATGAATTGCAGTCCTCTGTCGCGTACCACCATCTTGTATATCCTCTGTTGTCATTGTTGTTTTAATGCGTGGCCTAGTGCCCCTTTTTATCTGTTGCTTTAATTATGGTTTTAACTTCGATGTATTTGGCTGTTTTTTATGAATATGTTGTGAGCCACCCCGAGCCATTGGGAAGGGCGGCAAACAAATACGAATAAATAAATAAATAAATAAACAAACATGTGTTCAGGAAATTCATGCTGGCGCTTAATAATCCTAGCATTCTATGATTTGAAGCTTTATCGCCAGGGCTGTGTGCTGAACCGTTATCCTTTTTTTCATTCATTTTTTTGTTATGTTTGGGAGCACGTAACGGGAAACCCGCTTCCGGTACGAAAATCAGCTCGACATGAAAGCAAGCAGGAGCCGATCCCAGCTCCTTGCCTGCTATTCTGCATGTTTTGTTCAATGCTATACAGGAGTATGGCGTCCAGACCAAGGGACACGGTAGAACCATTGTATTCTGCTTTGGTCAGATATCATTTGGAATAATAATGATGATGATGATGTATTTGTTACACACCTTTCCTCGTGGTTCTCGGTACCACAGTTCAAGAAGAGAATTGATATGTGTAGAGAAGAGCAACCAAAATGATGGAGTGCAAGAACCATGATGATGACATGAAAGAACTGAGAAAAGAAGACTAGGAGGTGACTTAATGGCCATCTTTAAACGTCTGAATGAATGTGTTGTAAAGATAGAACGAGCTTGTTTTCTGCTATCCCAGAGACTAAGGCATAAACTGAAATTGTATGAAATGAGATTCCATCTAAACATTAAGAACTTATCTACCGGTGGGGACGAGAGACAGGGCCTTCTCGACTGTGGCTCCCCGCCTGTGGAATGCGCTACGAAGCGAAATACGATCAACCCCATCCCTCCTAGCATTTAGGAAAAAAGTGAAATCCTGGTTATGGGACCAGGCCTTTGCGCAGTAGCAGAATGCAGCATGTGGACTAGTATAGGATTGGCAAGTTGATAGACGAAATAGGGCTTCTTGTTTTTAACCTGACTTGTGGACGGAAGACTGTTTTTAACTTAATGTAATGTTGTTTAAATGTTTTAAATGTTATTTTTATGGTTTTTACATTGTATTAGCAGGGTTGCCCACACTTTTTCAGCATGTGAGCTACTTATGATAAAAGCAAGTCAGAAAGATCTACTGAGAGAGAAGCAGGGCGAAGCCGGGGAGGGGGCTTGGCCTGGCTTGGCCTGGCTCCGCCCCCTCCTCGCTCTGGCTACAGTGCGACCACACCTTCTCGAGGCTAGAGGAGGGTATGCCAAGCCAGTAGTGGCATAGCTAGCCACTACTGGCTTGGCATACCCTCCTCAAGGCTGAAGAAGCTGTGGTAATGCTGTAGCCCGGGGAGGGGGCGGGGCCTGGCACAACCTGGCTCCGCCCCCTCCCCGCTCTGGCTACAGCGCTGCCACAGCTGCTCCAGGCTAGAGGAGGGTATGCCAAGCCAGTAGTGGCATAGCTAGCCACTACTGGCTTGGCATAGCCTCCTCAAGGCTGAAGAAGCTGTGGTCGCGCTGTAGCCGGGGGAGGGGGCGGGGCCTGGCATGGCATGTCTCCACCCCCTCAGAAGCGCCCCATCCAGCTGGGATCGACCTCCTAAGGTCCTGGGATCGACCAGTCGATCGCGAGCCACCTAATGAGCACCCCTGGTATTAGGCATCACATTGTTGCCGCCCTGAGTCCTCCTTCGGGGATGAGAAGGGTGGGGTAAAAGTATGGCAAATAAATAAATAAATAAAGTTTGACAGTGGAATAGCTGCCTTGGAGGGTGGTGGGCTCTCATTCTTTGAAGGTCTCTAAACAGAGATCAGGTGACCATCTCTCACAGCAGCAGGTTATTGTTTTAGGTGCTCTTGGGGGTCCCTTCCAACTCTTACGATGGTTCTATGGTTCTATGATTAGCTCTCGAGATTAACCTGATTTTGCACTTCTTTCTTGCTTAAAAACAACAAGAGCAACACAGTCTATAAAAAGCTTGCTGGTTGATTAATAGCAATGATGGTAGAGCGAATATCCTGAGAAGCTCTCCTTCTTGCTACCGATTTCTCTGAGCGCCTGCATGATTACTTTTCACCCCTGAGAATGGCAGCTAGAGCATATTACCATCCTCCTATGATTAGTCTACGCAGGAAGGATGGAGATGAAGGAGGCCTAATTCCCTTGGAGGACCGCATTTAGTGGCTGTCTGCTAGGAGATATCATGTAATTGCCGCATTGCAAGGAGATTAGCTACGGGGGGGAAATGACTCGAGAGAGGTGGATTCCATTATCAGTCACCAGATGGGGTCCAGTTTTACTTTGTACAAAAGTTCTGGTCATGAAAGATGTGGGATTCCAAGGCCGTGAGAAATCCAGGCAAAGATCCTGTCTGCAATGTCATATAATGGAGTTTGAAGCGGCATTATATAGTCAGTATAGACTCATAAAATGTAATTCAATGCAATTAACACTCTGGTTTCATGGTCCAAGAATAAACACACTGGATTCCTATCAGGGTGGGAACCTTTTATCACTTCATATACATTAAAAAAAGCAAAACAGTTGAAAAAACCATCATGTGAGAATTTTGCGCAAAATAGAGTCCAAACTGCAAATATTTTGCACAAAATAGAGTCCAAACTGCGAATATTTTGCACAAAATAGAGTCCAAACTGCGAATATTTTGCATGAAATAGAGTCCAAACTGCAAATATTTTGCGTGAAATAGAGTTCAAACTGCGAATATTTTGCGCAAAATAGAATCCAAACTGCGAATATTTTGCACAAAATAGACTCCAAACTGCGAATATTTTGCATGAAATAGAGTCCAAACTGCAAATATTTTGCGTGAAATAGAATCTAAACTGCGAATATTTTGCGCAAAATAGACCCCAAACTGCGAATATTTTGCATGAAATAGAGTCCAAACTGCAAATATATTTCGTGAAATAGAGTCCAAACCGCCAATATTTTGCGCAAAATAGAGTCCAAACTGCGAATATTTTGCACAAAATAGAGTCCAAACTGCGAATATTTTGCACAAAATAGAGTCCAAACTGCGAATATTTTGCGCAAAATAGAGTCCAAACTGCGAATATTTTGTGCAAAATAGAATCCAAACTGCGAATATTTTGCGCAAAATAGAGTCCAAACTGCAAATATTCACATTAATATAGGAATCTTCTCAGAACAGTTTCTCACAACCCGAAAAACACGTTTTTCATTATCATGAGAAGAATCCGGCATGAATGGGAATATAGATAGATTTGTGCAGAAAACAGCATTTCCTGTGCAGGATCCTACGTCATGCTAATAGTAAATCTAATACTACTACTAATAATTTGATCTCTTACCCACTTCTCCAAAAATGTACATCTGCATGATTGAAATATCATTGGTTAGCCCAGCTAACATAGATCCATTGAATCAATTTGTTGGATAGTGAATCAACACCTAGATAAATCTAATGGAATCAATGCCTACACTTGAATCAGGACAAAAATGGGATTCAGGCCCATGTGACATGGTTAGACTTGTAGAGCTAGGCATGGAGCTACATGTACTCAGTGTGCCTCAATGGCCAAAATGGTACACTCTATGTATAGGGAAACTTAGGCATGCGTCTAGGTTGAAATCCTGGGAGAGGGAAGACCCTCTTAACACCTGGTCCTTATTTCAGCATTAGAAATTACTATTGAACTTTAGTCACATTAGTCTAAGTCGAATTGCAAGTCTCAATTGAAGTGGACCTATCGAATCCACAAAATGTAGATATGTGTTTACTTGTTGATGGTGATAATAATAATTGTGATGTATCTTCATACTGACTTATGGCAACCCTATAATTGTGTATTCTTGGCAAGATTCATTTGTAGGAGGTTTTCCATTGCCTTCCTCTGAGAAGAAGAAATTGTGATTTGCCCCAGCTCATCCAATGGGTTTCCATGACTGAGTGGGAATTTGAACCCTGGTTTCCCAGTATCCAAGTATGACACTTTCCCAGTATCCAAGTATGATACCATACTGGCTGTTATGTATTTATTGGTTTATCTCATGTGTTTACTGGCTGTTATGTATTTATTGGTTTATCTCATGTGTTTACTGGCTGTTATGTATTTATTGGTTTTTCTCATGGACCGTTTAAATAAGTTTGGAGATCTCTTAAGAAGCACGGGCATTCTCACACCCCGGGACCCTTCTTCAGAGCCCGGACCTGTGACTACGGACTATCTCCACTGTGACTGCCCTGAGGCCCCAGACCTCGACTGGGACAAGTCCTGGGACTTCCCAGAGGGGGGTCTTGGGCTGGCTCCGGAGGGACCAGAGCCCAGGGTGGACGGTGGACTGGATGCTGCCAAGGATGGCGCGGAGAGTCCGACCGAGAAAGCCGCCGGCGGATGCACCCTGACCAAGAGGCTGGAGGGGACGGACGAGCCACTGCCCACCCACCTACCTCTGTCAGATGGACTGGACCCGGGTCCGGGTCGGTCGCCAACCTTGAAGACGCCAAGCTAGACTGGATGTCTTCACCTCGGGAGGAGAGGAGAGCCGGAAATGACCCTCACTGGAAGTCCCCGCCCCTGGAGGACTGGAGACCCAGAAACAGCTTGCAACGGAAGTCGCGTAGCCACGGGAGAACATGGAAGCGGCACCGTGGGACAAAGAGACACTGGCGCTCTTCATCTGTCCCCCTTGTGGAGCACTGGAGGAGACCAGCATCCCACCCCAACGACAGAACCTCAGACACTATCAAGCCTCTGGCCGACTTACCAAAGAAGAAAGGACCCAGAACATTCAAGTCTAGGACTTGGAGGACCTTCCAATCCAGGACTTTTTGGAATAAGAGCTTTAGGCTGCATGACTCCCCCTGGACATGCCCTAAGCCCAAGAAGGAAGAGGTACCAACAGGCTGGAGTTCCTCTTACAGACTGTTGCCTGGTGGGAGAGATGCCCCCCACTAACGAACAGTCTTGAGGCATCCTTGTAGGAACCCCAAGCTGCCTCCCTTTGACTACAGGATTGAATCCTCATAGTCTTTTCTGACATTGTCTACTCTGTAGGGGCCTGACTTGCCCTCACCTTGCCTTCCCTACCCCCCCATGTCCCCTCCCTCCCTTCTCTCCCTCTTGTTGCTATATTTTTATTGTTGTTGTCTGTCTATGTTCAAGCTTTTGTAAACCGCTCCGAGCCCTCGGGGAGTGGCGGTATAGAAGTTTGAAGAAAGAAGGAAAGAAAGAAAGAAAGAAAGAAAGAAAGAAAGAAAGAAAGAAAGAAAGAAAGAAAGAAAGAACTGCTCACTGCTTACTTACATTAAGACTAGTAGATGGATTTAGGCCTTTCGTTAACCCCATTTGTCACTTTTCAGTGGTGCGTATTTTCTTATTTTAATCATAAAAGTCTGTGTGCGTCAACAGAGCAAGTGCTATCTTGGTTTTTGCAATGCAAAACGCCGAGCAGAATAATGCCGGAAGAAATCTGTTAGGTAAATTCCTGGGTCAACGACTCCGTACGAATTCCAGAGGCAGAAAGAGCCGGCTGGCAGATGTAACTGTTTTGGTTTGGTCTCTTTGAAGTGGAATAAAATTGAAGGCGATGCCCCCGTTTCCTCATAGATTTGAGCACAATCAAATAAGTATTATTACCGATCAAATCCCCTTAATTCCTGCCAGCTCCCAAATCCAGAGTTTCACTGAATGTGTATCTTTACCGTATGAGTGCAATTGGCGCTGTCAAAAACTGCCACCCTCTGTAGAAAACAAGCGCTTGATCACTGCTTCTCACGTATCCCATGAATATGAAACATGGCAAACAGGACAGGGGAATGGCGCCAAAACACCGCATAGCACAGAGAGAGAGAGAGAGAGAGGAAAGAGATAGGATGCTGGATCTGGTATGTTCTTTAAAGCACTGAAATTGCATTTGATCTCTGAATCAAAGAGACGTGTCCCAAAGCCAAAAGAACTGAAGTCTGTGCCAAATGAGTACTAGATGATTCAACAGAGAGAAATTAGCAGCGGGTCAAGAAGTTAGCAGGGGAGATAGCACAGTGGTAACACAGCTGTGCTTGCAACCTGAAGGTTGCTGGTTCAATTCCCCGAGCTGGCTTGGATGACCAGCTAATAACAATATATGAGCCTAGTCCACTGCCCACCCAAGCAGTTCAAACACCAATGGGGACCATTATATAAATAATGGGGAAGGGCTTTTTACAGACCTACTTTCTGGCCAGCGAGGTGAATGCGGAAGAGGGAAATACAGAAGGCTCCCATCATGAGGATGGAACAACAGCACCCCCTTGTGATGCAAAGACGCATAACAACAACAATGACGTAATTGGAGCAGTGACATCTGGATGACCCACACCTGCATGTCCCGTTACCCTGTGACGCAGCCAAGAAAGAACCCTTCTATAAACTGCACTGTACTGTCTATGTGTAACCTGTACTGTCTATGTGTAAAACTACGTCTCCGACAGGGATTGTCTGTCGTATATGTATTGTAATCCGCACTGAGTCCCCTTCGGGGCGAGAAGAGCTGAATAGAAATAAACAGTATTATTATTAGCAAGATCCCAAGTGGCCAAGCCCAGGATAAACTTAAAACATGGTGGAAATCCTGGTCAATGTTGAGGAGGAGCGTAATTCTTTGCTAATTTCATTCTGGAAGCAGGCCCGGATTTACCCCTTTCGGCGCCCTAGGCCACACTTTGGAATTACGCCCCCAAACCAACCTCTACCGCACCCCCCTCCTCGTCCTCGTGGCGCGCCCTCCTTCCTTGAGTCAAGGAAGGAGGGCGCGAGGAGGTGGCGGAGGGAAGCCCCACCCCCAGTGCCGGCAGCGGCCCCGGGGGCGGGGCTTCCCTCCACCTCCTCCTCTTCACGGCGCACCCTCCTTCCTTGAGTCAAGGAAGGAGGGCGCAAGGAGGTGGCGGAGGGAAGCACCACCCCCAGTGCCGGCAGCGGCCCCGGGGGCGGGGCTTCCCTCCACCTCCTCCTCTTCGCGGCGCACCCTCCTTACTTGAGTCAAGGAAGGAGGGCAAGAGGAGGAGGATGCAGAGGGAAGCCCAGGCCCCGGTGCCGGCAGTGGCCCCGGGGGCGGGACTTCCCTCCACCTCCTCCTCTTCACGCCGCACCCTGCTTTCTTGAGTCAAGGAAGGAGGGCGCGAGGAGGAGGAGGAAAGAAGCCCCACCCCACAGGGCCACTGCCGGGCATGCGCAGCAGGGGCGCGCGAGCGTCTCTGTCTCCTCTGCCACGTTCCTAGGTGCTGCACATGCCGGCAGTGGCCCCGGGGGCTTCCCTCTGCCTCCTCCTCCTCGCGCCCTCCTTCCTTGACAAGGGGGTGGGGGTGATGGCGAGGGGAGGCGCCATTCTCTCCTCCCCCGCCTCCTCGCAGCACTCTCCCTCCGCCCTCCCCCGAGAGAGGGAGTTGCGTTGCGGTTTTGTTTCAACATTGTTTTTGGGGTCCGTGTGAATTGCGCCCCCCCCCTTGGCTTGTGCCCCTAGGCCATGGCCTAGGATGGCCTTATGGATGACACCCCATGCAGCGGCATCCTTTGCCTACCGGTAGGACCGCCCCTGCAAGCCCTTCAAACTTGGCTCTTCGTTAAAACTTTTAACTTGTGATGATATATGTGTGTGTTTTATTTCTGTTGTAAGTCACTCGGAGCACTCCGGTGGAGAGTGACTCATCTGTATCTGTATCTGTATATACCTTTATCAAACGGAATGTTTGTGTGTATGCGGAGGGCGGAAGGGCGGATATGTGGCAGCCACTTTCACAGGCCACAGCGACCAGCTCGGGTGATGGACCTGCACCAAACTTGGTACACATAACCCCCCTAACCCCCTTTACGTCCTGGCGTGGGTCGGGGGACATGACCCACGGATTATGGGATTTGTAGTATTTTCCAACACTTTGGTTCCCACAGACCACTGAGGCCACCAAAAAGGACCAATACAGACCACACTCAGCACACACAGCCCCCATGACCCACTCTACGTCCTGGTGCAGTTCGGAGGAGGGTGGACCATGGATGATGGGACTTGAAGTGCCTCTACTCACTTCCCAAGTCCGCTGCAACCCTCATCCAATCACTGATCGAGACCAAACTTGCCATACATAACCCCTATGACTGCCTTCACATCCAGGTGAGGTTTGGGGGAGGACTGACAATGGATGATGGGATTTGTAGTACTTTCACACCCCTCTGTTCCCACAGACCACTGTGGCCCCCAACAAACACTGATAAAGACCACACTTGGCACACAGAGCCCCAGTGACCCACTCCACATCCTTCTGAAGTCTGGAGGAGGACAGAACATGGATGATGGGTCTTGCAGTACCTTCCCTCACTTTCCAAGACTGCTACAAACCTAATCCTATGACTGAACAACACCAAACTTGCCACACAGAGCCCTCATGACCCACTCTACATCCTGGTGCAGTTTGGAGGAGGGTGCACCATGGATGATGGGACTTTAAGTACCTCTACTCACTTCCCAAGTCTGCTGCGACCCTCATCCAATTACTGATTGAGACCAAACTTGGCACAGATAACCCCCATGACTGCCTTCACGTCCTGGGGAGGTTTGGGGGAGGACTGACAATGGATGATGGGATTTGTAGTATTTTCACACCCCTCTGCTCCCAAATACAAATGCGGCCCCAACAAACACCGAGAAAGTCCACACTTGGCACACAGAGCCCCAGTGACCCACTCTACATCCTACTGAACTTTGGAGGGGGGCAGAACATGGATGATGGGACTTGCAGTACCTTCCCTCACTTTCCAAGCCTGCTACAAACCTAATCCAATGACTGATCAACACCAAATCTGGCACACAGAGCCCTCATGACCCACTCTACAGCCTGGTGCAGTTTTCTGTGAGACGGACCACGGATGATGGGACTTGAAGTACCTTCACTCACTTCCGAAAAACAATGCATCCCTCATCCATTCACCAATACAGACCAAACTTAGCACACAGAGCCCCCATGACCCAATCTACATCCTACTACACTTTGGGGGGAGCAGAGATGATGGGACTTGCACTACCTTCAGTAATTTCATGATACCACTGCAACTCCCAATAATGATGGATCAAGACCAAACTTGGCACGCAGAGCCCCCATGACCCACTCTACATCCTGCTGCACTTCTCAAATGACCCGGGCACCACCGGGTCCCCAAGCTAGTTAAATAATAAATTGAAACGAAATGAAATGAAATTTTCAAAAACTAATTTCGATGTTTGGCTTGTTTGGGATGAAATTTTGTACAGAAAACAGTATTTTGTGCAGAAAACCGTCCCTCAAATATTTAGTTATTCCTACTCAACTCATATTTAAAGTAATATGTTTGAGCTTTTTGGAAAATACCTGATCTCTCAAGGGCAGCTGCAACTGATGTACATCTTGAGGAACATTTGAGAAACAATTCTCCAAGATGGTTGCAAGTTGGTTGAAATTGAACCATAATAATGAAGGGTAATGCTTTTCCAATACGGATGCTACTGTTATTATGAATAAAATACTTATTCATTCACTTGAGTGGGTCAAATCTGGGTTAGAAAAGTTGGCATTATGGACTAGCGATAATGTCCTTCAACATTATCATCCCACTATCCCAATGGTCAATGACGTTGATGGCTCATCAACCAACCAATCAACCAAACCACCAAAGGTAAGGGTTTATGGCCAAGTTACTTTCCATGGTCAATCGTTTTGGTCAGTACAGAAAATTGACTATGGTGAGACACTCTTCCTTGACAAATAGACTGACAGGGAAGACAGAACAGGGGAATTGGGTTGTTTTGAGGCCCACTCCACTCATCACGGTGATGGTTCCATTGGTGTGGAAAAGCCTGATTCAGAAAACGTTTTGGCAGGTGGAAGACCCACTGAAGCATTCCCGAATGGTGTCAGCTTTGATCAGAGAAGGTTCCGATGACGCCCACGCATGAAATAGCAACGTGGTCAGAGCCATTCAAGAATCACCAGCCAGGACCCCGGTTTTCTATCCAGGAACTGTATTTCATGTCACATGTGATAATTGCAAGGTGGGCTGAATTAAAACAGGAGAAGACAAGGGAGACATGATAGGCTACCCTTCCCATCCTCGGTTTTATGCAATTAATCTCCCTTTCTGTCCTTGAGATATAGGAACATTCTTGAGAGGTGGGAACAGCTGCAAAGCTGCTTCCCAAATATCAAATGCCAGGTTTTCCCATCCTTGGAAACACAGATACAATATGCACGTGCAAACTTCTTTGCAAACAGTGACAAATGTAGACACCAAAAAACACCACAACAAGACAACACAAATTTTAAACCAGCTTAATCCCGAAACATGAATTCATTGGTGGGAGAAGAGGAAAGGAAAAGCTACACCAGGCCTGGGAAAACTTAGGCCCTTCCTCCAGGTGTTTTGGAATTCAACTCCCACAACTGAAGGTGAATCCATCGAAGACGGAGATGGCGAGCAACTAAGCCCGTCATCTTTGGTAAACAGCCTGGGGGTCCAGTTGGACCCGCTGCTGTCCATGAAGACTCAGGTCTCCACGGTTAGCAGAATAGCATTTTTCCATCTTCGACAGGCTAGGCGACTGGCTCCTTACCTATCCAGGGATGACCTGGCCACGGTAATTCAGGCAACGGTCATCTCGAGGCTAGACTACTGCAACGCCCTCTACATTGGCCTTCCCATATCGACAATCCGGAAACTCAAGCTGGTGCAAAATGCTGCCTCTCGATTACTGGTGGGAGCACCGGTGAGAGAGCATATCACGCCTATCTTGCAGCAGTTGCACTGGCTACCAGTTGAGTACCGGATTGTATTCAAGGGGCTGCTGTTGACCTTTAAGGCCTTGTATGGTCTAGGGCCAGCGTACCTGAAGGACCGTCTCACCCCGTACGATCCCCTGAGACCACTACATTCAGAAGAACAAAATCTTCTGACAATTCCATCAGTCCGCTCCTGTCACCTCTCTGTGACAAGACAACGAGCTTTCTCCGTGGTGGCTCCGATGCTATGGAATACATTGCCGGACAATGTTTGTGCCATCACGGAGTTAGTTCCTTTCCGGAGGGCATGCAAAACAACTCTGTTTAAGCTCGCCTTCAACTTAAGTTCTCCCGGCTAATTTCTGACCATGTCCTTTTTTCTGACCAAATGTTTTATATGTATTTTATGTGTTTTATGTGGACTTTAATTGATTGTTGTGTAAATCGCCCCGAGCCTGCAGGGAGGAGCGGTATATAAAATCGAATTTAAAAAAATTCCTAACAGGCTCAGCCCCTTCCTTTCCTTTCCTTTTCCTTTTGAGAGGAAAAGGGAAGTGGCCTGCAGCTTTTAGGAATTGTAGGAGTTGAACTCCAAAAGATGTTTCTTGCAATCCAAATACACATTTTTGCTGACTTGGAAATAAAAACCAAGATAACTTGGCTGCAATTTTGCTGTCCGTAACAGTAGCGGGGGGAAAGCTTCACTCCAGAGACGTTGTTATCTTGTTCCTGGATCCATTCTCAGACCGTGCAGTGGGTTGCTTTGGTTCCACTCTGTCGCTTCTCCTAATGCTTCTTCTGTATCTAACCATGCCTGGTGGACTGCTGGCGTTCAGAAAGGTCAGTGGGGCCAAAAACAAAAGCCAGAAACTGTTTGGAGTTTGAAAGCAACTCGATTCTCTAGAAACAACCTCTTCCCTTCACTTTTCCCCCTCCCAGTGCTTTTTTCTACTAAGGACATGGCCACAACATCTGCAAACGTCACCTCTTGAGACCTGGTGATTCCTGGCTTAACAGACTGATCCATTCTCCCATGAAAATCGAAGCTGGCCATCTTCTCTCTGAGCCAAACAAGGGACAAGGGCCATAGGTGAGCCTTATGCTATGCATGCAAGAGGTTCAAAGTCCTATCTGTGACATTTGCAATGAAAAGGAACTAATGTAAGCAGGCCAAGTGAAATTGCGCAACCTTGGAGCATCACTGTTGGAATGACCATGCAGATGTAGACATTGTGCTAGCTGGAGAAACTATCTATCATCTATCTATCTATCTATGTATATAATCAAAGAGAATGTTTGCGGCGGGAGGTGTGGGCGGCAGGAGGTGCGGAGGAATATGTGACAGCCCTTAGATTGGTTGCCACTGTGGGATTATTTGCATAACGCCTCTGATTGGGCAGCCTCCCAACATTCCAATACTCCTAGGCAGCAGAGAGAGGAAGGGAAAGGGCCTGAGGCAGACATGGTTTGGGCAGTTAGCCAGTTGACCGTTTTTTCCGTTGGAAATGAAATGTTCAGTAACTTCACCCAATACACTTCACAAACAACACAAATCACAGACTAGGCCCAAAATTGACAGTAAGGCTTCATTAATTTGATTTTCCCGACTAGGCCTCACTTAATGGGATACTGTTTAAGGCATGAATTGACAGTAAGGCTTCATTAACTTGATTTTCCCGACTAGGCCTCAACTCATGGGACATGGTGTATGGCCTGAATTGACAGTAACCAACCTTGCCACACAGAGCCCCTATGACCCACGTTACATTCTACTGCAGTTTGGAGGAGGGTGGACCATGGATGATGGGACTTGAAGTATCTGCATGGATTATGGGATTTGTAGTACTTTCAAACCCTTCATTCCACACAGACCACTGCAACCCTGAACAAAGGCCGATAAAGACAAAACTTGGCACACAGTACCTCATGACCCACACTCCATCCTACTGCAGTTTAGAGGAGGGCGGACCATGGATGATGGGATTTCAAGTACCTCCACTCACTTCCTGAGCCCGCTACAACCCTCATCCAGTGCATGATCATGACCACACTTGGCACACAAAGCCCCCATGACCCACCTTACATCCTGGTGCAGTTCGGAGGAGGGTGGACCACGGATGATGGGACTTGAAGTACCTCCACTCACTTCACAAGACCACTGCCAACCTCATTCAAAGACTGATCAAGACCAAACTTGGCACACAGATCCCCCATGACTCATTCTACATCCTGGTGCAGTATCGAGGAGGATGGACCACAGATGATGGGACTTGAAGTACCTCCACTCACTTCCCAAGACTGCTGCGACCCACATCCAATAACTAAGCAAGACCAAATTTGGCACACATAATCCCCATGACCCACTCTACATCCTGGTGCAGCATGGAGGAGGATGGACCATGGACGATGGGACTCCCCGCACCTTCCTGAGACCACTGCAAGCCACATAAACAAAAGGAAGCGACTTGAGGTTGTTAGGTATGGTGGGGGTTAGAGTCCAAAACACCTGGAGGGAGGGAGAGAGGGCCCAAGTTTGCCCAAGCCTGTTCTAGAGGGTTTAATATGGGGATCATGGCCAATGACGAATTATACTTCTATATCTGATTATTATTTGTGTTATTTCCAGCCAAAACTGGCTATTTAAATGCCTTGTTCTCAGTGGTTGACCCGCGTATGCCTTTTGCCCTCTCCAACTGGGCATTTTCTATCCCCCCCCCCCCCCACACACACACACACAATATCGAGTCATACGTTCTGGGGTTCGACCCCACATTGAGTTTGACAAGCGATGTCAGGTTAGCCGTGGGCTCTGAATAAAACATCGCTTTTCCGCCATTCAAATAACGTCTTAAACGCGGCTGTCTCTCTCTTCTTTCTCTTCTTTGTTTGCCTTGGGCTGGACAATGCACTTGAGATGGTTCCTTTGCCTTGTTTTACATGATAATTACCTTTTTCGTGACAAGACCAATTTGGGTCAAAGCACTGGAAATCCTGTCTGTAAAGGGAACACCGCGCTAGTCGTTCTGTCAAAACAAGGAAAGTGATGGGAATGCAAAGATGGGCTTCTGGGCAGCTTGCAGTCAGAGTTACCTTTCCTTTGGTGACTGCGGGGGATTCAGGTAATTCATTTATGTGGAGTTCTAATGGTCCTAATGGTGTGAGATGACACAAGAGCCATCCCAAAAGGGCTGGTGAAGCACCTGGTTGACCTCAGCCATTATTTCCCATAGTACTCCATGTGTTCTGGTTCAGCTGGTAGGCTTCCATCACTCGATTTTGGCCTGGAGTGTCACCAGTATGCTGATGACACCCAGCTGGTGCTGAGAATGGACGGCAGGCCGGACACCACACCCGATTGTTTCCATCAATGCCTTGAAGCTGTGACTGGATGGCTGCGTACCAGCCGGTTGAAGGTGAATCCACCGAAGACGGAGATCCTATGGCTGGGTCGTCCTGGTATGGGTGAGTGCCGGTTGCCTACCCTGGATGGCGAGCAGTTAAGCCCGCCATCTTTGGTAAAAAGCCTGGAGGTCCAACTAGACCCACTGCTATCGATGGAGACTCAGATCTCCACGGTTAGCAGGTCCGCATTCTTCCATCTCCGGCAGGCTAGGCGACTGGCTCCTTACCTATCCAGGAATGACCTAGCTACGGTGATCCAGGCGACGGTCATCTCGAGGTTAGACTACTGTAATTCCCTCTACATTGGCCTTCCCTTGTCGACAACCCGGAAACTCAAGCTGGTGCAAAATGCTGCCGCTGACGGTCATTGCTGGTGGGAGCACCTCAAGCTGGTGCAAAATGAGCTGGTGGGAGCACCTGCGAGAGAGCACATCACACCAATCTTACAGCAATTGCACTGGCTACCAATAGAGTACCGGATCGTTTTCAAGGTGCTGGTGTTGACCTTTAAGGCCTTGTATGGTCTAGGGCCACTGTACCTGAGGGACCGCCTCACCCCGTATGTTCCCACGAGATGGCTGCGCTCAGAAGAACAAAATCTTCTGATGGTTCCATCAATCCGTTCCTGCCACCTTTCAGTAACAAGACAAAGAGCCTTCTCTGTGGTGGCGCTGACACTATGGAACGCGTTACCAGAGGACGTTCGGGCTATCACAAAGTTAGCCCCCTTCCGGAGGGCCTGCAAGATGACCCTTTTAAAGCAGGCCTTCAATCTAAGTGCCTCCTGACAACTCTGACCATGTCCATGTGTTTTGGAGCCTTCTCTGTGGTGGCGCCGACACTGTGGATGACTCCCAGGTTCTTTACCAAAGGTGACGGTCATAGTGCCACACTGTCCAGGGTTGGAAGCTGGCCATCCCCACTGCCCAGACGACCCAGCCAAAGGATCGCCATCTTTGCTGGATTCACCTTCAACCTACTGGCTCGCAGCCATCCAGTAATGGCTTCAAGGCAAAGATGGAAATTATCGGGTACGGTTTCGGGCCTGCCCTCCATCCTCAGAATGAGCTGGGTGTCATCAGCATACGGGTGGCAATCCAGCCCAAAGCTACGCACCAGCTGAGCAAGTGGACGCATGTAGATGTTAAATAATAGAGGGGAGAGTATGGCCCCCTGGGGAACCCCACAAACTAAGGGGGAACCCCCCAGAGACCACCTCGCCCCTTCTCACTCGCTGTGACCAGTTCCGGAGGAAGGAGGACAGCCAGTTCAAGGCTGCCCCCCTCACCCCGGCCCCGGCAAGACGGTGAGTCAAAAGATAGTAATCGACAGTATCAAACGCTGCTGTGAGGTCCAATAAGACAAGCAGGGCCGATCCACCTTGGTCCGGCTGGCAACGTAGCTGGTCTGTGATGGAGACCAGCACCGTCTCCGTCCCATGCCCCAAACGGAAGCCGGACTGGAAGGGGTCTAGCCAGGCTGTGTGTGGTGTTCCAGCCTGGTACATTTGGTCAGCACAGGGATGATGGGTTACCAGATGAGTTAGTCAGGGATGAGGGGCTGCCTGGTGAGCCTGCTGTTAATGAGAAGGTGGATAATGAGGAAGATATGGATGTTGATTCAGAGTTTGGCAGTGGGAGTCAAGACGGCCTTGGTTCTCAAGGAAGTGGTTTCGCTCCCTCGATCTCAAGCAAGAATTCCAGGGATGGGGAGGATGAGCTTTCCCAGCCTGATAGCACTGCACCTGGGAGCCCTCATGCGCAGAGCTTCGACAGGAGGGCGAGCATCAGGTCCACCCGAAGGAATTGGAATTTGAAGTGGGGGGTGCGGTGGACACATAGAAGTTAGTTTCCTTTCTTAGACCAGGCTGGGAAGGGTTTCGCCAGACCTGAAGCTACATTTAGCTTGGAAGAACTCATGCTCAAGAGTCTAAGTTCACGTTGACCGCAGGAGCGGTTTGCCTTGCTGAGTCTAAGTTCACGTTGACCGCAGGAGCGGTTTGCCTTGCTGACTTTAAGTTCACATTGACCGCAGGAGCGGTTTGCTTTGCCTAAGGATATTTGCTTTCTTTGGGATTTAATCCAGTTTGAGGACTTTACCGGACTATCGTTGGATTTGCTTTATTTTGCTTACACCTTTCAACCTTTGGACTATTCTTTATTCTAAATAAAAGTACTTATACAGAGACTGCTTGTGTGTGTGATCTAGGGGGGTACGGCCACGATCTGAGGTGCAACACTGTGTCATCTAGGAAGGTCTGCGACTGCTCCATCGCGGCCCTCTCAATCACCTTGCCCAGGAACGATAAATTCGAAACCGGGCGGTAGTTGGGAGGGACTGCTGGATCTAATCCCGGTTTCTTCAGCAATGGACAAACCACCGCTCCTTTTAATCCCTCCAGAAACACTCCTTGCTCAAGGGAGGTGTTGATTATATTCAACAGAGGACCCCGTAACCCCTCAAGGCAAGCTTTCACAAGCCATGAGGGGCACGGGTCGAGGGAGCGTGTGGTTGACCTAGTTGCAGCAACAATCCTATCGACAGCCTCTGTGTCCAGTGGGTGGAACCGGCCGAAGGGGGGCCCAGCGATTTCACTAACTTGAGACTCCATGTTCACTCAAGTTCACTATCTTTGTGCCAGTTTTGATTCTGTGCAAGCTTCAGCAGATGCATCTTGAAATGTTGGAGAGAAGTTTGAAGAAGAGCTTTGAAGAGAGCCCCCCCCCCCAGCGGTAAGCCTTCCCGCTGGCGGAGGGCACGCCGGGACTGAGAAGAGCCTGCCCTCCCCCAGTGGGAAGCCAACCTGCGGCCTCCGCGGCCCACCTAGGCAAGGCTGCGGCCCGGCCGAGGGGAACAGGCCCCTCCCCCGCTGCCCCGGACCCCGGAAAAAGAGGGAGCCCCGCTCCCCCTGGGGGGAGGGGGCCGCAGCAGGGGCCCTTGCTGCGCCACCTGCCCCCCCAGGCCGAAACGCACAGCACCCTCCCAGGGGGGGGGGGGAAGGGAGGGAAAGGAGGCGCCGAAGCACAGCGGTAAGGGAGGGTGGGAAAGGCCGGAGGGAGGCTGGTTGACTCCAGAAAGGAGAAAGGCAAGCTACTGGTGTGGGGGGTTTGCGGAAGACCATGAGCCCCCCCCCCCCCCGATCCAGGCTCCCTGCAAACAACCTTCAAAGAGCTCCTGAAACTACGTCTGCTGTCCGGCTGGCTTCCGGTGGATGAAGCCACGCCCCAGTTGCAGGGAGGCTCCATCCGGAACCTCCCCTTTTTCACCTTGCTTGTGGGAGGGGGGCAAAACTCTTTCCTCCCAGTATACACTGGGGGAAGGTGGCCTTACTCAAGTTCACTATTTTTGTGCCAGTTTGATTCTGTGTAAGCTTCAGCGCATGCATCTTGAAATGTTGGAGAGAAGTTTGAAGAGGAGCTTTACCACCTGGCCGAGAACTTTGTGCATGAAAGAAGCAAGGAAGGGTCTCTTTTGCAGCCATCTCCCTATCCCCCCCCCCCTTCCCTTCCATCTGGAGGCGTTTGCCGCACACGGACACCTATCTCTTATTTATAATTATAGCTACCAGCAATTACTTTGGCAAAATTTGGATTAATTAAGGGAAAAACTTGTACAATTTCCGTGTTAACAGATAAAGTAGCCGCAGTTCTGTTTTCTTTCCCCCTCCTTCACCTCTCGGTTTACCTTGTCAAATTGGCCCATTAAATCTTTGCATGTTGTGCCTGTAATTGCAAAGTGCCAATTATCATACCTTTAGTGGAAAGAGGTGATAAGACTTTCCCAAGTGGAATGGCGATAAGAGTGGGGGAAATGGGAAGGTTGCCCAATAATAACTTTTCTTGAAAGCGATCAACACCAAATGTATAGTTCCGATAAGAGGCTGAAGGCGAGGACTTCGCTTCCTCCCTCTCCCCCCCGCTCCCCGAGTCCAATTATCTCCAGGAAAGCAACCTGCAACAGCGATGTTGCGATGGGAGATGTGAGAGCGCCGCAGTGACCCTGGCTTTCTTCTCCACCACTCTCCCGTGATGTCTCCGCACACCTACATCGATGTTTTGCCCTTCCAAGAGCAGAGGCAGGAGGGAGAAGGAAAGGAACAGGGCAGGAATGCTACTTAGAAACCCACCATCGCGTTTAAAAGCCCTTGCGCCTGTCCATTTGCACTGACCCTTAAAATACTCGTTTTCCACCTGAGGCTGCCTTTCAGATACTCATTAGCCCGGGGAAGAGCATTTCTCCTAACGACAGATGTAGCAATTATGTACACGCAGGAACGCTGTGATTAGACTGGAGGACCTGGAGCAAAGTTTGCTTTCAGGTCCATTCAGCCCTTCGCTGTTGTGGCTTTCTCATTCGCAGCTTTGATTATTTACAAGTTTGTCGCTAACATTGCTAATTGTTTATGAACCTCCAATCCTCCATTTCTTAGGCCAACGACAATGTTGCAAAAATCTCCTGGACACTGGGATGCTGTGAGCTTTTCTGGCTGAATAACAGTAGCCCGGCACAGTCTGGTTTTAGGCCGGGGCACGGTACCGAGACAGCCTTGGTCGCCTTAGTGGATGATCTACGCCGGGAGCTGGACAGGGGGAGTGTGTCCCTGTTGGTTCTGCTGGACCTCTCAGCGGCCTTCGATACCGTCGACCACGGTATCCTTCTGGGACGCCTCGCAGAGATGGGCCTTGGGGGTACTGTCTTGCAGTGGCTCCGGTCCTTTCTGGAGGGCCGATCTCAGAAGGTGTTACTGGGAGACACCTGTTCAACCCCACAATCATTGCTTTGTGGGGTTCCTCAGGGTTCAATACTATCTCCCATGTTGTTTAACATCTGCATGAAGCCGCTGGGGGAGGTCGTCTGGAGTTTCGGAGTGCGGTGTCATCTGTACGCAGATGATGTCCAGCTCTGTCACTCCTTCCCACCTGCTACTAAGGAGGCTGTTCAGGTCCTGAACCGGTGCTTGGCCGCTGTGTCGGACTGGATGAGGGTGAACAAATTGAAATTGAATCCAGACAAGACAGAGGCACTCCTGGTCAGTCGAAAGGCAGAACAGGGCATAGGGTTACAGCCTGTGTTGGACGGGGTTACACTCCCCCTGAAGGCGCAGGTTCGCAGTCTGGGAGTGATCCTGGACTCATCGCTGAGCCTGGAACCCCAGGTCTCGGTGGTGGCCGGGAGAGCATTTGCACAGTTAAAGCTTGTGCGCCAGCTGCGCCCGTACTTTGGGAAGTCTGACTTGGCCACGGTGGTCCACGCTCTGGTTACATCCCGTATAGATTACTGCAACGCTCTCTATGTGGGGCTGCCTTTGAAGACTGTTCGGAAGCTGCAACTAGTCCAACGGACAGCAGCCAGGTTGATAACAGGAGCGCCATTCGGAGAGCGTACAACTCCCCTGTTGTGCCAGCTCCACTGGCTGCGTCTGCTACCGGGCACAATTCAAATTGCTGGCTTTAACCTTTAAAGCCCTAAATGGTTCGGGTCCAACTTACCTATCTGAACGCATCTCTCTATGAACCATCGAGATGTTTAAGACCATCTGGAGAGGCCCTGCTCTCGGTCCCACCTTCTTCGCAGGCACGAGTAGTGGGGACGAGAGACAGGGCCTTTTCAGTGGTGTCTCCTTGGCTTTGGCACGCTCTCCCTAGAGACATCAGATCGGCCCCCTCTCTCCTGACATTTTGCAAGAAAGCCAAGAAAGGCATTTGCTGATGAAATATAAAGGTTTAATTAGATATATGGAGTGATGACGACGTGACGGAAACTGATTTCAACATTACGCTGAGACTGCAATTATATGTTTTTAATTGTTAAATTGTTGCTATATGGTTATTTTTTTTTGGTTTGTTTGCTTGCATTGGATTGAGGGCAGAGACTGCCTTGTGTAAACCGTCCCGAGTCGCCTTCGGGCTGAGAGGGACCGTATAGAAACGTGATAAATAAATAAATAAATAAACATGTTGAAAAACTCACCGCAGCCCAGCGATGATCTCCTGGACAGTTGAGAAGTGGAAGCAATGACGGAGTAGGAGGATGGAAGTGGGGAGCGGCAAAGGTGGGTTGGAAGTGAGGCGGAAACCTCAAGGTGGCAGAAACGGGAAAGGGAAGAATGGGCCAGGAGAGAAAAGAGAAAGGAGGAGAAAGGAGGGGGATACTACAGAAGATTTTTGTAGCAATGTATTCATCCTTAAAGGTGGAAATGATGGTAAGACAGAGGCAAGTATCTAACATAGGAGGAGTTATAATTCCTTTCAAAACACAGAAATATAGTTGCTTCCTTCTGGAAAATTATGTGTCAGTCTGCAGGCTTTTGGAATTATAAGCGTAACACTGTCGTTAGTTATTTTAAACACTAATTCCAGATGGTTTGTTTATTTATTTGTTTATTCGTATTTGTTTGCCGCCCTTCCCAATGGCTCGGAGCGGCTCACAACATATTCATAAAAAACAGCCAAATACATCCAAGTTAAAACCACAATTAAAACAACAGATAAAAAGGGGGCACTAGGCCGCACATTAAAACACAACGACAACAAAGGATAATACAAGATGGCAGTACGCAACAGGAGACTGCAATTCATCCAATCCCGAAAGCCTGCTGAAACAACTGAGTCTTGCAGGCTTTCCTAAATGGGAGGATGTTCTGAATGGCACGCACATCGGCGGGCAATGAGTTCCAGAGTGTTGGAGCCACGATCGAAAAAGCCCGGCGACGGGTCGCAGTCAGGCAATATGTCTTTGGACTAGGAACAACCAGGAGGTTATGTTCTTCAGAACGCAGAGATCTGGTGGGATAATACGGGATGAGGCAGTCCCACAGGTACACTGGCCCCAGACCATGTAAGGCCTTAAGAGTCAAGACTAACACTTTGAAGGTGATCCGGCATTCTACGGGGAGCCAGTGCAGTTCGCGCAGGATTGGCGTGATGTGACAGCTCACCGAGGTCCCTGCAAGGAGTCGGGCTGCAGCGTTCTGCACCAGCTTGAGTTTCCGGATCACCGACAGAGGAAAGCCAATGTACAGAGCGTTACAGTAGTCCAGCCTCGAGATGACCGTAACTTGGACCACTGTGGCCAGGTCGCAACGGGACAGGTAGGGGGCCAGCTTCCTCGCCTGGCGAAAATGGAAAAACGCCACTCTGCTGACGTTGGAGACATGGGCCTCCATTGACAGCAGAGGGTCCAGGGTTACCCCGAGGCTCTTAACAGATGACGACTGATGTAGTGTCACGCTGTCCAGGGTCGGAAGCTGGACATCCCCACTGCCCGGGTGACCAAGCCACAGGATCTCCGTCTTCGCTGGATTCACCTTCAACCTACCGGCCCGCAGCCATCCAGTAACGGCTTCAAGGCAACGATGGAAATTATCGGGTACGGAGTCGGGCCGGCCATCCATCCTCAGGATGAGCTGAGTGTCATCAGTGTACTGGTGACACCAAAGCCCAAAGCTATGCACCAGCTGGGCAAGTGTCACATGTAGATGTTAAATAACAGAGGGGAGAGAATGGCCCCCTGAGGGACCCCGCAATGAAGCGTATTCCAAATTTGAAGAGTATTCCAATTTTCTCCTAGAAACCTTCATCTTTTATTAATTTTAATATTTAAATCTAAATTCTCAGTCTCCTTCACAGCAACTGCATCATTTGTAGACCTTCTTAAAAAAGCAAATAAACTAGGATGTTGCCATTCTTAAAGATCTCCCCAACCTTCTTTGCGGAGTAGATCTGCACTTTGGCTTTATGGGATCGCTAAAAAAGAAACGTGTTGCATATAAATAATACAACATTGCTGCATGTCTCCCATCATAACCTGTTGTCACGGCAAATCTTGGCAAGGCTGAGAGAGCTTGGAATTCAATTTGTGGCGGGTGTAAAGGTTACGGATTGTGTGTAGAGCCCGTAAATTTTGAGAGATACATAAAAAGAGGGAAAGGGCAGCTTTAAGGAGAAGAGAAATGAAAACCTGGCTGTTATTAGGTGAGACTTGCTGCTCGGGAAAAGGGAGCGGGCGGGGCAGAAAGAGGGGAGGGGGCTCAAAGCAACATCGATGCACTCACGATTAAGACAGAAAGAAGAGAAGAAGAGGAAGGGAAGGGGACGCAGAAGAAGAAACATCCTTCTCTGAGAATCCAAGAGTTTTTGTCCAAACCTGTGCCGCGTAAAGGCAGGCAAGCGCCTGTGTTCTAAGGAGCGCTTCAAATGCTCTCCAAAAGGGAAAAAAATCATTAATGCTCAAGATGACGCCTTGGCTTTGGTGTGTTTATTCTGTCCCCGGCTAGCCAATGATGAGTCTGACTAATTGCATTGAGAGAGAGAGAGAGGGAGAGCAGGCAAAGCCCAGGAAGAGAGGTCAAACATATCTCTTTCTTGGTCACATTGGCAAAAAAGGGATCAATTTTTGCCCTCCCGACAGCATTGTAGCCAAGTATTCAGGGGCGGTCTTACCTATACGCGAACTACGCGGCTGCGTAGGGTGCCATCTTGGACGCGGCAGCATGGGGTGCCATCGTGGAGCACCGCGCCGCCATTGCAAACCTCCCTGCTGCGCTGCTGCATCGGCTTCAGCGCCTACAGGAGCTTCTGGGCATGCATGGAGATTTTCGCACATGCGCAGTGGCTCCGGAGCTGAAGTTGAGCTCCGGAGCCACTGCACATGCGCGAGAAACCTCCGTGCATGCCCAGAAGCTTTTGCTGGCATTGAAGCCGAAGCCTAAACAGGCTTAACAGGCTTCAGTGCCTGCAGGAACTTCTGGGCATGCGCATCTTCTCATGCATGTGCAGAGGTTTTCCACTGCGCATGTGAAAAACCTCTGCATGCCCAGAACCTCCTGCAGGCACAAGCCTGTTAGGCCTGTTTAGGCTTTGGCTTCAGCGCCTGCAGGATCTTCTCGGCATCTGCAGAGGTTTTCTGCGCAAGTGCAATGGCTCCGCAGCTCAACGTCAGCTGCAAAGCCACTGCGCATGCGCGGAAATCTCCATGCATGCCCAGAAGCTCCTGCAGACGCAGAAGCCTGTAAACATGTCACGTGACGCAATTGGGCAAGCAGGGGCGGAGACAAAGGGGGGGCGCCAAAGTAATGTTCGCTTACCATATAAAATAATCTTAGACCGCCCCTGCAAGTATTGTTGATGTTCCACATAGAAAGATGGCTTTGTGGTTTAATTAGGTCAGGCCGTTAGCAGGAAAGGGCCTCAGGCTGTTAGGAATGGTGGGAGTTGGAGTCCAAAGCACCCAGAGGGCCGAAGTTTGCCCATGCCTGTTTTAGGGACCTTAAAATGGTGAGCCTCCTTCCAACATTGTGATTCTGGATAGAAAACAAACAACATAACATAACATTGTTTGAGTCCACAGTGCTCTCTGGGTGTAGGAGAACTACAACTTTCAAACTCAAGGTCAATTCCCAAGCAAACCCTTTCAGTACTTTCTGCTGGTAATGAGAGTTCAATATGCCAAGTTTGGTTCAATTCCATTGTTGCAAGAGTTCAGGATGCTCTTTGATTGTGTGTTAACTATAAATCCCAGAAACTGTAACTCCCAAATGTCAAGGTCTATTTTCCCCAAACTCCATCTGTGTTCACATTTGGGCATATTGAGTATTCATGCCAAGTTTGGTCCTGATCCAACATTGTTTGAGTCCACAGTGCTCTCTGGATATAGGTGAACTACAACTCCAAAACCCAAGTTCAATGCCCACCAAACTCTTATAGCATTTTCTCTTGGTTATGGGAGTTCTGTGTGGGAAGTTTGTGTCTTTCTGCCATTCCTGCCAGGATATCTACGTTGTGTTCATCGAAACAGGCCCAGGTTTCACACTGAGTGTATAAATACATTCAAAAACATATTAACTATATGTATTGCTGTGTTAGAGTGTCATTTTGTGTCATTTTGGTTGATGGTGTGCCACAGGATTTTGTCAATGTAAAAAGTGTGCCGCAGCTCATAAAAGGCTGAAAAACACTGGTCTAGAGGAAAAGTAGGCTTCTCTTTTTGTTTTCTGAGATTGCTATTATTATTATCGCTATTATTAATAATTATTATCTTTTAGAAGTATTTTCTGAAGGCGAGGAAGGGACGGAGAAAAAGAATCTAAAAGGGTCAGGGTGACTCTCTAAGCCCCCAAATGTGGGGGAAAGGGAAAGGAAGGGGCCTTTTTTGCCCAAGCGCGGTGTAATCACACCCTTGGTTGAGGTCCTGCCCTGCTTTCCTGTTTCTCCTTCTCTTCTCTATCTTTAACTGGTCTCAAATGTCCGTCATTCACCTGCTGGAAAGCCTTCGGAATAAATTATCGGCGTTTCCTCTTCCCTTTGCTCCTATCATTCCTCACTAATAGTGTTTTTAACAGGAAGCCGACAGTAAAGAAGTCTGAAATATGACGTGCGGGAACCCCCCCCCCCCATATATTCCCCAGTGTCATTTTAACAACAGCTGATATATTGCAATTGTATGCACTTTTAACTGCAAGTAAAATAGCCATTACACTTGTAAAAATTTTATGTGCGGTGTTATTGGAAAGAAAACGGCTTTGACAATATATATTTGAAAAATGGTGGCTCCTCTTTCGGAAACTCACTGGCAAACCCTTCTTGTGATATATCATCCCTTTCCTATTTGTTAAGGCAGGCATTGCAACGCTCTTGTGATGATCCACCAAATGGTGTAAATAAACGTACCTGCTAAGTAAGCAGCAAGACTGCCTGGTTCAGGTGCAAGTGAGGAACGAAAACAAGAGAACCTCCGCAATTTGTAAGGTGTTGCAAAATTGCATCTTTGAACTCTATTGCGGCCTGTAGGGCCTTTTAGCTCAATTCCAATCCTCTAGGGCAGTGTTTCCCAACCAGTGTGCCGTGAGCGAGCATCAGGTGTGCAGATCAGGTGTCTTCCCCCTCCTGCCGAACACTTTTTCTTCTCCACTCTCTTCTCTATTTCCCCAAACTCCATCTGTGTTCACATTTGGGCATACTGAGTATTCATGCCAAGTTTGGTCCTGATCCAACATTGTTTGAGTCCCCAGTGCTCTCTGGGTGTAGGTGAACTACAACTTCCAAACTCAAGGTCCGTTCCCAAGCAAACCCTTTCAGTACTTTCTGTTGGTAATGAAAGTTCAATATGCCAAGTTTGGTTCAATTCCATTGTTGCAAGAGTTCAGGATGCTCTTTGATTGTGTGTTAATGATAAATCCCAGAAACTGTAACTCCCAAATGTCAAGGTCTATTTCCCCTGAACTCCATCTGTGTTCACATTTGGGCATATTGAGTATTCATGCCAAGTTTGGTCCTGATCCAACATTGTTTGAGTCCACAGTGCTCTCTGGATATAGGTGAACTACAACTCCAAAACCCAAGGTCAATGCCCACCAAACTCTTATAGCATTTTCTCTTGGTTATGGGAGTTCTGTGTGGGAAGTTTGTGTCTTTCTGCCATTCCTGCCAGGATATCTATGTTGTGTTCAACGAAACAGGCCCAGGTTTCACACGGAGTGTATAAATACATTTAAAAACGTATTAACTATATGTATTACTGTGTTCGAGTGTCATTTTGTGTCATTTTGGTTGATGGTGTGCCCTGGGATTTTGTAAATGTAAAAAGTGTGCCGTGGCTCAAAAAAGGTTGAAAAACACTGCTCTAGGGCTGCATGTTTGCCGTTCCTTTGTATTGTTCTCACTGTGTGTGTGTGCATTAAGTGGGAGGGGCTGTGTTTTGGCGCCAAAGATGACATCATCACCTCAACACCTCCCCTTTCTGAGGTCACCTGGGGGCTGGACCTTTTTTTCTCTGGCCATTCCAACAAAGAACAAGCACGGAGGTGAGATGGAAATCTGGCCAAGCTTGGAAAGAGCCAATTCCGTTCATTAAATAACAAAGCCTAACTGTTTGAACCACCAGTTTCACTGGATGTAAAACAATAAACTTTGTTATCTATAGTCTAGAGCAGGGCAGTCCAACTTCTACCGGCCCAGGGGCCTGAATTCCAGTCACTGATGGCCTGGGGGCCGTAGGGTCTGCCCCCGCCCCCGGCACCACCCCCTCCCCGCCCCTGGCTCCGCCCTCTCTCCGGTGCCCTCTCCCCTTATTTTAATTTAATATTAAATATATTTAATTCCATCCATCCCTCTCCCCTTATTTTTATTTAATATTAAATATATTTAATTCCATCCGCCCCCCCCATTTTAATTAAATACTAAATAAATTTATTTAAATCCTTCCTCCCTTATTTTAATTTAATATTAAATATATTTAATTCCATCCTCCCCTCCCCCTTATTTTAATTTAATATTAAATATATTTAATTCTATCCTCCCATCTCCCCTTATTTTTATTTAATATTAAATATATTTAATTCCATCCACCCTCTCCCTTATTTTTATTCAATATTAAATATATTTAATTCCATCTTCCCCTCTCCCCTTATTTTTATTTAATATTAAATATATTTAATTCTATCCTCCCATCTCCCCTTATTTTAATTTAATATTAAATATATTTAATTCCATCCTCCCCTCTCCCCTTATTTTTATTCAATATTAAATATATTTAATTCCATCTTCCCCTCTCCCCTTATTTTTATTTAATATTAAATATATTTAATTCTATCCTCCCATCTCCCCTTATTTTTATTTAATATTAAATATATTTAATTCCATCCACCCCTCTCCCCTTATTTTTATTCAATATTAAATATATTTAATTCCATCTTCCCCTCTCCCCTTATTTTTATTTAATATTAAATATATTTAATTCTATCCTCCCATCTCCTCTTATTTTTAATTTAATATTAAATATATTTAATTCCATCCTCCCTCCCCCTTATTTTAATTTAATATTAAATATATTTAATTCCATCCTCCCCTCCCTCCCCTTATTTTTAATTTAATATTAAATATATTTAATTCCCTCCCATCTCCCCTTATTTTAATTTAATATTAAATATATTTAATTCCATCCTCCCCTCTCCCCTTATTTTAATTTAATATTAAATATATTTAATTCCCTCCTTTAAATATATTTAATTCTATCCTCCCATCTCCCCTTATTTTTATTTAATATTAAATATATTTAATTCCATCCTCCCCTCCCCCTTATTTTTATTTAATATTAAATATATTTAATTCCATCCTCCCCTCTCCCCATTATTTTTATTTAATATTAAATATATTTAATTCCATCCTCCCCTCTCCCCTTATTTTTATTTAATATTAAATATATTTAATTCCATCCTCCCCTCTCCCCTTATTTTTATTTAATATTAAATATATTTAATTCCATCCACCCCTCTCCCCTTATTTTTATTTAATATTAAATATATTTAATTCCATCCTCCCCTCTCCCCTTATTTTTATTTAATATTAAATATATTTAATTCCATCCTCCCTCTCCCCTTATTTTAATGTATCCCATCTCCCTTATTTCATCTTTAAATATATTTAATTTTATATTTAATACATGTGGGGAAATGGGGGGAGGGAATGAGGAGCCCCCTGAGGAGCCCCTGCTTCGGCCTACCTTTTCCAAACGCGCAGGATCCAGGAGTACCCGGACGACGAGAGAGGCGACGACCGACTGAGTCGAAGAAGGTCCTAATCGCGTCTGTGGGCCTCAGCGATCCAGTAGTAGAGTAGCCGAAGAGTATCGCGAGAATACGCAATCCACACGGGATTTCGCTGTCAACGCCGGCGTGATCTCGCGTTGACAGCGAAATCTTGTGTGGATTGCGTATTCTCGCAATACTTGCTCCGAACCCGGAAGTAGGTATTTTTTTAAAATTTTATTATTTATTTTATTTTTTGAATTTTTTTATTTAAAAAGCTTAGGGGGTCATAGGGAAGGGGCTGGGGGGCCGTATACGGCCCCCGGGGCGACAGTTGGACAGCCCTGGTAGAGTCATCCTTATAGCCTTTCGAAGTCTTCTTTGCTCCATAGGAAGGCAACTCGCTACCCTAGGGCCTATAGAACCACGCCCACCCCTAAAGCGGTCTGCCAGAAACTCAATAGAATGATCGCTACCAGCGAGCCATGCATTTGGGAAAATCAAAGAGGATATTAATTGCAAAGTCTAATGATATTTGACTTATTGCATGATTTCTGCATTGCTCCAAGCTTTCAAGGTATTTAGAAGAAGCCTATACAGGTTTGTCCTTTATCTTAAAAAACCTTGGGACCAGGAATGTCCTGCATTTTTTTTCTTTTTTCTTTTTAGAAAAATAGAGTATCTATATTTTGATATATTTGCATTGGAGATGAGACCTAAACCTAAAAATATGGATATTGATTGTGAAATTGGATGGTTTCAGCATTGTTCCATCTTTCACAGATATTTAGCAGAAGTCAATACAGGTTGAATATCTCTCTTATGGGAAATATCTGAGGACAGGATTACAAAGGATATATAGGATATCTATAGAACATTATTTTGTCATATATGCCTTATATATTATCTACACAATGTTTGTGTCCTTTGAAGGATTAGGCAGCAATAGTGCCACTGACTAACTAAACCACCCCATTCTGAATTTGAAAGCATTTTAGATCATGCAATTTCGAAGAAAGGGTGGTCCACCTTTAAGCAGCGGTTCCACTTTATTAGTTAAAGCAAAACTATTCATTAAGAAAGAGCTCATGTCAAATGCCAAAGGTACATTGAATCTGCCGTGCGTTTTGTTCCAGAAGGCTTTAAAAGAAATTGCAGAAAGGCTAGAGCAAGGGTGCTCATTACGTAGATCGCGATCGACTGGTCGATCCCAGGACCGAAGGAGGTCGATCCCAGCTGGATGGGGCACTTCTGAGGGGGCGGAGCCTGGCCGCGTGAAGATCCGCCCCCTTCGCCCCCGCTTTAGCACTTCCACAGCTTCTGGAGGCAAGGGGGGGGGGATGCCAAGGCAGTAGTGGCATAGATAGCCACTACTGACTTGGCATTCCCCCTTGCCTCCAGAAGCTGTGGAAATGCTAAAGCCAGAGGGGAAGGGGGCGGAGCCAGGCCACACAAAGCCCCACCCCCTTCCCCAGGCTTTAGCACTTCCGCAGCTTCTGGAGGGAAGAGGGGGGGAATGCCAAGGCAGTAGTGGCATAGATTATTATTATTATTAAATTCAAACTTCTATCACCGCCACTCCCCGTGGGCTCGGAGCGGTTCACAAGTTTAAACATAAAACAATTTACATATAGACGGTACAACAGTGACGGGCAGTGACAAGGACAACACAGGGCACCTAACAGGGCACCGTCTTGCCGTCGAAGGGCGGAAGGCTATGCGGCCTTAGCAGAATCACTGGTGGCTTCCCAGCAGCGAGTTCAGTGTCCAGCATTCTGCTCTGTGGCAGTCCAAGGAGGCAATCCTGGCTTGCCACAAGAGGGTCCTTATTGGCCTAAATGAGGCCAACGCACGTCCATCGAGGATCTCGTTGCCCATGGCGCGAGTTCCAAAATGTTCTGGTCCGGAAGGCCCTATGGGCCCTGGCTCCAAATGGCCTCAGATGGTCTGAGCCTCCATCCCTTAGGGAGGGCCCCCCCTGCCTCCTGGCATCGCCAGATTGGTGGTCTCGGGGGGGGGGAGCCAGTCCTGTCCGGTGTCCTGCTGTCGAATCGGAGGGGGAGGTTCCATATCTAGGCCTCCGGCGTCGCTTCCGCTTCCGCTTCCTCCGGGGGCCTTGCAGCTTCCGCTGTCGGTCACTTCCGGCTTTGGAGTCCTCCAAGGGCGGAGACTTCCTCTGTGGAGTGCATCCGGGTCTCCCTTCTCCTCCAGGCTGGAGCACCTGGCCGGACTGGGCGTTTTCAAGGACGGGCGCCATGTTGAGCTGCTCCAGTTCAACCTGGCTCCCCCATCCGCCTACAATGCAGTGCCGGCGAGGACGGGGGTTCTGGGCATTGGCCAGAATGGTTGAAATGTCCAGCTCCACCAGCGATGGGTCCCCCAACGACGGTGGGCCTCCAAGGCTCGTGGCAAGCTCGTCCGATTTGGGTAGGTGGAGGGTTTGGGGCTCACCTAGGTCCTCCAGTCGCAGGGTCGCGCCTCCCCCGGGGGTCGTCTCCGAGTCGTCCTTGGCAGCAATCTGGTCACCGCTTATCTTGGGGCCACTGCTCTTCGACTCCATCTCTGGGTCCCCAGTGGGGAAGTCCCATGACCGGTCCCAGGCAAGGTCTGAGCCAGTTGGGGCCTCACTCTGGGGGTAGTCCATGTTGTCGGCCTTACCATCGAGGGATGGGACCCGTGGAGTGGGGATACCCAGTCTACCTAGGAGGCCACTACAGGCTTGGCATTCCCCCCCCCTTGCCTCCAGAAGCAGTGGAAACGCTAAAGCCAGAGGGGAAGGGGAAGGGGGCGGAGCCAGGCTGCACGAAGCCCCGCCCCTTTCCCCGGCTTTAGCACTTCCGCAGCTTCTGGAGGGAAGGGGAATGCCCATAGATAGCCACCAGGCTTGGCATCCCCCTGTCTCCAGAAGCAGTGGGAAACGCTAAAGCCAGAGGGGAAGGGAAGGGGGGCGGAGCCAGGCTGCATGAAGCCGCCCCTTCCCCCCCAGCTTTGGTGCTGGAGGGAAAGGGGATGCCAAACAGGGGCAATAGCCACTACTGCCTTGGCATTTCCCCCCTCTTGCCTCCAGAAGCAGTGGAAACGCTAAAGCCAGAGGGAAGGGGGAAGGGGCGGGCCAGGCTGCACGAGGCCCGCCCCCCTCGGCCACTTCTGGAGGAAGAGGGAATGCAGGCAGTTGGCATTAACCCTACAGGCTTGGCATTCCCCCACTCTTGCCTCCAGAAGCTGTGGAAATGCTAAAGCCAGAAGGGGAGAGGGTGGAGCCAGGCCATGTGAAGCCCCGCCCCCTTCCCCCTGCTCCGCCCTGGTAGATCTTTCAGACTTGGTTTTATTAGAAGTAGCTCGCATGCCGAAAAAGTGTGGGCACCCCTAGACTAGAGTCAAGGCATTCAACAGTTTCAGAACTATGGACAGCTCCCCAAGGCTCCCTAAAGCAGGGGTGCTCACACTTTTCCAGCATGCGAGAGACTTGTAAATTAACCAAGTCAAAAAAATCACCTACCTTATGCGCGAGCACGCGCACGCATGCACCTTCCTCCGCAGGCCCAGCCTTCCTCTCCACCCACCCCTCTCTCGCCCGGCTCCATGGTGGATCCGGGTGAGAGAGAGGTGGGAGGAGCGCCTTGCCTCCCCTGCAGTCCTCTCCATCGTTGCCGGAGCCCCGCCGCACCGATCCGGGTGGAAGGCAACAGCAGGAGCACGCCTTCCGCCCGGGTGGCGCTTCTTTCGCCCGCAAGGCATTGCGGGAAGGAGGGAGCGTGAGGCGGGGCCTTTGGAGGCAGTGCCCTGCCTCTCTCTCCTCCGCTGCCGCTTCCTCCTTCCTGCAGTGCCCCGCGGGCGGAGGAGGTGCTGCGGTGGTGGAGGCGGGAGCGCACATGGCGGTGGGAGTGCGCGGGAGTGCGCGCATGGCAGGTGAGGCCCGAAGATTGACTGGATGAGGGCCAAAGATCGACCAGTCGATCGCAATCGACTAGTTGAGCACTCCTGCCCTAAAGGCTTGAGACTTGACCACTATACTTGTTTCATTAAAAGCCTATTATTCAGAGACTGTGTGTTGTGTGTTGTGTGCGTGTCAAGGGGGGTGCTCCGTGTCTGAAGTGCAAGACTAACAATACTTCAGAAACACGTTGGAAGTGAAATGCCAGCGACCCCTAATTGTGTCATTTTGAAACTTTTTATCAATTGCACATGCCATGGCATGTGCGTGCGTGTGTGTATACACACACACAAACACACACACTTCTGTGGTATTATCATTATTTCAAGATTCAAATTCAGCCTCCTAAAAGAAGTAGTCCCCATTTTCTTCTTCAAACTTAGTCGTGTTTGAGTGTTGGAATTCAAAGCAAGCCTGTTTTATCTGCTTCATTCACCTGGTAAAATAAACCCAGTTATCTGGCTGTGAGAATAATATATCTCAAAAGAATGCGCCTGGACTGAACTCCACTATCTCACCGTGGCAATGCGCAACCCACTGAATGCAAAAAAATACGTGAATTTCGGGTGAAGAGTCATAAGCGACAGTGTTCACTCTTGCGGGGAAATGTGTCAATCACGCCGCCGCAGAGAAGCTCATTGCTGCCGAAGAAGAAAGCAAACATATATAGTTTTTTAGGAAATAGTGTATCACAGCAATGGGACGTTTGGCGCTTTTAAATTTTTTGTTATTTTATTGTTATCACCAATTTGCAATACATTTACCTTTACTTTACACAGCAGTTCACCTCCCTGGGAAGCATAAGAACATAAGAACATAAGAAGAGCCATGCTGAATCGGACCTCAGCCCATCTAGTCCAGCATTCTGTGTCACACAGTGGCCCACCAGTTGTACACGGGGATCTCGAGCAGAAGGGAGGGCAAAACCCTGACCTGCTCCCGACCCCCCACAACCAGTACCCAGGGAAATCCTGCCTACCTCAACCAACTCCGAGGTGGCACTTGAATGTCCATTTCAGTAACTACTGATTCCCTTGGTGTCCATGAATCTGTCTAATCCTGCCTTGAAGCTGTCCAGGCTGACCGCTGTCACAACCTCCTCTGGAAGTGAGTTCCATAACCCAATGACCCTCTGGGTGAAGACATATTTCCCTTTATTAGTCCTAACTTTCCTACATTGGAGCTTCAGGGAGTGTCCTCTAGTCCTAGTGTTTTGTGACAAAGAAAATATTTTTTCTTTATTCACCTTTGCTATCCCATGCATGATTTTATTACACTTCGATCAAGTCACCTCTTAGACGCCGTCTTTCAAGGCTGAAAAGACCAAGGCGTTGCAACCTGATTTCGTAAGGGAGCTGCTCCATCCCTTGGATCATTCTTGTTGCCCTTTTCTGTACCTTTTCCAGTTCCGTTATATCCTTCTTGAGGTGCGGTGACCAGAATTGTACACAGTACTCCAAATGTGGCCTCACCATCGATTTGTAGAGAGGCAATACAACATTTGCCGACCTATTTTCGATTCCCTTCCTGATCATGCCAAGCATAGAATTTGCTTTTTTCACTGCTGCAGTGCACTGGGTTGACATCTTCATTGAGCTGTCCACCAAGACCCCAAGATCCCTTTCCTGGTTTGTCTCGGAAAGCTTTGACCCCATCAATTTGTAGGTGTAGTTGGGGTTCTTTGCCCCAACATCTCTTCAGACGCCAAGATTGATAAAGAGATAGATCACAGATTATCAAAGGCATAGAGTGCATTCGGAAGGCTTCACAAAAGAGTCTGGAGCAACAAGCACCTGAGGCAAAGCACCAAAATCAGTGTCTACAGAGCTATCGTACTGTCTATTCTCCTCTATGGGTCTGAAATATGGGTCACCTATCGCCAACACCTACGACTCCTCGAACGCTTTCATCAGCACTGTCTTTGCTACAATCCTAAATATACACTGGACTGACTATGTGACTGAATGTTGCTGTCCTTGAGCAAGCAGGGGTCACCAGCGTTGAGGCCATGCTATTGAGAACACAGCTGCGCTGGGGAGGGCATGAGGTCTCTAGGATGGAGGACCACCGCCTCCCAAAGATACTACTCTATGGTGAACTCGCCACGGGTCAGCGCAAGAGAGGCACCCCCAAAAAGAGATATAAGGACTCCCTGAAACAACATCTCAGGCTCGGCCAGATTGATCACCAACAATGGTTCACCCTGGCCTCACATCGGGAGGCATGGAGATGCACTCTCCACAATGCGATCCACATTGTCTTTCGAGAAGACACGCCGAATGGGTCTCGAAGAGAAACGACAACGCAGAAAGAACCACAACTTGGAAACAACATCACCCAAGGAGACTTTCTGCTGTGCTTTCTGCAACCAAACTTGCCTATCTCAGATTGGCCTTTTTAGTCATCAACGTGCTTGTAAAAAGTGTGGGATGAGTCCTTCCAAAGCATCTTTGTTCGCAAAGTAATGCTGAGAGAGAGAACATTGCTTTAGTTACAATACATTTTTTCATATACGAGTGTATGGCGCCAACGCGTCCACCACATGAAACCCCTTGGATATACAAACTTCCTTCCCATCACGGGCTTCCAAACTTGTTTCTTCCGTTTTTCCACCACCAGTGGTTCCGACCCACAGCTCAAGGTACTGTAACTACATGTCGGACCCTCAGTGTTTCTATAGCCTAGGACTCTACTAACCTTCGGTTTTATTGGTCGTCAAAGTCTTACCTTGCAGCTTAGGCTATATGACTATGATACTGTGCTATATTACCGATTGTGTTGAACGACTTTAAATGTGTTGAACTTTGTGGTGAACTATTTATATGTGAATTCTCACTTATGATATTGTGCTGTACGAAAAATTTATACCATATTAATACAATTTTTTGATATTTATTAGCCTTATTTCATCATTTGCAACCCTAGTTGCTTTTGTGTTGACCTACCAAACCCTATACGATTCTGGCCCTGTTTACCTGTCCAAACATATTCTCCCATATGAACCGTCAAGAGTGCTAAGATAGTCTGGAGAGGCCCTGCTCTCGGTCCCACCACCTTCGCAGGTTCATCTGGTGAGGATGAGGGACAGGGCCTTTTCTGTGGTGGCCCCCCGGCTGTGGAATTCCCTCCCAAATGAAGTCAGATCCGCCCCCTCCCTCCTGACTTTTAGGAAACAGGTGGAAACGTGGCTGTGCGACGAGGCCTTCGCAGAAGGAAGGAGGAGATCGCGAAGCGACTAAAGTCACCAACCACTTGATGCAGACCGAATATATGGGTTAAGTTGGACTCGGTTTTACTTTGGCGAAAGGCTTTTTAAATGTATTGCATTGTATTGTGTTTTATTGTAAATTTAATTGTAAATTCATGATGTTTTTAGATTTTCAATGTTAGCATTGAATACTTGCTGTTGGCCGGTCTGGGTCCCTCCTCGGAGGCGAGAATGTCGCCGGGATATACAAGTTTTAAATAAATAAATAATATCTGAGGGAATATTCATGGTATGCAATGGCTGGAAAAGCACAACAGTATATGTAAGGGAACATAGGTATGAATAAAAATATATAAATCAAGGGAACGCTAGCTGGGTTTTTATTTTATTTTATTTTTTGTTCCCGTTCTATTTCTCCCCTGCCGGCTGCCGTTCCCCTTCTTTAGATGCAGTTTGTCGGGAACTATTTGTATCTCTCCCTTCATTGAAAACCACAGCAAGGACCAGGGGGCGGGGGGGGGGGGGGCTCTAATTTCTACCATTATCTCCTATGGAAGGCCAGCTTATTAACAACTTTAAATGTGCAGGGTATTAATTTGGATCCAAAAGTGCAGGTGGTGGGATTTATTGCCCGTTCCCCGTACTGTAAATGCCGGCCTTGCAATTCTCGACATCTCAACTTACAACTGGGATCAATACTACACTCGCAGCCTTCCCCGTGTATATGTTTAATTTATGGAGCCTATATTTTGAAACTTTGGAAAGAGAAGGAAAGGGCTGCATGGGAAGGATTTACTGTCACTGACGCATCTGATTAAAGCTCTCTGGGTAGCTTGTTTCCAGAAGCCAAGATGGTGTTTGGAAGACGAAAGTCCAGGTGCTAGTATGTGCAAAGAAAAGGATGGCCCCACCTGCACTGCCAGACGATGCAGTTTGAAGCAGCATTATACGGTTGTTGTTGTTGTTATTGTTGTTTTTATTGTTCGAAATACAACAAGATGAGTCCACGGCAGACAAGATCACTCTGCTGGCTGTTGTATTGGATCACTTGTCGGACACTTCCCAAGTGTCTAGGACTGCGTGATGCATCGGTGAATATGTGTGCAGACAGGGGCGGTCCTACTGGTAGGCAAAGGACGCCGCTGCGTGGGGCACCATCTGGGTAAAGGGCGCATTCCCCCGCCCGCCAGACAGCATCCGGCCGATGTTCCGCTTTTAGGCCTTGTGAGCTCCGACGCCACACCGTAGCAAACCTCCCTGTGTGCCGAATAGGGAGTGCTGTGTTTACAGGCTTCTGCGCCTGCGCACAGGAGCTTCTGGGCATGCGCGGAGGGGTGCGCATGTCGAATAGGGAGTGCTGTGTTTACAGGCTTCTGCGCCTGCGCACAGGAACTAGGCGAGTGCTAGTGCTGTGGTTACAGGCTTCTGCGCCTGCATACAGGCTTCTGGGCATGAGCAGAGGGGCATGTGCCCATAGGGAGTGCTGTGTTTAGGCTTATGCTGCACAGGAGCATGATGCACAGAGGGGGCATGTGCCCAATAGGGAATGCTGTGTTTACAGGCTTCCTGTGCTTCTGGGCATGCACAGAGGGGGGCATGTGCCCAATAGGGAGTGCTGTGTTTACAGGCGTATGCCCCGCGCACAGGAGCTTCTGGGCATGCACAGAGGGGGGGCATGTGCCCAATAGGGAGTGCTGTGTTTACAGGCTTATGCGCCTGCGCACAGGAGCTTCTGGGCATGCACAGAGGGGGGCGCCAAAATAATTTGGGGGGGGACCAAAATAATGTTTGCTTACCATTTAAAATTACCTTAGACCGCCCCTGGGAAAGACAGAGAAGGAAGGAACCCCAAGAAAGGGCCAGGGATGTAGTTCAGGAAGGGATGTTCCCCTTTTGGGCCTTGTGCACTCCGACGCCGCGCCCCGCTCCCTGCTGTGTCTGCTGGTGCTGCTGGCCTTGGAGGTGGGCGCTGGCGAGAAGGCAAAGGCGGCCTCCTCCTCCTCGCCGGCCCCGGCCCCGTCTTCCACGAGCGCAGAGGGGGAGTCCGTCTCGGGCTGCCCGGTGTGCCTTTGGCGGCAGCACAGCAAGGAGCTCCGGCTGGAGAGCATCAAATCCCAGATCCTGAGCAAGCTGCGGCCTGAAGGAGGCGCCCAACATCACACGCGAGGTGGTCAACCAGCTGCTGCCCAAGGCGCCGCACAAGAGCTTCTGGGCATGCACGGAGGGGGGGCGCTAAAATAATACTTTGGGGCGGGGCGCCAGAATAATGTTCGCTTACCATTTAAAATTACCTTAGACCGCCCCTGTGTGCAGATGCCATTAGGGTGGCCTTTTGCAGCTGACAGATGGTAATTTTGTCAAAGTCAATTGTTTTTAAGTGCAGGCCAAGGGATTTAGGCACTGCACCCAGTGCGCCGATCCCCACTGGGACCCCCTTGACTGGCTTGTGCCAGAATCTTTGCATTTCGATCTTGAAATCCTTGTATCATATCAGCTTTTCCAGTTGTTTCTCTTCAATCCTGCTGTCACCTGGGATTGCAAGATCGATGAGCCATACTAGGTTTTTTAACATGATCATGAGGTCAGGAGGCTTGTGTTCCAAAACTCTGTCAGTCTGGATTCGGAAGTCCCAGAGTAGTTTGACGTGTCATTTTGTGTAACTTTTCCAGGCTTGTGATCCCACCAGTTCTTTGTCACAGGCAGATAGTATTTGTAGCACAAGTTCCAATGGACCACCTGAGCAAGGGTGTTGTGCCCCTGCTTGTAGTCTGTCTGCGCGATCTTCTTGCTGAAACGTGATCTATTGTTTCATTTCCTTCCTTGCAGAGTCTACACTTGGGATCTGTCATCGACTTTTCAATTCTGGCTTTGATGGCATTTGTTCTAATGGCTTGTTCATTTGCTTCCAGAATCAGGCCCAAGATTTTATATTTATATTTATATCCCGCTTTATCTCCCCAAAGTGGGCCCAAGAAGACTAGTGTACATGGTTAGTGTATTCATATACTGCAGTTCCATGCACTTAGGACTTCATCAGATGAACTGTGGAAAGTGTAGGGAAACGGCTTGGCTGACTTACCAGCTGAGCAGGTTGCAGTGGAGGCATGTCCTCACCGCCATCTTGTCCGGAGGAAAGGGGGTGGGGGGCTCCTTCTTCCCAAAAGCCCCCTGGGTGGCGCGAAGGTTTCCCGCCGCCAGTGCCGGCCAGCCAATGGGAGGGCTGGCCCCGCCCTGCCCTTCGTCATCAGCTGGCCGGCCCTCACTTCCGCCCAGGCAGCATACTTAAGACTGCCTGGGCTGCCCTGATGCCACACGGGGCCAGATCTTTCTTGTCCTCCCACCCTCCCTACTTGTATTCGTTCCTTGTTGGGTTTGCACTTTGTATTGATGTATTTCATCGTTTGCACTATGTTCACGTTTTTGTTATTATGTTCATTGTCACAATTCTCTGTTTGGCGTGTGGCATTTCAAGAAGAGGAGATAGACGTAGAAGTGAAGACACAGCCCCCAGTCCAACTGGGGAGCAATCCAGTGGAGTTCAAACCCCACCACAGGAAGCAGCAGAATCAGTCTGGAAACAAGGCTGCAAGGTGATGCAAGAGTCCTAGGATCCAAAGGCAACTCCTTGCGAGCCACAGAGGTTAGTCGCAAAATGCCCACCTTTTAAGCTCACTACAAGTCAGACCCACTTGATGAGGTGGACGCCCTATCAGCATCCTCAGGTGTTACTCTCCCAGCAGCTGCTGCCCTTTGACTGACCCTCCAAGATTTCCTCCTGTGGTTAAGACTTGGAACATCCCACCCATTGTCTGGGGACTCTGAGGGCCAATCCTGATCATCAGTGAATCCTACCCAGGTGTCTGAACTTGTGGGCTCCTCACAAGCCCTCTGAATTTCTCTTACTTGAGTCCAATCCATTTCAGTAGAAATGTCCTCTGTACTCTGACTCCCATCATTCCCAGAGAATCCCTCAAATGCCTCAGAGTCTGTAGGTGCTGTAATGATTTGCTTGACTCTCTTGAGCTGCAAGTGATCCTCTTCACTTGACTCCCTTGACTCATGAGTAAGTCTCTTTCTACAAACACCAGTACTCCTGCTACAAACAGCCCCACCCAGTTCCATCCTCTCCCCAGATGCTGAGCTATCAGAGTCTTCTGAATCACTACTATCAGTAGCAGCTGGAGGCTCAATCACAACATGCCCTGTGTGTTAACTGTTGGTTCAGTTCATTAAACCAGTGCAAAAAAATGGGAACTTTTGCCCCCATGTTCTGTAGTTAGCTCTTCTGTATGAATCTAATGTGAATATTCATCTACATTGAGTTAGAAATAGAATCTTGCAGAAGGCAAAGGTCAACAGGAAGCACATAAACAAGACGCCCACCTTGCAGGGCTGATTTTGCACAGTTCAAGTTGGAATACTGTCCTCTCCATTCAATGGGACTGTGGTTGCTGCTGTGTGCCTTCAAGTCAACTTAGGGAGACTCTAAGGGTGCATCTGCACTTCAGAATTAATGCAGTTTGACACCAATGCCATTACAATGCCACAATGCAGTGGAATTATGGGTGTTGCAGTTTTACAAGATCTTGAGCCTTCTCTGCCAAAGAGGGCCAGTGCCTCACCGAACTACAATCTCATGAACCCATTGCATTTAGCCATGGCAGTTGAATTGGCCTCAAACTGCATTAATTCTACAGTGTAGATGCCCCCAAAAGAGACTCAATCACAAAGCTTACTGGGGCTGAGAGTATCTCTACTCTACGTAAAGATGGAGCTCAGAAAAGCTGCTATTTGGGGCAGTGGCTTTCAAACAGAGATACAGATCCGAACAATAGTTTTTCCTCCAGTTCTAAGATTGTTCTCACTTGGAAAAGTGACTTTTCTAAACTGGCCTAACTGGCAAAGTTCCCAGAAAGAAAAAAAACCCAAAAGACGCCATGCGTGCAATCCATGTTTAACTCATTTTCCTAAATGCCAAAACTCAGCAATTTTGTGTCCCTAAATAAAGCTTTATTGAGCAGCGTTAATAACAGTTGCTGAAACGTAGACTTGCCTCCAGTGGCAATATTGCTGGAACAGCTGGCTTGACCCAAGGGGATTCTCCACGGCAGAACACACCATCAATTCCTCTGAGTTTCCTCAGAAGTCGGCAGATAGTTTGCAAGCCTAGAGAAACACAATCTTGCTCGTTTGGATTACTATTCCCATTCTATTAAATGCTTTCCCTCTCAAATAAAATTACTTTAAAGGAAAGCAAAGGGGTGAATAAGTATCTCAGGCATTTTTATGGGCAAATTTGGATTTTGGAATATTTTGGATTTCGGAATTCCAGATAAAGAATGCTAAAGCCATACGTTGTTGCTAGGCAAACTACTGCTGCCCGGCAACAACAGAGGAGGCAAGGAAATGAATAGCAAGCACTTCATATTCTTTCCTTCTTTATTCTTTGGTGTCAAGGTGATGCATACCAATATGGCATTTTTATGGGCAAATTTGGATTTTGGAATATTTTGGATTTCGGAATTCCAGATAAAGAATGCTGGAGCCATACGCTGTTGCTAGGCAAACTACTGCTGCCCGGCAACAACAGAGGAGGCAAGGAAATGAATAGCAAGCATTTCCATATTCTTTCCTTCTCTATTCTTTGGTGTCAAGGTGATGCATACCAATATGGCATTTTTATGGGCAAATTTGGATTTTGGAATATTTTGGATTTCGGAATTCCAGATAAAGAATGCTGGAGCCATACGCTGTTGCTAGGCAAACTACTGCTGCCCGGCAACAACAGAGGAGGCAAGGAAATGAATAGCAAGCATTTCATATTCTTTCCTTCTCTATTCTTTGGTGTCAAGGTGATGCATACCAATATGGCATTTTTATGGGCAAATTTGGATTTTGGAATATTTTGGATTTCGGAATTCCAGATAAAGAATGCTGGAGCCATACGCTGTTGCTAGGCAAACTACTGCTGCCCGGCAACAACAGAGGAGGCAAGGAAATGAATAGCAAGCATTTCATATTCTTTCCTTCTTTATTCTTTGGTGTCAAGGTGATGCATACCAATATGGCATTTTTATGGGCAAATTTGGATTTTGGAATATTTTGGATTTCGGAATTTCACATAAAGAATGCTGGAGCCATACGCTGTTGCTAGGCAAACTACTGCTGCCCGGCAACAAGAGAGGAGGCAAGGAAATGAATAGCAAGCATTTCATATTCTTTCCTTCTCTATTCTTTGGTGTCAAGGTGATGCATGCCAATATGGAAAACACAAGAACGCATCTCGAGTTTCCTTCCATAGGTCCCCATTACAAGCCTGCCATGGCTGGTATAGAATAATCTCCATAGAAAGGCTCTTTGCCTTCCTCCACTGAAGGTGAAGAGCCCAGTCTCGGGCTTTGTGAGCCCACTTCCAAGGGCCGAAACATCTGAAGGGATTTTAATGCGGAGCAGCAAGCGAGCCGGTTCCTTTACAAATCAGTCCAACCCGGGCGCCCAATAATTCAGTAATTCCTGCGCCTTCAAGTTTATTTAAAGTGCCAGATCAGTCAGAGGAGACGCAGGAAGCTCTTTGGCTTGAACTGCTCTGAAAGAAATACTCGGCAGTATTCTTCCTCCATCGATAAGATCCCCAAATCCTTTGCAGCTGAAAAAAATTACAGGGATTTTAGAAAGCCTTCATGCTCTGGGTTACAAAGTGACATGCGAGTCAGTCCATGGAAGCGGCTCGCTGCCTCTTTTGCACAGATAACTCGAACTCTGTGACTTTCCCGTATTTTACATCCTCCCAAACCCAAACTATGGCAAAGGGGAACAAGAAAGACGACTTCCTGCCCTCATTCCTGCTATTCGTTTTGGTTTTATTTATTCACTTTGGTTTATTTCAGAGAGGAGATCCCAGAGTCTCCAGGCTTGGTTTGACTTCAGGGCCAGGGAGAGGAATCTCAGGGAAAGAGCACTGGCTTGTAATGTGTGCCTATTAGGCATGAGAAAAAAGTTATGAAAATGATTCGTTTTGTAAGAAATGCAACTTTTGAGTATATCCGCACCTGGAACGCCAACCAGGAAGTGGACTTCCTTTTTCGAACTTCGGGGGCCAGGATTTTCTTAAGTGTCGTTATTAGGTCGTAAGGGGGCACCCTCCTTCTCTCACACCACCCTCCGCCTCCCTTGCCAATAAGTATTATGGCAAGGCAAGCCCTAAACTCGCTCCTTCTTTCGGCTGGAAGCCGGAAAAAAATGTAAACAGAGGATTACTCAAGTAAATCTGCAAAGGAGGGCACTTTGGATGAAGGGCCCTCCTTTGTGATTTACTTCTGAGTAAACCTCTCTGTTTACATTTTTCCAGGCTTCCCTGCCTCTCCTGCCTGCCAGGATCATTCTAAAGCATCAAAGAGTATTGGGGTGAGAAACCAACCTAATGTATCATAGAATGAATGCTACTGTAAGTGCCTAATATTATAAGTAATCAACTGGTCATACCTACATTCCATGCACATGCAATAATACAGCAGTAATAACAATAACAAGAGGTAAAATTCAAACCGAAGTATTCTGACTGGTCTCTCCTCATGCGGTGCAAGCGGGCTCTTCTCTTATTAGCCCAGGAAATTAGCCCGGGAAAAGCCAGCGTTTGCTGCTTGGGAGCACACACATACATATTCTTGGGGGATTTGCTGCAGAATCCGGGCTCATAGAGAAGATTCTGCAGCAAATCCCCCAAAGAATATGTATGTGTGCACCCAGGAAGCAAATGCTGTGCCCGGGTTTTGCCTTTTCCGGGCTCAGAGAAGAGCCTTTTGCAGTTTGAGGAGGGAGCACAGTCAGAATACTCGGTTTGAATTTTACCTCTTCTTATACCCATTGTTATTACTGCTGTATTATTGCATGTGCATGGAATGTAGGTATATGATCAGCCTGGGCAAACTTGGGCCCTCGCTCCTCAGGATCGGGGTGAGAGAGAGCAGCGAGGGGCTCCTCCTCCTTTTCTTTTGCTGCTTCAAGAATAGAATACCCCCCTCCCTCCCTCCTTCCCTCCCTCCTTCCTATTTGGAGAGTCCCATCTAGAATTCAGTGTGATTTATTCAAGTTTTTTTGTTACAACTCCCAGAAATCCCAGCCAATTTACCAGCTGTTAGGATTTCTGGGAGTTGTAAACAAAAACCATCTGGAATGCGCATGCGCTGGCATACGAACTACTAACGAATTTCGTTAGTAATTAAGTTACATTTTAGAAATTTTTGGAAATTTTTTTGTAAGTCTTCCTATTACTAATTTTAAAAAAACCCCTCCCATTTGATTTTAGAATCGCCATTTTTTGGGTTCTAAAACATGCCTAGTGCCTATGTTTCCATTCGCCAAGTGCGTTCTCTGCTGGGGTGCATTGATTCTGTGCTTTTCCTGAATGGCAGAGAGTGGAACTGGGTGGCCCTTTTGGTCTCTTCCAACTCTACGAGTCTACAGGCATGGACGTCTCTTTTATCCCCTTTCCCATCTTACTAAGGAAAGATCGACACCAACTCATTATGCTGGGACTGGTCTAATGTGGCATATACTAGATTGGCCCTGGAATGGTTCCACATTCAACAGTCAGGCACTGTCGTCTCTTATGGTGGACATAAGAAAGAAATCCAAAAGCAAACCTTCATTAAGGTAAATACTTGATAGCCTGAGTGTCCAGGGTCCATGAAAGCAATGTAAGTCCCAAGAAATAGGTGGAAAAAGTTCGTGGTGAGACGAAAGGTCTGTTTGGAATCCACCGCAACGCAGCATGGCGAGGAAAACTAAAGCCGCGACGTCGGAACGAGGCTGGAAAGCTTCAGCCGCATTCAGAGAGGGTGCAAGCCTGCTGGAAACGCCGGAAAAAAGCCGCAAAGCAATAGCAAGTGCTGAATGGCTAGGCTTCTCCTGGGCGCCAGAGGTTGACGGCCGTTTTCGTGTCATGTGGACACTTCTTCAGGGCACGTCGCTGGTCAAGGACATCAAGGTGAAGGGATCAAAGGACATCACAAATGGTAATCCATATGGCTGAATGCAGCAAGAGGCAAGAGGGCTGAGCCTTGCCTCTAGAATTCCTGGTGTACATTTGCGAGCTGACAAGCATGTATTCCTTTTGCTGTGCCTACACAAGTTATAGCTTTCTTTTCCTTCATTGGGTTCCATTTAGGCTCCTACAGGAGCCCCCAAAGGAACGACAGTCACTGTCGCAACTTGCTATTGCTTTGCGGGTTTTTTTCGGCCGTTCCGCTGCCTCTGAGAGTGTATGGCACCCTGCGCGCAGGTGCAGAAGCGGCCGAAGATTGCCCTTTTTTCTCAGGCATGGTGGCTTTAGGAAGGAGGGAGGAGCCGCGGGGAGCCTCCCCGCAGCTCCCCCCTCCCTCCTAAAGCCACCACGCCGGCCTGAGGAAAAAAGGGCGATCTTCTGCCGCTTCTCAGGTTGGTGTGGTGGCTTTAGGAGGGAGGGAGGAACCGCAGGGGAGCCTCCCCGCGGCTCCTCCCTCCCTCCTAAAGCCACCACGCCGGCCTGAGAAGCGGCAGAAGATCGCTTTTTTTTTCTCAGGCCGGCGCAAGGAGGATGGGGTGGAGCCGCGGAGGGAAGACCTGCCCTTGGGGCCACTGCCGCGCAGGCACGGCATCGGCTCCGGGGGTGGGGCTTCCTTCCTCCTCCTCCTCATGCCAGCAAGGAGGAAGAGGTGGAGCCACAGGCGGGGGCGGAGCTGGGGGTGGGGCGGAGCCGCGGGGGAGGCGGAGCTGTGGGCAGGGGCGGAGCCGCGGGGGGAGGCGGAGCCTTTGGCCTAGGGCACCAAAAGGGCTTAATCCGGCCCTGGGCAAGACAGTGTCAACATGGCCATGTCCTGCATTAATGGATCAGATCCGTGCAGTTTTGGTTTGCCATAGAACTGGCCTGGACTCAACCCAATCTAAGTGGTCAATGTAGATGTGCCTTAAATCCCACGGCATACGGTCAGGAATGCCACCAATGATTCCACTGGCAAACACAACAATTATTATTTTAGAAGGATGGTCATATCTAAGCTAGCGACACCCATGGCTGATCTAGCCAACAGTAACAAGCACCTGGTCTGCTCCCGTCTTTGACGTCTGCTTTACCCTGTGAATCACTTTCTCTCCCTTTTTCCTGTGGAAATAAACAGGATTGGTTGCGATGGGTAGGAGAAACCCAAGTAAGTGAAGCACATCACCTTCAGGAAACTCCAAGTCTGGCCTCCAGACAGTGGGCAGACTCAAATACTAAGCACATTGCACAGGGGGGGGGGGGGGAAGGTTACTATTAAATGTTTTCAATATATTTAATCTAGGTTTAGATTGAAAGTATTAATCAAAGCTATATATTCCACGAGGCTCTTTGCTCGGTTAGGCGCCGCAATTTTAATCCTCTCTACGCACTCTGGGAGAACACAAAAGGTCTTGGCATTTCGGAGCCCGATAAAGTTTAATGCATTTATTTGTCTGATAAACAACTCGGACACATCAAATATGTGGGGAAATATTATTAAATCCCACAAAACATTGCTACAGCTACCAAAGCGCACAGGGAAGCCGGGTTGAGAGGGAAGCAGATATAGGAAGGAAAGCTGGCGGGCAGGTGGCTAAATTCAGAGCCAGCGGGAAATCCTTCTGGGTCCTTGAAACTCTTGGATCAGGATCACAGGAAGACATTCAACCCCCCGAAATCCTAGTTGCGTGGCTTGAAAGGTCTGTCTTCCCCATTGGTTAGATAAGAGTCAGTGCAGTGGTTGAAGGCTGGATTAGGGGGTGCATGTTGGCCAATGTGGCATTATTGCAATTTGACACTTCCTGGGCCACATCAACAACATCTACCCAAACATCCAACTCACCATGGTAAAAGAAAACGAAGGAAAACTGCCATGTCTAGATGTCCTCGTCATCCACAAACTTAATTAACAATTGGGCCACACAGTCTACGGAAAACCTACGCACACTGTTAGATGGCTACAGAGAAACTCCAGCCATCATGGTGGTCAAAAAAAGAAGTACAATTAAAGTCCTGACCGACTGTGCAAACAGGTCCAGTTGAGCTCCTCATGCAGGGAGCCGCAGAAGGAAGCACAGGAGGTTCTTGCAATTACCGCGAGAGCCTGTTGAGGGCGTCGCCCTCAGTCTTGTTCCGGTTCTGGTTCAGGCAGGGCCGTAGCCAGGATTTTGATTCGGGGAGGGCTGAGCTTGATTCGGGAGGGGCTGAGTCTGAGTAAGAGAGGGACTACTAGCTGTACCCGGCACGCGTTGCTGTGCCCTATTTAGGAGATGCGAGAAAGTCTGAGTATGTAAGGGTTGGAATTGATGTTACTTATGGTCTTGGTGGGGTCATGGCTGTGTCGTTGTGGGTTGTTCTGGTGGGTGGGATGTTGAAGTCCTGGGGAGTTGTCGGTGTGTGGTGTTGCTGGCGTTCTGCAGAGCTTGTGGATATACAATGTTTTTTGTCTTTCCGTCTGCTGTGTTGATGTAGAGATTGATGCTTGTGTGGGTGGGGTATTTTGGGTGTTTGTGTGTGTTTGTAGAGTATCAGTACAGTGTTGTGTTGTGGTTGGAGTATAGGTGGAGTTGGTTTTTGTTTGTGGTGGTGGTAGGTGTTGTGTGTGCGGGGTCCCGTAAGATTGGGGGGATGGGTTGTGATAGGAAGTTGTGTTGTGTTGTGTGGGTAGGAATTGCTGGAGTATTGTGCCTGGGACGTGTGTGTATTTGGAGGTGTGTGGTGGTGGTGAGTAGTGAGTGCAGTCCTGGGTTTTGTGTTGGGGAAGTTGTCAGGTATTTGTGGGGTGTATTTTGTGTGTGTGTGGTGACATAGTTGTCTCAGTCTGGCTGTGTGCTGGTTGTGATGTGGAGGGGGTGTTGCTTTTGCCAGTGGTGTTTGTTGTGAATTTTGGTTGGGGTAGGTTTTTGTGTTGCAGGATTGTTTTTTTGTGGGTTTTGCAAGTTTGTGTTATTCTGGCGGTATGTGTTTGTCAGTGGTGCCTGTGTCCCTGGTGCCCTATTTGTGTTAGTGTTATGTCCTCCTTGTAGTTGTTATGTCCTCCTGTGTTAGTTGGTTGTACTGTGTTGGTTTCTGTGTAGCAATGGTATGTATGAGTTGTGTGTGTTGTGTGTCTGTTGCCACCCCCACCCGGCTACATGCCTGGGTTCAGGGATCTGTTCAATCCCCCCCCCCCCCCCGCTTCAGCAGGGGGTGGTGGTGTCTTCCGATACTGCTACGGCCCCTGAAGCTTGGCCAAGGGGCTGCCCACCTGCAGCTGACCAGCCGAGGACTATGCCAACGAAGAAGCGGAGAAGGTTCCGCACTAGGACCTTTTGGAATGTCAATTCCAGGAGATGGGAGCACTCTCCGGTGAGTTCCCAGCCCTGGAAGCAGGACAGTGCAATAGGCAAGAGACTCACTCCTAAGTCACTGAGCTTAGAAAGTAGAGTTGGCTCCCCTCCCCTTTGGTTTAGAGACTCTCAGTGACTTTCTGGGGGCCTTCTTTTGACTGTGAGACAGGTATTACTGCCAGAGGTCCCCCTTTGGTAGCACATCATCCTGCACGGGACCTGAGCTTTACTCCAAACCAGGCATGTAGCCAGGGGGGCCTTAGGGGGCTTCAGCCCCCCCCCCCTGAAATTCTCAGGGTGGTCCGCGAGAAGGCCTTACTGGTACATTATTTAAACTGTTATGTTTATTCATATCATGATCTGAGCACCATGCTCATTATATCCCACATTCATGGGGTTATTGGGATAACAATGCAAAAGGTTTGGTAGGGTAGTCCCTCTCTTACTCAGACTCAGCCCCTCCCGAATCAAGCTCAACCCTCCCTGAATCAAAATCCTGGCCACGGCCCTGCTCCAGACCCACGTTTTGTGTCCAATTCTTTTAAATGTCGTATTCCCTCTGTACTCTCCCTTCCTCTGTCTATGTAATCATCTTTTTACTCTAGCTTGATGTTTTCCTGTTATGTGCCAAACTATGTAAACCGCTCTGAGCCTTCGGGGAGTGGCGGTATAAAAGTTTTGAAACAATCAAGAGTCAGGGTTAGTAACCACTAGTATTCAAGAAGAAGGTTATACACAATGAAGAATTTCAGTAAATATATTGTATGGTCGGGTTTCATAGATATTATATATCATAAATCATATCATTGAATCAACATGTAACATACATATTACCATATCCTTGGCGCAAACTGGTCTATATATCTCAGTCCAGAGTGCAGGAAGAACGAAAATCCAAATGTAATGAAATTCGAGAATTACTCTGGACAATTAAACTACATACAGAATTGCCTTATGGCCATAATGAGCCGGTTGGACTGCATACCTTTCTAATTAGTTAGGTATACTTTAAATGTGTGTGCTTTTCTATTGTTTCTTACCTTGATGGTCACCCCTTCGGATTGAGATGGGTTTAAAATAGGATCTCATTCTACTGCGGTATGTATTGTCAAATATGACTATAGATATACATTTTTAATGTATTGGGTTATGATGGTTACTCGTTATTGATGATTATTATTGAAAAATTTTAGGAAAGAACCTGCTTATGTTATATAAATAGCCTTGAAAAAGATGCAAAACGGAAAACAGCGGATACCCCTCCCGTCGGCTTGCCTTATTGGATTTCGCGGAGCCTAGATGACTGGCTCTGGTTCTTCGCTTTAATGCGATTCCTTCATTTGGAAAGGGTTTCTTCACCTATATTCCTTGGATTACAAATTTCCTTATGACAATGGACCTTCGGATTTTCCTTTGAATGACTGTTTTGGACATTACATTTGGATTTTCGTTCTTCCTGCACTCTGGACTGAGATATATAGACCAGTTTGCGCCAAGGATATGGTATAAAAGTTTGAAACATAAATAAACAAATAAATGAATAAATCTGCGAATCCACCTCTTCCAAGGTGAACTGAACCACCTAAACTGGACTCTACAGACCAATGGGTATGTATTCCACGACAGACATCGGAAGAGCTGCAAGACCACGAACAAGCCACGAAGGTAAAGAAAACAGAGTTATGGAACTGTTTTCCTTCATTTCATCCATTCTTTCGTTACTTCCATTACCTTCAGGAGCACGTTATGGGACCCTCCCCCAGTACAAAAATCAACTCGACGCGAAAGCAAACGGGAGCCGGTTCTGGCTCCTCGCCGGACGACCAACTGAGTCGAAGAAGGTCCTAATCGCGTCTGTGGGCCTCAGCGATCCAGTAGAAGAGTAGCCGAAGAGTATTGCGAGAATACGCAATCCACACGGGATTTCGCTGTCAACGGCAGCGTGATCTCGCGTTGACAGCGAAATCCCGTGTGGATTGCGTATTCTCGCGATACTTGCTCGAACCCGGAAGTAGGTTTTTTTAATTTTTATTATTAATTTTATTTTTCAATTTTTATTTTTTATTAAAAAGCTTAGGGGGGCGTAGGGAAGGGGCTGGTGGCCGTATACGGCCCCCGGGGCGTCAGTTGGACAGCCCTGGTTTAGTGGAAAGGCCAGCCTCTCCAAAACATGCTCTCCCAAGCAACCTTCCCTCCACCTCCCAGCGGAGCCTCCTGAGCAGATTTCCAGTGGCCTCACAGCCACCAACCTTCTCCCAACCAACCTCCACCCTCATTCGTTCCAATGCAGGCCAAGATCTTTAAAGAAGCCAATTGGGAGTAAACATAGGAGGATAGATATGTATGCATGTCCCTCCCTGACATACCAATTCTCCTTGCTTTTGCATTCTGTTTAGGGCAGCTAACCGAGCCCTTGCCCTTTTGGTTCACGCTGGGGGAACACAAGAGCATGAAATACATCGTTTTATTAACCATGTAATAATTGTGATCATAACTTCTCTGCAGAGTTGCCCCCTCGCCTCTTTCCGCGAAGGGATTCAAGAGACTTTTTTTCTGTTTTGCAAGATACCTCGAGCCGTCCTCTCCAGGAAGGATGTAATCTTCTGAGCCAAGGTGCTTTCAAGGGGAAACATGGAAGCGAGGGGGAAAACGTTGCTGTTGGGCATCACAGCTGGCTGGCAAAGGTTTTCCTTCCATTTGCGGAAATCAACTTTCCGAAGGAGGAAGGGGGAGAAGTGTAGGGAGGTATTAACGACAGCCTAATTATGCCCGCTCATTAGGAAGCCTACATTGTGGTTATTTAAGAAACACCACCAAATCCAGCATTATTAACAATGCGCAATTGACTTACAGCTGTAGTTTGATGCAAAACGGAGATGGAAAATGCAACTCATTGCGGAACACAACAGGAAGGCAGCCACCTCTTTGGGGTTGTTTCCAACGAAATCTATTCACTCTCCAACAGCTTCATTTGGAAGAGTTTCCAAAAATACAGCTTGACAAAAAGTCAGCATTTTAAACAAGCCAGCTCTTGGGAAAGGCAGAGATTACGATCAAATTGCCCGTGATCCAATGCCTAAAGCTGTTATTTTGCTGCAATTGGGCTTGGATGCTGCTCTTCGCTATAATGAAGATGGGCCTCATTTGTGATCTTCCTAGAGAGGCATGCCATTAGCCCAGCGAAACCAATGAAGCATTGAGAGTCAAAGTGTCTCATAAGCTAAAGACCCCAGGTGTCATTGTGTTGCAATTCCTAGAATCCACAACAAGCAAAGCTAATAGTATGGACTATAGTTTGGGGACCTCTTTTTTCTTTTTGGAATAGTCCTTTTTATTAAAATTTGCCCAAAAGGTATGGTAGGGATATGGGGAGGGAGGGGTAGGAGAGTTAAGATTAGTGTTCGGAAATTAACAAATCTATATATATAAAAAGAGAGCTGTCATCCTAAGTAGCCTATAGACAGCAAAACCACACAAGGCAGGCACACCAAATCAGACCACATACACACAAAACACACGAAGGTCTTGCTCAACAGCTGTCAGTCATGGGAAAACTTCGGCCCTCTGGGTTTTTTGCGTATGATTATGTATGATTAATTGTGCATTTTGTACTGTGACGTAGCGGCGCTCCTTTAATAAGTAAGGGTATCGGAGGTTCCAATTTCCCACGGCACACCTGACGATCGCTCATGGCACACTACTGTGCCATGGCACACTGGTTGGGAAACACTGACCTACACTAATGGAAACTCCAAGGCTGGGATGGAAACCTATCTGGGGACCAAAGACCAACTCTTGCACTTCTCTGAACTGAATGCAGAGCTCAGTGCCATGAAACATAAGCTCATGACCAGCCTGTTTTATTCCCCCTCCTATGGCTGAATTTCACCAAAAACAGTGGCACATGTGGACTTTCCAGTTTGAGCCAAACGTCCCACATAATTTGAGAGAAGCAGCAAAGGTTTTGTGACATTTCCCAAGGGCCGCACACCTCTGAAACGGTTCCTATGGATACTGTGTTTTGACACTTCCATGACATTTCGTGGTGCTGATCGTAATAACTCCGAGTTCCTCTCATAAAGCTATGTAGCTAAACTTTGCCAATGCCATCCCTAAAAGGGCTGGCATTATAGATGTGTTTCTCAACTTGGCCGTCTGGGGATTGAGCCTCTTCAAGGCACTGAGCTGAAGAAGATTCTGAATCGTCTTGCATCCATTTCTGGCACTTACTCTGCCAAACTCTGGGCTGAGTAGCATTGAGTTCCATAACGTGGGCGCTGCTACCGAGAAAGCTCTTGCTCTAGCTGTTGACAGACGGCAGGAGTGGATGGATGGCACTGCTAGAAGGTTTTGCTCTTCTGAACGTAGTGATCTTGGGGGAACAAGATACACCGGCCCCAGACCATGCAAGTCCTTAAAGGTTAGTACCAACACCTTGAAAACAGTCCGGTACTCTATTGGTAGCCAGTGCAGTTGCTGCAAAATAGGTGTAATATGCTCTCGTGCCGATGCTCCCATCAGCAGTCGAGTAGCAGCATTCTGCACCAGCTTGAGTTTCTGGATAGATGCCAAGGGAAGGCCAATGTAGAGGCCATTACAGTAGTCCAGTCTCGAGATGACCGTTGCCTGGATCGCTGTGGCCAGGTCGTTCCTGGGCAGGTAGGGAGCCAGCCGCCTATCCTGTTGTAGATGGAAAACGTGGCCCTGCATACCGTGGAGATTTGCATCTCCATCTATAGCAGTGGATCCAATTGGACCCCCAGTCTTTTTACTGAAGGTGACAGGCTTAAGAGCTCGCCGTCCAGGGTAGGCAGCCGGCATCCACCTAACCCAGGGCGATCCAGCCATAGGATCTCCGTCTTTGACGGATTCACCTTCAACCGGCTGGTCCGCAGCCATCCAGTCACAGCTTCTAGGCATTGATGGAAACAATCGGGTACGGTCTCCGGCCTGCACTCCATTCTCAGCACCAGCTGGGTGTCATCAGCGTACTGATGGCACTCCAGACCAAAGTTGCGAACCAGCCAAGTTAGTGGGCGCACATAGATGTTGAACAATAAAGGAGAAAGGATGGCACCCTGGGGGACCCCACAGCTCAGAGGGAGTTTTTCCAAGGCCACCCCTCCCCCCTCCACACGTTGTCCTCGATCTTGGAGAAAGGAGGCCACCCATTTAAGGGCAGTCCCCCTAACTCCCATCACGGCTAAACGGTGGGTCAATAGTTTAAACATAAATATTACCCCCGTTGTTGTATAAATTCCATCTAAGATTTTCCATTTTAACTCCCCGACACACTTTCGCAAACCTGAAGATCTCGGCCATTTAGTCTTCAAAGGCCCCTCTTAAAGGAGCAATCTCCTTCGTGGATTTGGACGGAGGAATGGGTGGTAGTTTGGAGGGTTTGGGTTCTTTCATTGTCCTCCTTTGCAAAGAAAAGCAGAGACGTTGTAAAGAAAGTTGTGGAAACTGGAGGGAGAACAAGGGAGTCATCGGGAAATACAAGGGCAACCCCATTGCAAAGACAAATTCCATCTTTATCCAACTCTATATGACACTGGAAGCCATATGGAGACCCGAATACCGTCACCCGTAATATTTATTTATTTATTTATTTATTTATTTCGACTTATTCGTCGCCACTCCCATCAGGCTCAGGGCGACTCACATATATTAAAAGCACTATAAAAACACAACTAAAACATCCAGATTAACATCATAATTAAAACTATACAATAGCGCACGCGCACCAGAATTAATCCCAATTAATTCAGACAATGCGTGAATTGCAGGAGGCAGAGCATTCCAAAGTACTGGAGCAATGACACTGAAGGCTCTCCTCCGCGTTGAGGTCAGGTGGAGAGTTTTACAGCTTGGCACCGCAAGAAGGTTCAGGGACTCTGATCGCAATGGTCTTGCGGGACAATATAGGGAGAGGCAGTCCCTTAGGTACACTGGCCCCAGACCATTCAAGGCCTTAAAGGTCAAAACCAGCACTTTGAAGGTGATCCGGTGCTCGATTGGAAGCCAGTGCAGTTCACGCAGCACAGGCGTAATATGGCAGCAGGATGGAAGGCCTGCCAACAGCCGAGCTGCAGCATTCTGCACCAGCTTAAGCTTCTGGATCACCGACAGAGGAAGGCCAATGTAGAGAGCATTACAGTAGTCCAATCTTGAGATGACCGTGGCTTGGACCACTGTGGCTAGGTCATGACGGGACAGGTAGGGAGCCAGCTTCCTCACCTGCTGGAGGTGGTAAAAAGCTACTCCACTGGTGTTGGAGATATGCTTCTCCATCAACAGTTGAGAGTCAAGTGTGACACCAAGACTCTTGACAGATGGTGATGGGCGTAGCATCGCACAGTCGAGGGTTGGGAGCTGGATCTCTCCCGTACCCGGACGGCCCAGCCACGGGATCTCTGTCTTAGCTGGATTCACCTTCAACCTACTGGCTCGCAGCCATCCAGTAACGGCTTCAAGGCACTGATGGAAATTATCGGGTACGGAGTCGGGCTGGCCCTCCATCCCCAGAACGAGCTGGGTGTCATCCGCCCGAAGCTGCGTACCAACTGAGCAAGTGGTCGGATGTAGATGTTAAGCAATAAAGGGGAGAGGATTGCCCCTTGAGACACCTCACAAAGAAGGGGCCGCCCCCCGAGACAACCTCGCCCCCTTCTCACTCGCTGTGACCGGTTCCGGAGGACGGTGGACAACCAATTAAGGAATCTCCCCCTCACTCCAGCCCCAGCACGGGGGTGGGTCAAAAGATCATAATCGACTGTATCAAACGCTGCCGTGAGATCCAATAATATCACAGATGCCTTTGACTTGCTTCTCTGCCAATATGATCTGGCAGTGACCCCCACGTTCAGTGGACAAATGGGACAATCTCTGTACCAGACACCCATTTGACATTAGAAATGGCATGCCTCCCAAGTGCGGTGGGCGAGTATCTCAATTTCCTTGGACACACAATTGCTGACCTTCAGGTAAGAATAAGGCATCTTGAAGGAAGATCGGAAAGAGAAACAGCTGAAGGGGGATTTATTCCACAAATCCCACTCCATTAGCAGAGACATGGACAGAGGAAATAATTTCCTGGCGCACTGGGTACATTAACTTATGGATTCTTGGCGCAGAAGAGTAAGCTTTCCTCCTTCAAGGGGACTCGCTTTCAAAGTTCAGGGATGTTTCATCTTGACATCTCAAGACTAGCAAACTTGAAAGACTTGGGCAATTTCATCGGACTCTTTTCAAGATTGCAGCCAGTGTCACCATTTCTATCTTTCTGAAGGCCATTAAATTTACGTCTCTGGCTCCTCCAGAGCAACTCTAAGGTCAACATTTGTTGGAGGTTGGTCCTAGAATTATGCTAGAGACCCTACAGGTGCCTATAGGGGGTGCCTTCTTTGGGAATCTCTAGGTCCCCCAGTGCAATTCTATAGTCAACATCTGAGACGTCTGGAATGTGACCCTAGGATTGTGCTGGAGGGGCCATGGTGGTGCAACGGGTCAAACCATTGAACTGTTGAATCTGCTGACCTAAAGGTTGGCAGTGTGAAAGCACAGGTCAGGGTGAGCTCCTGCTGTTAGCCCTAGCTCCTGCCAACCTAGCAATTGGAAAACATACAAATTTTAGTAGATCAATAGGTACCGCTTTTGCGGAAAGGTAATAAAGGTGCCTGTGCCGTTATGCCCAGGCACTTAAAAATTAGAACTTTAATGTGCCTTTCTCTATAACCTGGAGGACTGCAGGTGCCTTCTTTTCGTAGCTCAGGGGTCCCAAAAAACAATTCAGGTTAAGGTTCAACAGCAGACACAAACTTTATTCAAGCAAAGTCCTTGGCAGACTTGGTTCAGATCTTAATGGTTACAAAAACAGGACACACAAGGCTTGTTCCTTGCTTTATACTTGGTTGCTGGGATGAAGATTGAAAAATCCCCCTTTGCTACCACCTATGATAAGGAAATCCGGGGATATTCCCTACCCTGACTCTGGCTGGCTATTTAGGAAGAACGGATCTTCCCCTATCCAAGCGCAAAGTCAGTTTTATAGGCAAACCTAGTGAAGGTTGCAGCCAGATAGCTCCAAAAAACACAGCAGGATAGTACAGGACTATAGCAAGGTAAATTGGCTAGCTATCCACACTACAACAACACAAAGTTCAGGTAGTTAGAAGACCCTAGTACTTCTAAGCTGACCTAGCTTGACCAAGGCACATCTGAGTCGTTCTCTAGCCTGGAGAAGACTAAAGAAGGATCTCAAAATGGAGAACATATCCCCAGGGAGAAAAGGGGCGGGCCCCAAACCAAAGGGATACATTTTGCAAGGCTCTAGCAGCAAGCTTTGCAAAACTGGCTGCAAACCTGCAAATGATTAACTAACAGGGTGCCAGAGGGTCTATGGCAGGGGTGAGCAATATGGCAACCCTAAAGGGAAATGCAAAAGCATGCTGCCATCCAGAACTGGGAGCAACACAAAACAGGTGTCTGGAAGACGGAACAGTGCCCATGCAGTCATACCAGCAAACACAACCAGGAGGTGTGTATGGACAACAGGCTCCTTGGCTTGGAAATGGAACAAAAGCACCTCCTCATAGTCAGAGCTCAGCGCTGCCTCCAGAAAGCCAGGGGTGAAAAGGGAAGAAGCCTTTACCTTTGTTCTGTGCATTTGTATGTCATTGTTATTTCCACTGTATTAAAGGCATTGAATGTTTCCCTACCTGTGTATGTTGTAATCCGCTCTGAGTCCCCTCAGGAAGATAGAGCGGTATATAAATAAAGTGTTGTGGTTGTGGTTGTTGTTACAAATGCCTATGGGGGAGGCTTCTTTGGGAATCCCTAGGTCCCCCAGTGCCATTTCTATAGTCAACATCTGATGGAACGTGACCCTAGAATTATGCTGGAGATCAAAAAAATGCCTAGAGAGTTGCTCTTTCTAGGAATCTCGAGATCTTCCAGTGCCACCTTATGGCAGAGGTTGACCTGGAGATTCCTGGACTATATTAATCAAATCCATGAATTCACAAATGTACACTTTTGTTCCCCCAACAACTCTGTATTGTGCTAAATAATTGTGGATTCAATGTCCGATTCCATTAATGCAGGTATCAGCAAACTTTGGCCGTCCGAGTGGTTTGGACTCCAACTCCCTCAATTCCTTCAGCACGTGGACAACATCCTTCAATACATGGACAACATACTCATAGCACAGGCATGGGCCAACTTGGGCCCTCCAGCAGGCCCGGATTACCCATAAGGCCAACCTAGGCCATGGCCTAGGGGCGCAAGCCGGGGGGGCGCAGATCACGGACCAAAAAAATTAAAATTAAAATGTTGTCGCAGCCCCAGTCTCTCTCTCTCTCTCTCTCTCTCTCTCTCGTTCTGGGGCTCTGGTTCCATCCTTCTGACGCGTAGACTGGCCTCCTTTTGGGGCGCCTGCCCGTGGCCGACATGTTTGTGCCGGGTGGAAGTCCAGTGAGAGGGGGCGGCCGTGCTTCCTAGAGAGGTGGCAGAAAGAGGCCTCTCTGGCGACACACTTCCTGCTGAGCTCACTTCCGGAGGAGAGGGGAAAGGGAATTCTTTCACGGTGCTTGGAGTGAGAGAGGGGGAGGGAGGGAGGGAGGGCAAGGTAACGGTGTGCGTGTGTGCTGGGGCCCAAGCGAGTAGCCCCTTGGGTCCGCTTCCCCATCCATCCCTCAGTTGCTCGCTCTTTCCGAGGCTGAGGCCTTTCCCCCTTCTTCCTGGCGGGTCTCTGGCCTCAGCAGGGCCTTTGCCCCGGCCTTGGCAAGGAAAGGGAGGGAGGGTTGGCCGCTTGCTCTCCCCTGGCATGGCGGCGGCGTGTGTCATCCCATGCTCAGCAGTGTCCCTGGGCCGGGGGGGGGGGGACACGCAGGTGGCAACCAAGAGCCTCCTCATGGGACCAGGCCCAAGCCAGGGGGGGAGGGAGGGCTGGCCTCTAGCGAGGTCTCCCTCCCTGCCCCAAGCTTAGCTAATATTTTCATATATTATCTTGAATTGGCCTTCGTATTCGATCAAGCACAACCCCTTTTATCCTTTCATCAAGAAGTATTACAGATATATTGATGATCTGGTTTGGATCCTATCTAAAGACATTGATTTGCCTGCTTTCCAGGATTGGATGGAATCTTGGCACCCCTGTATTTCATTTACCCACTCTGTGGATACTTATGCTGTCAATTATTTGGATATTACTATTTACAACCATAACAATCAAATCAGGACCAGGAATTACACCAAACCAATAAAAAGGAATAACACCTTGCATTACAAGAGCTATCACTCTTTTCCTTTAAAGACAAATTTGCCTTATTCTCAATTCCTCAGGATGAGGAGGAATTGCTCCCAATTCAATGATTTTCAGAAGGAATCAGACAGGTTGACACAAGCATTTTTACAAAGGGGATATCCCCCACAAGTTATCAAAAAAGCATACTTGCGGGCCTCAAGGACTCCTAGAGAACAACTTCTTCAACCGAAGATTAAATCCTCTAATAACAGAACTGTGTGGCCACTCACACTTACTCCACATTGTAAAGATCTCATCAAGATTACTAAACAATATTGGCCTTTAATCAAACATATCAAAGGATTGAACCAATTCCCAATGGTTGCATATAGAAGAACCCAAAACTTTCGAGATGTTTTGATGCACAACAAACCTAGGCCACCCAAGATCAAGAGCAGCCTGAGCCCTTGCACACGCCCTTGTACTAATTGCTCGGTTTGCCCCAACATTGACACTGCAAAAGAGATTTACAGTCCTTCTAAGCGCCACTCCTTTAAATTGCTATCCCAAGCAAACTGCAATTCTGATTTTTGTATTTATGCGGTCACCTGTGATTGTTTATTAATTTATGTGGGCCAGACAAAAAGACGTGTCAAAGTTAGATTTATTGAACATCGTTCGCGGATTTTGAACCAATCTAATGATTCAGCCTTCTATAGACATTGTTTGGACATGAAGCATAGCCCTGCGTCCCTTAAACTGAGAGTCTTGGAAAGGATCACTCCCAATATCCATAAGGACAATACTGCTCAACTAATTAATGCAGAAATTAAATGGATTTTGAAATTAAATTCAGAGTGGCCTTCTGGGATGAATGACCCCTGTTCCCTCAATGAGCTATTAGCTTAAACAATATTAATATCAGTATGTAATAGCTGCTTTGTGCTCTATCACTTTAAGCTCCTGGGTTTCATTCTCTTTTAAATGGCTTGCTACTTTTTCCCTTTCTCCACCTTTGGGTCACCCCTTCTGACTGTGAATGGGGTTATACTTATGGCTCTACTCAGAATGGTATGTATAATTCATGTTATTGACAATAGTTATCAAATGTACACTATGGTTTCTATTACTTTTGATGTATTGTCTCATTTTCAGTGGTTGGTTACTCATTATTGATATATCTCGCCCTGAGAAAACCCGGTTTGCGGGAGAAACGGATACCAACATGGCCTGGGATTAGCAGCATTTGCATTCCGTCGGCGTTTTGGCATTCCATCATCCACAATGAGGAGTATTATCCCTGCTCCTCCAACCCACTGAGACCACGCAACCGCATCGCCCTTTGTTCCCCCGATTTCGGGCATCATTATTTTCTACTATCCTTCTACTACCCTTCATGTTGGATTACAAATAACCTGGCACCCTTTTGGATTCTAGCCGGTTGGACTTTTATTTGGCTTATACATCTGGTAGGACTGGAACTTGATCGGTTGCGTCTGATTTATGATTTATATGTAATGAAATGTTTATTGAACATTGTTGAATGAAAGATTTAAAAGCTATACCATTGTTGCACCTTGTTGTGCCCAAGCGAGTAGCCCCTTGGGTCCGCTTCCCCATCCATCCCTCAGTTGCTCGCTCTTTCCGAGGCTGAGGCCTTTCCCCCTTCTTCCTGGCGGGTCTCTGGCCTCAGCAGGGCCTTTGCCCCGGCCTTGGCAAGGAAAGGGAGGGTTGGCCGCTTGCTCTCCCCTGGCATGGCGGCGGCGTGTGTCATCCCGTGCTCAGCAGTGTCCCTGGGCCGGGGGGGACGGGGACACGCAGGTGGCAACCAAGAGCCTCCTCATGGGACCAGGCCCAAGCCAGGGGGGAGGGAGGGCTGGCCTCCAACGAGGTCTCCCTCCCACCCAGAAGGGCGCCAGCGGAGGAGAGCGCACCCGGCTGCAGGCTCCTGCCCCAGAGGGAGGCCTTCTCCACTTGGGTGGGGGAGCGGGCCAGGTGGCAGCAGCAGCTCAGGCGCGCCAGGGAGGGAGAGAGGGAGGAGAAGATAAGGTTTTATTTTAGTGTGGGTCTGAGTGATGTGGGGGGGGTGCGGTAGAGGTTGGCTTAAAGGGGGCATAATTCCAAAGTGTGGCCTAGGGCGCAAAAAGGTGTTAATCCGGGCCTGCCCTCCAGGTATTTTGGACTTCAACTTCAGCCATTTCTCTGAAGCAGATTAACAGATATCTCTTTGGAAGAGAGGGAGAACATGGTCTCCTAAGAGTGAATGGATTGGAGGAGTCAGGGTAGGAGAGAGATTCCCATTGATGGCTAAATGTATGCAATAGGTGAAATGTACAAACAAATGCAGACACTGGGGGGATGCATACAAATGCACCTGGATTTAAATGCAGGAGGAATACAGAGAACGTCTCACAACTCCAAATAACACAAAGAGACAAGGACGTACATCTTTGCCTCTTGCAAAGCTTATCTCCTGGCTGCAGAGAACGGGGAGAATTGTGCCCACGTTTTGCTGATCATTCTTTTTCATATTGGGGTTGGGGTTGGTTTTATCAGCACGTATTTGGTTTGTGCAGAAAGCATGGTGGGGCAGGGTGCTGAAAAGTCACCATCTCTTTCAAAAAGGGTGGTAGGATCCATTCCTGTTTGCCACACAAAAGGGAATATCATCTGATTCAACCCCGATGACCCGTAGGAAAGACCTCCAAACTCAAAGAAGCTCCTGAGGTTTCAAGATGGGCTTTTGCAGGACATTTGTGATAATAGAGAAACATCACCCAAATACACAGAAGAACAGAGTTGGAGGAGCTCCATGGAGTTTAAGGTGGACTTTGGGGGAATATTTACAATTACGATAAAACATCATCTGAAAACACACTGATCACCAATAGAACAGAGTTGGAGGAGCTCCATGAACCGCCCTGAGTCCCCTTGCGGATACAGATGCCAGATATAAATAAAGTTTTATTATTATGTCATTATCAATAAATAAATAAATACATAAATAAATAAATACATAAATAACGTCCACCTTAAACTCCATGTCATTATCATGGAGTTTAAGGTGGACGTTATTTATTTATTTATTTATTTATTTATTTATTTACCACATTTACCTCCCTGGGAAGCATCATCTCTTCAGACGCCAAGATTGACAAAGAGATAGATCACAGATTATCAAAGGCATGGAGTGCATTTGGAAGGCTTCATAAAAGAGTCTGGAGCAACAAGCACCTGAGGCAAAGCACCAAAATCAATGTGTACAGAGCTATCGTACTGTCTATTCTCCTCTATGGGTCTGAAACATGGATCACCTATTGCCAGCACCTACGACTCCTCGAACGCTTTCATCAGCGCTGTCTTTGCACAATCCTAAATGTACACTGGACCGACTATGTGACGAATGTTACTGTCCTTGAGCAAGCAGGGATGGCCAGCATTGAGGCCATGCTATTGACAACACAGCTGTGCTGGGCAGGACACGTCTCTAGGATGGAGGACCACCACCTCCCAAAGATACTCCCAAAGAGCTGGATTGTTCCCACGTTGTGCCTGACCCTGGTCGGGGTGCCAAGACGGAGACATGCTGCCCATGGCCGATCGTATGCAGTGCTGACCAAATCAGCTGCCCTGCGCCGGCAGGATGTCCATGGAGTGCCCGGACGCGCCTGGATACCATGCGAATTCTGGCCTGGCCTCCGGGGATCTGCCTGTGGCGCCATGACCGACAGGTGGAGACGAATCGGGAGCATGAGGGACTGGTCAAAATGGCTGACGTCCTTGACGACGTCGAGAGGAGGTGGTCTTTCCTGTTCTTCCCCGATCTTGGCTGGAAGGGACAAGCACACAGACACCGAAATAGATGCCGGTGGAGGAAAGCAAAGAAACTCCCGACTTCCAGTCCGCAAACGGACCGTCCGGAGACAGCAGCCTCCCAGGACGCAGGGGTTCCTAGGTCGATGGGTTCCTCTCCGGCGAATAGAGACAACATTAACATCCATCATAGACATCATACGAGCTGCCCCCGTAATTTCTGGGATGAATGCTGGAGACAGGGATGGCCTCGGATCCAATCCGGACAATGTTTCGAGAAGTAGTAAGCACAAGAAATATAGATCTAGGACTTTCTGGGGACTGGGCTTTGGGAGCTGGGCTAGATCGAACTCCCATAGCCCCAAGGTTGAGACTAAGAAGACCCAAGTTGCCAAGCTTCCTCCTAGCTGTGATCAACCCCTCCCTGGGCCTCACAGTGGAAGTCCAGCCAGAGTTAGCTAGAAATGGCATAACCTGACTGTTTGCATTTCACTGTGATTGTTTTGTTTTAGTGTACTTTGTCTTTGTATTATGTTTACTCTTCAATTTTGCTTGTAAACCGCTCTGAGCCCTCAGGGAGTGGCAGTCTAGAAATTTGAAGTAACAAATAAATAAAATAAATAAATACTACTCTATGGTGAACTCACCATGGGTCAGCGCAATGGAGGCGCCCCCCAAAAAAGATATAAGGACTCCCTGAAACAACATCTCAGGCTTGGCCAGATTGATCACCAGTAATGGTCCACCCTGGCCTCACATCGGGAGGCATGGAGATGCACTATCCACAATTCTGCGGCCTCTTTCAAGAAGACATGGCGAACAGGTCTCGAAGAGAAACGACAACACAAAAAGAACCACAACTTGCAAACAACATCACCCAAGGAGACTTTCTGCTGTGCTTTCTGCAACCGGACTTGCCTATCTCGGATTGGCCTTCTTAGTCATTAACGTGCTTGTAGAAAGCGTGACATGAGTCCTTCCTGAATCTGAATCTGAAAAGCCACTACTACATCATGTTAACTGTGCCATGATCATGAACAAGTAGTAGAACTCCATATGGATCTATAACTCCAATGAATTCAGAATTGTAATACAGAATAGCAAGCACCACCACCTCCGCCCCCTACTCATAAATCAAGCTACCGCTCACTTGAGTCAGACTTGCAGCTTGGATTTCCCCGGTGACTTTTGTCCCTGCGAAGACAGATGTGGCCTTTATTCGGGAGACAGGAAATGTTAGGAAGACCCCGTCATTGCCAACAGAGAATATTTTCTCGCATGCAGCAAACGACTTGGGAGCAAAGGATGGCTTTATTAGATGTCATGTCTGATCCGAACACCTTCTGCTGACGCATGGGCCTCCTGCGAGCATGTTTTCTCCCCTTCCAAAAGGAACGGGACTGAAAGTGACAGAAAAGTATATTTGGAGAAAAACGAGCCTATCGGAAAAACATTAAACACGTCAAAGGTTTAAAAAAAGTAATCTTTTTTTAAAAAACCTAACTCTCTTTTTTGGAAAGACAAATTTGGCGTTGGCCGGGCTCTTTAGAAATCAATTTGCAGTTGCTTCTGCCTGTAGAGATTTATTCCTAGGGACAAGAAGCCATTCGTATTAAAATGCTTAAAAAGTTGGCGTACTATCTCCAAAGGCATCAGTTCCTAGTGCTAATTACAACTAATTATTCACTCAGCAGTTGTAAGGCGCACTTGGGTCCCTGCGGGTGAAAGAGGGATTTGTCTCTCCCCGGCAGCGTTGTGTTTGTTTTGAGACATTTCCTTCCCAACATGGAGAGGGCCAAGGCCACAAGGCGGCACAGCGTTGTGTTGAAGGCACAAAGGAGCTCCTCTGGGACATCCCACGGCCATCATGGGTCGAGCCATCCTTGAGTAACTCTACTCCAGCCATTGAACAGAGGAGCAAATCTCTTGCATTAGGGGGTACTGGATACTGCAACCGCCCCCTTGCGCAATGTCAGAAAATGGGTCCAATCCACACCAGTTATATTAAGATGATACTACAATTGTATTCTGGACCAAGTTAGAAAGACCCTGGATTTCTCTGACTTTGGCCCAGGTCCGGATCACCACATTTTGGCGCCCTAGGCCACACTTTTGAAAACCTGCCCACGGGGCGCTGCTGTGCATGCGCGACAGCGGTGCCGTGGGTGGGGCTTCCCTTCCTCCTCCTCGTCGCCAGAACCGGAAGGCGGTCGCGGCGACGAGGAGGATGAAGGGAAGCTCCGCCCACGGGTCGCTGCTACGCATGCGCGGCAGCGGCGCCGTGGGCGGGGCTTCCCTTCCTCTCCTCGTCGCCGGACCAGGAAGGCGGTCGCGGCGACAAGGAGGAGGAGGAAGGGAAGCTCCGCCCACGGGTTGCTGCTATGCATGTGTGGCAACGGTGCCGTGCACAGGGTTTCCCTTCCTCCTCCTCCTTGTCGCCAGGACCGGAAGGCAGTCGCGGCGACGAGGAGGAGGAAGGGAGGCTCTGCCCATGGGTCGCTGCTATGCATGCGCGGGCAGCGGTGCCATGGGCAGGGCTTCCCTTCCTCCTCCTCATCACCAGACCAGGAAGGCGGTTGCAGCGACGAGGAGGAGAAAGAAGGGAAGCTCCGCCCACAGGGCGCTGCTGGGCATGCGCGCGCGGCAGGCGGCAGGAGGGCGCCTCTGCCTCCTCCACCATGGTCCTGGGTGCCTCGCATGGCCGGCAGTGGCCAGCGGCCCTGGGAGCTTCCCTTCTTTCCTCCTCCTCCTTGGGAGGAGGAAGGAAGGGAAGCCCCCGGGGAAGGTGCCGGCCATGCGCGGCACCCAGGAACATGGCAGAGGAGGCAGCAGAGGCACCCTCCTGCTGCACGCGCATGCATGCATGCCCGCCAGCAGCCCCAGCAGGGCAGGGCTTCCCTTTCTCCTCCTCCTCGTGCCCTCCTTCCTTTACAAGGGGGCGGGCCAGGTGGGCGATGACAAGGGGAGGGCACCATTCCCTCCTCCCCGCCCCCTCACAGCGCTCTCCCCCCGCCCTCTCCCGAGGTATGATGACTCGAGAGAGAGGGGGGGGAGAGCGCTGCGAGGGGGCAGTTTTTTTTTTAAAAAAATAAAAATTTTGTGCTTGATCTGCCGCCCCCTGCGCCCATAGGCCGTGGCCTAGGGTGGCCTTATGGGTAATCCGGGCCTGCTTTGGCCAGAAAATCCCTGAAATCTGCACGAACGATATCATTGAAGCCCCTTCTACGCTGCCCTGTAACGTCCAGATTATCTGCTTTGAACAGGATGATGTGGCAGCGTAGATTCCCATAAGAAGAGAATTTAAGGAGACACCACAATAATCTATATTGTTTATTGATATAATCTTTATTGATTGCTTATAATGTTTTATATTTGTTCCTTTGATGTTGTTGATTTTGTATTGTATTTTGACATGTCGGAAGCCACTTTGGCATATAAATATTTATTATTATTATTATTATTTAATACTGTTTTAATATTTGTATATTTAACGTTGTGATGCTTTTAACTGTGAGACATGTTTTGAGTCTCCGTATGGAGAGAAAAAGCAGGTGTAAATAAACAATCAATAAATAAAATCAATGCACCACCATTTTTTGTGGTTGGGTTTTCCCTTTTCTTTCGAAATGTTTTATGGACAAATTCGAGTGAATTATTTATTTCCAGCAGTTTAGTGATTGTGGGGGTCTCTTCGTTCTTTCTCAAGGCTTCTAAATATTCCAGGAAGCCCACCGAGGGATTGGGGAGATTTTTGCGAAGCAGAGACCTTGGCCTCCGCTTTGCGGCAACAAGGTGGGAGGTGAGATGGAGAGGAATGCAGGTCAGGGTCAAGATCACAAGAGAAGGGCCAGAGGTCAATAGAAACAGGCCTCGGTCTCCTTCAACGGCGCTTCAGCTCTCCATTTCCATTGCACGCTTTCCATTTCCGAAACGGCGTCGGGCTCGGTCTTAGCAAGGCAGGTCCAGCCCCGAATCTTCCGAAGAGCTCATCCATATTGATGTGGCGTCCCAGCAGTTCTGAAGCCAGGACCTTTCTTGGCTCTGGCCCAGTGCCTTCACCTCCAGGTACGGGTTCATCCCAAACACTTATTACTTTCTGACAGAAGTGCCTGCTCCCCGAGCCTTCGTTGCAATCAGAACTCCACGCGTGCACTTTGGACCGCTTCTCCTTCTGCCCGGCATCCAGTTATGCATAATGCTGACATCAGCTCCACTTGGAGAGAGCTTGAGCCTTTTCATTGGATCCACTTCTTCCCGTTCATCTCCTGTCCGGTGTGTTAGGATTAAGGGGATCCCTCCATTTCTCCAACGTGCCTTCAGGCCCAGATCATCCATTAGGCCACCTTAGGCCACAGCCCAGGGGCGTAGCCATGGGGGGGGCGCCGGATCCGGACCCCCCTTTTTTAAAAAAGAACGATCTTCAGGCGCTTCTGTGCCTGCGCACGGAGCGCCATAGGCCCCTAGGGCCTCTGACGCAGCTTCGCCCTGCCTCTTCGTCACTTTATTATTATTATTATTATTTATTAGTTCAAACTTCCTATACTGCCACTCCCCGAAGGCTCGGAGCGGTTTCCATGTTTGACATAAAATACATAGTATACAAACAATACAATACAGCAACAAGAAGGAGGTGACTACATCTAAGACAGGGGAAGGGGAGGCCAGACTCATGACCACATGGGTCGGAGAGCTATCCAGCTAATGGCCATCAAACGAAGGAAGCCTGGGAGGGTCCCACAGGTCTAACAGCGTCCTTAGCGTTTCCAGTTCCAGAGGGAGATGGTCACCACACGCCCGTGGCTCCGGACTCCCCATCGTCGGGTTGTCAAGCCTCCTGGGATGAGGGTTCGCCAGCAAGTGAGCCTGACACCTGGGATTGGCATTCCAGAAGGTCCTGGGGGGGAACCCTCTGGGTGCCCCAGGCCCGGGCGTCGTGAACCTCTCTCGCTCCAGGGGTCCAGGGGGAAGTTCAAGGGTCCTCATGGTTCCAGAGGCATTGGGGGTCACCCTCTGCAGGCCAGCAGCTGTAAGAGGGGGCGTTGCTGGGCGGAGCTGGGGTTTCTTCTGGCCCCACCCCTGCCCCGCCTTCAACCCCGCCTCCGGGGGTGACCGGCAAAGAGAGGGAGCAAAGCCGTGTCGGAGGCCCTAGGGGCGGGACTTGGCTCCGCCTCATTGTCTCTCGTGTCAGGCGCCCCTCTTTCCCGCCCCTAGGGCCTCTGACGCGGCTTCGCCCCGCCTCTTCCTCACTCGCGCCAGCCCCTCTCCTTCCTTCACTCAAGGAAGGAGCGGCGCCTTGCATGAGCAACAAAGAGGCGGAGGGAAGCCCCGCCCCTAGGGGCACGGCTTCCAATGTGTGGCCTAGGGCGCCACAATGACTTAATCCGGGCCTGCGTGCCTTTGTCGCCTCTTCCAGCAAATGCCCTCTTCATCATCATTTGTGTTGCAAATGGCCATCAGGTTGACTCTGAAATCCACGGTCTTTTGAAATCCAAGGTCTTTCTGATGTCAGCCTGAGAAGGGAAGAGGCAGGGAATAACAATCATAATAACAATAATGTTTATTTACATCCTGCTTTTTCTCTCCATAGGTAAAGGTAAAGGTTTCCCCTTGACATTAAGTCCAGTTGTGTCCGACTCTGGAACTCTGGTGCTCATCTCCATTTCAAAGCCGAAGAGCTGGTGTTGTCCGTAGACACCTCCAAGGTCATGGGGTTGGCATGACTGCATGTTGCACTGTTACCTTCCTCTACTCACACTTGCATGTATTCAAACTGCTAGGCAGTGGTCACTCCATTGCTGAAGAAACCGAACTTAGATCCGTCGGTCCCTTCCAACTACCGCCCAGTTTCGAATTTGTCATTCCTGGGCAAGGTGGTTGAGAGGGCAGCAATGGAGCAGTTGCAGTCCTACCTAGATGACGCAACTTGGCTAGACCCCTTCCAGTCCGGCTTCCGTTCAGGGCATGGGACGGAGATGGTGCTAGTCGCCATCACAGACAAGCTGTGTTGCCAACTTGATCAAGGCGGATCGGCGCTGCTCGTGTTATTGGACCTCATGGCAGTGTTTGATACTGTCGATTACGATCTTTTGACCCACTGCCTTGCCGGGGCCGGAGTGAGGGGGACAGCTATGAACTGGTTGTCCTCCTTTCTCCGGAACCGGTCACAGCGAGTGAGAAGGGGCGAGGTTGTCTCAGGGGGCGCCCCCCTTCTTTGTGGGGTGCCTCAGGGGGCAATCCTCTCCCCTTTATTGTTTAACATCTACGTCCGACCACTTGCTCAGTTGGTACGCAGCTTTGGGCTCGAGTGTCACCAATATGCAGGTGACACCCAGCTCGTTCTGGGGATGGAGGGCTGGCCCGACTCCCTACCCGATAGTTTCCATTGTTGCCTTGAAGCAGTTACTGGATGGCTGCAAGCCAGTAGGTTGAAGGTGAATCCAGCTAAGACGGAGATCCTGTGGCTGGGTTGTCCGGGTACGGGAGAGATCCAGCTTCCAATCCTGGACGGTGCGACGCTATGTCCGTCGCCAACTGTTAGGAGCCTGGGAGTCACCCTTGACTCTCAACTGTCGATGGAGAAGCATATCTCCATTGCCAGTGGAGCAGCTTTCCACCATCTCTGGCAGGCGAGGAAGCTGGCTCCTGACCTGTCCCGTCATGACCTAGCCACAGTGGTCCAAGCCACGGTCATCTCAAGATTGTACTACTGTAATGCTCTCTACATTCGCCTTCCTTTGTCGGTGATCCGGAAGCTTAAGCTGGTGCAGAACGCTGCAGCTCGGCTGTTGGCAGGCTTACCATCTTCCTGCCACATTATGCCCGTGCTGCGTGAACTTCACTGGCTTCCAATTGAGCACCGGATCACCTTCAAAGTGCTGGTTTTAACCTTCAAGGCCTTGAATGGTCTGGGGCCAGTGTACCTAAGGGACCGCCTCTCCACATATAGTCCCGCAAGACCACTGCGATCAGAGTCCCTGAACCTTCTTGTGGTGCCAAGCTGCAAAACCCTTCGCCTGACCTCAACGCGGAGGAGAGCCTTCAGCGCCATCACTCCAGTACTTTGGAACGCTCTTCCTCCCGCAGTACGCGCGTTGTCCGACTCACTAGCCTTCCGGAAGGCTTGTAAGACCTTTCTGTTTGTACAGGCATTCGGTCAGTAAATAACCCCAGGCCTTTACTAGGTAGCCGTAGGCCGTGGGAGTAATTTCTGGTGCCCGTGCACTATTGTATAGTTTTAATTGTATAGTTTTAATCTTGTGTTTTATCTGTATTTTATGGTCTTTTTAACACTAGTGAGTCACCCCGAGCCTGATGGGAGTGGCCACGAGTAAATCGAAATAAATAAATAAATAAATAAATAGATAGATAAATAAATAAATAGGTTGGCAGAAGCTGGGCTAACAGCAGTAGCTCACCCCGCTCCCGGATTCAAACCGCTGATCTTTTGGTCAGCAAATTCAGCAGCACCGGTTGTGCCCCCAGAAGTTCCTACAGGGGAGCCCGCTTTGAGTCCTGGTTTGAAAGTATTATTTCCTGTTTAATGGCCCGGAACTTACTTTGAAAGCAGTTGTTCTGCTCCAGAAACTCTGTTTTTGTGTCACAAACTATGTTGAATTGGTTGAGACTCTAGAAAATATTCCTTGGAAAACTAGAGCCAAAGGTGCAATAGCCGGATGTCCTTCATTTAACAAACTTTCCCCATGTTTAATGTTAGAACCAATTAAGGAATGACATTGAGGACCCAGGAACAAAGATAGTCTCACCGGGTATAATGTAACCTTACTTATCTGTGGCAAACCACAACAACATGAAAAATAGAGTAAGAAATAGAACGCCTTTCCCCAGTCCAACGCCATTAACCCCCCGGTGGTTTATCTCCTTTTAAGTGGTTCTGAGCCTGAATGATGTCCATTACTTTACATACTTTGCCAAAGGATGCGCTCTCTCCTAATAGACCCCTTAATGGAGGGTCAGGAGAAGGAAGTCCCCGAGCGGTTTCCAACTTTAGCGGGCTCGAAAGGAAAATAGGCAGGAGGGGGGGGGGGTCCAGTCTGCCTCCTAATTATTCAATGCTCTCCTCTCCTTTGCAGGCAAAGATAACACACACACCCCCTTTTCAGATCAAATCCCCAGCTGATATAGGTAGGTGTCTTCTGCCAGGCCTGGATCATGTCCGTTTGGCGCCCTAGGCCAAAGGCCCTGCCCCCGCCGGTGCGAGGAGGAGGAAGAGGGAAAGCCCCACCCCCGGAGCCGATGCTGCGCATGCGTGGCAGTGGCCCCAAGGGCGGGGCCTCCCCACGGCTCCTCCCTCTTAAAGCCACCATGCTGGCCTCAGAAGCGGCCGAAATTGCCCTTTTCAGGCTGGCATGGCAGCTTTAGGAGGGAGGGAGGAGCTGTGGGGAGCCTCCCCGTGGCTCCTCCCTCCCTCCTAAAGCCACCATGCTGGCCTGAAAGGGGCGATTTCGGCCGCTTCTGAGGCCAGCATGACAGCTCCCCCGGCATCGGCTCCGGGGGTGGGGCTTTCCTTCCTCTTCCTCACGCCGGCGAGGAGGCGAGGGCAGAGCCGGGGGCGGGGTGGGGGCAGGGGCAGAGCCTTTGGAGCCGAGGGGAGCAGAGCAAAGGGGGGGCCATGAATGGCGCTGCCGCCGCCACGCGCGCATGCACACTTTTTTTGAATTTTTTTTGAATTTTTAAAAAACTTTTTGGCGGGGTCTGGACCTGCTCCCCCCCCCCCCATGGCTGCCGCCCTACGCCATGGCCTTGGGTGGCCTTATGGGTAATACGGGCCTGTCTTCTGCATCTCTTGAGAGATGAAACTTCAGGAAAAGACAATAACTGGCATGGAATAAATACATTATCCTAAGTCTTGTGGAAAACTGTATTTCTCACGATTGTTTCATCACCTACTTGATACTAGAAAGGGAACATTTTAAAAGGGAATTGGGGGGGGGGACATTTTATGGAGAAATGCAATGGCTCAAAGTCTCTCTAAAGTTGTTTGTTTGTTCACCGTGGTTCTTTTCAGCTTTTAACTATGAACTTTAAACTTGCATTGAAGCTATTTAATCTTTGTTCTGTACGTTGTTTAATATAAGCTGTTGTTTGTTCATTCAGTTGCTTCCAACACATGGCGCCCTCCTGGGCCATCCCAGGGCAGAGCTCCTCCCTGTTGGCCATGGCAGGCCAGGATTACCCATAAGGCCAACCTAGGCCATGGCAGGCCAGGATTACCCATAAGGCCAACCTAGGCCATGGCAGGCCAGGATTACCCATAAGGCCAACCTAGGCCATGGCCTAGGGGTGCAAGCCGAGAGGGGGCGCAGATCACGGACCAAAAAAATGTTGAAACAAATGAAAACGCAACGCACATGGAGATGAGGAAGGAAGGATAGCGGAGGTCCTCCTTTTCGGCGGTGCCCCTGCCCCTTCCTGAATACCAGCTCCTGCCTCTGCTATTGTTGCACAAACAGCGTATGCGCAGGGGGTCTCGACACTGGCGTCGACGTCAACAGTAGGAACAATTGACTCCCTCGATGCCGACAGCATCCACTTGCTGGCTCCTTCAGTGCAAGTACAGGAAACTCCATTGCGCAGTCTGCGCATGCCCTAGCACCATGAACGCTGGTATTCCTCCTGCAACACAAGGCGGAGACTCCTCCTTACTGGAGAGAGAAGCGCAACTGCCAGCTATGGCACATGCGCAAACCCCAGTACAGGAGAGAAGCCCAACGCGACAAGCCCCGGTATCGGGGAGAAGCGCGGCATTGGTACAGCTGCTGACTGCAACGCATGCGCAATCCCTGATACCGGGTAGGAGCCAAGTGCCTCAAGCCCCGGCATCAGGGAGGAAGCTCCTCCCTCCATGCCTGCATCCGTAGAGATAGGGAATGTGGCGTAGCTGGCTGGGAGTCAGCTGCATAAGATCTCTGCTGACCAGGTCATGAGTTCGAGGCCTGCCTGGGTCAAGGTGAGCTCTCGACCAATTGTGTAGCTCGTTGTTGACCTTTGCAACCAGAAAGATAGTTGCATCTGTCAAGTAGGAAATTTAAGCACCACTTTGTAAGGGGAGGCTAAATTTAACTGATTTACGAGGCCATAATATCTCCAGGAAGTACACAAAAAAGAATGAAGGAATGTGAATATTAAATTGCCTCTATGTCTGTCTATATATAGTGTATGTAAGTGTTTTTCAAACATTTTTGAGCCGTGGCACATTTTTTTTACATTTACAAAATCCTGAGGCACACCAACAACCAACAACCAAAATGACACAAAATTACACTGTAATACAGTAATACATATAGTTAATATGTTTTTTTAATGTATTTATGCACTCAGTGTGAAACCTGGGCCTGTTTCGATGAACACAACATAGATATCCTGGCAGGAATGGCAGAAAGACACACACTTCCCACACAGAACTCCCATAACCAAGAGAAAATACTATAAGAGTTTGGTGGGCATTGACTTTGGGTTTTGGAGTTGTCGTTCACCTATATCCAGAGAGCACTGTGGACTGAAACAATGTTGGATCAGGACCAAACTTGGCATGAATACTCAATATGCCCAAATGTGAACACAGACGGAGTTTGGGGAAAATAAACCTTGACATTTGGGAGTTACAGTTTCTGGGATTTATAGTTAACACACAATCAAAGAGCATCCTGAACTCTTGCAACAATGGAATGGAACCAAACTTGGCATATTGAACTCTCATTACCAACAGAAAGTACTGAAAGAAAGGGTATTGGAGGTTCCAATTTCCCACGGCACACTGGTTGGGAAACACTGGTGTATGTCAATGGCATTGAATGTTTGCCTCTATATGTGCATTGTGATCCGCCCTGAGTCCCCTGCTATCGGGTGAGGAGGGCGGAATATCAATGATGTAAATAAAAATAATAAATAAATAGATGGTGGCTTTTTTCAAAGTTTCCCCACTCGTGCAATTAGTTATTATAACGAAAAAGTAAGAAAATGTCATTACTCTCATTATAGGAACGAAGATGGGTGTTCTTGGAATGAGTCAAAGGAGCAAGAGAGGAGGGTTTTTTTGGTAAATCACAATGGTTTAAAATATTGTAGAGTCTCATCAAATAAGGATAATCCAAAAGTTCTCAGATAAGTGGAACGTATGTTGATGTCAATAACAATTCACACACTTTCCGACAAAAAGTCTCCATATGCAAACATGTGTCTAGACAAACCACCATTACGGATCTTAAGAATAAACACACTTTCCCCTTGTGGTCTGGAGCCTCCTGCCACTCAAGAAATATTATTTATTGTTTGATCTGTGCGTGCTCTAGATACTATATAGGTGAATCTGGGCGTGAATTGAGAGTAAGGGTACAGGAACACCGCTCGAGATTTAGGACGAATCCTCAGCACTATACAGCCACTTTAAACATATGCACCCCTTTGAGGATTTTAAGGTGGTCGTTCTCGAACGAATCATTCCATTACCTCATCAAGATGTTAAACTCCTGTTGCGCAGACGGGAATGCTTCTGGATTAATTCCCTTTGTTCCGAGTTGCCTTTAGGCCTCAATGACCAATTAACCCTCAATGAGATTCTGATGTAATACTATTCATTGCATGTGCTATCCCAGGGCTGTCCAACTTCTACCGGCCCAGGGCCTGAATTCCGGTCACTGATGACCTGGGGGCCCGTAGGGTCTGCCCCCCGGCTCCGCCCCCTCCCCACCCCCAGCTCCGCCCTCTCCCCCCAGCGCTCTCTCCCTTATTTTAATTTAATATTAAATATATTTAATTCCATCCTCCCCTCTCCCCTTATGTCACGACACAGTTGCCAGGCCAGAAGTAAGAGTAATAGGGTTCCTCTTAGGGTAAGAGTAATCCTCTTCACACAGCCCTGTCCTCCTAGTAGTACCTGAGGTCCCAGACTCAACTACAACACCTTATTTTTATTTAATATTAAATATATTTAATTCCATCCTCCCCTCTCCCCTTATTTTTATTTAATATTAAATATATTTAATTCCATCCTCCCCTCTCCCCTTATTTTTATTTAATATTAAATATATTTAATTCCATCCTCCCTCTCCCCTTATTTTTATTTAATATTAAATATATTGAATTCCATCCTCCCCTCTCCCTTTATTTTTATTTAATATTAAATATATTTAATTCCATCCTCCCCTCTCCCCTTATTTTAATGTATCCCATCTCCCCTTATTTCATCTTTAAATATATTTAATTTTATATTTAATACATGAGGGGAGATGGGGGAGGGAATGAGGAGCCCCTGCTTCGGCCTACCTTTTCCAAACGCGCAGGATCCAGGAGTACCCGGACGAGAGAGGCGATGACCGACTGAGTCGAAGAAGGTCCTAATCGCATCTGTGGGCCTCAGCGATCCAGTAGTAGAGTAGCCGAAGAGTATCGCGGGAATACGCAATCCACACGGGATTTCGCTGTCAACGCCGGCGTGATCTCGCGTTGACAGCGAAATCCCATGTGGATTGCGTATTCTCGCGATACTGTCTCCGAACCCAGAAGTCGGTATTTTTATTATTATTATTTATTTTATTTTTCAATTTTTATTTTTTATTAAAAAGCTTAGGGGGCTGTAGGGAAGGGGATGGGGGCCGTATACGGCCCCCGGGCCGCCAGTTGGACAGCCCTGTGCTATCCCATCTGGAATGATTTCCCATTTAAACTGCCTCTTTTCTATGTGCCTTTGTCCGGGTGTTTGGATAAGCGGGTGGCTGTGACCACCTCCTTCAGGATGATGATATTTGAAATGTGATATTGGTATGTACCTTATACTCAACCTGTGTACTTTTGGGTTTGTTCTTTATGGGGTTTGCCACGAATGTTGTAACTACTGTCTTACAAATCTACATTCTATTGTTTCTGTTTTAGAACCCCCGGACCAGTGGAATTATTGTTTATTGTGCATCACATATTGTTGTTTGGGGTCCGGATGAAGCCTATTTAGGCGAAACGGCAAGGCCTTTTTCTGACCGTAGACCCACTTCCTTTCCGCTTGTCCCGGATTATACGCTTACCATTGTGTGATTTACCTACCGATACTTTATTTTTGGGACTTTTTGTCAGAAAGTGTGTGAATTGTTATTGACATCAACATATGTTCCACTTAACTGAGAACTTTTGGATTATCCTTATTTGATGAGACTCTACAATATATTAAACCATTGTGATTTACCAAAAAAAACCCTCCTGTCTTGCTCCTTTGACTCATTACTCTCATTATAGTCACAAAATGTTTACTAACAATACTTTAGAAACAGTATAGATACCTAATGCCTGGACCCCTTCCTTTTGTAATGAGTTTTGAAACTTTTTTCCCCCTTGATCGCACAGTCCTAATAAAGATCCACTTGTTTCTTGGCCTCCTGCTCCGGTGCAAAGGGATAATACCTGGAGACAGCAGCTGGCAAAGATGGTTCTGCAATTCTATGGCTTGCGGATCAAAGTCAGGAGCGGACGCTGTGTCTTTCTGAGCCCGGAAGAGGCATGGCGGTGTCAGGCTCTCTCCTTGCAGGGCTGATGCAAGGCCAAGGCGTCCCTTCCTCGGCTGCGAAAAGACATCTTCCCTTTCAAGCATTTCCTTCCATGGAGACAATAGGCCTGGCCTTCACTCTTTGGACTACAAAGACCCCCTCTGATGTCTCTCCTTCCTCCTCCTCCTCCTCCTCCAGACTGAAGGGCAGAGATGGAGCCACAGAAGAGGCAAAGCTTCCCGTCTTTCTCGGATGCCTTGCCTTCGCTTTCAAGTGCCATAAAGAAGCATTCCTCCTTTGTAGTTATGGCAAGGACCGCCACAAAGTTTTAGAACTTCCGAACCAACACAGTTCTGTATTTTGCAGTTTGGGAAGATGAGACCTATGGCCGGCGCATGGTGCCAATCTCCAATTTTGTGGCTCCCAATTCCCTTCCATAAGCCCCCGGACATCCCAGCTGCCACCATTTCCTCTTTAAAAAAAAAATACTTATTTTCATACTGTTTTCATCTTTGGCAAAAATGATGGTTTGGGTCAGTTGAGAAGACTGCAAAGTTGCAAGCAATGAAGGCAGAGCCAGCATGGCAGTGGGGTGAGCATTGGATTTACACCAGGCCTGGGCCAACTTGGGGCTCCCTCCAGGTATCTTGGACTTCAACCAGGGGCAGTCTAAGGTAATTTTAAATGGTAATCGAACATTATTTTGGCACCCCCCCAAACATTATTTTGGCGGCCCCCCTCTGCACATGCCCAGAAGCTCCTGTGCGGATGCGCAGAAGCCTGTAAACACAGTACTCCCTATTCGGCATGCGCGCCCCCCTCCACGCATGCCCAGAAGCTCCTGTGCGCATGTACAGAAGCCTGTAAACACAGTACTCCCTATTCGGCATGCGCGCCCCCTCTGCGCATGCCCAGAAGCTCCTGTGCGCATGCGCAGAAGCCTGTGAACACAGCACTCCCTATTCGGCATGCGCCCCCCTCCGCGCATGCCCAAAAGCTCCTGTGCGCATGCGCAGAAGCCTGTAAACACAGTACTCCCTATTCGGCATGCGCGCCCCCCTCCGCGCATGCCCAGAAGCTCCTGTGGGCGTGCGCAGAAGCCTGTAAACACAGTACTCCCTATTCGGCACGCACACCCCCCTCCGCGCATGCCCAGAAGCTCCTGTGCGCAGGCGCAGAAGCCTGTAAACACAGTACTCTCTATTCGGCACGCGCGCCCCCCTCCGCGCATGCCCAGAAGCTCCTGTGCGCAGGCGCAGAAGCCTGTAAACACAGCACTCCCTATTCGGCACGCCCCCCCCTCCGCGCATGCCCAGAAGCTCCTGTGCGCATGCGCAGAAGCCTGTAAACACAGCACTCCCTATTCAGCACGCAGGGAGGTTTGCTACGGCGCAGCGTTGGAGCGCACAAGGCTCAAAAGCGGAAAATCGGCCGGACACTGTCTGGCGGGCGGGGGAATGCGCCCTTTACCCAGATGGCGCCCCATGCAGTGGCGTCCTTTGCCTACCGGTAGGACCGCCCCTGACTTCAACTCCCACAATTCCTAACAGCCTCAGCCCCCTTTTTTTCCCCTTCAGCCATTCAAGTGGGAAAGGGAACGGAAAGTGGAAAGGGCCCTAAAACTGTTAGAAAGGGAGGAAGTTGAAGTCCAAAACCCGGAGGGCTGAAGTTTACCCGTGCCTGGTCTACACTGTAGAACAAATGCAGATCGACACCACTTTAACTGTCAGTGTTCAATCCTATGGGGGGTTGTAGTTTGGTGAGGCACCAGAATTATACAATATACATTTTTGTTCAAACATCTATACATTGAAATGAAACCCATTTGAAGGTGGAAATAAAATGTTGCAGGCTGTGCTGCGAATTGCCAGAAAATGACCAAAAATGTCAGAAACACAGTTTAGATAGAGAACTAGAGTGATGAGTGTGACGCCCCCTAGGGGGCTGTATTCATCTGTATTTGGTTTGCCATGTACCTGCATGGACCCTTTGTTCTACATCCTCTTTGTCTGCCATGTGCTCACCTGGGGGAGGAGCTGCATTTTGGCTACAAACCTGGTGGCCCGCCTTCAACTCCACCTTTTACCGGAGTTTACCTAGGGGCCGGATTTCCTCTCTGGCCTCACTTTCCAAAGGTCACAGGACAAGCAAGGCTGGAAGTTGGGTTGCTGTGAAAGGGCAATCTCATTTCACCTACAAAGTCTACCTACGTCTTCACCAAGTCTTCAGCATATAGGAGGATCCTTCCTCATCCAGAGGCTGTGGATTTTGGGGCCTGATACAGGACTTCGTTTGCCTGCAAGCCAGAGGACAACGGGACGCCTTGGCTTCAATAGAGGTACCATCACGTGCACTTTCAGGCCAGGCCCAGATCAGGCCCTTTTGCCGCCCTAGGCCAAAGGGTCTGCCTCCGCCCTTCCCCCCCCCCTCCTGCCCCCCCCCACCCCCCACCCCCTCCCCGCCCCCGGCTCCGCCCCTACTCACCGGATTGTAGGAAGGAGGGCGGGGTGAGGAGGAGAAAGAGGCACCCTCCCGCCGCGCGTCCTGCGTGCCGCCCATCCCTTTTCGTCAGGGCTGGCGCGACTCCTCTGCCTCCTCCCTGGCGTGGCGTGGCGTGGCCAGGCAGGGAGGAGGAGGCAAAGCCGCCCCGCCGCCCTTCCTCCCTTGCGTGGCGTGGCGACGCAAGGGAGGAGGGCCGGCCCTCCTCCTCCTGGGCTGGCGATGCCACGCCAGTGTCACAATGCACGGACTTGGCCGGCCCCTCAATCACACACACAGAGACGGACTGAAGGCTAACTACTTTATTGAATATAAAAACAGTTCAAAAGGAATATTGTCCATAAAAATAGCAAAAGCAAATCCAAAACGGTAAGCAATCAAATGTCCAAAAGCAACTTGAGGATAATCCAAAGGCTTGACAAGGCTCCGCACAGCAATGCGGATTCAGGATACAAACAAGGTACAGGAACAAGGCAAGGCTTGATGACCACTAGCTAGCTTAGCCCCGTGGTCCCACTTCGCTTCACATCTACTCAGAAGAGACGTGGCCAAAGCACTGGGGAATGGCTCCCACGGAACCTATACTTAATCCTTCGGCTGCGGTCCCCGACGCTCTAGGCTGCGTCGTCTCCAATCTTTGCTGATGGACCTCGGCCTGTCTAGGCGGCGGTGCCATCCCCTTCTGCTGGACTCAATGCTACTTCTCCTATCAAAGGTTCGACCTTGCCTCCCAGCAGCTGGGTCCCTATCTTCGTGAGAGCTCTCCTCCCCAGAATCTTCCCAGCCGCTTCCTTCCATGTTTTCACTCAGAAGCTCCTGCGATCCTCCCCCACCCGGGTGTTCATAGCTTCCACTATCACTGGATTCCATTTCCCCTTGATTATCATCTATGTCATCATAGGGGTCCGGCCAACCTTCATCCCAAGCCAAACTTTCGTTGGGAGAAGGGGGCCCAGTGAAGGGAAATGCACCTTCAGGTAACCCTTCCAAATCCTCTTCAGATTCTAACTCTGCTGGTGCAGGCCCTAATGCTAATGGAACTCCCGGTGCTGTTCCCAGGCCCCCAGGCACAAACAAGAACTGCTGTGCTACAGCCAGGGAGGAGGCAGAGAGGAGTCCCGCCGCTGGCCCTCCTCCCTTGTGTCGTGCCAACCCCGCCGAAAAAAGGTGGGCGGCGTGCAGTACACGCGGCGGGAGGGCGCCTATTTCTCCTCCTCGCCCCGCCCTGCTTCCTTCAATCCGGCGAGGAGGCGGGGAGGGGCGGAGTAAGGAAAGCAGAGCAAAGGGAGGGGGCAGCACGCATGCGCCCTTTTTGGGTGATTTTTTTGGTGATTTTTTTAAAAAATTGGGGGTCGGGATCTGCTGCCCCCCCCATACGTGCCACCCGAGGCCATGACCTCGGGTGTCCTTATGGGTAATCCGGGCCTGTTTCAGGCATTGTGATAGATTCCCCTTTTCTAAATACTTTACAACCAACTCAAGTTTTTGAACCATCGGCTTTGCTGATTGTAATCCAATAAATCCTATTTTGGTTCACGCTATTTGGAGTCCTGCGCTCTTTCTCATAGAGATCCAAGGCTTTCCTGCATGTGGGAAGACCTTGAACTTTGTTCTCAGGGTCAAAGCTTGTTTGTCCAACTCCTAAACCCCTTTTTAGACCCTGGGGATCAGAAGAATGAGTATTGGCAGCATCCGGGAGAGCACGAAATAGAGGGTGGCAAAAGACACCTTGGGTCACTGCTATTCTGCATCCCAAGGGCAGTGAGACAAAAGCGGTGCTACCCTGTGTTTTGAAAAGTGGGGGAGATATGAGCCCTGACCAAAGGGTCTCCAATTTCCCTCCCTCTTGTTGGTCTTTCCGCATCTGATTGGCATCCCTTTCCCATCAAAGGCCAGAGACAGACATGTCCATGCCATACAGGGTACCGTCGCTCATTTCAAAGATCTTCAAGGTGTTGGCACACAAGCTGTCTCGGATATCGACATGCTCAGCATCTGACCGATCCCATCTGCGGGGGAAGAAGAACCGCAATGCAGCAGATGTGCGCTCCGTCAGGCACGAGGCAGGCTTTTGACCTGCAATGATTAACTCTCTTGTTAGCCCTCTCTTGTGCAAGGGACCCCTCTTTGAGGCTCAGGCTACGTCATGCCAAGCACATAATCCCCAAAGAAGCCTCATTAAAGTGGATGGAACGACGTCAAGCCGGCTTTTGATTGAGATAGTAGGGATAGGTGCCCCTTCACAGACCCTTCTAGGTCCACGAAACACCACGGACTCCGAGGCCGAAGCACACTTGTCAGGATCAAGGCTCATCACTGCACATTCTTAAATTTAAAAAAATAGGATAGAAAAATCTCTCGGCATTACTTAGGAAGATTCTTAGGAAGGACTCATCCCACGCTTTTTACAAGCGCGTTGATGACTAAAAAGGCCAATCTGAGATAGGCAAGTCCGGTTGCAGAAAGCACAGCAGAAAGTCTCCTTGGGTGATGTTGTTTCCAAGTTGCGGTTCTTTCTGCGTTGTTCACCCGTCCAGCATGACTTCTCAAAAGAGGCCGCAGCATTGTGGATAGTGCGTCTCCATGCCTCCCGATGTGAGGCCAGGGTGGACCATTGTTGGTGATCAATCTGGCCGAGCCTGAGGTGTTGTTTCAGGGAGTCCTTATATCTCTTTTTGGGGCGTCTCTCTTGCGAGTTCACCATAGAGCAGTATCTTTGGGAGGCAGTGGTCCTCCATCCTAGAAACGTGCCCTGCCCAGCACAGCTGTGTTCTCAGTAGCATGGCCTCAACGCTGGTGACCCCTGCTTGCTCAAGGACAGCAACATTCGTCACATAGTCGGTCCAGTGTACATTTAGGATTGTGCGAAGACAGCGCTGATGAGAGCGTTCGAGGAGTCGTAGGTGTTGGTGACAGGTGACCCATGTTTCAGACCCATAGATGGCATAGAGCAACCAAAGTCCTGAACCGCCTGCATGCAGGGTTGGGTCTGCGGCTTCCAGTGCATCTTTACACCTGCCATTTTGTCCCTCGCCTATCGCTACAGGGCTTTTTCGGAAGTTGGATGTGTCCTTCGAGCCTGTGCAATGGATTTTTCTGATGGAGAACAGCGTGCACAGAACTGGCCTCACCCTTTAAAGCAAAGGGTCGTCTGCCGGGGCCTAGCAAACGTGGACGGTGGCAGCGAGGCCCTCAGGTCATAGGTTTGGTTCGAGTTTCCTTCTCTTAGACGGTTGACCTTACAGGGATAGACGAGCACCATCTGCCCGGGTTTGAAATCAGAGTTCTCCTTCTCCTAGGATGGTTGCCAAAAGGCTAGAGAGCCCATCCTGCCCATTGACGCTCTTTGTCAGACCCTTCGGTTGTGGCCTGTCTGGCATGGGAGGCCCTACCAGTGGCTATTATGCCACCGCCAGCATCGCTCACAACTTCATCAGGGTACGCAAGCCTCCCCCCCCCCCCCTTGCAAATAAATAAATAAATAATGTTTGTGAATAGAACCCAACTTTTGGAAAACTGGAGGACAGATTCTAGGTGTCTTATAAATAAATAAATAAATAAATAAATAAATAAATAAATAAATAGAGAAGGGAAACTTTTGGAAAACTGGAGGACAGATTCTAGGGTGTTTTTCTGGAGAGGAAAACGGCCCTGCTCCCCTTTGTCTTCTCTCTACCAAAGAGATCCCAGGTTCCCTGTCTGGATGTAGCAACCCAGCCTCCAGTTCAGCCGGGGGGGGGGGGGGTCCGGTGCCACCCCGGGGGTCCCAATTGCTTTGGACCCAGTTGCCGTGGATACAGGTGGAGCGGATGGAGGGGCGGATGGGCCTGCATCTCCTACAGACAGTTTGCAGTGGGATGGCACCTGGCCTGAGGCTTATTCGGACGGAGAAGGTCAGGATGACTCAGATTCTGATAACGCATATGAAAGACCGGGAGGGCATGGTTCCCAGGAACGTATCTGGGAACCAGCGGGGCTGAGTTGATGGAAACCTAAGTGGAGGAAGCTTCTCAGGAAGATAGCGAGCCAGCTGCAGCTCGGCCTGGAAGGTGTTTTGATCGCAGGAAAAGCATTGAGTCTAACCGAAAGGAATGGAGACGAAGCCTAGAGCGGCATTGGTCTCACAAAGGGGGATTAAGTATACGTTCCTTGGGAACAGTTCCTCAGTTGGTCGGCCACTTCTGATCTGAAGGGAGTGAAGCGACCGAGATCCCTGAAGCCATCGTTTGGCTGCTTTGCCAAGTACCTTGCCTTGGGCCTTGTATTTCCATGGACTTTGCCTTGCTGTGTTCCTACGGATTCCCTTGCCTTGTTTGATTCCGCTTGGATTTTGTGGACCTTTGCTTTTGATCTATTCCACGCTTTTGGCTTTTTGAATTCTACTTGCTTTTTACTTTGGACTAATTGGACATTTTACCCTTTTCACGTGTTCTTAATTGCTTAATAAATAGTTAATTGATTATCGTCTGTGTGTGTGTGTGATTAAGGGGCCGGGCCTTGACCCAGCATTGTGACACTGGACAAAACACAATCTAGAGATGTCGATATTGTGCAAGAAAAGCAGAAGTTCCAACGAGGGGGAAAGTAGAGGTCAATGCCGTCATCCCACGAGGAAGTGTTCTTCGCAGAAGCTCTTTTGACAACGCGCCTGAATTCCTCGGAGGCCCATGAATTCTCCGTATCGAGGCGAAATGTCTTTATTAGGAAGTGACAACCTTTTCTTCCTCATTAGGCCCTCGCTTTCCTTTCAGGCACAGCTGCAAAATTTCCCTATGTTAATCTCATCTCAAGTCGCCACACTGCGTGAGACTTGACACCCATTCAAATAAGGTAAAAAAGTAGATAATATCTCAGGGTATGGGTGAAATAATGACATGGATATAGATATAGATATCCCCTGATGGTTCATTTCAGAATGAAGGAGGAATCCGTCAGAATGAGCTTGCTTTGTGTCTCATTTGGGAGACGCGGCGCCGCCATGCACGATTCGTGAGGTGCTCGGGATTTGCAAAGGTTTCAGCCACTCAGTCACTGGAAAATCAGGTTATATGGGCTTCCGACAACAATTCAGTGCGTTCCAGTTCACGTTGCAGAAAAATACGATATGATGACTTGAACAAGATAATGACATTGTACCCTACACTGTTGTGTTCTTTTCTAACAACTCTCCGAAGGCACAGCGGAAAAGCCAGGTTTTCAGGTGTTTTTTGAAGGTCTCCAGAGTGGGGGCTTTCCTAATCTCTCCAGGCAAGGAATTCCAGAGTCGGGGGGCCACAGAGGAGAAGGTCCTCTTCCTTGTACCCACCAGATGGGTCTGTGAGACTGGCAGGGGCGACAGGAGGGCCTTCTCCGAGGAGCAGAGGGTTCGAGCTGGTTCATGGAGGGAGATCCGGCCACGAAGGTAGGCGGGTCCCGAACCGTTTAGGGCTTTATAGGTGATCTTGAATTGGGACCGGAAAATAAACGGCAGCCAGTACAGTTCAGATATAAATTTTAAGGCCAGTGATTTTAATATACTTACATCTGATAACCTGCATTGTGTTTTATGTGTGACTTCTACCTGTATTATGTGTTTTTCTGTATCTGCCTAAGGCTTGTTAAGTGTAACAAAGGCAATTGATTGATTGACTTTTGTGGATTTGATTATTGATGCATTTGATTGGAATTTTTATTTATTTATTTATTTATTTATTTATTTATTTATTTATTTATGGTATTTGTACCCCGCAGCTTCTCACCCCCGCAGGGGGACTCAGCACGGCTTACCTTTGCAGCACTACAGGCCGCAACGCCACGATACAATTTCAAAATACACCATATGATCAACATCATTAAAAGCGTTAAAAACATTTAAAAACATTACATTAAAAATCACGACATACAACAATAATGGATTAAAGCCATCAAGCGGAACACATTGTCAGTCCAGTCAAATCCAAAGGTCCAATTTACATCTGCTGCCCAAAGGCCTGGTCCCAGAACCACAACTTTAGCTTTTTTTCAAAAAGCGAGGAGAGATGGAGTCGATCTTATTTCGTTTGGGAGTGCGCTCAATAGGCGAGGGGCCACCGCCGAGAAGGCGCTGTCTCTCGTCCCCACCAGCTGCATTTGCGATACAGATGATCTTAGGCTGCGAGATGGGACATAGAGGCAGATGTGTTCGGACAAGTAAGCTGGGCCAGAATCGTATAGAGCTTTATGGGTCAATACCAGCACTTTGAATTTGGCTCGGAGATGGACAGGCAACCAGGGGAGCTGACACAGCAGGGGGGTGGTATGCTCCCTGTATGTCGCCCCAGTTAGCATTCTGGCTGCCGCCCGTTGGACCAACTGTAGTTTCCGAATCGCTTTCAAAGGCAGCCCCACGTAGAGAGCGTTGCAGTAGTCTGTTTGGGATGTAACCAGAGCGTGGACCACCGTGGCCAAGTCAGACTTCCCAAGGTACGAGCGCAACTGGCGCACAAGTTTTAATTGTGCAAAAGCTCTCCCGGCTACCACTGAGACCTGGGGCTCCAGGCTCAGCGATGATTCTAGGATCACTCCCAGGCTGCGAACCTGCGTCTTCAGGGGGAGTGTAACCCCGTCCAGCACAGGCTGTAACCCTATGCCCTGTTCGGCCTTTCGACTGACCAGGAGGACCTCTGTCTTGTCTGGATTCAGTTTCAATTTGCTAGCCCTCATCCAGTCTGACACAGCGGCCAAGCACTGGTTCAAAGTCTGGACAGCCTCCTTGGTGACAGGTGGGAAGGAGAGAGAGACTTGGAAATGTTCTGTGTGGGACTCTTGAGGTTCGCCGGGGCAATGTGGTGGCCAACTTCTTCCATTTATGCTAGGGGACCTGGGAATTGCTGCAAAGAACATCTCTCTAGAAATCTCTAGATTCTCCAAATGCAGTTCTATGCTCAGCTTCCAAAGAACGTTGTCCATAGAGTCATACTGGAAGACCTAGAAATTGAGATTCACAGGCTCACCATTTGTCGATGAAAGCAGTGAGCAACACACACAACCCATTTTCTCAACCGATCCATATCTGGCGATCACGCCATTCGCCGTCAAGGAAAACGTATTGAGCTGAGATTACCATATTGCCTTGTACTTCCTTTCAATCTCTGTCCTGCCATCGTTGATCTAGGACTAATTCCGAGATTTCCTTTCATTTCCTTTCCAGACATAATCCCATGAAGGCATGGCGTCTGAGACACGTCTCCGCCTTTCTTGTTGATGTACATATGCTAAAAAGGCATCTATCAAAACGTGGAAAATATAAGCAGCACTCTCGTCCTTTTTTGATCTATATTTTATGAATTTTCCCCACACGTGACATTTGATGAAAATGGGCCTGTGGAGGAGAGAGGGAGGGAGGAAGCAAGAGGGTTCACAACGTGTACGTTCTCCATGAGTCAGATTAAGGCACTTAGCCATAGAAAAGCGTCCGTCTCCAAAGCCAATGGAGGGAAGACGGGCTCAAAGGGAAACTGCAGCATGGACTTTAGTTGTCTTCGAGTGGAAAATAAGCTTCTTTTCAGGTCAACTGCTCAAGCCATTCCAGCTTATGGGATTGGCCTTGTCACATTTCCAGAGATGGAAGAAAGATATTTCCCATTTTTTAAACTACTTGGGCTAATCCCACCAAGGGGGGGTTCTCTGGGGCAACTAAAGGTCGGTAGCAAAAATAGAGCTGAAATACCAGAGGAAAGCAGAGCTGAGGGACCGCCCGCCCAGCTTCTCTCCCCCCCCCCCCCCGAGGTTCTTCTACACCAGTGTTTCCCAACACTTTGTACATTTACCAAATCCTGGGGCACACCACCAACGAAAATGACACAAAATGACACTCTAACACAGTCATACATATAGTTAATATGTTTTTAAATGTATTTATACACTCAGTGTGAAACCTGGGCCTCTATCGATGAACACAACATAGATATCCTGGCACAAAACATACTAATACTAACCCATGGAGGGACCATCAGTCAAAAAATTGATTTTGTCATTTGGGAGTTGTAGTTGCTGGGAATTGTAGTTCATCCGCAATCAAAGAGCATCCTGAACTCTTGCAACAATGGAATTGAACCAAACTTGGCACACAGAATTCCCATGACCAACCATGGAAGGGATTGGTCAGCATGGACCTTGAGTTTTGGAGTTGTAGTTCACCTACATCCAGAGAGCACTCTGGACTCAAACAATGTTGGATCAGGACCAAACTTGGCATGAATACTCAATATGCCCAAATGTGAACACAGGTGGAATTTGGGAAAAATAGACATTGACATTTGGGAGTTACAATTTCTGGGATTTATCGTTAACACACAAACAAAGAGCATCCTGAACTCTTGCAACAATGGAATTGAACCAAACTTGGCACACAGAATTCCCATGACCAACCAAAAATACTGGAAGGGATTGGTGAGCATTGACCTTGAGTTTTGGAGTTGTAGTTCACCTACATCCAGAGAGCACTCTGGACTCAAACAATGTTGGATCAGGACCAAACTTGGCATGAATACTCAATATGCCCAAATGTGAACACAGGTGGAGTTTGCGGAAAATAGACCTTGACATTTGGGAGTTACAGTTTCTGGGATTTATAGTTAACACACAAACAAATATATAATGTAAAAACATGTGCTTTTTTCCGTAAACCTAACAGAACTAGGGGAAGCTGCTAAGAAGCACTACCAGAAAAACAAGAGGGAGCAACTATACGTGTTATTGTGGCAATTATATATAATAGTTCAACACGATGATACAGTACATTCAGAAGGCAAACCACTGGTATGGATCAATAAGCAAATTCCAAACATAAACAATCAATATATCAGTGGGGAATTCTCCATGAAGAACCCAAAAATGTGTTGTGAATTCTCATTGGCCGCATTTGCTGGAAGTTCTCAATTTAAAAAGCTGCCGAGATGCCCTTTTTCTGGAATTGGAAATACAATAGCTGGCGGCTCCCATATCCCCAAGGCACTGAACCCACTCTGGAATTAAGCCTGGATTTTCGAGGCGCTGTTCACTTTTTGCCATTTGCTACCAATTGACATCAACTAGTAGCAACCCTATGAATATTTATTTATATATGAGTAATTATTTTTAGAAATTGATTTTAAATTTCAATACCTCCATCTGAGAAACTATAGGCTGGAAAGAAAGAAAAAAATTAAAAAACCAGCAGGTTCCACTGACATTCCCCCCCCCCTCCCCCCAAAGTGTGAGTCAATTAGTTATCATCAATTAACTAAAATTAAAGAAAATTACTGGGCTTAAGGAATGAAAAATGAAATAACCTGGATGTATGGGGATCTGGGGCTTTGGGAAGGGAGGGAAAAAGTTTGACAAAAGGAAAGAGGAAGAAATGTCACTTCTAGTAAAGTAGGGCAACTGCTACTCTTCAAGCAAGTCTCGGTGTTTTCCGTCTGACCTTGCCGCCACTCCCCTCTGCTTTCCACCACTTTCTTTTTTCTTCATACGAACCTTCTTCTCACTCTTTTTTTCCCCCAAATGCCATCAGCTGGAATTTTGCTCCTCTATGGTTTATCCTTTAAGGAAGGATCATAGAGCCTTACATCTGGAAAGATCAAGAGACACCTAGTACAACCCCTTCTGCCGTACCAAAATCTATATATATATATAAAGAGAGCTGTCATCCTAAGTAGCCTATAGACAGCAAAACCACACAAGGCAGACACACCAAATCAGCCCACATACACACAAAACCCCACAAGGTATGTTTACCACCCAAAAAAATAAAATAAAAATTAAACAACATGACCAAAAATACAAAAACCAATGGACTACAACTCCCATGATCCCCCCCGCCGCCCCCCTTTCAGTTTAGAGTGTCAGAATGTTGGTGGTGCTGGCCAATTAGAGGCATTATGCAAATACTCCCTCAGCTAGAATGTAGAGGCTGGGAGCCACCCCCCTCTGGCAGTTTAGAGTGTTGGAATGTTTGTAGTGCTGGCCAATCAGAGGCGTTATGCAAATAATCCCACAGTGGCAACCAATCAGAAAGCTGGCACATATCCACATACATACAAACATTCACTTTGTTGTCCCAGGCCTGGGAATACAGTGGGACAGGACTACAATACAACAAAAGGAAGATGCAAGTCCCAACTCATCCTGAGCAAACGGCTAAAGGTCTCTTACTGTTATGAACAAGAGGCAAAATGGCCATCTGTCAAGAGTCCTTTGATGTGGGTAGAAGGGGTTAGCCACAGACTATGGCACAGCAATGCGTGCACGGGTCAGTTACTATACTGATAAAGTAATCACCCAAAAGATCCATCCAACCTGATAAAGGCCTCAAAAATGGAGAATTCATCACTCTCTAACACGTCTTATAACAAAGAATATATCCTAGATATTCAGTAGACTTTCTTGTAATGTCATTCTATTGGTTCATGTTCTAGTTCCTGGAGCAGCAGAAACAAGCTTGAAGGTTGGTGACCGGGACAGGAGAGGGATTCTGTTCGTGTACCGACCACCCCGCTGCACTACAGTCTCCCTACCTGAGCTAGCCGGAGTGGTCTGGGGCCTGGTGTTGGAGTCCCAACGGCTCATTGAGCTGGGGGACTGCCACAGAGTAGAAGGCAGGCCACTTTACTCACCGGCGGTAGGCTACCGGTGATCCCTTTGGGGCCTCCTAGTCTTCCTCCTTTTGATGGCAAGACGGTGCCTTTATAGGACTGTATTGTTTGCCGCTGTCGTATTGTTTTGTGTGTAAATTGTTTTATGTCAAGCTTGTGAACCGCTCCGAGCCCTCAGGGAGTGGTGGTAATAGAAGTTTGAATAAATAAATAAGTAAATAAATAAATAAATGTTCATGCCGAGTCCACTCTGTCAGGAGCGGCTCAGGGCTTCATGGCCGCTATGGCAACCATGGGCCTGTCCCAATGAGTATCGGGTCCCACCCACAGTGCTGGACACAAGTTGGATCTGGTTGTCTATCAGGGATGGGGTGAAGGGGGCAGGGTGGAGGAGCTGATTTGGGAAGGCCTTAACTCTATTCCCAGGGCCAAAGCTTGCCTTGTCCAATTCCTAAAGCCTTTTCTAGGCCCTGGGGACAGAAGAATATCTGTTAGCCTTCTCTTCTATGGGAATAGTTTTAGTCAGAAAGGTAGACAAAATCGTTTGGGGTACAGTGGCTTCTGGGTCCTCCTGGAGACTCCAGCGGCTTCAACACTGTGAAACTTTGAAAGAGTGGGAAATGAAGAAGAAATCCTATTTCTTGCTTGAAGTCCTCTTATTGTTCTGTTGTTTTATGTTGTGTTGAAATTCTGTAAACTGTACAAATCGAATAAATAATAAAATAAATAATACATAAATAAACCTTTCGGGAGGCGGGTGTGTGTGTGTGTGTGTGTGTGCCGTGGCTCGACAACAGTTTCATCATAAGTTGGTGAAACCTGCTCGACGCCTTTCTCATAAGGTTTGGTTTCCAGAATACGAATAAAATGGGAAAATAGTTTCCAGCCAAGACATGAAGCCTGGCAAAGCATTTGGAAGTGGGTAGGGAGGAAGCTCACATGCGGATACAGGACATTGGTCCAAAGAGCTTTGCCATTGATGATCCTCACTTTCCATACCAAACGTCATCTCTCTCCAAATGGATCTGTTCACATCTCCGCTGACTCAGACACTGAATTCGATTGTTTCTGTGCTTTATTCAAGAGAAATGTTATCCGATTCCTGCTTAAAACAAAGTCCTCTCGGCTGGAAAAACACCCACAGGGTATGTACGGGGTACCAGGATAATATTTTTGTGAGGCTACAGTGGCGAAAGCTAATAAGCCGTATGGCTATAACAGCAACCTTGAAATGCTCTCGCTTTCAGATAGCTCCGGATGTGCATTCGAGCTTAAATGCACATCCGGAGAATGAATTAAACTAATTGAATTAGAGTGAATCCGTTCATTTAGAATAACTGCTCCTTTCAGGCCCGTAGCCAGGATTTTGATTCGCCGGGGGCTGAGTCTGAGTGAGAGAGGGTCTACGCTAGCAAACCTTTTGTATCGTTATTCCAATAATCCCCCCATGCATATGGGATATATTGAGCATGGTGATCAGATCATGATATGAATAAACATAACAGTTTAAATAATGTACCAGTAATTTATTTATCGCAGACCACCCTGAGAATTGGGGGAGGGGTTGAAACCTCTCAAGCCCCCCGCCACATGCCGGACTCCTTTTTAAAGCAGGTGTGCCAACCATCTGATAGGCAACATTCAAAATAACACGGGACCACGACTGCTCTACAGTGACTTCTGTACCTTTGTCCCAAAATACATAACAACTGCTTCTTGGCAGAGAGTTGGACTGGGTGGCCCACGAGGTCTCTTCTAACGGTATGGTTCTATGGTTCTAACCAGTAACTGGGTACATCGCATTGCACAATCTCTCGGCATTATTTTGCGAACCAAGATTCTTAGGAAGGACTCACCCCACGCTTTTTACAAGCGCGTTGATGACTAAAAAGGCCAATCTGAGATAGACACGTTCGGTTGCAGAAAGCACAGCAGAAAGTCTCCTTGGGTGATGTTGCTTCCAAGTTGCGGTTCTTTCTGCGTTGTCGTTTCTCTTCGAGACCCGTTCGGCGTGTCTTCTCAAAAGAGGCCGCACCATTGTGGATAGTGCGTCTCCATGCCTCCCGATGTGAGGCCAGGGTGGACCATTGTTGGTGATCAATCTGGCCGAGCCTGAGATGTTGTTTCAGGGAGTCCTTGTATCTCTTTTGGGGGGCGCCTCTCTTGCGCTGACCCGTGGCGAGTTCACCGTAGAGTAGTATCTTTGGGAGGCGGTGGTCCTCCATCCTAGAGACCATGTGCCCTGCCCAGCGCAGCTGTGTTCTCAATAGCATGGCCTCAACGCTGGTGATCCCTGCTTGCTCAAGGACAGCAACATTAGTCACATAGTCGGTCCAGTGTATATTTAGGATTGTGCAAAGACAGTGCTGATGAAAGCGTTCGAGGAGTCGTAGGTGTTGGTGATAGGTGACCCATGTTTCAGACCCACAGAGGAGAACAGACAGTACGATAGCTCTGTACACAATGATTTTGGTGCTTTGCCTCAGGTGCTTGTTGCTCCAGACTCTTTTGTGAAGCCTTCCAAATAAACTCTATGCCTTTGCAAATCTGTGATCTATTTCTTTGTCAATCTTGGCGTCTGAAGAGATGATGCTTCCCAGGAAGGTGAACTGCTGAACAGACTTAAGCACAGATGTGCCTATGCTGATGTGGTGGTGGTGGTGTTCTTCCTGTGGTGCGGGCTGGTAGAGAACTTCCCTTTTCTTCAGGCTGACTTCCAGCCCAAACAGCTCTGCAGCTGCTGCAAAACAGGATGTGAGGCGCTGCAGAACTGCTTCTGAATGGGCTACAAGGGCAGCAGCATTAGCAAAAAGCAGCTCATGGTTGTGACCCTTCAGTTGTGAGCAGGGGCGGTCTAAGGTAATTTTAAATGGTAGGCGAACATTATTTTGGTCCCCCCCCAAAACATTATTTTGCCCCCCCATGTAAAACAAATATACAATTATAATATCACAATACCATTAGTAGTATTATATTGTATCAATGTATATACAATATATTATACCATACTCATACTATATTATATCATAATTATATTGTACTACATTACAATATAATTATATTATAATATATTGACATTATAATACAACATTCTATTATATTATTATTATACAATAATAAATAAAATTATTTATTTAAATAAAATTATCCTCTACTAAATATTTTCATTACTCCTATAAAACTCAAATAACCCAAAATAAAGTAAAATAAAATATTATATATTACTATTTTGTACAATACCACTATACTGCAATATTGTTTGTAATATTACATGTAATATAAAATTGCACTTCCTTCACTGATTATTTTCTCCTTCCCTGCAAACGCGCGCGCGGCGGAGACAAAAGGAGAAGGGAAGCACTCCCTGCCTGCCCGATAGGGAGTGCTTTGCTTACAGTCTTCTGCGCAAGGGAGCTACTGGGCATGCGCGCATGCCTAGAAGCGGCGTCGGAACACACAAGGCCGGGGCCCAAAAGCTGCCTGAGGAACATTGGCAGGGCCAGGATGGTGCCCCATGCAGCCAGGATGGCGCCCCGTTCCCAGATGGCGCCCTAGGCGGCCGCCTACTTGGCCTACCTTGTAGGACCGCCCCTGGTTGTGAGCTGTCTGGTACGGGAGGCCCTACCGGTGGCTATTATGCTACGGCCAGCATAGCTCACAACTTCATTAGGGTACGCAAGCCTCTCCCCCACTGCAAAGGGGCGCCAATGGAGAGGGCATCGCATTGCACAATCATTGCAGTTTGATTTCACTCCCTCCCACCCTTGAGAGTTTGTCTCCCTGGAAGACGAAGGAGATGTAGATGCACAATAGGCAGCAGTTGAATCCTTTTTCAGTTCAACAGCAGGAAGGAGAGGATAAGGAAACCCACGCAGGCACAGGCACACACACGAAGACTGGTCCCAAAGAAAGGCAATTATTTTGGCACCTGGCTCAGGCAATCCCTTATAGATAAAGCAACAGGCTCAGTTTGGAGCACCAAGGTGAACGCAGCCGCAAGACACAATCCTGACATGTAACCGTCGGCTGAGCTGGTTGTTTTTATACATGGAGAGTTTTCCAAGACAACTTGAGAAGCTTGTATTTGGCTTCAGCTCATCTCTTAACCCAGCCCTTGAAAGTACTTAATTGAGAATACCATTGGACTGTCCTAATAACTCTGCTAGCACTCCTTTGGATTCCCTTCTGATTCATGGCATTTGACCTTGCACATTTTGAGACTTGGAGGTCACATGGTCCCTTGGCGGCTGCTTTTGGCACTTTGAACTATGGCTCGGGATTGAGAGCAGGTCAATGGCTCCATCCCAGGGACCCCTCCGATTTGTACTCTGATGGTGATGTATGGATCTACAAGTCTGGAACTCTCTGTCACAGAGCTCTAAGCCCCTCACCAAACTATATATCCCAGTGGATGGGAGACTGGCTGACAAAGTGACCTCAAAGTGCTATTTGGAAAACACAAACATGGAATGGCAGTGGAGTAAAGCCTGAGAGATGACACAGATGGAGTATATATGGTTAAAGCAAGAAAACCATAATGAAAAACACACATATTGGAATGCAAACCACCGGCACCACCCGTGCTCTCCACGTGCTGCGTCCACATGCCTTTCATTCTGAAGTGGTTGAGTCTCCAGGGAAAGAGGAATGTATTTCATGGGAATGCACATTCTTCCAAACGTAGGGCTGCTCCTTGGAGAAGGCGATAATGATAGAGTGATAACCCACGGAACAAGACCTAGAGATGAGAAGGAAGGGCTCTTTTGAGAGTCTTCCTCTCTCTCTTTTCATGAGATGTCCCGGCAATCCCGCCCAACTACCGCCCAGTGTCGAATTTACCCTACCTGGGCAAGGTGGTTGAAAGGGCAGCAATGGAGCAGCTGCAGGCTTTCCTAGATGACGCAACTTGGCTAGACCCCTTCCATTCGGGGCATGGGACTAAGACGGTCCTGGTCTCCATCACAGACCAGCTGCGCTGCCACCTGGACCAAAGCGGATCGGCGCTGCTCGTGTTATTGGACCTCACGGCAGCGTTTGATACTGTCAATTACGATCTCTTGACCCACCGCCTTGCCGGGGCTGGGGTAAGGGGGACGGCTTTAAATTGGCTGTCCTCCTTCCTCCGGAACCAGACACAGTGAGTGAGGAGGGGCGAGGTGGTCTCCGGGGGCTCCCCCCTAATTTGTGGGGTTCCCCAGGGGGCCATCCTTTCCCCTCTATTATTTAACATCTGCATGCGACCACTTGCCCAGCTGGTGAGCAGCTTTGGGCTTGAGTCTCATCAGTAAGCTGATAACACTCAGCTCATCCTGAGGATGGAGGGCCAGCCTGACTCTGTACCCGATAATTTCCATCTTTGCCTTGAAGCCGTCACTGGATGTCTGCGAGCCAGTAGGTTGAAGGTGAATCCAGCGAAGACGGAGATCCTCTGGCTGGGTCGCCCGGGCGGTGGGGAACTTCAGCTTCCAACCCTGGGCAGTGTGGCTCTATGCCTGTTGCCTTCAGTAAAAAGCCTCGGAGTCCATCTGGACACTCGGCTCTCCATGGAGACTCAGGTCTCCATGGTCAGCTGAGTTGCGTTTTTCCACCTCCACCAGGCTCGGAAGCTGGCCCCCTACCTGTCCCGATGTGATCTGGCCACGGTGATCCAAGCAACGGTCATCTCAAGATTAGACTACTGTAATGCTCTTTACATTGGCCTACCTCTGTCGGTGACCCGGAAACTTAAGCTAGTGCAGTACGCTGCAGCCCGTGTGCTCACAGGCACTCCTGTGGGCCACTGCATGACACCTGTATTGTAGGAACTGAACTGGCTTCCTATTGAATTCCGGATCACCTTCGAAGTGTTAGTCCTGACTTTCAAGGCCTTGTATGGTCTGGGGCCAGTGTACCTGAGGGACCGCCTTACCCCGTACTGTCCCATGAGATCACTGAGATCTGAAGATCAGGATCTTCTCCTTATCCCAAGTGCCAAAGCCTATCGTCTCACGTCGAAGAGAAGAAGGGCATTCTCCATCATTGCCCCCACGCTTTGGAATGTCAGGTCACTTCGCGATCTTCTGGCTTTCCGGAAAACCTGTAAGACCTGGCTATTTCGGCAGGCCTTCAATGTTGGGTCAGTCTAGTCACATATGTTAGTTTAGTTAATACTGTTGTTTTAACGTAATATTTTAATGTTTTATTGCTATCGTGTTTTTAGTGCTTAACCTTACTGTTGTTTGCTTCTCTTGGATTGTAAGCCGCCCCGAACCGCCCGGGAGTGGCGGCTAAGAAGTAGAACAAATAAATAAATAAATAAATAAATAAATAAATAAATAAATAAATAAATAAATTGTGATGGCAGGAGAGAAACACCGCTCGGCCGCCGTTGCCAGGTTTCCAGAGTCCACTTCGAAGCAGCTGCATTAATTCTCCTCTGTGCTTCGGCGGATGCGATGGCGACTTAATTGGGTTGATTTTCTAATTAAGAAACTACTTAAGACTTGCCGGCAGCAGCGCTCTAAGTTTGTTCTTGGATTAAGCGGTGTGGCCATAAAGATGGCAATCTCCCAGCACCACAGCAGGACCCATTGATAGAATTGCACACGTTCTGATGCGAGTCTATGCCGCCTCTCCCTGTTTTCCACCAACTAAGACCAAGTCATTTTACTGGACCTTAAATGAGCACAGCACGGCTTTACATACAGAGATAGCGTTAGGTGCTGGGTTGGGGAATGGAGGGAGAGGGAGGGAGAGAGAAGAGGGAAACTGTTTGCAATACCTAATTTTGGTGCCCAAAGGGACTTATCATTTTCATATTTTAAATCTAAATGCATTTTCATTATTTTGTGTTTTCGTAGCAATCAGTTCACATTATGAGAATAGGGCAGCATAATTATGGAAATTAAGTACAGATTTCATTTGAATGAACTCATCAGATGGAATTGCAGCCTTTCTAGATTGGTCGTCTGGCTTTATGTCAGACGATTTGCATAAAACATTTAGCTTAATGAGAAGTAAACAACAAGACTGTGGAATGTATTAACCCAAGGGGGGGGGGGGGGGTTGACATGGAAGAAATATGGCTCTTGTGGATCTTTCCTCCCCTTTTCTTTCCTTTCTTGCGGTGCTCTCAGTGGGAAGGAGACAGGGGCCAACCCTGAAAGCAAATGGGCTTTCTCATGGATCATGATTCTTCATGGTCGGTCCTTTTGCCCTCATGGACTTTCAAAGACCAAGCCCTTTTCCAGGTATGGTTCACCTGTGGTTAGCCAGAAGCAATGTGTATCAGAATCGTGTTTTTAAGGGTTGGTGGCCAGTTCTTACGTCTCTGGTCCTGTATTGCCTAGGGACTTGCTTCCTCAAAACTCAGCTCATTTCAATAGTCCCAAGATAAGGAGGCATTCCTCTACAATCCCCAGGGGTCTCCAAAGGACCTTCAATATTAAAGGTTTCAAGAATTCACTTTTCCAGTCTCTTTTCCCCAGGCCCGGATTAACGTCTTTTGGCGCCCTAGGCCAAAAGACGCCCCGCCCCCAGGGGGGGGCTTCCGTCCGCCTCCTCCAGTGACCGGAAGTTGGTTGCGGGAGGAGGAGGAGGTGACAGAAGCCGCACGGCGCCGGCACTGGCCATGCGACTTCCGTCCACCTCCTCCTCGCGCCCTCCTTCCGGTCGCGGGAGGAGGAGGCAGACGGAAACCCCGGGGCCGGGGCCGGGCGGCTTCCGTCGCCTTCTCATCCCGCGACCGAAAGGAGGGCGCGAGGAGGAGGAGGTGGGCGGAAGTTGCACGGCACCGGCACCAGCCGTGCGGCTTCCGCCCGCCTCCTCCTCATGCCCTCCTTCCGGTCATGGGAGAAGGAGGCGGACCGAAGCCCCGGGGCCGGGGCCATGCGGCTTCCGTCGCCTCCTCCTCCCATGACCGAAAGGCGGGCAAGAGGAGGAGGAAGGGAAGTCCCGCCGAAAGCGAGGAGCCGAGGAGCCTTCTAACCAAGGTGAAAGAAGAAAGTGCAAAAGCTGGGTTGCAGTTAAACATAAAAAAAAACCCCAAGATTATGGCATCCAGACTGATTGATAACCGGCTAATAGAGGGAGAAAACGTGGAGTCTGTGACAGACTTTGTATTTCTAGGCGCAAAGATGAGTGCAGACGCAGACCAAGGCCAGGAAATCAGAAGGCGTTTCCTTTTTGGGAGGAGAGCAAGGGCCAATCTCGATAAAATAGTCAAGAGTAGAAACGTCACACTGGCAACCAGTGTTGGGGTACAGAGACGGCAGTGGCTGAGTCCAGGAGTTAAAAGATAACAAAAGTTTATTTAAACATCAAATGGATGTTGGAATAACAAAAAATAGCCTATCTTCAGCTGTAAAAACCCCAATAATCCCAGGAAACCCAAAACCAAAAATGCTGAGAAGAAAAGAACTCAAAAACAAACAGCAGACGTCCTTCTGCGCCGTTCAGTCAAAGGGATGTCCATAAGGCCTAGTCCAACATCAATCCGGGGGTCATAGGGCAGGAGAAAAGCAGACAGAAAAGGAGGAGACGTTCTAGAGTCAACAGGAGCTGAGTATACAGAAAACACGTAATTCACAGCCCCCATAAAACACAGCATATTCCTCCCTCCATGTAATACTATACCAAACACTCTGTAGCAGGAAACTCACAGCAGTCACAGTGAAGGTCAAAAGGTACACAGCAGCAGCTAAACACAAAAAGCAGACATGAATCCCAAAACCCCCCACCTTTTCCCAATATCAGCTAGAGCTGCCATAGCAGCTCTCCCAAGGAACAAAGTGGATAAAGAACCCAATAACTCACGAGTAATATGGAAACCAGGAACCAAGACACAGGAACACGGGATACACGAACCAGAATAACAACTCCTTGACCACCATGAGGGTCAAGCCAAATACTTCTTATATAGCACTATCAATCAGATTCATCAGAGAACCCGCCCTGCTCCAAAGCAGCAGCATTCCCATTCCCTGCAGCTGTTGTACCATGTCCAGATCTCCAACCCAGCCACAGCTCTTCTTGGCTTAAAGGGCCCCACTCAGTTTCTGAATGAGAAGATGGCCAGTCCTGATCCGTCTGGAACCCCAGAAATGTACTGTCCCCCGCATTGCATACATCTCTTACTTCCTGCACCAATGCTGAATCTAGGTCTGTATCACTTTCTTCTGACTGTAATTCTGCATTCCCTGTAAAACCTTCAAAGGAGCCAGACTTAGAAGGCTCCCTAAGTAGATGCTGAATCTTCCTCCTCTGTTCTCTGTCTGAGTCAAGGCTTGAGGCACTAGCCACTCTCTTTACCCCAGATGTAGGAGCCTGGTCATCCAGAGCCGCGCCCCAAACTGAGCTACTGCTTGATGTTACTGCCTCAGCACCTTCCTCCATGCTACTACCTGTAGTAACTGGAGGCTCATTTACAACAACCAGGATCGGACCTAGGTAATTTTAAATGGTAAGCTAACAGTATTTTGGCGCCCTCCAACCAAACACTGATATATACATATATATATATATATATATATATATATATATATATATATATATAGGCATAGACAAATTTGGGCCCTCCAGGTATTTTGGACTTCCTACTGGCTGTTTGGAATTGTGGGAGTTCACGGAGGGGGGTTCTCCCTGAGCCACGGATTGCAACCGAGTAGGAGGAGGAGCAGCAGCGGCCCTGAAGTAGACGGAGACGGGTGGGTGTCTCTCTATCTCCAGGGAGCCCCCCCCTGAAGGAAGGAAGGGAGGCCCCCCAGGCCTCTCCCCACTACTCTTCCTCCCTGGAGCACGGGGATCCTAATCAGCCCCGGCAGATGGCCACCCCACCACGGCCTCCAAGACCCCGGGCGAGGAAGGAAGGAAGGAAAGGTAGGCATGGCTTGGGCGCCACCCTCCCTTCCCGGATCCCAAACAACAACTTTCAGTGCCGGTAGTAGAGGGGGCGTAATTCCAAAGTGTGGCCTAGGGTGCAAAAAGGTGTTAATCCGGGCCTGACTCACTGCTGATGATTTTGTCACTTTGCTCTAAAGCAAAAAATTGGAAATGCTTATTCTGACCCTCTGCTCATTTCCAACGTATAGAATGCCTTCCTTCTTCTATGTGTTGAGCTTTCTTTCCCTCTCTTATTAGAAGCGCCACCTGAAATCCTAATGGCTTCAAACTCTCCTGCGTGCTCTCTTGATCCGGTTCCTTTTCATTTCCTAATTACCGTTGCTCCTGCCATTCCCCCCCCCCCTTTCTTCTCCGTATTATTAGGCCTTGTCCTTTTCGATGCCTTCGTTTCCTTCTGAATTTAAGCATGGAAGCATTCCATTTGATCCACCTTCTCTTTTTAATTATCACCTTCTTTCACGGCCGCCTTCCCTCTGAACCTTTTGGGATGTGATCCTTCTGTTCGTCACCTTGACTTTCTTCCTTCCTCCTACTTCTGTAATGGATCTGTCTCCGTTTGGATTTCACCCTTTGCACTCTCTAAAGGTAAAAGGCAAAAGGCTCACCGTCACTTGAATCGTAAGGAGAGAAGGGGAAATTATTATAATAATAATTATTATTATTATGATCCTTGATCGCTCTGAAGCCTTTGAGACCATTGACCAGACTGTTTGGTTGGGTTCACTTTCAAGACCGGGAAGTGGCGCAGCTCAGGCCCGGATTGCCCATAAGGCCACCCTAGGCCATGGCCTAGGGCGGCACCTTTGGGGGGGCAGCAGATCCGGACCCCCCAAAAAAGTTCTTAATTTTTTTAAAATCGAATTTTTAATTTTAAAAATTCAAAAAAAATTCAGGAAAAAGTGCGCGTGTGTGCGTTGGCGGAAGTGCCCCCTCCCTGTTGCTCGCGCCGGCCCCGCCCCTCTTTTTTAAGTCAGTGAAGGAAAAGGGGCAGGGCCCACGCGAGCAGCGGGGAGGGGGCCTAGGACTTCCCTCCACCCTCCCTCTCCTGACGGAGGGGAAGTCCCGGCGCCGAATGACTGAAGAAAGAGGGGCAGAGGGCGTCCCGGCGGCCGCCCCCCCCCCTCCTGATCAATGACTGAAGAAAGAGGGCTTCAATGACTGAAGGGGGCTGGCGTGAGCAGCGAGGAGGGGGCCTAGGACTTCCCTCCGCCCCCTCCTGACGCAAGGAGAGGAGGGGGCGGAGGGAAGTCCCGGCGCCGCCCGCTCCTTGCTGCTCGCACCGGCTCCGCCCCTCTTCCTTCAATGACTGAAGGAAGAGGGGCGGGGCCAGCGTAAGCAGCGAGGAGGGGGCCTAGGACTTCCCTCCGCCTCCTCCTGACGCGAGAGAGAGGAGGGGCAGAGGGAAGTCCCAACGCCACCCCCTCCTCGCTGCTCTCGCCGGCCCCGCCCCGCAAGCATCCCCCCCGCAAAGCAGCCCCGCCCCGGAGCAGGGGCGGCGCTTCAAGAGTGTGGCCTAGGGCACCACAATCGCGTAATCCGGGCCTGGCGCAGCTGGCTACGTGTCAGCTGCATAAGATCTCTCTGACCTGTAGGTCATGAGTTCGAGGCCTGCCCGGGTCGGGGTCGGTGCCCGACCTTAAGTGTAGCCTGCTGTCGACCTTCGCAGCCCGAAAGACAGTTCATTTGTCAAGTAGGAGATAAAGGTCCCACATTAAGTGAGGAGGCGAATTTTGACTGATTTATGAGGCCATTAAAGAACTCCAGGAAACGCTGAAAGTAATGCGGAAGAACAACAAGGGAAGCTGGGAAAAGCTGAGAGAGAAGAGGGGTGCGTCAGCTCCCCCTGGTGGCCAGAAGTTTGTCAGAAGTTTGCCAGAAAATTGCCTCTTTCTTCGTCTCTGTTTGTCAATATGCGTATGTGTTGAACTGCAGGGATTGTCTGCAAGTATATGCACTGTAATACCGCTCTGAGTCCCCTTCGGGGTGAGAAGAATGGAATATAAATCAAGTAAATAAAATAAATAAGACAGGCTTTACTGAGTCAGCTCTCAGCGGCTTCACAACTTCCCTTTCGGTCAACCATTTAATACAGTAACTGTAATAATCATAATAGTCTCTCTCGGCATTACTTCGCGAACGAAGATTCTTAGGAAGGACTCATCCCACGCTTTTTACAAGCGCGTTGATGACTAAAAAGGCCAAGCTGAGATAGGCAAGTTCGGTTGCAGAAAGCACAGCAGAAAGTCTCCTTGCGTGATGTTGTTTCCAAGTTGCGGTTCTTTCTGCGTTGTCGAGACCCGTTCGGTGTGCCTTCTCGAAAGAGGCCGCAGCATTGTGGAGAGTGCGTCTCCACGCCTCCCGATGTGAGGCCAGGGTGGACCATTGTTGGTGATCAATCTGGCCGAGCCTGAGATGTTGTTTCAGGGAGTCCTTATATCTCTTTTTGGGGGCGCCTCTCTTGCGCTGACCTGTGGCGAGTTCACCATAGAGTAGTATCTTTGGGAGGCGATGGTCCTCCATCCTAAAGACGCGCCCTGCCCAGCGCAGCTGTGTTCTCAATAGCATGGCCTCAACGCTGGTGATTCCTGCTTGCTCAAGGACAGCAACATTCATCACATAGTCGGTCCAGTGTACAGTATTTTAGTATATTTTGTGCGAAGACAGAGCTGATGAAAGCGTTCGAGGAGTCTTAGGTGCTGGCGATAGGTGACCCATGTTACAGACCCATAGAGGAGAATAGACAGTACGATAGCTCTGTCCACACTGATTGTGGTGCTTTGCCTCAGGTGCTTGTTGCTCCAGACTCTTTTGTGAAGCCTTCCGAATGCACTCTATGCCTTTGCTAACCTGTGATCTATCTCTTTGTCAATCTTGGCATCTGAAGAGATGATGCTTCCCAGGGAGGTGAACTGCTGGACGGACTTAAGCACAAATGTGCCTATGCTGATGTGGGGATGGTGGCGTTCTTCCTGTGGTGCGGGCTGGTAGAGGACTTCCGTTTCCTTCAGGCTGACTTCCAGCCCAAACAGCTCTGCAGCTGCTGCAAAGCAGGATGTGAGGCGCTCCAGGGCTGCTTCTGAATATATCACAGGAATGAGCCAATTGGGTTAATTGACCTTTCTGTCTTGTGTTGTCATTCCATCATTGTAAAGTGCAGCCAATCATGGCGTAGCAGAGTGGTTGGTGTGGTGATAGGAACATCCCGGCTGCTGCTTCCCTGTCCTTTAAGAGTTTTCCGCTAAGTCCTCCTTGTGCACCAAAACATTCATTACAAAGACACCCAACCCTGTGTTGCCGCTCACCTCTAATTTTAATTTCCCCGAAAATCAAATTACGGAAAGCCTCTGATCTTTGTGCCATTGATCAACCACTCAGTGTTCCCTCGGGGGCGCACGCTTGAACTTCCATTCTCTCTTCCGTTTTGTCTAGCCTTCTTTTCTATGAGGATAATAACTCCGCTTCCCTAAGCTTATTCCTGCGCGGTGCCCTACATTCTTCTAATTATTCCTCTGGCCACCTCCAGATCTTTTCCCTTTCAGTGGGTTCAAAAAAAAAAAGAGAGAGAACTTTAAAAACGAACCTGAACTAGCAATAACAAGGGATTTAATCCGACGAGTGAGGGACGCGTGGGCGGATTGTTGAATGCGTTTGCATCTGAAGTCCTTTTGCCGCTTATGGAGACGTTGAAAAGGACCCGTTGATTGCGTCTCTTAATAATTACCACGTATGGAGAGGGCAGGCGTCGCTGGTGTTATTGAATTATAAGAACACTGTATTGTAGAAATAAGGAGGTACTCTGCCTGCGTGCAACACGCTCGGAGGGATTTAAAACACTGCCCTCTAGGACAGTGTTTCCCAACCAGTGTGCCGTGGCACACTAGTGTGCCGTGAGCGATCCTCAGGTGTGCCGTGGGAAATGGGAACCTCCAATCCCCTTTCTTCCCCTCCTGCCGAACACTTTTTCTTCTCCACTCAGACTCCCTTCTTCCCAGCCTCGCTCTGCTCGCTTTGCCTCGCTTTGCTCGGGGGTGAGTCTCCCCTCCCCCCTCCCCTCCTGAACACGCTCACGCTGCCCCCTCAGAACAAAATGGCGGCTCTTCTTGTGACTCGAGGCTGGGTACAACATGGTTAAAGGAGACATATAAAATGCTACTGAGAGAAGCCAGTAAGAAAACTACCCCTCCCGAAGGAGGAGATGCCGTGTATACCACGCCCGGATTAACACCTTTTTGCGCCCTAGGCCACACTTTGGAATTACGCCCCCTTTAAGCCAACCTCTACCACACACCCCTCCCCCACATCCTTTCATCCGCTCGTCCCCCTTAGGGCCCCGCATCCATCTCTCCCAGTGTGGCCCCACGAGGTCCGCCACAGGAGTTTCCCTCTTGGCAGGCACTATGGATGCAGGCGTGGGGGGAGGAGCCTTCTCCCCGATGCCGGGGCTTGAGGCACTTGGCTCCTACCCGGTATCGGGGATTGCGCATGCGTTGTAGTCAGCAGTTTACCAATGCCGCGCTTCATCCCCGATACCGGGGCTTGTCGCGTTGGGCTTTTCTCCTGTACTGGGGTTTGCGCATGTCCCGTAGCCAGCAGTAGTGCTTCTCTCTCCAGTAATGAGGAGTCTCCTCATTGTGTTGGAGGAGGAATACCAGCTTTCATGGTGTCAGGGCATGCGCAGACTCCACAATGGAGTTTCCTGTACTTGCACGGAAGGAGCCAGCAAGTGGATGCTGTCGGCATCGAGGGAGTTAATTGTTCCTCCTGTTGACGTCGACGCCAGTGTCGAGAGCCCCTGCATACGCCGTTGCGCAACAATAGCAGAGACAGGAGCTGGTATTCAGGAAGGGGCAGGGGCGCCGCCGAAAAGGAGGACCTCCGGTATCCTTCCTTCCTCATCTCCATGCGCGTTGTGTTTTTATTTGTTTCAACACTTTTTTGGTCCGTGATCTGCACACCCCCCCCTCGGCTTGCACCCCTAGGCCATGGCCTAGGTTGGCATTATGGGTAATCCTGGCCTGGCGTATGCTTCATGTAATCTGGCTAGAGATAGTCGAACCAGGAATATAATAATATCCTATCACATGTGAACTTTGTGTGTTGAAAGATATAGAGCCAATCAGGTTGTGCGTGATCAGAGGATGTATCCAACCTAGTTGAAGCGTGGATGTGATAAGGGGTGTGAGGTAATTAGGTAAAGAGTATGAAAGTTTGTGTTGGTTTGGTTTTTTTACTGCGCCATTGGCACAGCAGTCTTTTGAGCGCTTTTGGAAGTGCTGATTGTCCATCTCATGCTGATCAGCTTGAAATAAAGAGCCTTGTTTGGATTTATTGGTTCTTCTGACCTTGTGGGCTCCGCAACCCTAAACCCATCTTCCCTTTGTTTCCAACCTTTTTGAGCACAAAATCCTGGGGCACACCACCAACCAAACTGACACAAAATGACACTCTAACACAGTCATACATCTAGTTCGGGCCTGTCCAACAGGCGGCCCACAGGCCGTACACGGCCCACCAGCCCCTTGCCTGTGGCCCGCTCAGCTTTTTAATAAAAAATAAAAATAGAAAATTAAATTAAATAATAATAAAAAATTACCCAGTTCCGGGTTCCGGAGGAAGTATCGCGAGACTACGCCAGCCACACGGGATTTCGATCTCAACGCAGGTGTGATCTCATGTTGAGATCGAAATCCCGTGTAGCTGGCGTAGTCTCGCGATACAGTCGCCGAAATCTCGTACAAGGCCAAGGCGAGGCCTGCGAGGAGCTCCGCCTGGGCCTGCTCCAGCTCCTGGCCGCCCTGCTCGGCGCCTGCGAGGGCCCGGCCCTGGTTCCCTTCCTGCCCGAGGCCTCCGCCACCTTCCGCGCCGGCCTCCGGGACCCCTTCCCGCCCGCACAGAAGCAGGCCTGCGACGCCATCACCGCCTCTGCCTGCGCCTCCCCAGGTAATGAACCCACAGCCTCAGGGGTTGGGAGGGTTCCCCCAGGCAGGAAGCATTAATTATATTTTATTAATGTATGTATATTCCCTCCCTCCATCCGTATCCCTTTCTGATATTATTATATTTTATTAATGTATGTATATTCCCTCCCTCCATCCATATCCCTTTCTGATATTATTATATTTTATTAATGTATGTATACATCACTGATCACCTGGGGCGGAGCCGGGGGAGGGGGCGGAGCCAGGGGAGGGGTGGAACTGGGGGCGGAGCCAGGGAGGGGCGGAGCCGGGGAAGGGGCGGAGCTGGGGGCGGAGACAGGCCCTTCGGCCCCCCAGGTGATCAGTGACCGGAATTCCGGCCCTTGGGACGGTAGAAGATGGACAGCCCTGATCTAGTTAATATGTTTTTAAATGTATTTATACACTCAGTGTGAAACCTGGGCCTGTTTCGATGAACACAACATAGATATCCTGGCAGGAATGGCAGAAAGACACACACGAAGGTCTTGCTCAACAGCTGGGAGTTATAGTACACCCGCAATCAAAGAGCATTCTGAACACCACCAATGATGGAATGGAATCAAACTTCCCACATAGAACTCCCATAACCAAGAAAAAATACTATAAGAGTTTGGTGGGCATTGACCTTGAGTTTTGGAGTTGTAGTTCACCTATATTCAGAGAGCACTGTGGATTGAAACAATGTTGGATCAGGACCAAACTTGGCATGGATATTCAATATGCCCAAATGTGAACACAGATGGAGTTTGGGGGGAAATAGACCTTGACATTTGGGAGTTACAGTTTCTGGGATTTATAGTTAATACACAATCAAAGAGCATCCTGAACTCTTGCAACAATGGAATTGAACCAAACTTGGCATATTGCACTCTCAATTTTCCACGGCACACCTGATGATCGCTCGTGGCACACTAGTGTGCCACGGCACACTGGTTGGGAAACACTGCCTTACACTATGGAAATGCAAATACCAAAATACACACAACAAAAAGCAGCACCAATAAAATGCACAATTAAAACTTGACTGGGAATAGCACAAAATCCTTGGCGATGCCAACTGGAAGGCACTGACTGGAAGAACTGGAACAAGACAAGGGGAGCATGCAAAGCTGAAGCCACCCAGCCCAGCAGCCTATTTCTGACATTATTCAGAAGTGAAGCAAATGCTTCTGCTATTATTGTATCCAAAGTATGGTATAATGTCAACCTCAATGTCAGGGAGATGGGACAGGACCCATTTGGTCCTTCATCAGCGCTTCTTTGATACAAGGGCCAAACAGATGTTCAGTTTCCCCTTGTCTTTTCCGTCCGTTCAAGAGGCGCTGCCGATTGCAAGGCCGTTGAGACTGAATGTTCCCCAGAAGGAGACGGAGAGAGATGGCCTGGCAGAGGCGCCCACCTGGCAGCTTAGCAGGCGTCAAGCGCCACCTGTTTCCTCGCAGATAATAATAATGCAAGACGTTGGCAGATCCAGCGGAGCCGTTTGAGGACGGCCCTCAAGTTCTCCTTCAAAACCAGCTTCTGCCAAGGAGGCCGGTGGCGCTCCCAACCGTAACGCGGTTGTTCCCAGCCTCTGTCGACCATAATTGCTTCGACACGCATTTTGCACTTTGAGGCTTAGCTTTACGACAGTTCAAAGTGGGCCTGAATAATACTGTCCCTCTTTGCCTTTGGTCTTGCTTGCTCTCTCCCCGCCATTCTTCATTGAGCCTTCTGCATCTTCTGCCTGCCTCCGCCAGTCTTCTCAAGAGAGGTGGGAAGAGCGCCTTCCTTACTGTTCTTCCACCAAGAGATAAAGAGATCCATTCTATTCCAAACAGGCGAAGGATGCTCCCAAGGAGAGGGCTTTCCAGGGAGAGCTGTATTGTTCGAAAGTGTACTGTTTATAAATGCTTTCCATCCTTTCAGTGCACGCTTTGTGTTGGTTTGCTATTATGGACTCTTGACTCCTGCTTTCACAGTGATCTTTTTTGTATGTTGATATCATTTCCATTTCTAATTTGAGTGTCACTCTTGGGGAAATTATCTATGTAACAACTCTATGGTCAAATTATGTATTTATTTATTTATTCAGATTTGTGAGTCGCCACTTCTGGCGTGGCTCGGGGCGACTTACAACAGTAGATTAAAAGATTAAAAGGCACAGTATAAGACACTAAAATACAATCACACAATAAAATACATAAAACAAGTAGATGACTTCATTGGCGTCAAATACAACAGGAAGACGGTTCGTCGCCCCACTACCCAAAAGCCTGCCGAAACAGGAGGGTTTTGCACGCCTTCCGGAATGCCAGCAAGTTATGGAGAACTCCGGCCCTTCCGGGTGGGGGCGTTGTGGCCCTCCGTTAGATGCTATGTCTTGAAACTGGCAACCTCCAGGAGTTGACCTGATTCAGAGCGTAGTGGCCTAGTGGGACAGTATGGGATGAGGCGGTCCCTAAGGTTCACTGGCCCCAGACCGTTCAAGGCCTTAAAGGTCAGTACCAGCACTTTGAAGGTGATCCGGCATTCCACCGGTAACCAGTGCAGCTCGTAGAGGAGAGGTGTTATGTGGCTGGTCGCCGGAGCGCCAGCCAGCAGGCGAGCTGCCACATTCTGAACCAGTTTCAATTTTCGGATCACTAGCAAAGGAAGGCCAACGTAGAGAGCATTACAGTAGTCTAGTCTTGAGATGGCCATGGCTAGGACCACTGTAGCTAGATCACGGCGGGAGAGGTAGGGAGCCAACTTCCTCACCTGACAGAGATGGAAAAAACCAACTCTACTGACGGCAGAGATTTGCGTCTCCATCGTCAGTTGAGAGTCCAGAGTGACACCAAGACTTTTAACTGTTGACGACGGACATAATGCCACGCCGTCCAGGGAAGAAAGCTGGGTCTCAACCCCACCCGGACGACCCAGCCACAGGATCTCCGTCTTGGCTGGATTCACCTTCAACCTACTGGCTCGCAGCCATCCAGTGACGGCCTCAAGGCATTGATGGAAATTATCGGGTACGGATTCGGGCCGGCCCTCCATCCCCAGAACGAGCCGGGTGTCATCCACATATTGGTGACACACCAGCCCAAAGCTATGGACCAGCCAAGCAAGTGGTCGGACATAGATGTTAAATAATAGAGGGGAGAGGATTGCCCCTGAGGAACCCAACAACAAAGTGGGGAACCCCTGGAGACATCCTCACCCCTCCTCACTCGCTGCGAGTGGTTCCGGAGGAAGGAGGACAGCCAATTTAAGGCCGCCCCCCTCACCCCAGCCCCAGCAAGGCGGTGGGTCAAAAGATCATAATCAACAGTATCGAATGCTGCTGTGAGGTCCAATAACACGACCAGCGCTGATCTGCCCTGATCGAGCTGGCACCGTAGCTTGTCTGTGATGGAGACCAGTACTGTCTCCATCCCGTGCCCCGAACGGAAGCCGGACTGGAAGGCGTCTAACCAAGTAGCGTCATCTAGGAGTGACTGCAACTGCTCCATTGCTGCCCTCTCAATTACCTTGCCCAGAAACGATAGGTTCGAAACTGGGCGGTAATTGGAGGGGACCGCAGGATCTAAAGCCTGCTTCTTCAGCAATGGAGTGACCACCGCCTCTTTCAAACCCTCTGGAAACACTCCTGGCTCAAGGGAGGTGTTGATTAGTCTCGACAGAGGGTCTCGTAACCCCTCCAGGCAAGCTTTCACCAGCCAGGAGGGGCACGGATCAAGGGAGCATGTGGTTGATCTAGTTGCATTTGATCTTGTCCATAGAATGGCACGATAGGATCTAGAGATCCCTAGAAAGGTGTTTAGATCCACCAGTGTGACTGTGGTCAGCTTCTACCAGGTGTCGACCATAGACCTGCACTGGAGAACTCTGTATGTTAACAGCCTACCAAGGGGATGATCAAGCCAAAGGAACCATGACCTCTTCCAATGTATGTATATATCTTCCTTCTTTGTGAGATTCCCCAAATCCTCAGTCAGCAACCCAACCAGAAGGCCCTAACTCACAGTGTTCCTTCAATCACTCTGTTTTAGAGAAATTTAAGGGAATCCTCCTTGCCGAATACCTTCTCTCCTGGTTTTTTTTTTTTACAATGCAGAACTTCAGTGTTTATCTTGTTATATCTAAATTAACAGCCTTATCCGCGAGCAGGTGCTGCATTTGGAAAGCAACATACTGTAAGCAATTAGGGAATTGTATGTAAATATATAATTTGCTCTGACGAAAAAAGCTCTTCAATGTGATTAACTCTCATTTAAAACTTTGCAGTCACTGGTAAACAATCCCCCGAAACTACGGAGGGCATCTTGGGAATCCGTCTTGGAGAACATTCTGAATGCATTTTGGGAAAAGAGATTCTTATTTTTCACTGGGGGTTCCGGGGCCCAAAACGACACATGCCTTTAAGGATAGCATTGAAAACAAGATTTGCATGCTGGAAAGGCGGGGGGGGGGGTCTTTTCCTACTGAGAAGAAATATGCTGGATTTCCATCAGGGAGCAAATGGAGACCATTTTAGGAGTTTTCTCAGAAGGTGGAAGATACGAAACCAGTCCAAGCCAAATGGAATAACACTTTGTGTTATTCGGCTACTACTACTAGTAGTATTGGGGAAGATGCTGAGTCAATAGCATCAAGCAACAGTATGGAATGGGGTGAGGCTCTGTGTGATCCAGACTCTGCAGCTGGGAGGAAAAGGGCTGCTAGTGATTCTAGTCTGGAAGGGCTGGGACACAGAAAAAGGATCCGGCAGGTACTTAGAGCTCCTTCTGATCCGGAAACCTTGGAAGGGCTTCCTGGGGAAGAAGAAATGTGGTCAGAGGAAAGTGATACGGATCTAGAATCAACGTTGGTTTGGAAGGCGGCCCACCCGCGCAGCACCAAATGCGCACGTGCGGAACCAGCTGGGGGGCTGCCAAATACTTTTCTATAAATCTGTGAAACTGCCTTTAGTCCCAAAAGTGGGAAGGAGGCGGGATAGAAACAAACCAGCATCATGATGACTATGACAACGAGAGCAATAATTCACTCCCCCCCCCCCCAATGGTAGTCCCTGAAATGATCTTATATTTTTGCCCATTCTCTGATCGATATCTATCTTGGAAGCTGTGCTTTTGCAGCAGTGATGCACAATTTGTTCTGCAATGGCAACCCTACAGTTCCGTTCACTTTCCAGCTCCAGTCTCATTCTTTGCCTTGTTCTTTGGCCTCATAAGCTCATTATTGTGTGTGAGTCCATGGCGTGACATGCTTAGTTTCTAACTGCTCTAGAACCAATATTTGATAGAGATATGGTAAACAAATAACATGCGCAGCCCTCAGATTCCCAATATTGGCCACCAAGGGTGGACAGATATGAATGCGCATGGGCATTAACTCAATTTTTGCAGACTGGCGTGAAGTGGAATATTCCGTGATGTTTCCCAGTATGGATGATTCGACGCGGTTCTCATATGAAGAGCCCCTTCCAAATTGGATTTGACACAACTGAATAAACACCATCAACTCCCAACTTGGCCCCTGTTGCTTAACAAGGCAAAGTGTCGTAGCACAGAGACCCAAGAAGCCAAGCCCAGAAGTAAAAGGGGATAACAAACGGTTTATTGAACAATAAATGGAGAAGGACTAACAAAAAAGTAGCCAACTCGGCTCAAAAAAACCCACAAAAATCCCAGGAAAACCCCCCACAAAAACAAAGCAGCAAAAAGTCCAAAACAAACACCAGACGTCCGTCTGCAAAGTCCGAAGGGAGAATCCAGAAGCGTAGTCGTAAATCCAATCCAAAAGTCCAGGGCTGGAGAATGACGGATGAAAGGAGGAGACGATCCAAGGTGGAGACTCCGCCTTCGGCTGCCGGGCACTCCAGCCTCATGGAGCCGCTGCGGGCGGATCTGGCTTGCTCGTACCGCACCGGATGCGCATGCGCAGAGCAAGCTGGTTCCCCGCGTGCGCATTTGGTGCTGCACGGGCGAGCCGCCTTCCATGGGGCTGGAGACTGAGGAGGAGGGTTTGGGGGCCAGGGTGCGGAGACTCTGCCTCCGGGTGCTGGGCGCTTCTCCTCGGTCTCCAGCCTTGTGGAGCCGCTGTGGGCGGCTTTGGCCTGCTTGCGCCACATGGGATGCACATGCGTAGAACCAGGTGGTTCCGCGCGTGTGCATTTGGTGTGGCACGGGTGGGCCGCCTTCCATGGGGCTGGAGACTGAGAAGGGGTGTTTGGCGGCAAGATGCACCCCTAAATATGTGGCGCCCCACGCGGGTGCGTAGTTCGCATAATGTAAGATCTGGCCCTGTGTGTGGTGTATCAGCAAGTAATGCGTGCAGATTCGAGTAGGGTGGCCTTTTGCAGCTGACAGACGGTAATTTCATTTATTTATTTATTTATTTATTTATTCAATCTTGTATACCGCTCCTTCCGGCAGACTCAATTGGATTAGTCAGTACCGATTGTGTTTAAGTGCAGGCCAAGGTCTTTAGGCACTGCTCCTAGTGTGCCGATCACCACTGGGACCACCTGGACTGGCTTGTGCCTGAGTCTTTACAATTATTATTATTATTATTATTATTATTAGCCAAACTCGTACAAATCCCAGGATTCCATAACATTGAAACATGGCAATTAAACTGGTATCAAAGTGCATGTATACTATAGTAGACATTTACCAGCTGGTAGCGCTCTCTGCAGAGGAAGCAAATGGCACAACAAACAGTCCCCAATGCCTTTATATTATTTCAGAATTTTATTACAGAGGGAAATCCCTCTTCTCATATGAGGGAACAACCTTGTTACAATACACACACCGAGAACTTTCAATATCTCAATATTATAATCAAGTGATATATCTCCATCAATCCATAACAAATACCAATACAAAAGGTTTACATTCAAAGTTCTTACACCCGGGACGGGCTCCTACCCTTTTTGAGGGTTATTCAAGGTAAGTCCAGGTAGGCATACAAGTTCGTAGAGGAGTGGGTTTTGAGGAAAGATGGTGAGGATTGTAGCGGAGGTCCCAGGGTATCAAAACTGAATCCAAACGCCTGTGAGTATCTCCCGAGGAGACGGGGATGTAATCAGATACGCAGAGAGGAGTCAAGGTGCTGGGCGGGCTTAGATGGGGAAATCCCGTATCACTAAGTCCGTCCACAAATCAAAGGCCGATGAGGCTATATGTATATGATGGCACCAACTCTCGGACTTGGTGATACGGGATTTCCCTATATATTGTTGTGATTGAAAACAATATGTGTGTATTGTAACATTGCAACTCCCCCCTCTTTAAGTGGGAACAACCTTATTGTCAGGATAGTTTCGCAATGACTTATAGTGGGAAACTGAGGAAAACACCTAGAATTGGCAGCAGATACCAAAAAGTAACAGCAACAGAAAGACAAAAATAGACAAACACAGTCGCAGTTGGAGTAACTTGAGGGCCTGATGTGAAAGTCAATTTCACATCTCTGTGTCGAATAGAGACATCTGCTGGTCAGTCCTCAAAGTGGCCCGAGTGTTTTTGTAATATTTCTCTAAAGCTGAAAATAAGGCCAATTCAAAGGAGTAGCTGTGGACTATCCCTCATCCAAAATAGAGATGTGATTAGTGACAGAAAGCCAGCATGTTACAGCGGTTTGGACTATGGCCAACCTTCAAATCCCTATTAAAACCTATTAGGTGAATCCCTGGTGGCACTAAACCCATGTGCCAGCAAGACAGAAGACCGACAGGTCAGAGATTGGAATCCGGGGAGAGTGCAGATGAGCTCCCTCTGTCAGCTCCAGCTTCCTATGCGAGGACATGAGAGAAGCCTCCCGCAAGGATGGTAAAACATCAAAGCATCTGGGCAACGTCCTTACAGACGGCCACACCTCTCACACCAGAAATGACGCAGTTTCCCAAGACGCTCCTGACACGAAGAAAAAACAAACAAAAAACTTCAGGTGTAGAGATGGATAGATAGATAGATAGATAGATAGATAGATAGATAGATAGACAAATGAATGTTGTATTTAGCTAAAAGCACCAAAATAAATGCAAAATTACATTGTGGCATCAGCAGTACGTTCCAATGCAGGGATCGTCACAGAAAGACAATGACTTCCAGTGGCAAAATCTCCAATAATGTTGAAAGGATGCCTGGGCATTTTCTAACTCAGTGTTTTTCACCCTTTTTTGAGCCGCGGCACATTTTTTACATTGACAAAATCCTGGGGCACACCACCAACCAAAATGACACAAAATGACACTCTAACACAGTCATACATATAGTTAATAGGTTTTTAAATGTATTTATACACTCAGTGTGAAACCTGGGCCTGTTCCGATGAACACAACATAGATATCCTGGCAGAAATGGCAGAAAGACACGAAGGTCTTCTTCAACAGCTGGGAGTTATAGTTCACCCGCAATCAAAGAGCATTCTGAACTCCACCAATGATGGAATGGAATCAAACTTCCCACACAGAACTCCCATAACCAAGAGAAAATACTATAAGGGTTTGGTGGGCATTGACCTTGGGTTTTGGAATTGTAGTTCACCTATATCCAGAGAGCACTGCAGAGGGGAGGGAGGAAGACGCGGGGTGAGACTGCGCAGTAGCGCCCGCATGGGTCACGTCTTCCTCCCTCCCCCAGAAGCGGCACCGTGGGGAAAGCGAGGCAAAGCGAGCAGAGCGAGGCTGGGAAGAAGGGAGCCCGAGTGGAGAAGGAAAAGTGTTCGTTCAGCAGGAGGGGGAAGAAAGGGTCTTGGGGGTTCCCATTTCCCACGGCACACCTGATGATCGCTCACGGCACACTGGTTGGGAAACACTGTTCTAACTGACTTTAAGCACATTCGATTATGAGTGGCGCCTCCAAGCTTTTATATTTCTCAGTAACCACCGGATGTCTCCATCTTCTCTTATGGCACTTCAATGGACTGTACAGATTTTACCGGCTCATTAGGCACTTCTTCTTCTTCTCTCTTAACTTAACTACCTTGGCCATTTGGTGGAGAACGATCCTTTCAAAACAGAATTAAAGTGTTTAAATGTACGCAACACAACTAGAATTGCTTCTGGGATTCATCATCTAAACTAGGAACTTTCACTTAGGTTTTAGATTAGTATAAATGTGTTTCTCAATAGGAGTCACGTGTCCAGCTTGAGGGAAGCCATAGTTCCCCATTTCTGTTCTGCTTTGGTCAGACCCCCTCTCTTCTGTCCCCAGGGCCTGCAAAAGGCTTTAAGAATTGGACAATGCAAGCTTTGGCCCTGGGAATAGAGTTAAGTGTAGGGTTCTAGCCTGGTGGACTTGGGCAGACCCCGGGGGCTCCGGGCCAGGCACCAGCTGACCCGGGGGAGATAGAGGATGATGGGTGGCCTGATGCATTTAACTCTACAGAAGAGAGCCTGCAATGGGATAACACATGGCTGGAGGGTTATGGGACCGCAGATGAGTTTAGTGAAGATTCCATGGAAATAGATTCGGATGAACATGAAAGGCCAGGCGGCCTTGGGTCTCAGGAACGAGTGTCTACTCCCTTCCCAGATGGTGAGATGGGAGACGGGGAGTTTCTTGGTTCCCATTCTGATAGCGATGCAGCTGGGCGCGCTAATGAGAAGGAATTCAACAGGAGGGACAGTATCTCGGCTTCTAGGAGAGATTGGAGGAAGGGGGTGCGGTGGACGCACAAGAGTTAGTTTCTATATCTATCTGTCCTGGGAATCCTTTCATCAGACCTGAAGCCACGTTTAGTTTGATTCACGTATCCCATTCCTGTCTCCAAGTTCTTGATAACCACTGGGGCGGTTTGGATTCTGTTTCTGGCGACCGCAGTTGCGGCCGGATTCAATTGCCCCTTTGACCGCTGGAGCGGTTGATTCACCTTGTAACTTAGTTTGGGATTCTATCCGCTTGGACTTTAGGACTAAGTGAACTCTTTTTGGATTGCTTTCTTTTTACCTCTTTGGACTATTTTTTATCTTTTATTCTAAATAAAGAACATTTATTGCATTTGCCTGTGTGTGTGTGTGTGTGATCTGGGGGCTGCCTGGGTTCTGAGGTGCAACATTAAGGCCTTCCCACATGCAGGGGATCTGGAAATAGCTTTAGGCAATGAGTTCAGGACTCAGAAGAGGGTGAACTCAAACAAGATTTATTTGTTTACAATCAGTAAAAACTGTTGGTCCAAAAAGCTTGAAGTGGGTTGCAAAGGGGATTTCAATCACTTGCCTATGTTTGCAGAGTGATGGCGTCTTTCGTAGTTCCAGGTATCCTGTTTCTCTCTGGCCTTTGTAGACCCACAAAGTTCTGTAAAAACCCCAAAAAACGCAGTCTCTGTTGAGGACGGGCCTCCTTTGCGCTGCAGCTTGGTTGAGAGAGCAGGTAGACCAGTAGGTGAATTTAAGTTGCTTTGTCCTCAGCAAGCTTAAGATTCCAGCCTTGCTTTGTCCATGAAATCTCTGGAATGGAGGCAGAGGGGACGTCCAGCCCCTCAAGTAAACTCCGGAAAGGGGAGGGGTTGAGAGCGGGGACACCAGGTTTGGAGCCAAGATACAACTCCGCCCCTGAGTGACCACATGGCAGAACAATGGGACCATAGAACAAAGACCATACAGGTGAAATACAAACGCAAGGCGGGTCTGTGCTGCTCGTGTTATTGGACCTCACGGCAGCGTTTGACACGGTCGACCACAATCTTTTGGCCCACCGCCTGGCCATGGCTGGAGTGAGGGGGACAGCCCTTAAATGGCTGGCCTCCTTCCTCCACCAGCGGTCCCAGCGTGTGAGGAGGCGGGGTGGTCTCCGAGGGCTCCCGGTTAGTCTGTGGAGTTCCGCAGGGGCCATTCTCTCCCCTCTGTTATTTAACATCTACATGCAGCCACTTGCACAGCTGGTGCGGAGTTATGGGCTTCAGTGCCATCAGTACGCTGATGACACTCAGCTCATTCTGAGGATGGGGGGCAGGCCCGGATCCGTCCCCGATAATTTCCAACACTGCCTCGAAGCCATTACTGGATGGCTGCGAGCCAGTAGGTTGAGGGTGAATCCGGCGAAGACGGAGATCTTGTGGCTAGGCCGCCCGGGTGGTGGGGATGTCCAGCTTCCGACCCTGGACGGTGCAGCGTTATGCCCATCGCCTTCTGTAAAGAGCCTGGGGGTCCACTTGGACTCCCAGCTGACCATGGAGACCCAGGTCTCTGTGGTCAGCAAGATTGCCTTTTTCCACCTCAGACAGGCAAGGAGGCTGGCCCCTATCTATCCCGGAACGACCTGGCCACGGTGATCCAAGCCACGGTCATCTCGAGGCTAGATTACTGTAATGCGCTCTACATTGGCCTTCCTCTGTCGGTGACCCGGAAGCTCAAGCTGGTGCAGAACACTGCCGCCCAGCTCCTGTCTGGCATGCCAGCAGGTTGCCACATAACACCCACCTTGCAGGATCTGCACTGGTTGCCAATTGAGCACCGGATCTCTTTCAAAGTGTTGGTTCTTACCTTTAAGGCCTTGCACGGCCTGGGGCCAGCGTATCTGAGGGACCCTCTCTCCCCATATTGCCCTATGAGATCTCTCCGCTCTGAGGATACCAACCTCTTGGCCGTCCCCTCTGTAAAAGCAGCCAAACTGACAGCTACTCGCCGCAGGGCCTTCTCGGTGATTGCACCGACACTTTGGAATGCCCTTCCGGCAGACACGCGGGCCATCCACGACCTGCTCCCCTTTAGGCGGACGTACAAGACCCACCTCTTCCAGCCTGCCTTCCACGTGTAGGTCTCAGCGGGACGCACCCCCCTGCTGGAAATGATCCTTAACCCAGGTCGTTTTTATTGCTGTATTCTGACGTTTTAATGATGTTTTGATATTGATATTTTAATGATGTTTTTATGCTCTGTTTTTATTCTGTATCACCGCTTTTACCTTGTGATCTTCTTTTTTTTTTTGGTGCTGTGAGTCGCCCGAGCCCCCCGGGAGTGGCGGCATAGAAGCCGAATGAAATAAATAAATAAATAAATCTCAGCCCCATGGGGGCGTCACACCCTTCACATGGAATAACCTTGCATCCCGTTCTGGGCAAAGCAATCCAAGAAGGAGGAGGACTCTAAGCTGGAAGGGGTTCAGAGAAGGCCTCCAAAAATGGATCCAGGTCCTGAAGCCAAGCCCTCTGAGGAGTGGCTTAGGGAGGGGGGCAGGGTGTTTAGCTTGGCGGAAAGATGGCAGAGAGAAAGGGGCATGAGAGCCATGTTTAAATATCTGCAAAGAGGTCATACATATTGAGGAGGCCTCGAGCTTGTTTTCTGCTGCTCTGGAGATTGTGACATCAGGAGCCAAAACGAATTCCGAGAAGGAGAAACGTAAGATCGTTTGAAGTGCTTCAATGTGTTGAAGCTTAACAGGTGAAAGCGCTGAATGGCCAAAATTCACAAAAGGAATTTCAACAAGGACAAATGTAAGATGCTCCACTTAGGCAGGAAAAATGAAATGCGCAGGGGCAGGATGGGAGGAGATGCCTGGCTCCGCAACAGAGATACGCGTGAAAAGGACCTTGGAGTCTTCGTGGACAACACGCTGAACATGAGCCAAGAGTCTGATCCAGCAGCTAAAGAAGCCAATGGGATTTGGGGCTGCATCCAAAGGAGCCGGGTGTCCAGATCTCTTTTCTGCTTTGGTAAGACCTCACCACCTGGGATCACATTGCGCCTAGTTATGGGCCCCACAGTTCAGAAGAGACCACAGGAAGAGGAAAACTAAAAGGGCCAAAGGTCTGGAGACCATGAGGAGAGTCTAACAGCTGGTAAACTGGCTGGGATTTCTGAGAATTGTAGGCCAAAACACCTGGGGACCCTCAGGTTGAGAAACACTGGTCTACTCCATTGCATCTATGGTTTGAGTGGGACTTCCATGCGATGGCTGTGTTGATGTCTATTAGGGCTGTTTGATCAAAAAATAAGTTTCAAAACTCGTTTCGGATCAAGAGGGCGCTGGCGTTTCGTATCTGATAGACTTCCGCATATTTCCATTAAAATTTCGAAATTTATTTGGATGAATTCTGAAATTTCTGAATGACTTTTTAAATGGCGGACACGCATCTCTTTAACCCAGTTAGGACTGGGGGGACGGGGAGGGAAGAAATCGGCGCTGAGCAAGAGGAGGGGCCAAGATTCGGAGGAGATTTCCTCCCGTTCCCGAAGGCTCTCCCCCCGCTTGTGAGGGGGAGCCTGGGGAACAGGAAGAAATCTCGGCCCCTGGCTGCTTCCAAAGCGTGATAGCTCAATGGCTGGAGGAAATCAGGTGGCTGCTTGGACACCACCTGAGCACAACCAGCCAATGACGGAAGGCTCCAGAGAAAGAGCGGAAGTGACAATGCCGGACGGAGCTTCGGTATAGCGACGCCACTTCCGGGTAACTTTAATTCTTCGAATATGGTAAAAAAGCAATTTTTTTCCCCGACACATTCCAAAATTTTGTTAGATTCCGACAAACCTACCCAGCCCTCGTGTCTACCCCCCTCCCCCATGTAAAGGATACCATTCCGCTTATCTCACCCTGAGTTTTTAACACTTTATATTTGTGCTTCTGGCCCACCCTGTCTTTGTGATTTTAGATAGCTAGTTGTATACTGTTTTTTATTTTTATTGTGTTTATTGTTGATGGTCTTAATTGTATTTGTTGTAATTTGCTGTTTGGGCTTGGCCTCATGTGAGCCGTCCCGAGTCCCCATTGGGGAGATCGGTGCGGGGTATAAATAAAGTTTATTATTATTATATTATTATTATTGGTCTAGTCCATTGGCGTCTATAGTCTGAGTGGAACTTCCACGTGATGGCTGTGTGGGTCTTGTCCACTAGATCTATGGTCTGAGTGGGACTTCCATGTGATGACTGTGTTGGTCTAGTCCAGGGGTGCCCACACTTTTTCACCATGCAAGCTACTTTTAAGCAACCAAGTCTAAAAGATCGACCTGCCCCCGCCAGCACGCATGCTCCTGCTGCTGCCTTCTGCCTGTGCGGCGCTTCTTCTGCCCGAGGGGCATAGCAGGAAGGAGGAAGCGTGAGGCGGGGCCTCCGTAGAGAGCACTCCGCCCTTCCTCTCTCACCAGCAGCAGAGGCTGCACGGCTGCTTCTGGATGAGAAAGAGGCAGGGCGGAGCGCTCCCTCCGGATGCCCCGCCTCACACTTTCTCCTTCCTGCAATGCCCCACGGGCCGAAGAAGCACCACGCGAGTGAAAGGCGGCAGCAGGAGCACGTGTGCATGCAGGGTGTGTGCACGCATGGCAAAAGCGCCCCATCCGGCTGAGGCCTGAAGATCGACTAGTCGATCGCGATCGACTACTTGAGCAGCCCTGGTCTAGTCCATTAGAAAACAAGAGGCTGTTTTTGTTTTCTCAACAAAGACCCCTCATCTCTCAAGGGGAAGAGCCTCGAAGTTTCATTCCCTCTTCTCACTGAAGGATAATGGCATAACATTTTTCCATATGTCATAACTGACTGCCTCTGCCAGCCTCTGAAACTGGCACGTGGTTGCAATTTTTTCATTTGTTTACCATCCAGAAGACTGAAACTCTCGTGGACAAATCTGCATTTGGCCCCTTAGTCCACAGGAAGGGTCATTAAGGACAGTTCCCATTTTTCACAGAAGAACAAAAGAATTCCTTTGACTCGAAAGGTCAGGGGCTTGGATTCATTAACATATGGACCAATCTACGCAAGAAAACTCCAGCTGCTTTGTTTTGAACACATTCCTGCTCCTTGATCCCCATTCGCCAGAACAGAAGTGTCACTGTTTCACTATTGGATCAAATTCCAGCTGCCCCAGCGATTCCATCCAATGGACACAAAGCTGGTCTGGGGCGGGAAGTGGGAAATTTGAATCTGTAACCTTATAAAATGGCATATGTTTTCAATGTAACTTTATGACTGCTTTGCGACAAGGAAACTGCAGTGGTCATCTGTGACGAATTGCCTATATTTTGGGCCAGAAGAAGCCCAGGAGGAAAAGCCCTTTTTGGTGGGTTGGCCAGGTAATGGTCTGTTTTGGAGGAACGGCCATTTTAAGGTTAGGTTTCCCAGTTAGGCTGAGGTGGAGACAGCCTAGGGAAGGGAGCATAGAACCTTAGAGAGCCAGTAGGCAGTTGGACCAGGCACCAGAGGTAAGAATGTCAGTTGGAATTTCGAAAACTGACAGTTGGTGAGCAGTTAGGCAGTTAGGGAGGCCACGGAACTCTAGAGGGAGTTGATGGTTGGTCTCTGACAGAGAAGGTCAGAGCGAGATTAGGTTCTTGAGAGAGCAGCTTTGTGCTGGGTTTTGTAGGACTCTGGCTGAGAAAACAGAGTCAGGTAGTTGTAGGCAGCAGATAATACCTTAGCACAGTATTATCTGGGGCGCTACGTTGTTTGTAACTTGTTTCAAGCTTTGTGCAAGTTTTTAAAGTAACCACACGCTCCAACGTTTCATTGTAACCAATACGCTCCTGTGCCTGTGAATCACTCACAAGTTATTAAAATAAACTTTGTTCTCTTGTTCAACCAGTCCTGCCTCCCGGTGTTTCAAATCCTCCCTGGGTCAAATGGTGGCAGCGAAAAAGGAGAGAAACCTCTTCAGGGTTTAAATACCAAAGTTCCCTGACACTCTGCCCAGCCCAGAGAATTAAGGCGAGCCCTCACCACAATCCTTGGTGGCAACAAGGTGTAAAAACAGCCTTACCCTCACCACACCATCCTTCTCAGCTGACAAGAATAAAAGCTCCAGTGGCATCTTCTTCTGGACTTCTTTGGTGAGATCATTTGGGAAAGGGATTTTTAGGTTGCTTTTTAAAACTTGCCAGAGGTTTTTGCTGAAATCCTCGCTATAGGGGTACTTCTGGGCCTCTGCCCCCTATGGGCCAGGCTATTCTAAATTGTTCGGTAACACTGCGACATATTTTGAATTAATACATTTAAGAATGTAGTACTTCTTTGTAAAGCAAGAAATATCACTGTTTGCAGAACGGGTAGTCTTTAGAAAAAGGAGTGAGGTGATGCATGGGAAACACCCCATGGCTTGTTTGCAAAAGCAATAGCGTGCTAAATAATTCACAAAGTGCAAAAACTATTTTGGAAGCCATGCTTTGTTTTACACCATTGATTATTATGAGTGGGTTTATTCCCCCCCCCCCCCCAGAATTTTCCCCTTTTGTAGTTTGAGTCGGCGACTTATGGGGTTACTTCTGTTTATACATTAACAGCCATATCTTCCATCGTAGATAAAGTTTCTCATTTATAATGTATGATCGCCAGAGTTTCTTTGCACACTGGAGCATCTTTCCTCATTATTTTGTTCTTCGGGACGCATTGGACATATGTATTGATATGAAGAGCCATTTGGGGGGGGGGGGTGAGCATTATAAACACAGAATTGTGTCTCACATTGGAGAGGAAAATATCATTTTGTCTCATGTTTCCAGACTAAGTGATGGGTTTGCCTTCCAATTACCGGATGGAAGCTGAGGTAGAATTTTTCAGGTTGTGATATGATTCAGACATAAGATTCATTGGGTTGAGGGAGATTTATCTTAGAATAACACACAAACACACAATTAAGCTACAAACCTAGGAACCTACAGCAGGATTGGGAATGGAATGTATGGCAGGGAAACCCCTCATCATCCCATTGACTCCTACTTCTTTTTTTCATGTCAGGAGCAACTTGAGAAACTGCAAATCGCTTCTGGTGTTAGAGAATTAGTCATGTGCAAGGATGTTGCCCAGGGGATGCCCAGATGTTTTGATGATTTACCATCCTTGTGGGAGGCTTCTCTCATGTCCAGGGGTGGTCCTACCTATACGGGGGAGTGAAAATTATTTTTGCGCCCCCCCCAGTGGCTCCCGAGCGCGAGTCCCGCTCTGGAGCCAGTGCGCATGCGTGAAAATCTGCGCACGTGCGTACTGGCTCCAGAGCGCACCTCCAGTTTTGGAGCCAGTGCGCATGCGCGAATCTGTGCACATGCGCACTGGCTCCAAAGCAGGAGGCACGCTCTAGAGCCATTGCGCATGCTCTGAGATTTTCGCACATGCGCAGGCGCTCTACACGGCCGCGTAGTTTGCGTAATCGATAGACCGCCCCTGCTCATGTCCCTGCTTGAGAGCTGGAGCTGACAGAGGGAACTCATCTGCACTCTCCTCGGATTCGATATACTCCTACTAAAGTGCAGCTACGTGGATGATGTAGTTTGATACGGTCTTCCAACTATGAATGTATGACTCTATATCTGGGGCTTCAGTGGCATGGCCCAAGGGCCTTTGGGAGCCACGGAGATATGGATATGGGTGGTGGGTAGACTGTAGTTTAGCATCCTTTATCTGGTAACAGCACTCCGTGCAATCATGCCAGTGGCCATACGGGAAGGTGCAAGCCCTCGTGCAAATCCATCCTAGGAAGGGATCAGCTCCGCCATGCTCTTTGGCTTCCAATTCCCCATTTCATTCCACTTTTGTTGGTGGAAGGTCCAGAAAAGGCCCGTTCACCTGAATGCCATCCCAGATAGAAAAGTGAACGTGTCAAAGGCATCCCAGGGAAAGGTCCACAATTATCATGCTGCAGAACCAAGCAGCCGCACCTGCCTGGGGATCCATCACCTCTGTCAAGCCGGGCACGGAGATTCCCTGGAAGGAAGCGGCAGGCATTCCGGGAGGTGACAGGTGACGCCTCCTGCTCCAATCCAAAGGGACGCCGGCCAAATGATTTCCCACAAATATATTTAATGCTGGCTTGTTATTTACTCTCCAAAGCCCGCAAAGCACATCAAGTAGCCCTTATCTCGCAGCCAGTTCTGTTATCTTTTTGCCTTGGAAATTAAGCATCTTCAGACCCTGTATGAAGAGGACGAAGCCCTCCCGCATTTCTTTACAGAGCCCACCAGGGAGTGATTCTTTCTGTACTTGAACACAAGGTGGCACGCAGGCAGGAATCCCAGGGAAAGAACTTTGCTGCCAAGTTCAAACAAAGGGAAAGACCAGGGGCGGTCCTACCGGTAGGCAAAGGACGCCGCTGCGTGGGGCGCCATCTGGGTAAAGGGCGCATTCCCCCGCTTGCCAGACAGCTTCTGGCTGATGTTCCACTTTGGGGCCTTGTGCGCTCTGACGCCGCACCGTAGCAAACCTCCCTGCGTGCCGAATAGGGAGTGCTGTGTTTATAGGCTTTTGCGTCTGCGCACAGGAGCTTCTGGGCATGAGCAGAGGGGGCGCATGTCGAATAGGGAGTGCTGTGTTTACAGGCTTCTGCGCCTGCGCACAGGAGCGTCTGGGCCTGCGCGGGGGGGTGCGTGCCGCATAGGGAGTGCTGTGTTTATAGGCTTCTGCGCCTGCACACAGAAGCTTCTGGGCATGCACGGGGGGGGGGTGCGTGCCGAATAGGGAGTGCTGTGTTTACAGGCTTCTGCGCCTGCGCACAGGAGCTTCTGGGCATGCGCGGGGGGCGGGGGCGTGCCGAATAGGGAGTGCTGTGTTTACAGGCTTCTGCGCCTGCGCACAGGAGCTTCTGGGCATGCGCGGGGGTGCGTGCCGAATAGGGAGTGCTGTGTTTACAGGCTTCTGCGCCTGCGCACAGGAGCTTCTGGGCATGCGCGGAGGGGGGGGCGTGTGCCGCATAGGGAGTGCTGTGTTTACAGGCTTCTGCGTCTGCGCACAGGAGCTTCTGGGCATGCGCGGGGGGGTGCGTGCCGAATAGGGAGTGCTGTGTTTACAGGCTTCTGCGCCTGCGCACAGGAGCTTATGGGCATGCGCGGGGTGCGTGCCGAATAGGGAGTGCTGTGTTTACAGGCTTCTGTGCCTGCGCACAGGAGCTTCTGGGCATGCGCGGAAGGGGGGCGTGCCGAATATGGAGTGCTGTGTTTACAGGCTTCTGCGCCTGCGCACAGGAGCTTCTGGGCATGCGCGGGGGGGGGCGTGTGCCGCATAGGGAGTGCTGTGTTTACAGGCTTCTGCGTCTGCGCACAGGAGCTTCTGGACATGCGCAGAGGGGGGTGCCAAAATAATGGTTTTGGGGGGGGGCGCCAAAATAATGTTCGCTTACAATTTAAAATTACCTTAGACCGCCCCTGGGAAAGACAGAGAAGGAGGGAACCCCAAGAAAGGGCCAGGGATGTAGTTCAGGAAGGGATATTTATTACTCTCGGCTAGGCATGGGCCAACATTGGTCCTCCAGGTGTTTTGGACATCTGGTAGGTTGTTAGGAATTGTGGGAGTTGGAGTCCAAAACACTTGGAGGGAGGGCCCAAGTTTGTACGTCTACTCTAGGCCATGGACCAACCCTACAAACCCATAGATCCTATAGGATGCGACTCTCGCTGTATCTACACTGCAGAATTAATGCCGTTTGACACTACTTTAGCTACCATGGCTCAATGGTATGGAATCATGGGAGTTGTAGTTTGACAAGGTCTTTTGCCTTCTCTGCCCAAATGTGCTGCTGCCTCATGAAACTACAACTCCCAACATATTCCAGGACAAACATATGTATACACACTAGTGTATATACCTGGCATTCCTCGGGTGTCACTGGGACCGTTGCCTGCCTTCCTTCCTTCCTTCCTTCCTTCCTTCCTTCCTTCCTTCCTTCCTTCTTCCTTCCTTTCCTCTTCCCTTCTTTTTCTCTCCTCCCTCCCTCCCTTCATCCCTTCCTTCCCTCCTCTCATACCTTTCTTTTCCTTTCTCTTACCTCATTTTCTTTCTCCCCGTCTCCCTTCCTTCCTCGTTCTTTTTCTTGTTTCTTTTTCAATTTGTTTCTTTTCTCCCTTCCTCTCTCATACACATGTCGGCTTTCTTTCCCAGTGTCCGTCAGAGAGGGCCACTTCACCTAGCAGTAGCCAAGCCAGTGACATCACAGAGGGCCACATCACTTGGCAGCAGTCAACCCAGTGACATCACAGAGGGCCACATCACTTGGCAGCAGTCAACCCAGTGACATCACAGAGGGCCACTTTGCCTAGCAGTAGCCAAGCCAGTGACATCACAGAGGGTTACATCACTTGGCAACAGCCAAGCCAGTGACATCACAGAGGGCTACATCACTTGGCAGCAGTCAACCTAGTGACATCACAGAGGGCCACTTTGCCTAGCAGTAGCCAAGCCAGTGACATCACAGAGGGTCACATCACTTGGCAGCAGTCAACCCAGTGACATCACAGAGGGCCACTTTGCCTAGCAGTAGCCAAGCCAGTGACATCACAGAGGGTTACATCACTTGGCAGCAGTCAACCTAGTGACATCACAGAGGGCCACATCACTTAGTCAAGCCAGTGACATCACAGAGGGTCACATCACTTGGCAGCAGTCAACCCAGTGACATCACAGAGGGCCACTTTGCCTAGCAGTAGCCAAGCCAGTGACATCACAGAGGGCCACATCACTTGGCAACAGCCAAGCCAGTGGCATCACAGGGGCCACTTCGTCTAGCAGTAGCCAAGCCAGTGACATCACAGAGGGTCACATCACTTGGCAGCAGTCAACCCAGTGACATCACAGAGGGCCACTTTGCCTAGCAGTAGCCAAGCCAGTGACATCACAGAGGGTTACATCACTTGGCAGCAGTCAACCTAGTGACATCACAGAGGGCCACTTTGCCTAGCAGTAGCCAAGCCAGTGACATCACAGAGGGTTACATCACTTGGCAGCAGTCAACCTAGTGACATCACAGAGGGCCACTTTGCCTAGCAGTAGTCAAGCCAGTGACATCACAGAGGGTCACATCACTTGGCAGCAGTCAACCCAGTGACATCACAGAGGGCCACTTTGCCTTTGTAGCCAAGCCAGTGACATCACAGAGGGTCAGTGACATCACAGAGGGTTACATCACTTGGCAGCAGTCAACCCAGTGACATCACAGAGGGCCACTTTGCCTAGCAGTAGCCAAGCCAGTGACATCACAGAGGGCAGAGGGCACTTTGGCAGCAGTAGCAACCCAGTGACATCACAGAGGGCCACATCACCAGCAGTCAACCCAGTGGCATCACAGCCACTTTGCCTAGCCAGTGACATCACAGAGGGTTACATCACTTGGCAGCAGTCAACCCAGTGACATCACAGAGGGCCACTTTGCCTAGCAGTAGCCAAGCCAGTGACATCACAGAGGGTTACATCACTTGGCAGCAGTCAACCCAGTGACATCACAGAGGGCCACTTTGCCTCACAGCAATAGTCAAGCCAGTGACATCACAGAGGGTTACATCACTTGGCAGAAGTCAACCCAGTGACATCACAGAGGGCCACTTTGCCTAGCAATAGCCAAGCCAGTGACATCACAGAGGGTTACATCACTTGGCAGCAGTCAACCTAGTGACATCACAGAGGGCCACTTTGCCTAGCAGTAGCCAAGCCAGTGACATCACAGAGGGTTACATCACTTGGCAGAAGTCAACCCAGTGACATCACAGAGGGCCACTTTGCCTAGCAGTAGCCAAGCCAGTGACATTGCAGAGGGCCACTTCCTGCAGCAGCAGCAGTTGTACCAGTGGCACCATAAAGGGCCACTTCACCTAGCAGCTGCCAGAAATCAAGGCACCTATTTCCTCCTGTCTTTGTTTCCTCCTTTCCCCTGCCAAGGATAAAAACAATACCAATCCCTCACTCCAAACACATCGCGGGGAGACTTGAATGAATCACTAAATGGGAAGACAAACCACTAAGCCGGAAAGACAGATTAGCGTCCTTAAAATAAGTTAAATATGGCAACAAATAAGAAAAACACGAAAAGGCATTTCCGCCGCCTTCCGTGGGCTTCACGAGGCGTGTTGGCCATTACTCCTTATTATGGCCCCAGGAAAGAAATGCACACCGAGGACGGAAAATGAAGTTAGCAATGATTTTTCAGTCATGAACCTTTCTCCGGGGATGAGTTATCAAAGGAAGAATTGCAGCCTGCGAAAAGGGAGGCGCCAGGCAGGCGCGGCCTAATTCTATGCGCTGCAGGATAAACACGGAGGTGCGTGAACACTCGGGGAGGAAAGGCATAAAAGCAAGCCACTCCTGATTCCTAAATTGTGAGAGATCCCCAAAAGAGTCAGGCACATGTTCCGGATTTCGTGACACCTGAAAGCTATAATATAAAGGTTTGTCCTTTTAATGTCCACAGTAAAGGCAATACATGCTGTCCGGTTACTCACGGAAAAACATCAGGAAAAGAAGAAAGCATTGCACTTTGCAGTCCTTGATCTCTGAAAAGCATTTGCTCGGGTTCTCCACGGCCTGCTCTGGCGCACAGTACAGTCACATGGAATACCAGAAGACCATGTAACATGGATAACGCTACTATACAATGATAGCACAAGCATGGTCTTCTGCCCTGCAGGGATTTCTTCCCCCTTCAGCATCACTTTCAGATCAGCACTTTCACCATTACTATTCAGACTCTGCATGGACACAGCTACCTATAGCAGACCTGCAGACAGGCCAGGATTACCCATAAGGCCAACCTAAACACCATGGCCTAGGTGTGCAAGCCGAGGGGGGACGCAGATCATGGACCAAAAATATATATGTTGAAACAAATAAAAGCACAACGCGCATGGAGATGAGGAAGGAAGGATACCGGAGGCCCTCCTTTTCGGCGCCGCCCCTGCCCCTTCCTCAATACCAGCTCCTGCCTCTGCTATTGTTGCGCAAACGGCGTATGCGCAGGGGCTCTCGACTCTGGCGTCGACGTCGACAGGAGGAACAATTAACTCCCTCGATGCCGACAGCATCCACTTGCTGGCTCCTTCAGCGCAAGTACAGGAAACTCCATTGCGCAGTCTGTGCATGCCCTAACACCATGAAAGCTGGCATTCCTCCTCCAACACAAGGAGGAGACTCCTCCTTACTGGAGAGAGAAGCGCAAATGCCGGCTACGGCACATGCGCAAACCCCGGTACAGGAGAGAAGCCCAACGCGACAAGCCCGGTATCGAGGAGAAGCGCGGCATTGGTACAGCTGCTGACTACAACGCATGCGCAATCCCCGATACCGGGTAGGAGCCAAGTGCCTCAAGCCCGGCATCGGGGAGAAGGCTCCTCCCCCCACGCCTGCATCCATAGTGCCGGCCGAGAGGGAAACTCCTGCGGCGGACCCAGTGGGGCCACATTGGGAGAGCTGGATGCGGGGCCCTAAGGGGGATGAGCGGATGAAAGGATGTGGGGGGGAGTGTGGTAGAGGTTGGCTTAAAGAGGGCGTAATAGCAAAGTGTGGCCTAGGGCGCAAAAAGGTGTTGATCCGGGCCTGTCTGCAGACTATACATCCCTGGACACTCCTATACGCAGACAACATCGCACTTGGCACCCAAGATGTGCAGCCCTCCAACAACAGCTGCAGACATGGAGCGAGAGACTCAAGTCCAAATATCAGGAATAATCCACAGAAATCAAAGTACAGGAGTAGCATCCAAAACCAGGAATACAAAAGCAGAATAAATCCAAAACATGAGATTCAGGAACAGTCCTCACAACTTGGAATCATGTGACATGAACAAAAGGAAACGTGGAACTAGAAATCCCTTGACTTGACAATAGATCTATACTCAGTCACCAACCTTGCCTAGACTAACAGACCCATCTGCTGGGCTGCTAATAGAGAGAGGAAATCATGCCTTCTCCCCTGGGAAACCAATAAGGACTTTTCCACTAACCATCGTCTTGACCTTTGTACAATCTCCCGAGAAGCCCGATGTTGACGAAACGTAAATCTCCTATCCGGCTTCTCATTAGTCTGTCCACCTGGACTTTCATTTTCATCCTCGGAGCTGTTTGTGACCTTGCTTCCCTAGCAAACAGCCTTTCAGGAATGTGGCCTTCAGGCACAGACCGTCATTTTCAGGGCTCAAAATCTCTTGCTGGCTTTCCTGCTGACTTGCAGACCCAGAATCCCCAGTGTCATCAGAATGACGAACAGGCCCAGAGTCAGGCCCGGATTAACAAAATTTTGCACCCTAGGCCACACTTTGGAATTACGCCCCCTACCGCACCCCCACATCACTCAGACCCACACTAAAAATAAAACCTTATCTTCCCCTCCCTCCCCCGGTGGGCCTGAGCTGATGCTGCTGTGGGCCCTGGGGAGCAGGGGAAAGCTTGCCGTGGGCAGCAGAAATGGAGCTCAGGGCAGGGGCTTCCTTTCTGCTCTGCAAACCTGGCCCTGAATCTCTCTCTCTCTCCCTCCCTCCCTCCCCCCCTCTCTCTCTCTCTCTTTCTTCCAGCCTGCTTTGGCCGCCCCGCCAGCATCCTCCACCGACAGCCTTTGCAGCGGGCAAGGAAGGAAAGGCAAAGCGCAGAGAGGAACCCCTGCAGATCTCCAGCCTCGCCGCCCGTGGCTCCCGCGCCTTCCTCCTCCTCGGATTTTGGTGCAACAGGACGAAGAGTGGCGGCTCGGAGGCCAGCAGCGTGCCAGCAGCCCCGTCTCTTCTCCTGCCTCCGCCGAAAGGGCAGCGTCCTGGGTGAGTGGCCTCCTTTCCTGCCTTTTGCTGCCTCCTCAGTGGAGAGAGAGAGATATCTATCTCTCTCTCTCCTGCCCCAGGCCGCTGCTGGGCCCTCTCCCCCACCCAAGTGGAGGAGGCCTCCTTCTGGGGCAAGCGCCTCCAGCCAGGCGCGGTCTCCTCCGCTGGCGCCCGTCTGGGAGGGAGGGAGACATCACTGGAGGTTTCCTCTCAGAAGCACGCTCTTCTGTCGTTTCGCCCTCAGGGGCGCGTGAGACAACTTTGGGGGGGGGGTCCATGATATGCGCCCCCTTCAGCTTGCGCCCCTAGGCCATGGCCTAGGGTGGCCTTATGGGTAAACCGGGCCTGCCCAGAGTCTCCATAGAGATCAGGTGCAGGCACAATCAAAGGCTGAACTACAATACATTGAAGTTTGGTGACGCACCAGTAATCTTTGACAGAGAAGGCAAAAGACCTTGCAAATCTGCAACTCCCAGGATCCCATAGCATTGAACAGTGACTATTAAAAGTGGTGTCAAACTGTATTAATTCTACAGCGTAGACACACTCCTAGTATAAAGCAGTTCCCTCTGTTAATGTGGTCACTCATAGAACTGAGATTGCGACTAAACCTGAAAGAAAGCAAAACAATCCACTTAAACGGCTCACCTGGAGGCTGAGCCAAAGGCTTGCCATTCTGCGCAACTGTCAACCCAGAAGGAAACCTGGCTGAGTCCAATGGAATTTACTCTTGTTCGGAACGCATCCTAAATCGCCTTATATTTTAAAGCATCCTTTTCAAAACGGAAGGGATGTTGACGTGTCATTTCAATCCTTTAAGTAGATTAAGAAAAATTAAGACCCACAAAAAAATCTAAGAAAACAAATGATGAACAGGTGGAGCAAAGTAATTTCTCTCCAGACAGGTGTGCATTGAAACCAAACCCACATCCCTCCAAAAACAAAGAAGGAGAAGAGCCCCCAAGATATGCTGATTGGGATGAAGAGCAGAAGCAAATCCAGCGCAAAGAGGGCAAGGAGGGCGCCGTGCATCCCCCGGCTTAAATTAGGTTCCTCGTCTACTCTTCTGCCACATTGGGTTAATTGCAGAGCTCCTTGCAGCTGATTTCATTAAGAGGACAAAATCGTTACTTCCAGCGCAGCTTGTACATGTTACTCAAACAGGCTTTCAAAGCAAGGCGTTCTTAAAGAAGGGCCCGGAAGCGCTGCGCGGCGCCTGAATTGCTCTGATAAGAGTTTCGAACTTATTTCTTTTTATGAGATTTTAACTGAATTGTAATCATAATTATCATAGCACAGAGACCAAGCAAGCCAAACCCAGTTGTAAAAGGGGGTAACAAAACGTTTATTGGACAATAAATGGAAAGGGGACGAACAAAAAATCAGCCAACTCGGCTAAAAACCCTCAAAAATCCCAGGAAACCCAACAAAAACATTACTTTAGAAACGAAATGCCGGCACCCCCTAATTTTATAATGAGTTCTGAAATTCACTGGATGGTCAACTTCCTCAGAAATTGAGCGTAAAATTGTGGAGATTCTACAGAGAACATTGTATGGTCAACTTCTGCCCCGACATTTACCAATAGTTACTAAGGCTTTTTAATGAGTTTTACTGTAAGCAAATCTCTGGCGGTCTATAGCAGGGTGGGCAACCTACGGCCCGCCGGGCCGGATGCGGGCCAGCAGCCGATTCTGTCCAGCCCGGGGAGAAGGGCGTCGGGGGCAGGGCCAAGAGGAAGGGGTGCCGCTGCCGCCATCCCATCGCGGGCTCTATGGAGCCTGTGTCGGCAGACAGGTCGGAGTAGCAGCGGCTTTTGAGTGACTGCCATCCCTGGAGGCGATCTGGGCCTGCAGCAGCAGCCACCTCAGATCGCCGACTGCTCCCCCTGCAGGCCCGAATCACCTCCAGAGATGGCAGGCACTCCATAGCAAGGCGATCAGCTGGGGAACGGCTGGGGGCGAGAGCAGGCGGAGGCCTGCAGCCTCCGATCGCCTGCTGCTCTGTTCTCCTCTGCTGCGGTGGCAGCTGGGTCCACTTTGCCATCCTCTGGGCTGGGTCCATTGGGCCATTCACTCTTGGTTCGCACCTTGTCTTCTTGAATTTAATTTAATTTTAGTGGTTTTTATTATTATTATTTTTTAATAATTTTATTATAATAATATTATAATATAATATAATATAATGTTATATTATATTATAATTTCAATATATTATAATGTCTATATATATACTATAATAATTATGATATTAATACTAATAATATCTGAATATTTCTTGATATATTAATATGTTAATATTAATGATGTGTAATATATAGTAAATATAGTAAGTAAATAAATAAATAATGTAGATTAGCATGTAGTTCCGCCTTTAGGTACGGCCTTCCATAATATTTTTTGGCTCTCGTGTGGCCCCTTGGAAAAAATAATTGCCCACCCCTGGTCTATAGTCACCCAGTATAAACCTAATGTGAAGGGCATATATTCCTTAGTTGAAATGGGAATAGAAAAATACCCTCTGTGCAAAGAGTGCAAAGCTCCAGCAATGCGGGGGATCATGTCTACAAGCGACTCGTCTGCGAATCTTTTAAACACCCGTACAATGTTGGCACCTCCTGTACGTGAAACCGAAAGCTAGGAAATACCCGATTCTGGTTCCTCTCCTTTCTTCCCAGAGTGTTTCCACGTTGTTTATTGGCAACTCTTTAATGGCAGGGTTTTCCTCTCGCCATCTAACACTCGAAATAATTCATTTGTTGCTGTGAGTTCAATTGCTAATAGTTTTGTAACAACAAGAGGCTTTATTGATATCTTGCCACACTGGAGCACTCCGGATGGTGTTCTGCTGTCTCTTGAATCCCTTGAAGGATCTGGGAAATGAAACGGCTTTTGACAGCCGAGGACCGTTTACTAAGTGGCGGAAATTGCAACGGCAATATATACTCCCACTCTTTCCCCTTCTCTCTTAATCCTTCTTGGCAACTAAGGATAATTTCCTTTGTGGTTGAGTAGTATGGAGAGTGCCATCATTACCTCTTGATTATTATAGAAAATATATGGGTGTATACACATCCTGTTGCCCCTCAGACCCCGGGCAGCCCCCCCCCCCCCAGATCACAACGACACAGGCAGATGCAACAAATGTTCTTTTATCTAGAATAAAGGTATAGAATAGTCCAAAGAGGTTAAAATAAAGCAATCCAAATAGAGTTCAATTTAGTCCTTGAGTTATAATCCAAGCGGGTTAAAATTCCCAAAAACAAGGTTCCAAAGCAAAGCAACCGCTCTGGCGGTCAAACGTGGCACTTGAGTCTGGCCGCAACTGCGGTCGCTTGAAACAGGATCCAAACCGCCCCAGCGGTTAGCAGGAACTTGGAGACTGGAACAAGAGACATGATCCAGCCAAACGTGGCTTCAGGTCTGACGAGAGCTTTCCCAGGCCGGATTGATATAGGAATCTAACTTTTGTGCATCCAACGCACCCCCTTCCTCCAATCTCTCCTAGAAGCCGAGATACTGTCCCTCCTGTTGAATTCCTTCTCATTAGTGGGACCAGCTGCATCGCTATCAGAGTGAGAACCAGGAGACTCCCCGTCTCCCATCTCACCATCTGGGAAGGGAGTAGCCACTCATTAATGACCTGGATGTAGGAGTGAATTCTGAGGTAGCAAAGTTTGCAGACGACACTAAATTGTTCAGGGTAGTTAAAAATGAAACTGACTGTAAAGAGCTCCAGAAAGATCTCTCGAAATTGAGTGAATGGGCAACAAAGTGGCAAATGCATTTTAACCTAAACAAGTGTAAAGTCATGCACATCGGGGCAAAGAACCCCAACTACACCTACCAATTGATGGGGTCAAAGCTTTCCGAGACAAACCAGGAAAGGGATCTTGGGGTCTTGGTGGACAGCTCAATGAAGATGTCAACCCAGTGCGCTGCAGCAGCGAAAAAAGCAAATTCTATGCTTGGCATGATCAGGAAGGGAATCGAAAATAGGTCGGCAAATGTTGTATTGCCTCTCTACAAATCTATGGTAAGGCCACATTTGGAGTACTGTGTACAATTCTGGTCTCCGCACCTCAAGAAGGATATAACGGAACTGGAAAAGGTACAAAGAAGGGCAACAAGAATGATCCAAGGGATGGAGCGGCTCCCTTATGAAACCAGGTTGCAACGCCTTGGTCTTTTCAGCCTTGAAAGACGGCGTTTAAGAGGTGACTTGATCGAAGTGTATAAAATCATGCGTGGGATAGAAAAGGTGAATAAAGAAAAAATATTTTCTCTGTCACCCAACACTAGGACTAGGGGCACTCCTGAAACTCCAAGGTAGGAAAGTTAGGACTAATAAAGGAAATATTTCTTCACCCAGAGGGTCATTGGGTTATGGAACTCACTTCCAGAGGAGGTTGTGACAGCTGTCAGCCTGGACAGCTTCAAGGCAGGATTAGACAGATTCATGGATACCAAGGGAATCAGTAGTTACTGAAATGGACATCCAAGTGCCACCTCTGTGTTGATGGAGGCAGGCAGGATTTTCCCGGTACTGGTTGTGGGGGTCGGAGCAGGTGAGGGTTTTGCCCTCCTTTCTGCTCGAGATCCCCGTGTACAACTAGTGGGCCACTGTGTGACACAGAATGCTGGACTAGATGGGCTGAGGCCCGATTCAGCATGGCTCTTCTCATGTTCTTATGTTCTTGAGATCCAAGGCCGCCTGGCCTTTCATATTCATCTGAATCTATTTCCATGGAGTCTTCACTGAATTCATCTGCGGTCCCATAGCCCTCCAGCCATGTGTTATCCATCAGGCCACCCATCATCCTCTATCTCCCCCAGGTCAACTGGTGCCTGGCCCGGAGCCCCCAGGGTCTGCCCAAGTCCACCAGGCTGGAACCCTACACATCCAAGCAATACGCAGATGACTTCTGTGTAAAACTGGTAAAAGGACACGTGTGGATCTCCAACATTTTGCGTGTGTGTGTGTCAGGAGCAGCTTGAGAAACTGCAAGTTGCTTCTGGTGTGAGAGGATTGGCCGTCTGCAAGGATGTTGCCCAGGGGACACGCCCGGATGTTTTGATGTTTTACCATCCTTGTGAAAGGTTCTCTCATGTCCCCGGATGGGGAGCTGGAGCTCTCCCCAGATTCAAACCTCCGACCTGTAGGTCTTCAGTCCTGCCAGCACAAGGGTTTAACCCATTGCACCACCAGGGACTCCTATCTCCAAGATAACTTTACGGTCTTTTTCAAGAGGTCTGGATGTGACCTTAGAAGGCATTAGTGCAGGGGTGGGCAATTATTTTTTCCAAGGGGCCCCACGATAGCAAAAAAATATTATGGAGGGCCGCACCTAAGGGCGGAACTACATTCTAATCTACATTATTTATTTATTTATTTATTTGCTTACTATATTTACTATATATTACACATCATTAATATTAACATATTAATATATCAAGAAATATTCATATATATATATAGACATAATATATTGCAATTATAATATAACATAACACTATATTATATTATTTGTTATTATATTATTATAATAAAATTATTATACAATAATAAAAACCATTAAAATAAAATAAAATTCAAGAAGACAAGGTGCGAACCAAGATGGAGGCTGACATCCTCAAGAGAGGAAGGATCCCAAGGTGGAATGGCCCAATGCACCCAGCCCAGTGATGGCAAAGCGGACCCAGCCGCCACCGCAGCAGAGCAGAGCAGATCAGCAGGCCATCGAAGGCTGCAGGCCTCCGCCCGCTCTCACCCCCAGCCGATCGCCCTGCGGGGCCCAAGAGGAAGGGGTGCCGCTGCCGCCATCCGATCGCGGGCTCTGTGGGGCCTGTGTTGGCAGACAGGCCGGAGGAGCGGCGGCTTTGGAGTGCCCGCCATCCCTGGAGGCAATCCTGGCCTGCAGGGGGAGCACTCGGCAATATTAGGCGGCTCATCGCTGTGGCGATCCGGAAGACGATCAATTTTTTTTTATTTCGGGATTTTACCCCGCTCTTCTCAACCCCCGAGGGAGGGGGGACTCAGAGCGGCTTACAGTACGGCACAATTCGATGCCCACATAATAACAATATAAACCCCAAAACACTTCAACAATTAAAATACATTAAAAATACATTAAAATACAACTACATTAGCACCATACACATTCACTCTGGATTAAAACAATGTTCGGTCCATAAAAACATCAAGTCTTCCGGGTCGCCACGCCGATCAGCCCCCGCAGGTCATGGAGTGCTCCCGCTGCAGATCATCTCCAGGGATGGCAGGCACTCCAAAGCCGCTGCTCCTCCGGCCTGTCTGCCAACACAGGCCCCACAGAGCCCGCAATCGGATGGCGGCAGCAGCATCCCTTTTCCCAGGCCGCACAGAAACGACTGGCGGGCCGCATATGGCCTGCAGGCCGTAGGTTGCCCATCTCTGCATTAGTGTCTTACATTGGTTGGCAATATCTTTCTACTCCTGCAAGCTTTGCTGCCCTCTTGGCCGCCCATAAGAACTCCAGGAAGAAAGCGTGGGCGGCATCCCAACAGCAACAGAGCCAAGTTTCATCTTCAAACTGGGATTTTACAAGAACTTAAAATGGAGCCAAATACCCAGTGCTCTCAGCAACCAAGAGGCCTTGGCATACTTAACATCCAATTCTCCCAACCCTGGTGAGTGTAACTGTGTGACTCTAATGGTTTTCTAAATGAAAAGGAGGTTTAATGGACTAAGTAAAAGTAGTCACATGGGTTGCTCTTGCATTAGATGCTCTCAGCCCAAGCAGGGTTGTGCTCTCAGCAAAAAGGGATTCAAAGCCACTGAACTTCAATTTACTTTGTAGGCGGGGGAGCAAAGACATGGTAAGATCAATGGATTGCTGTTCATCATCTGCCTCCACATTTGCAGGTTTGAGAATTGGAAGTAATATAATCTCCAATTTAGAAGCAAGCTCCCTGGAGTTCAATGGGGCATATGCCCATTTCCAGTTCACGGACGTAAGATCGGAGCCCATGTTTGCACATCTAAATCTATTTTATTAAGGAGCAAGCTCCGTTGGGCACCCGATAACTTTCCAGGCCGTGGAACGGAGTCTATGTTTAAATTTAATGCTTTGTGCAATTCATTACGAAGCTCTCCAAAAACTATGTGCATTTTGTCCTGTGTCTGGCAACACTTTTCAGATGTGCACTAACCGCAATCTGGGCACATCCTGGGATCGCTCTCCAAACTGTGCAAAGAGACTTCCTTCATTTCACATCAACAGTCCACCTGCCCAATGAACAAATAGTAACGCTGGCTGAAGAAGGTTACATCACCTTTCTTTGTTATGCTGTGTTATGCTTTTCCAAAATTATTGAAGAAGAAGGAAAAAGCTATAAACAAGCCTAACATTGCCAGGTCAGTGTGTAAAAATTACCGTATTTTCCGGTGTACTAGACAACTTTTTAGGCCTAGAAAATCTTATGAAAAGTCGGGGGTCGTCTAGTACAGTGTTTTTAAATCTTTTTTGAGCCGCGGCACATTTTTTACATTTACAAAATCCTGGGGCACACCACCAACCAAAATGACACAAAATGACACAGTAATACATATAGTTAATATGTTTTAAAATGTATTTATACACTCAGTGTGAAACGTGGACCTGTTTTGATGAACACAACATGGATGTCCTGGCAGGAATGGCAGAAAGGCACACACTTCCCACACAGAACTCCTATAACCAAGAGAAAATACTATTAAGAGTTTGGTGGGCATTGACCTTGGGTTTTGGAGTTGTAGCTCACCTATATCCAGAGAGCACTGTGGACTGAAATAATGTTGGATCAGGACCAAACTTGGCATGAATACTCAATATGCCCAAATGTGAACACAGATGGAGTTTGGCGAAAATAGACCTTGACTTTTGGGAGTTACAGTTTCTGGGATTTATAGTTAACACACAATCAAAGAGCATCCTGAACTCTTGCAACAATGGAATTCAGCCAAACTTGGCATATTGAACTCTCATTACCGACAGAAAGTACTGAAAGGGTTTGCTTGGGAATTGACCTTGAGTTTGGAAGTTGTAGTTTACCTACACCCAGAGAGCACTGTGGACTCAAACAATGTTATGTTATGTTGTTGTTTGTTTTCTATCCAGAATCGCAATATTGGAAGGAGGCTCACCACTTTAAGGTCCCTAAAACAGGCATGGGAAAACTTTGGCCCTCTGGGTACTTTGGACTTCAACTCCCACCATTCCTAACAGCCTGAGGCCCTTTCCTGCTTAAGTGGCTGGGGGGGGGGAGGCAAAGGGCCTGAGGCTGCTAGGAATGGTGGGAGTTGGAGTCCAAAACACCTGGAAGGTCCAAGTTTGCCCATGCAAGCTTTCGACCGAGACCTCTTCCTCCCCCTCCCCCTTCGCGCCCTTTCTTCCCCCTCCTGCCCAACACTTACTTTTTCTTCTCCACTGCCGCTTCTGCTGCCATTTTGATCCGAGGGGGCAGCGTGAGCGTGTTCAGGAGGGGAGGGGGGAGGGAGGAGGACGTGACCTGTGCGGGCGCTACTGCGCAGACCCGCCCCAAAGCAAAGTGAGGCAAAGTGAGCAGAGCGAGGCTGGGAAGAAGGGAGCCCGAGTGGAGAAGGAAAAGTGTTCGGCAGGAGGGGGAAGGAAGGGGATTGGTGGTTCCCATTTCCCACGGCACACCTGATGATCGCTCACGGTGTCATGGCAGACTGGTTGAGAAACCCTGGTCTAGTACACTGGGTACAATGGGGGTGTGCAAGGGCTTCCAAGAGAAATCAGTGACAAACCTGGGTACTGATGCTGTCTCCCAAAATACTTTGGGCAATGTATGAAGAGGATCTGAGATTTGACTGACAGGGAACGGCACCCCATACAGACGAAATGTCATGCAGGTATGTCTGCAACCCAGATAGTTCAATGCACATTTTTCAAAATGAAATTCAGCTTCAAGTTTAAATATATTGTCATGTATGTTTTTTTAATTGTAAACATGATAAAGACTTCCACAATCAGTTCTTTCCTCTTGAGTTTCCGAACTGCCGGTTCCACTTGCGAAATCATAAGAGCTCGGCTACGGTAAAGCTGCCGGCACTTCATTCCCCACATCTGCCATCTGGAGAGCACTTGAGATGGAGCCAAAGTACACAAGCGCACACACACACTCACAAAGGTGTTTCTGCGCTCCAGCAAAGAAATAACTCGGCAGTGGCATTTTGCGCTAAAGCGAATGGCCTGATCAAAGAACGCAGCACAAAAACAGGAAGGGGAAGGAGGTGGGGGACATAAAACAAACATCTTATTGAGAAGTGCGGAGGATGTGGCTTTGTTTGTGCATCCAGACAAAAAGCCTTCCCTCGCCCGTCCCTTTCATCTCGCGACTCTGGTATTGATCTCCTTCTCCCTGTAATGCGTCGGAGCGTGCAGGTGTTGGGCGCCTCTTTTGAAGATGAGGATTAAACAAGGCTATCGATTTGCTGAGCAAGGCCAGGTATGGCGTGTGCGGTTCACTGCTGGCCGGCCATTTCCACAAAGGAGAATCTGCCCGGCTGTTTGCTGAGAATTATGATCTCTCCTGTTCTCGGCAAGAAATGCCAAGAGCGGCCCCAAATGAGAACGGGGCAAGCACCCGCACCCCAAGGAAACAGGTGTTGTTCAAAGTTTGCTATCCTGCTGGAACCGAGAGACCAAGGTGAGGACCTGCTCCGAGGCCTTGATGTGCTTCGATTTGAGGTAAGCGTCAGAGTTGCTGGCAGTGTCCTCCAAAAAGTAGCGATAGTTGACCATCATGCCACAAGAGGCGGCGATGCCTCGGGGGCTCGTGTCCGCCATCCAGTTCAGACGCCACAATACAGCGCCGTTCTGAAGGTGGAAGTTTGCCACGCGGTTCAGCGCATAGCCACGGTGCTTCTCCCCGTACAAATACCAGGCGCACAGCCTCAGGAGCGGCACCTGTAACGCCCGGACCAGTCTTTCAGATCTCACCCACTCATTGTTTGTCAACAGGTGTTTTAGGGTTTCGGCCGCGGGGGCCCCAGCAATCTCGGCGATTTCTCGGCATTCGGAGTCCGTGAAAGGGATGCTTCGGAGGCTTTCCTTCGACTGTGAGGAAAGGAGGCCGACGAGCCACTTGGTGAAGCCCGGGATGGGAGACAGAGTAGAAAAGTCTTTGATCTGGGGAAACTCCACCTGCATTTTTTTTTCATCAAAAAGAACAGAAAAAGATCACACTTTCTCATTATAGGTTCAGTTAGAAAATGACGACAACCAAAGGAACTGGTGCAAAAAAAGGGACAGAAATTCATCAGAATGCATTTTGTGAAATCCAAAAAGGACAAAGGCATTTGAAACTGATTACCTTCACTAGTGAAGTACACATACTGTGATACAAACGTTACATCCCTTTCATAATCACATTTCAAAGCACATCTGAAAGGCATGCCTACCCAGGTAGGAAAACATCTAGGCTTAGGCTCCCTTGTTTCTCGTTTTTGCCTAATGGAATAAATATCCCCCGCCCAACATATCCAACTATCGAGATTCAGAGGCTAAGGTAGTAAATTAAGCTCCCGGCAGGGTAGTTTCCGAATCGTAAAACCATGATCAAATGTTCTCTCAGATAATAGACACAACTCAAAGGCTTTGGGGAGAGGAAACTGCTGCTGGGATAATAAAGGTAAGCAATAGAATATAAACAAAACCACTAAGGTTGAGAATAAGCAATATACAAAGTTTGTAGTATCAAAATAGTATTGTTAATGCTCAGTCATAATATGTCAATACACTTATTAATAGTTCAATACAATTAGTTCAGCACAAGTTATCGCTCTACACATGGTTCGGTCTACACAAGGAGTACAGCACAATAGTTCAACACATGGTTCGGTCTACACAACCATGTACAAAGCGGAACCGCAAAATAAATCCAAAGGGACCAGCCGTTTGAGGCACCTTGTTCCACCGCCGCTTGGTCCCTTTGGATTTATTTTGCTATTCTCATCGGAGCCAGTGTTGCCGATATTTCACAACATTCATTGGCCCTGCTACTCTCTGGGCGGGTCTCCTTGGCGGGAGCAGCTGAGCGTCTCGCCCTTGGGCGGTTCCGCTTTGTGGCTTCCCCGTGTGTGTGTGCTGCCGCACGGCTTGCACTGCCGAGTAGCCTGCACTGCCGAGTAGCCTGCACATGGCTCCTTTTCCTTACTGTGGATTACAATATAACTGGGACCAACACTTTTGGAATTCCACCCTATGGACTGTGCCATCTCTTTGATCATTCCTCCAGCCCCACTTGGTTACGCATGGAGCTAGTAACCTCCAAGATACTGTACACACCTATTGGAACCTTTCACACTGATACCAATGCCTAAGGAATTTTCCCATACCATTGTGTAGACCGAATGTGTTGAACTATTGTGCTGTACTCCTTGTGTAGACCGAACCATGTGTAGAGCGATAACTTGTGCTGAACTAATTGTATTGAACTATTAATAAGTGTATTGACATATTATGACTGAGCATTAACAATACTATTTTGATACTACAAACTTTGTATATTGCTCATTCTCAACCTTAGTGGTTTTGTTTAGTGATTCACGGTGCTGCCCTCTGTTTTTGTGGTAAGCGATAGAATATACCAGGAGAACCAAACAACAAAATCTCTGTGGCAGCAAGTATTTTGGGAACGAAGGGACCGGAAAGCCGTGCCATTTGGCCTCAAAAAGCAAGCTTCGTGTCGTGGACACGCTTGCAGAACTTTATGGGACTTTTGTGAAAAGTGCTCGTTCCATTGACCAAGTCAAAAAAGGGAGCCAAACTTGGAATCATGCATGAAAGCCAAACCTGTTGACAGAGGGCGTCAAGGAAAATCACGAGGAGAGATGAGGGGACAGAATAAAAAAGCAATCATGTGCACTTTTTTTCTTTTAGGAATTGACAAGACAAATTGGGCAAACGACCCAGTTTCTGTAGTACCTCATACCTGATGAATGGCTGAGTTTAGAAGCTTATCTATGTGGCCAGTTCCTGAAGAAAATAACAAATAGGCGCAGTAAAGCATGGCCATTTAGGCTCCCGCTAAATTGATGGGCTACTTTCCAGGCGGCCGGTAGAGATCCGTTAATGTTTATTTCCTTGTCAGGAGCTCACACACCATTAAGAAGCAGGTGCCGCTTTCATTTCGTGGCTGCTTCTGCAGAAGGCCGCGGATTCCGTTCTATTATCGGTGACACATCTAAAGCAGTGCCGCATTATGTTAGCCAAGGCAAAGGAATAGAAGGCGGGGAAAGCAGAAAGGAACGCCGCCTCCATTTTTCACTCACCAAGAAAAACAACAACAGACACAAAGCAAGTCTCCGCTGCAAAGTTTTCCTGAGTTGTTGCAGATGAAGACAGCAAACGCACAACAGCTCTGTCCAGGGGCGGTCCTACCGGTAGGCAAAGGACGCCGCTGCGTGGAGCGCCATCTGGGTAAAGGGGGAATTCCCCCGCCCGCCAGACACCAGGCGAGTAACGGACCCCAAGGTGTGCGTGGCGTGTCTGCGAGGGGCGGGGGGTTTAGAAAGAGAGAGGGAGGGAAGCACGGCACCTCGCACGTGCTTGCGCGCTCGCTCCTGCCCACCCTGCCCTCGCGCCACTCCCCAGCCCCCTTTTCCTCCCCCTCAGTCCCCTTTCTCGGGTTCGCACTCGTGGCGGCGCAGCCTCGCGAGCGTGCTCGTGTCTCTCCTCGCCTCAGCCAGCAACTTGCTTCTTGGCTTCCCCGGGAGCCTCGGCAGGGGGCGTGCTCCATCTCTCCCCCCCCCCCACAAAAAAAACACTCGAAGGAGAAAGAGGGGGCAAGTGGAGCAGCCGGCGAAGAGGGGCTGAGAGCCTCCATCAGGTTGCAGCGCAGAGCCCGTCCCGGACCGGGATTGGAAGAGAGGAGGGGCCGGGAGTCCCCACAAAGGTGGCCGGGGGCGCTGGGGACCCTCCTTTCCTCCCTCCCTTCACTCTGCCACCCTCCGCCAGGCCAAGCGCATCGGCTCTGTTCCCCCTCACATAACCTACACACGAGCGCGCACACACACATACAGAAGCCGGCTGGTGTTGGCGCGAGAGCGAGCCACTTCCAGCCTTGGAAGAAGGAAGCAGCGGGGTGACACGGGGTGCGCTTCCTCTCTCCCGGCTCTACGGCATCCTCCTTGCAGCGCCTTCCTCGTGAGTCCCCCTCTTCCTCCTCCTCCGTCCCTGCGTTGAGGCGCTTTGGTGTGGCACCTGGCGGGGCGGCTTCCTATGAGGTACTCAAGATGCATGGCTGCTTGCCTCCGTTCTTTCACCTAGCTTCTGGGCATGCGCGGAGGGGAGGGCGCCAAAATAATGTTTTTTGGGGGGGCCAAAATAAGGTTCGCTTACCATTTAAATTTACCTTAGACCGCCCCTGGCTCTGTCAGTGAAAAACCCTTCCCCAAAACAAAGCTTCCTTGCTACTCCTATCCTGCGCGCCTCACAAAGATCAGTCTGCAATATCTTATGGAGTTGTTGAGGATTAAAATTTATTGTGTCGCACGAGTGTCGCACGAGCTCCGTTTGTCAGAAGAGCTGCAAAGTTTTCAGCTCATTTCTGCTGATGTCTGGGAAAGGGAAGAGAATCAGGATTTGTGGCCTGCTGTCACGCACGCACACAGGCGCCTCCCAAAATGACAGCATGCTCCCAGTGCAGGGCCTTGTGATTTAACAGCATGGCTTGTTAAGAGGTGGTGCTTTGCAGCTGGTTTCATGAAGAGTGACAGCCAAGACGTGGCTTCTGAGGCTACGGTGGCATTTACATGGGAAAATTTATGTGTTATTTATTTATTTATTTAAAACTTTCCTATCCCCATCTTCTCTACCTCCGTAGAGGGACTCAGAATTGCCACGTTGGGTTAAGCAAAGGCAAACGCAGGCAGGAGAAATAAGCAGGGGGCGGTTTTTCTCCCCCGAAGGATTGCCAAGGTCTTAAAAAGTGCAGTGACTGGGAAACCTTAGGCATTTTGCACTAGTTTTGGGGACACACATATGGCTCCCTCAAAAATAAGGAAATAATTCACGCAATCCCTATTGTAGAGCTAATTCTGTGCTCCATGTTCACAACACTTGACGTTTGCGTGAATAGGATGATATTTTCTTCTTGGGTGCAATCTTTCCTCCAGCCCCCCACTCCCCAAATCTACTTACCATGGGTACTGGGAGTATATCTACAGTGTAGAATGAATGCAGTTTGACATCACTTTCTCTGCTGTAGCTCAATGCTATGGATTCATGGGAGCTGTAGTTTGGAGAGGCACCAACACGCTTCGGCAAAGAAAGCTAAAAATGTCATAAACCTACAACTCTTATCTATCTATCTATCTATGTATATAATAAAAGTCAGTGTTTGTGGGGGTACGGTGGGAGGAATATGTGCCAGCGTTTCGATTGGCTGCCACTGTGAGATTATTTGCATAAAGGGCTCTGATTGGTCAGCCTCAGAACTCCAACATTCTACGGCCCCAGACAGAGGGGGGCGTAATTCCAAACTGTGGCCTAGGGCGCCAAAAGGTGTTGATCCGGGCCTGCTTTGTTCACTGGCAAGACTACCTTTGTGCTATCCTCCCCTTTCAAACAATTGGCATTCAAGGCAACGTTCATGGCCAAGCAGGGAGTCAAACTCTGGTTCTTCAGCGCCATAGTTCAACGCTCAAACCCCGACGCCACCTACCGACCTCTCTATGTCAAAGGCTTGATGCACGCCTCTTTTACCTTCTGACACATCCATAATTTAACACGTCCTTATTCTTAGGAAATTAAAAGTTACAGAAGCTTGAAATGTAGTGATTTGGAATTAATCAAATAGATGCAGGGGGATAACAAAGCAACTCATGACATATCTTATTTCCCTACATTGTTTATTCCCAAAAGGGTATTTGGGATTCAGTCGTGAGAAATGTATTACGACCCATTAATATCCATGGGAACGAACCACCGCAAATGGAGCAGTACCAAGTAATTTAGTTTGGGAGTTAAATGAGCAGCCTGCATTTTTAATAATAAAGGCACATTCTTAAGCGTGTGACCTAAACTAAAGCGAAGGCACACCTTGGCTCTCAAAATGGATGTCTCCTTGGCCTGGTGCTAAAGGGGAAAACCCACACAGCACACAGTCAAGGCGCTTTCTGAGGGGGAACTGGAGCCACACAATAGCCAATGGGGTGGAAAGGGGGCTGGGGGACTTTCGCACCCAATATGCATGCAATGTAAGTGATTTCGTAATGGGACTCCTGGGTAGGAAATGATTGTGCCCCAGAACACAATTATTTCAGGATATGCTACTTAAAACTGTGCCATGCAGAAGGGCTTTCAAAATGTCGCATAAGTAAGATGAAGGGAAAGTCACCTTGCGTCTGTCAGGCCCGGATTAATCCCTTTTGGCGCCCTAGGTCACATTTTGGAATTATGCTCCCAAACCAACCTCTACCCCCCCACATTCCTTCTTTCCGCCTGCCTCTCCTCTCTCACCGAGGGGCGGGATGCCTCCCAGCTGGCACACGCAGGCCCGGCTCCCGCCTTCGGTGCAGCAGTTGCCCAGGATGCTGAGGGCGAGATCAAGGGTGCGGCAGGGCCTGGGGGTGCCGGTCAGGACCCTCAGCAGCGGCGCCAGCCCCCCGCGCTCCCGGAAGCGGGCAATGCCGCCAGCCTCCTTGATGTGCTGCGTGCGGAGGGCCAGCAAGGCCTTGCCCAGGCCCAGCTCGGCACCCTTGTGTAGCTGGGCCAGGCAGGAGCCCAGGGAGCTGCTCCCAGGCCCCTTCCCAGCCCCTGGGCCTTTCAGAGCCGGCACCCAGAAACATTGGGGAAAGAGGCAGAGGTGTTCGTGCCCTCCTGCCACACACGCATGCCCGGCAACAGCCCCGGGGGCGGGGCTTCCCTTCCTTCCTCCTCCTCCTAGCGCCCTCCTTCCTTGACAAGGGGGCGGGGGCGATGGCGAGGGGGGGGGCGCCATTCCCTCCTCCCCCACCCCTTGCAGTGCTCTCCCCCCACCCTCCCCCGAGAGAGAATCATCATGCCGCGCATTGTGGTTTTGTTTCAAAAAAATTGCGCCCCCCTCGGCTTGCGCCCCTAGGCCATGGCTTAGGGTGGCCTTATGGGTAATCCGGGCCTGGCGACTGTTTCTCTGCTGCGTGAGTCGGTCCTAAGCAGTCTCTGAACAGGAAGATCTCAACTAACGGTTTGGAAGTCACTCATTTCTCTTCTTCCATGAGCCCTCCCTTCGAGAGATATTTGGTGGATTCCTTTCCTAAGCCTTTCTAAAAGCTTCCTAAGAGGGTTTGGGGTATTTTTCTTTCCTTGCAAAAGCATTCAACAGTAAAAGCATATCCCATTAATAAACTCTAGGTTTATGCTTTAGGGTTATCGCCTCATTTGCAGTCAACTGGCCCTTACGTGCAGGGCTATGAATTGTGCTTTCTCTCCATGAATTCCCTCCTTAGGAAATAAACGTGGCATTTTCTTACCACTCCTCTTGAGTGAAAGATAAAGTCACCTGAGGATCTAATTGTGCAATGCAAAGTCTTCCAGCAGGAAGAGGATGCAGAGTCCCAGCTGGCAAGCAGTGAACCGATGGACAAAAGAAAATAGGTGCTGGGGTGTTTAAAAATCAGTTTCGCTGAAGGGAAGGGATATCCTTAGATGGCCGCATTTCTGGTGAATGAATAGTCCTGGAGCCTGAGCACAGGCCTTCTGCACGCCTTGAAAAGAAAGGCCCTTGGTTTTTTAAAAGGAAGCACAGTCTTTACATACAAAAAGTCCCAAATCGGAAGCTGGCCCCCTACCTGTCCCACTGCGATCAGGCCACGGTCATCTCACGGTTGGACTACTGTAACGCTCTCTACATTGGCCTGCCTCTGTCGGTGATCCGTAAACTTAAGCTAGTGCAAAATGTCGCAGCCCGCGTGCCCACAGGCGTGCCTGTGGGCTACCGTATTGCACCAGTGTTGCGGGAACTGCACTGGCTGCCTATTGAATTCCGGATCACTTTCAAAGTGTTAGTCTTGACTTTCAAGGCCTTGCATGGTCTGGGGCCAGTGTACCTGAGGGACCGCCTCACCCCATACTGTCCCATGAGAACACTGAGATCTGAAGACAAGGATCTTCTACTGGTTCCGAGCGCCAAAGCCTATCGCCTCACGTCAACGAGGAGAAGGGCGTTCTCCATCATTGCCCCCATGCTTTGTAATTCCTTGTCCTTCGTGACCTTCTGGCTTTTCAGGAAGCCCGTAAGACCTGGCTATTCCGGCAGGCTTTCGCAACTGAGTCAGTTTAGATACAGGCTAGTTGAGCAAATACGGCTGCTCAATGTAACCTTTAAATGTTTTATTATTGCTGTTGCTATTGTTGCGTGGTTTTATTGTTTAACTGTTTTATGCACTACTGTACTCTGTTATTTCCCAAATCTGTGAGCCGCCCCGAGCCACCTGGGAGTGGCGGCTGAGAAGTCCAATAAATAAATAAATAAATAAATAAATAAATAAATCAAATTGCTGAGCTCTCATTGAGTTGGGGGGACTTCTCCTGACATCAGGCAGTGTATAGATGACATTGAACAAGACAGAACAATAACTCGGCTGGTAACGACAGCTTCCTAACCAGTTGTATCTCAAGGATAGGAACACCAGCAGCAATATCAAATTAGATCCAAGTACACTGCCCATGTTGTGCCCCATCTTAAATGCTTTCAATGAGTAAGAAGTGACATTTCTCCATACCTGCAGTTCCTTAACAACCCGCTTGATAAGATGGGCCCCCAGCTCCACGCCCTGCAGGCCCCGCTGAGTTGAGCTGATCGAATAGAAAATGGCTGTGGTAATTTTGCTCGTGTCCTCCACTTCTAGGGAAGGGGCCTCTTTCACGATGGCCTACGGGAGAATTAACAGGATTAGCAACAGCTCCACGTTCTCCAACTACAGGTATCTACCATGGACCACAAACTTATGCGTTGAATGATTTATTCAGCATACATCGCTGGCTTTTTGGCTCATCTGCATTGCAAGTGAGCAATAACCTTCCAGATACTACACACAGGGGCGGTCTAAGGTAATTTTCAATGGTAGGCGAACATTATTTTGGCCCCCCCCCCCCAAATCACTTGATAACAAAAGGTATAAGGTATTATTTATTTATTTATTTGTAACATTTTTATCCCGCCCTTCTCAGTGGCTAACAAGACAGCAATTTGATGCCCAAACATACAATGTACAGAGCCTCCTCTGATGCTCTCACCTCCTCCTCGTGCCGGAACAAATGCGCATGCGAGGACTACGAGCACACACTAGGGCGGAGACTGAGATTGTTTCAGAGATCCGCCTCCTGAAAAAAAACCCCTTTGTCTCCGCCCCCTCAACTTCAGCTCCGGAGCAACCGCGCCTGCGCGAAAACCTCTGCGCATGCCAAGAAGCTCCTGTGCGCAGGCGCAGAAGCCTGTAAACACAGCACTCCCTATTCGGCATGCAGGGAGGTTTGCTACAGCGCAGCGCCGGAGCGCACAAGGCCCAAAAGCAGGCAGCCGCTGCCTAAGGAACATCGGCCGGATGCTGTCTGACAAGCGGGGGAATGTGCCCTTTACCCAGATGGCACCCCACGCAGCGGCGTCCTTTGCCTACCGATAGGACCGCCCCTGACTACGCATATTAAATGTATGTTGGTGTTCCCAAAACACGTGGTGATGCAGCACTGGAGGTCGCAAAAACAAAAGAGAAGTATCAGAGTTTGGCTGGACACATGAAAGTTGGTAAGTTTGTCCAAACCAGATCCCAAGAGGGTGGCCGGGGTATGGTTTTGACTATTAGTTTCAGGAAACAACTAACCCACAAACAAAACCCAGAGTTACATCTTCAGCAACACATCAGTTATACCTGGATATTGCTGGAAATCTCATCCGTAAGTGCAACATGCAGCACGATCAATGGCTCTCCTGGTATGGCGCAGTGAACAAAATAATAGCACCTCCTGTATGACCCAACCCGCCGCTTCATGTCCATCCAGTTTCTCACAGGATGCACAGCTTCACTGCTGGAATAGAAAAAAGGCAAATGAGACTTACATTTAAACACCATGTTTGGCTGGTCTTTCATATTAACGTTCCCTCTTTCCCGTATCAAAAGAGCAGTGTACTTGTGAATCTGGACATGTACCCATAAGTGACCCCGTGACTGCTTGAACCAAAGACACACATCTCAATAATTACTGGCACTTACTCGCTAATCTTCTGAAGTATCTCACAAGGCGACTGCGACGTAACTTGTTCCAAGTTGAGGAAACCCATGGAAAACCATTCCAACAGCATATTCTTTAGCACGCCATTCATTTCCTAGAAACAGAATAAGAGGGAAACTGCATCTCGCCAGTAATAGAATAAGCCAGCACTGTTATAGCAAGTAGGGCCTTTGGCTGGCGACAAGTCCCACTATCTTCACTGGGCCTTAAAATGCCAAAATATCACCCTGAGTCCTTTATGATCATCAAGATAGATTACAAAGACGAATCTTGCAGCTCTGCCCTAATTTTTTTTTTCAGTCTAAGCATTTCTATACATTTTCCTAATCATTTCCACATTGGAACCACACTTTTAAACTGTCTAGCAGCGCTTCCAGCCATAGATTATATAGAGCCCAAAACTCCTGGAAAATAAAGAGCCTGGTGCATAAAATACAAACAGGCAGGAAGCAGGTGAGTTTTGCTGACAAGAAAGCTCCCTTAATGGAATGCCACCACTGAACAGATCTTCACTGTGATCGCAACCTCACTCATTGTCGATAGCAGATACAATATACATTTGAAGTACTTCCCTTCAGCTGGAGTTAGCCTCATGTTCACCTTCTCTGGCTAGCCCGTTAATAACATACACATACTGTAGGTATAAATTGTGTTGTGGATGCAGTGATTTCCTTTTGGGCACAATGCTCCTTTGATGGCTGTGTAAGCAGGGATGCATATGTGGGACTAATATGTAGGTGGAAAGCATTAAAACACACATAATAGTATGTGAATGCCCATTCCATGTCAGTATTCAGTGCAAGCACTTCATAACATGATTCCCAGGCAGATATTTACATTATGCTGAAGCAATATAGAATCTTGGCCTATATAGACACATGCACATGCGCGCGCGCACACACACACATATATATATCTCCTAGACCAATGTTTCCCAACCTTTTTTGAGCCGCGGCACACTTTTTACATTTCCAAAATCCTGGGGCACACCACCAACCAAAATGACACAAAATGACACTCTAACACAGTCATACATATAGTTAATATGTTTTTAAATGTATTTATACACTCAGTGTGAAACTTGGGCCTGTTTCGATGAACACAACATAGATATGACTTCCTCTCACATACTTATACATGGGTATCATGTCTTCTCTCAGCCTTCTCTTCTTCTGACTAAACATGCCCAGCTCTTCAAGCCGGTCCTCATAGGGCTTGTTCTCTAGACCGTTGTGAAATTTCACCCTGAGTGAAACTTGCTTCCAGTTAACTATGGATGTCATGAAGCTGTTATAAACAGTTCTTTGTGGGGAGGCAACTCTCGAAAAATCCAGTAAAATAGTAAAAAAAACAAACATTTCCAAGTGGAGGGGCTCTATTTGTTTCTTGGAAACCTGCGAATGCTTCAGCCTCCTGATGCTCCCAGGTTCGCTCACTGCCCAATTCACCGACTTTGGCTGTTCTCACAAGAAATCCAAGCCAACACAAAAAAGCCAACTCAATCACTTCCGCCCAGTGCTCTGTTTTTGCGGAGGGAGGCAGCGAAAGAGGCCACACAGATCTATGAAACGTATAGAGCAGGGGTGCTCATTAGGTAGCTCGGGAGCTACTAGTAGATCTTCGGCCCTCTTCCAGGTGATCTTCGGGCCTCACCAGCCGGATTCAGATTGGACCAATTCCAGCTGTTGAGATGGCCCCAAAGTCATAGGATATTCTGGTGTTTCCAGCAAACTCAATATTTCCTGTGCACACATGCACTCCTGCTGCTGGCTTCCGCCCTTGCGGTGCTTCTTTTGCCTGCGGGGCATTGCAGGAAGAAGGCAGCACGAGGCGGGGCCTCTGGAGGGAGCGCCCTGCCTCTCTCTCGTCCAGAAGCAGTTGTGCAGCCTCCGTTGCCGGCGAGACAGGCAGGGTGGAGCGCTCCCTCTGGATGCCCCGCCTCCTGCTTTCTCCTTCCTGCAATGCCCTGCGGGCGGAAGAAGCGCTGCGCGGGGGGAAAACAGCAGCAGGAGCACGCGCGGTGGCAAGAGCCCGCGGCGGCGGGAGCGCACGGCGGCGGGGGCAGGTAGATCTTTTGGACTTGGTTGCTTTAAGAGTAGCTCGCATGCTGAAAAAGTGTGACCACCCCTGGTATAGAGTATGGACCCATGCTGAGTCGAGGCTCCTGAAGGCTTCCTCAAGGCGCGCCTGGCCCTGGCATTCGGCGGAGCCCTTGCTTTGCATCAGGGAGGATATCTGGGGAGGGAAAGAGGGAGAAAGAGCTGCTAGGAGGGGGAAGAGTGCCAATTTCCCACGGCATACCTGATGATCGCTCACGGCACATTAGTATGCCCTGGCACACTGGTTGAGAAACACTGTCCTAGACCATTATGGTAGATGCACTGGGTCAATCATTAGATGTAATAGAACAGGGGTGCTCATTAGATAGATCGCGATCTACTGGTAGAACGCGTAGGGTGTCCTGGTAGATCGCAGGCAGTGCGGGAGGAACGCTCAGTCCTGCCCCGCAGGCTCCTGACGCCGCCCAGGTGCAGATGGAGGTTGGACTGGATGGCCCTTGGAGGTCTCCTTCTACTCTAGGAACCTGTTGTTGTTGTTGTTGTTACTATTAGTAGTAGTAGAGGCTGAATGAATATTATCATCATTATTATTATGAACAAATTCAGGGGCTTATTATACTCATATTTAGTTGAATTCAATCTTAAAATATATTATATGGCTCTCCCTGAAATACATTTCCAAATATTTTGCTTTCATGGCTCTCTGAGTCATGGGGAGGGAGATCATTTTGACTTGGTTGTTTTATAAGTAGCTCGCATGCTATGAGCACCCCTGTAATAGAACATCTTTAAGGCTAATTTAACCTCACATAATGGCCATAACATAATGAGGAGGGAAAGGAAAGAATGGATCGGTTGCAATGCTAGTATTCCTCAAATGGTGCTCAGGGAGCCTTCTAGCCTTTTGCAGCCACCATCTTATAATGTGCTCTGCTGGGCCATTTCAAGCCAATGTTGGAACAAAGCAAAATTACAGCCCCCATTGCCACACAAAGGTGGCAGGAAAGAAAGGAAACGGTCCTACAGAAATCCCTGCTCTGCTGATGAAATGCTATCACATAATGTAAAAAGGGCCTTGACAGGCATTTCTGTAATTGGTACCATAACACAAAAGAGTCTGGAGCAACAAGCACATGAGGCAAAGGACCAAAATCAGTGTGTACAGCGCTATCATACTGTCTATTCTCCTTTATGGGTTTGAAACATGGGTCACCTATCGCCAACACCTACGACTCCTCGAACGCTTTCATCAGTGCTGTCTTCTCACAATCCTAAATATACACTGGACCGACTATGTGTCGAATGTTGCTGTCCTTGAGCAAGCAGGGATCACCAGCATTGAGGCCATGCTATTGAGAACACAGCTGCGCTGGGCAGGGCACGTCTCTAGGGCGGAGGACCACCGCCTCCCAAAGATACTACTCTACGGTGAACTCGCCACGGGTCAACGCAAGAGAGGGCCCCCCAAAGAAGAGATACAAGGACTCCATGAAACAACATCTCAGGCTTGGCCAGATTGATCACCAACAATGGTCCACCCTGGCCTCACATCGGGAGGCATGGAGACGCACTATCCACAATGCTGCGGCCTCTTTCGAGAAGACACGCCGGATGGGTCTCGAAGAGAAACGACAACGCAGAAAGAACCGCAACTTGGAAACACCATCACCCAACATTGGCCTTTTTAGTTATCAACGCGCTTGTAGAAAGCGTGGGATGAGCCCTTCCTGAATCTTCGTTCGCGAAGTAATGCCGAGAGAAACCATAACATCCCCCCTCCCGACTCTTGCAAAGGATGTGAACTGAATTAAAAGTTTAATAACTCCACTTGCAAAAACTGAGGTATCAATGAAAATGGTAGTAAGTGACAGCTGCCGCAAGTTATCACTCTTGCTGAAGTTAGATGGAGAGCCATTGTTCTACAGGGAGACCGGCTGCTAAGAGTTTACTGTCAACGCAATCCAACCTCTTGGGGAAGGGCTTTTTAAAGGCAGCTCTCCTGCTTGTCTTGGTACTTGAATTTGATGCAATTTATGGCTAGAGTGTAACTGACCTTTGGAGCATTTTCTACTGCAGTCAGTTAGTGGCTTTCCATCTCTGGCACTGCCTGGCTGTATATCGCTCATAGCAGGCCCGGATTAACACCATTTTGTGCCCTAGGCCACACTTGGGAATTACGGCCCCTTTAAGCCAACCTCTACCGCACCCCCACCCACACACACACACACATCATTATGCATAAAGCCATACTTTCCAAATAATTCCTCCAATATCACACTTCTCTTTAGTCTACCCAGTTTAACTTTGAAATCAGTCCTTTTCTTGTTCCCAGTTTGCCATTTCCCTCCACGGAGCTCGCGGGGCGCCTGGGCCGGACCCACTTGCAGCAGCGCCGTGCTCGGGCCCATTTTAAAAAATGCCATCCCAATGCAGTGGCAGGGAGTTCCACAGTCACGCTTTCTGCCCGAAGCAGGACTCAAACTCAGGACGCTAAGACAGGAGTACCGCTCCTGAAGAGGAGTCAAGGGAAGCGGGAGACAATCACAGAAGCGCTTTCCCAAGGGCGGGAATTCAAATGGGAGAGTGACACCCGGCAGGGACGGGATGGCACCAAGGGAGAGGACCACCTGAGGCAAGTGACGCGGGCCTTCCCGGTCCCCATCGCACGGCGCCCCGGCGCTTACCTGCTCGAAGCGCGGCCTGCCCAGCTGGAAGGGCGGACCCTCCTTGGCGCCCTCTGCCATCCCCGCGAGTCTGCTCTCTCTCTCTCCGCCGCCCAGCCACACCCCCTGGCTCTGCCCTCGCCACCTCCCATTGGCCCGGCCCCACCGCAGCCCCCGTGGGGCATGCCAGGAGGCGTATTCTTTCTCCTGCGGGGAGGGAGGCGGAAGCGGAGAGAGGTGCACAATGGGAAATGTAGTCTTCAGGACAGGGCCCGCTCTCATAGACATCTATGGGAGAGGCCGAGGGAGGGTGAGAAAAACACATTGTGTTTTTATTTGTTTCAACATTTTTTGGGGGGGTCCATGATCTGCGCCCCCCTCGGCTTGCGCCCCTAGGCCATGGCCTAGGTTGGCCTTATGGCTAATTCAGGCCTGGCTCATAGCTTAAAACAAACTCAACCGAGTATAATTATAGCAGCAAATGCAAAACACTGAAGATATACCAATGTCCTGGGGCCAGAGATGACACAAGTAGAAAAGTGGCTGTTCCCATGAGAACAAGAAGGGGAAACGTTCAAAGTACAGTATCAATAAATCTCTAATATATTGTTAAGTCATCAGTCATTCCAAAAAGTGTAACAATTAAATCCTGCTTAAATCAGTCAGCACAATCTTCATAGGTATATGGTCTACACAGTCATGGAGGATATCGGGCTAAAAGCTTTTAGCCCGATATCCACGGATATCGCCAAGATTTTCCACGCCCCAGATTTCTATCCACATTGCTTACTGTATTGAGATTACTGTGAAACGCCACTAGCAGATACCCCGGATTATGTCCCCGGTCCTGAGGAAGCCGTAAGGCGAAACGACCACGCGTCGGCACCAGCCCTCTCGAACCGCTGGGTATTCTATGGACTTTTATGAACTCTAATTGATCACCTCTGTTGGGCTGAGTGAATAATACCTGTTTGGACTTATACACAGAAGTACCCTGGGACGATTCCCGCTCCGGTATCCTTAAGAGGAACTTTCCTCCGATATTGCCAGGGTTCTGTTATACTTGTATGTAAGTCTTGTGTTGACCATTTGTGTGATGACTATGATTGTGTAGAACATTTATTATGTGATGACCATGACTGCGTAGACCAGGGGTGCCCACACTTTTTCATCATGCGAGCTACTATATGAACAATCAAGTTGAAAAGATCACCTGTTGTGCATGTGAGTGTGCGCGCGTTGTGCGCGCGCACGCTCCTACTGCAGCCTTCCATCCACGCGGGGCTTCTTTCTTGCCTGCCCATGAACTCGCCGCTGCGCGCACCCAGGAAGGGGATCCTCCTTGCCTGTGCGCGCACTCTCTTAATGTCTTCATTGCCTTCCTCCTTCCTGCTGCGTGCTTTCGAAGCAGGAAGTCCCCATCCGTCCTGCTTCTTGCGCGTGCAGCAGGCCCCTCCCACGCACGCAGCAGGAGGGTATCAGGCCAGATAGGGCTTTGGCGGCTCGGAAGGCGCAGGGCTGGGAAGAGGGGCCGTCTGGCTGCTGCCTGGGCCGGGAAACTCAACCGAGAGAGGGACCCACGTGGAGCTGGAGCCTCCCCACGGCAGTCTCCCCCCCCCTCCCTCGAGGCTTCCTTACCTGGGCAGGAGAAGGAAGAGTGGAAGAGGTGCTTCCCCAAAGTGACAGATGCAGCGGGAAGGGGGGGGCGCCCTTCCTTCCTTCCAAGGATGTCACTCAGAAAGGACGCCCAAGTGGACAGCTGGCAGGAAGGAGGACCCCTCCCACTGGTGGCAGTCCATGCCCACGGGAGAGAGAGAGAGAGAGAGGGTGGCTCTTCCTAGCCGGCTCTGAAGAGCCACCTCCTCTCTCTCTCTCTCTCCTGTGGGCCCCCGCCGCCTTTCTCCTTCGAGGGCGAGGGAGGGCGAGGCGGAGAAAGGCAGCGAGGGCACAAGCAGCAGCAAGTGGAGTCTCCATCCCCGCAGCCCCCTCCTCCTTGGGTTCAGCCCCAGGAACACGGCAGAGCCCTCCCTCTTCGCCCCCAACCAAGGAAAACAGCAGCCCCACACAGCTCGCTCGCCCAGGTCTCAGCTTGGAATGGGAGTCCCGAGGGCAGCAGCAGGTTTGTGGCGGGGCTTGCTTGGCTTTGCCCCGCTTTGCCAGGCCTCCTTCGCCTCTCTCTCTCTCTCTCTCTCCCTCCCTCTCTCCTACCAGCGCCCGCCTGCCTACCTGCCAAAAGGATCCGAAAAAGTTCTCCGGATTTCTTTCTTCTCTCCTTGGCTCTCTCTCTCTCTCTCACACACACACACATTCCCTCCATCCCTCCAATAGCCTCGCATCCTATCCGTGCACGTGCCTTCGCCTTGCTCCCGCCTCCCCCCCAGCAGCAGCCAATGGGCGGTCATGTCACCACACCGTGCGTGGCAAGACGAGCGCCAGGGCCCGCCCACTAAAGCCTCATTTTGGCAAAAGAAGCCCTGCGAAGGCAGCGGCGGGGAGCACACGTGCACGCGCATGGCAGGAGCGCGCCATCCAGTTGGTGAGGCCCAAAGATCACCTGGAAGAGGGCCGAAGATCACCTAGGTGCTCCCGATCACCATAATGAGCACCCCTGGCGTAGACCATATACCTATGAAGATTGTGCTGGACTTATGATGACTGATTTAAGCGGAGTTTAATTGTTACACTTTTTGAAATGATTGATGATTTAACAATATATTGGAGATTTATTGATACTGTACTTTGAACGTTTCCCCTTTTCCTGTTGTTGCTGGGGCCAGAGATGAACATGGAACAGCTTACACTCCTTTATGATTTTGCACTTTATGATTTCCTTCCTCCTCACTAGCCAACAAAGATCAAATGCTTAATGGTCACTGAAACCATATAAACATAGCTGGACTAAGTGTTTGTAAACCGATTGGGGGGGGGGGGTGCTCATGCCCGGATTACCCATAAGGCCAACCTAGGCCATGGGGGGTGCAATTCACGGACCAAGTTGAAGCACAAAGGCCCTGGAGGGAGGGCCGTTCCTGGTCTCAAGGGAGGACACGCAGGGCGAGGAGCAGCAGCGACTTCCCTCCCTTCCTCCTCCCCGCTACTCAGTCGGTGGCGGGGCCTCTCAGGGTGACATCACTCCCTCCCTCCTCCTCCGCCAGGCCCACCTTCCTTGTTTGCTCCGTCGCCTCCTAGGGTGACATCACCCCTTCCCTCCCTCCCTCCCTCCCTCCCTGGGAGGTGGGGAGTGGGCGGGGCCAGGAGTGAGTCCTCCGACCTCGCCTCCCGCCTTGCGACACCCATCGATCAAAGCTGAAGAGCAGCAGCCGGCCAATCAGAGAACCTCCCTCCCGGGCGGGCGGGCCTCCATAGACTCGGCCAATAGGAAGGCAAGGGCCTGCTTGGAGGCGAAAGTCCACGGAGGGGGGTTCTCCCTGAGCCACGGATTGCAACTGAGGAGGAGCAGCGGCCCTGAAGGAGACGGAGACAGGTGGGTGTCTCTCTCTATCTCCATGGAGTCCCCCCGAAGGAAGGAAGCAAGGCCCCCCAGGCCTCTCCCCACTACTCTCCCTCCCTGGGGCGCGGGGATCCTAATCAGCCCCGGTAGATGGCCGCCCCACCACGGCCCCCAAGCCCCCGGGCGAGGAAGGAGAGGCAGGAGCAGTTTGGACCCCACCCTCCCTTCCCAGATCCCAAACAACAACTTTCAGTGCCGATAGTAGAGGGGGCGTAATTCCAAAGTGTGGCCTAGGGCGCAAAAAGTTGTTAATCCGGGCCTGAGGGACATAAAAGGAAACCATTTTCATCTTCATCCGACAATGATCTCAGTTTAAGGAAAGAGGTATTAGCAGGGTTTTGTGTTGCAGAAAGCAATCATTCAACCAGGAAGCGTTCGGCTGACGAGAACTCTGTATAAGTAAACTTCCTCGGCACATCCTCCCCACTCTCCTCTTTATTGGAAAAGGAGCAGCATATTATTAACGTTTTCATGAACTGTGATCTCAGAACAATCTCGGCAAAGCACAGGCACCTGCTGTAATGCTCTTACACAAGAATGAAAACCGGGGGACTTAAAGGCAGACATCAGAGAGAGTTCTCCCGGCCAAGATAATTACTTCCAAAAGTCCCAAATGAAAGCTTTTAAATCATAAAACAAGGCGTTATCCTTTAATACACTGTGCTCCTAGATTAGTACATTGGCTCCAAGAATAATAAACACCACAGACATCTCACTCTACAGTAATCCACCCGTAGCATTAATTGGCTTTCCCCAGCCTGGCCTCTTTCTCCAGAGAAGGGGACTATAAAGAAGCAATTTTATTTTAGTGGTTTTTATTATTATTGTAACCCTCGTTGGAACAGAAATATAGGGAATAAATAAATAAATTATGTACCTCAGCCCTCCATAATATTTTTGGCTCTCGGTGGCTCTAAAAGCTTTGTTCACAGAATCATACCGGTTTTCACATTTTAATTTCCACTCTCTTTCCTTATCACCATTTCATTTATATTGTTAACCTCCCCATTAATTGTGCAACCATTTCAGAACTGGGAAAGTTACGAAAAATCATGTTTGGTGCATTCCTTTCTCTATATCATGGGTGCTCATTAGGTGGCTCGTGATCGACTGGTCGATCCCGGGACCTTAGGAGGTCGATCCTAGCTGGATGGGGTGCTTCTGAGGGGGCGGAGCCATGCGGCACCAAGCCCCGCCCCCTCCCCGGCTTCAACGCTACCACAGCTTCTCCAGGCTTGAGGAGGGTATGGCCAAGCCAGTAGTGGCTAGCTATGCCACTACTGGCTTGTCATACCCTCCTCTAGCCTGCAGAAGCTGTGGAAGAGCTAAAGCCAGAGGGGGATGGGGGCGGAGCCAGGCCGCACCAAGCCCCGCCCCCTTCCCCCTGCTCCGCCCTGCTTCTCTCTCGGTAGATCTTTCTGACTTGGTTTTATCATAAGTAGCTCGCATGCTGAAAAATGTGGGCACCCCTGCTCTATATCAAGAGCAACTGGAACTACACAAGGTGCTCACAGCCTTAAGCCAGGTCGCGACGGGACAAGTAGGGGGCCAGCTTCCTCGTCTGGCGAAGGTGGAAAAATGCCACTCTGCTGACGGTGGAGTACCAGTAATTGGCTTCCATTCTGTCTGATAATATTGGGGCAAAATATATTCAGAGGAGGCTTGTCACTGCCCACCATTTAAGCTGAGAGTGTGTGACTTGCCCAAGGCTACGAAGTGGGTTCCCATAGCTATCAGAGAATGTCAATCCTGGTTTCACAGAGCCTTAACTATACCACACTTGATCTCATCTATTATATAAAGGAAGAGTCATCATGTGAAGACTACCTCAAACAGAGAAACCTTACAACGCAGAAACACAAAACTTGCCAACAGAAATAGGCCTCAAGCAAGGTACGTTTGTAGCAAAGAAACTTTCCCCCCCAAAACCTAAAAGGCCCCCAAAACCACGAGTAAAAATAAAACTACATTTCCCAGCATCCTCTGTGGCAGCCAGCGAAACCCATTGGCCAACATCAGTTACCATAGTAATGGTGGGCAAAGCCACTTAGAATGCTGAGAGATTTCAGTTGAGGGTTAAACTGCCACGGCCAAGATCTAAGAGGGAGACAAATAGGGCACCAGGGACACAGGCACCACTGACAAACACATACCCCCAGAATAACACAAAAGTAATACCTACACACAACACAATACGCACATAACACAACCTTGCATCTACTGCTCAACCCATTTGTATGCCATTCCTTCCTTCCACACAGGCATAAGCTGACCCAAAAGACAAGCCATGCCTCCTAAAAAGAACAGCATCGGACGACACACTCGCAACGCTACATACATCACACAAAAAAGGGCAGAACAAACGCCAGAACAGAAAGACGCTGCACTACACTAGCTTTTGCCATCACCATAAACAAGGCTCAAGGATAAACACTACAAATCTGTGGTATAGACCTTGACACAGAATGCTTCTCCCACGGACAACTCTACGTAGTGTGCTTCAGAGTTGGGAAACCACAGAACCTCGACATCAACACAGCAGACGGAAAGACAAAAAACATTGTATATCCACAAGCTCTGCAGAACGCCAGCAACACCACACACCGACAACTCCACAGGACTTCAACATCCCACCCACCAGAACAACCCACAACGACACAGCCATGGCCCCACAAAGAACATAAGTAACATCAATTCCAACCCTTACATACTCAGACTGAGAAAGGGTACCACATCATGTAAAAGCATTGCTAGACTCAAAAGGGCCACGCTGGCTGACAAATGAGAGACTGACTAAGTATGAAGGGGTGTTGTGCAATAACCCCCTCGTTACCTTGGAGATGTGCCCCATGTTAAACCCCGCAACACTTTTACCCAGCCCAGGGCACAGCAACGCGTGCCGGGTACAGCTAGTATTTCAATATAAAGCCAGAATGCCTATGTGGTTTGAATAAAGCCCAGTGGCTGCTTCCTGGCGTCAGGCCTATCTTCAAATAGTATCTTTGTGCTGTCTACAGAGTTTGCTGCTGTTTTGACCAGAGAAGACTTTACAGCTTTATAGATGATAAGACTTTAAAGGCAGCCCTGGGACACATCATGTCTTGGAAGAAAAGTTTAAAAAATGTCTGCAGCACTTAAAAATAGATTGTCCTCCAAGCAACCAAAGCACATTTATCTACTCCCAGGGAAATTCTTTTTACGGCAACATCTACAGCTGAACTTCTGAGGGCAGGCGTGCCTGAATAGCAGCGCTGCTTCTAGGTCAGAAGGATCCATCATCTCCCACAAATACAGCAGGAAGACATTTGCCGTTTCTTAGCAACTAGTCACAATGGAGGCGAGGCGTTTTCTTTGGGCCATTGCTCTTGATCCAGGAGACTGTTTAACCTTGGAATGCTAACCTCAAGTCTGTCCATATTTTGAGGGATGTGTTTCCTCTGAAGGTGTAAAACTTGCTATTTGCTCTTTGCATAATGTAGCATTCGGTTTTTCAGTAGAGACGCTCAGAGCTATAGGAATAGGTTAGCTCAATTGCTACGGAGGATGATTTGGCCCTCATGAGCAGAGCTTGAATGACCTCGGCCGCAGTCAAGCTGGTGAGGCCAGCAAAGTGAAGGTCACAAATCATGTCTGCAAGCATGCCGTTCAGGCATAGCCCAACAGCCCTTGCACGGTGATGGGGAAACCAATCCTATTTATGACTGCAATATGCTCAGTGATGCATACTTTCAAAGCAGCGCCATTAAAGAAAATGGGAAATAAATGCAGCTAGCAAGTGGAAACTACTGCAATTCACAGCTTCATCTGAAGAGTTTCCGTACCAGTGTATTAGGTCCAGAACCAAACAGGAAAGTTGGCATAATGGGACGAAGCAACAGTCCTAATACTTGTGGGTACATGAAGCATAGTGGGATATCTCAAGAAGTCGCATGAGATTCAAAAGCCATACCTTCAAATAATAATAAACTTTATTTGTACCCCGCCCCCACTCCCCAATGGGGACTTGGGGTGGCTCACATGAGGCCAAGCCCAAACAACAAATTACAACAAAATAAAATCAAAACATCAGCAATAAACACAATAAAAATACATACATATAAATAAAAAACAGTATACAACTAGATATCTAAAATCACAAAGACAGGGCGGGCAGCAGGCACACATATAAAGTGTTAAAACTCAGCCATTCGTAAGCCAAAGAGCCGGCTTTTTGAAAAAAATACATAAAGGGATGGACACAGAAACAACTCCCTGAAATTCTGGTCAAACGTATTAAACCTAAAGTGCCTATGGATTTCTGATTTGACCTTGCCATTAAGATCATGTGCTGTATCTTGGTAAAGTCCCATATATACATAGTATTGGTTCTTGGGCCATTAAGATCATTTGACCAACTAAGAGGTCTGCCAGTAACCCATTTGACAATGAGTCAGTTCAATGTCAGTGTATATTGATGTTGTTTTATTTACTGTGTTGAAAAGCTGCTCTCCTCTTACTACAGGAGCTGTTTTGCCCTCACTTTTTCCAACTTGCACCCCTGCAACTAACCGCAAATGCTGGGAGGAGTAGGAATCAGGGACTAAAGGTTTGTCCTCTGAAATATCTCACCTACATTTCCAGTTCAATAAGCCTGTCAACCAAATCACAATCCCCAAACCCCGTTTTATACATGAAGATGGAAACTTTTCTTAAGAGCACTTTACTTGCTGTAACAGCAGCAGAAAGTGCAAAACAAAGGAGGTAACCATATATATATATCAGACTACTAACAAAAAAGAATAGAATGGTACAAGCTTGGAAAGTGTGCTGCCTTAAACCCAAACAGCTTCCACTGGGGGAAAAGAGTTATTGGCCTCCAAGAACCAAGGACATTACAAACTTACTCTTGCATCTCTTTAGCACTGGAGCTTGACATTCGCTCCACATAATGAACTGGAAGTGTGCTCAACTCACACAGAAGGAAGCAATTTTTCACATGAAGCATCAACTCTACATCTTGGTGCAGTTTGAGGTAGGATGCACCATGGATGACGGAAATTGCAGTACTTTAACTCACTTGCTTACAGCACAGCGTCCCACACCAATGACGGATCAGGACCACACTTGCCACACAGAGGCCCAATGCAAGACCAAACTTGACACACAGTGCCCCTATGACCCACTCTACATTCTACTGCCATTTGGAGAAGAGTGGATCATGGATAGGACTTGAGGTACCAACATGGATTATGTAGTACTTTATGTAGTACTTTCAAAGCCTTCATTTCCAACAGACCACTGCAGCCCTGAACAAAGACCTATAGAATACTACACTTGGCACCCTGTGCCCCCATGACTCAATCTCCATTCTTCTAGTTTAGAGGACAGCAGACCATGGATGATGTGACTTCAACTACCTCTACTCATTGCCCAAGACCGCTGCAGCCCCCAACAAAGACCGATAAAGACCATACTTGGCACACAGAGCCCCCTTGATAAAGACCATACTTGGCACACAGAGCCCTCCAATCTACTGCAGATTGGAGGAGGGTGGGCCATGGATGATGGGAGTTGAAGTACCAAAGGCCAATCTTGGCACAAAATGCCTTTCTCAAGTAACCCGGCACCGCCGGGTCCCCAAGCTAGGAAATAAATAAAATTCAAGGCCTCTACAGTCCCTTCAGGCTGAAACTAAATCACAGGCCCAGGAACTTAAAACCCACTGGATAGAAGCTTCAAGGGCTCTACAGTCCATCAGGTTTGAAATTAAACAATAGCTTCAAGAACTAAGACACACAGTACACCCAATGGATTATAAAGCCAATGAGGTTGAATCATAACCTTACAAATTATAAAGTCCACCAGGCTGAAAACAAGTGATAGCTGTAGAAACTCTTAAGGTTCATCAGTCTGAAAGTAAACCATAGTCATAGAACTAGAAGGCCTAACTGACTGAAACTAAATCAAGGACTCTACAGTCCATCAGGCAGAAGCTTCAAGGGCTCTGGAGTCCATCAGGTTGAAACTGAATCATAGCTTCAAGAACTAAGACACAGAACCAAAGGATTATAAGGCCTATCAGACTGAATCCTCCCACCAAAAGCCCTCCTCCGCTGTGATTGGCAGGCCTCTCGGCCAAAGGGGGAGCTGTTTCTGAAACTTCAAGGGAGGGGAGAGCAGGCATGCTGGGCGCATGGCAGCGTGGTGTGTATGTAACAGACTGAGGGAGGGAGTGCAAGGCAGTGAGTCACTTCTAGGCATGGGGGTTCTGTGTGGGAAGTTTGGTCCAATTCTATTGTTGGCGGGGTTCAGAATGCTCTTTGATTGTAGGTGAACTATAAACCCCAGCCACTACAACTCCCAAATGCCAAGGTCTATTTTCCCCAAACTCCACCAGTGTTCACATATGGGGGCATATAGAGTATTAGTGCCAAGTTTGGTCCAGATCCATAATTGTTTGAATCCACAGGACCGTCAGGACCGTCCAAAACTCAAGGTCAATCCTCACCAAACCCTTCCAGTATTTTCTGTCGGTTGTGGGAGTTCTGTGTGCCAAGACTGGTTCGGTTCGATCGTTGGTGGAGTTCGGAATTCTCTTTGAATGTAAGTGAACTATAAATCCCAGCAACTACAACTCCCAAGTGACAAAATCCTAGATGATGCAACTTGGCTAGACCCCTTCCAGTCCGGCTTCCGTTCAGGGCATGGGACTGAGACGGTCCTGGTCTCCATCACAGACAAGCTACGGTGCTAGCTCGATCAGGGCGGATCGGTGCTGCTTGTGTTATTGGACCTCAGTCGATTACAATCTTTTGACTCACCGTCTTGCCGGATCCGGGGTGAGGGGAACAGTCTTAAATTGGCTGTCTTCCTTCCTCCGGAGCCGATCGCAGCAAGTAAGGAGGGGTAAGGATGTCTCCGGGGGTTCCCCTCTTATTTATGGGGTTCCTCAGGGGGCAATCCTCTCCCCTCTATTATTTAACATCTATGTCCGACCACTTGCTCAGCTGGTCCGTAGCTTTGGGCTGGAGTGTCACCAATATGCGGATGACACCCAGCTAATTCTGAGGATGGAGGGCAGGCCCGAATCCGTACCCGATAATTTCCATCAATGCCTTGAAGCCGTCACTGGATGGCTGCGAGCCAGTAGGTTGAAGGTGAAGCCAGTTGAGAGATCCTGTGGCTGAGTCGCCCGGGGGAGATCCAGCTTCCAACACTGGACGGCGCGACACTATGTCCGTCGTCAACAGTTAAAAGTCTTGCCGTCACTCTGGACTCTCAACTGACGATGGAGACGCACATGTCCGTCGTCAGTAGAGTAGCTTTTTTCCATCTCCGTCAGGCGAGGAAGCTGGCCCCCTACCTCTCCCGTTGCGATCTAGCCACAGTGGTCCAAGCCACGGTCATCTCAAGACTGGACTACTGTAATGCTCTCTACGTTGGCCTTCCTTTGCTGGTGATCTGGAAACTGAAACTGGTCCAAAATGTGGCAGCTCGGCTGTTGGCTGGTGCCTCCACGAGCAGCCGCATCACACCTATATTGCGCGAGCTGCACTGGTTACCAGTGGAATGCCGGATCACCTTCAAGGTATTGGTATTGACCTTCAAGGCCTTGAATAGTCTGGGGCTAGTGTACCTCAGGGACCGCATCATCCCACCAGACCACTACGTTCGGAGTTGGGTCATCTTCTTGAGGTTCCAAGTTTTAAACTGTACCATCTTACTAGTACAAGGTGGAGAGCGTTTTTCATAATAGCCCCCACTCTGTGGAATGCACTTGCCTTCCAAAGTTCGCGCCCTTACAGATCTGTTGGCATTTCGGAAGGCGTGCAAAACTCTCCTTTTCCAGCAGGCATTTGTGGCTTAAGACTGCGGTCCTTCGGATGTCTTGCCCTCCTATTTTACACGCACAGCACCTGTTGAGCTCTATTTTACAGCTAACTCTGTTTTACCGTGTTTTTATTGTGTTTTAATCTTGTGATTTCACTGTTGTAAGTCGCCCTGAGCCAAACCGGGAGTGTCGACTGAGAAGTGCAAATAATAAATAATAAATAAACAAAATCACACACCCTCCCCGAGGCCCCACCAGTATTCATAGTTCGGTGTTATGGAGTATTTCTGTCAAATGTGGGTCCGGTGAATGGAAATACATCCTGCATCGCACATATTGACATGACGAGTCATGTCGGGGCAACGGGAATACTCGTAATTTTATGGTTGGGGGTCACTACAACACGAGTGAGGAATGATGGGAAGGTTGGGAAACATTGGCCTAGAGCTGCTAGGGATTCAGGCCTGGGCCAACTTCGGCCCTCCAGGTGTTTTGGACTCCAACTCCCACAATTCCTCACAGCCTCAGGCCCCTTCCTTTGGATTCTGCTGATTCAACAACTAGCTGCCACGGGAATTCAAGGATCAGCCATAACTTGGCTCAACTCGTTCCTGCGAGGACGCAGTCAACGAGTAGAATGGCTAGGCCAAACATCTGAAAAATCTCTCCTTGAGTGTGGAGTACCCCGAGGCGCCATATTATTACCTATACTGTTCAATATCTATGTCCGGCCTCTCGCTGGACTAGTCCGGAGCTTGGGCTGGAATGTTACCAGTATGCCGACGACACTCAGTTCCTCCTAAAGTTGGAACCTGGAGCAACCTCGGTGCCTGACAACTTTGCCCAGTGCCTGGGAACAGTGACGAGATGGCTGCGGGCCCACAAACTGAAGGTAAATCCAGCAAAGACTGAAATTCTATGGCCGGGCCGCCCATCAGAACTAGTCAACCCACTGCCTCCCTTTGAAGGGGAACCGCTGACTCCATCTTCCACTGTGAAGAGCCTCGGTGTCATCCTGGACTCTAACATGACGATGGAGGCCCAGATCGCCTCCACGAGCAAAAGGGCCTTCTTCCACCTACGCCAAGCGAGGCAACTGGCGCCCTATCTACCAACGGAGGCGCTGGCCACGGTGATTCATGCCACGGTTACATCAAGAATGGACTACTGCAACGCTTTATACATGGGTCTACCTCGGTCAGTAACTCGCAAGCTCTAGATTGTACAGAACGCTGCCGCCAGGCTCCTCACGAAAACACCTATGAGGTGTCACATAACGTTTGCACTGGCTGCCGGTCGAGTACAGAGTCCTTTATAAGGCCCTGACCCTGACACTTAAGGTCTTGCGGGGCCAGGGTCCTACATACCTAAAAGACCGTCTGATACCATCTATCCATCCGAGAGCACCACGGCCAGCCTACGAGAACCTTCTCTGTGTCCCGGGTCTGAGAGAGGCTCATCTGGAGCCCACGAGACAGAGATCTTTTTCCGTTGTGGCCCCTGTCCTGTGGAACTCTCTGCCGCCAGACCAGAGAGCCATCTTCGACCTGCCTTCATTTCTGGCGGCACTTAAGACATGGCTATTTAGAAGAGCATATGCATGAGTGACAGTCAGTGTCCTGGAATCTGTCTATTTCCCATATTTTAACATTTTAATATTTAATATTTTAGTATTGTAAACGCCTAGCTGTGTAAGTCGCATTTGTGGAGGGCGACTCATAAATAATAAAATTAGTTAGTTAGTTAGTAGTTGGAGTCCAAAACACCTGGAGGGCCGAAGTTTGCCCAGGTCTGTGCTAGGGATTCAGGCCTGGGACTCCAAGTCCCACCATTCCTTTTTGGACTCCAAGTCCCACCATTCCTGGCAGCCACCGGCCTGTTAGAGGAGTGGTTGGGGGTGAAGTCCAAAGCACCGGAGGGAGGGAGGGTCGGAGTCGGAATTGTGGGAGCTGGAGTCCAAAAGGGCTGTGAGGAATTGTGGGAGCTGGAGTCCAAAAGGGCTTTGAGGAATTGTGGGAGCTGGAGTCCAAAAGGGCTGTGAGGAATTGTGGGAGCTGGAGTCCAAAAGGGCTGTGAGGAATTGTGGGAGCTGGAGTCCAAAAGGGCTTTGAGGAATTGTGGGAGCTGGAGTCCAAATGGGCTGTGAGGAATTGTGGGAGTTGGAGTCCAAATGGGCTTTGAGGAATTGTGGGAGGTGGAGTCCAAAAGGGCTGTGAGGAATTGTGGGAGCTGGAGTCCAAAAGGGCTGTGAGGAATTGTGGGAGCTGGAGTCCAAAAGGGCTGTGAGGAATTGTGGGAGCTGGAGTCCAAAAGGGCTGTGAGGAATTGTGGGAGCTGGAGTCCAAAAGGGCTGTGAGGAATGTTGGGAGTTGGAGTCCAAAAGGGCTGTGAGGAATTGTGGGAGTTGGAGTCCAAAAGGGCTGTGAGGTGTGGGAGCTGGAGTCCAAAAGGGCTGTGAGGAATTGTGGGAGCTGGAGTCCAAAAGGGCTGTGAGGAATTGTGGGAGTTGGAGTCCAAAAGGGCTGTGAGGAATTGTGGGAGTTGGGAGTCCAAAAGGGCTGTGAGGAATTGTGGGAGCTGGAGTCCAAAAGGGCTGTGAGGAATTGTGGGAGCTGGAGTCCAAAAGGGCTGTGAGGAATTGTGGGAGCTGGAGTCCAAAAGGGCTGTGAGGAATTGTGGGAGTTGGAGTCCAAAAGGGCTGTGAGGAATTGTGGGAGCTGGAGTCCAAAAGGGCTGTGAGGAATTGTGGGAGCTGGAGTCCAAAAGGGCTGTGAGGAATTGTGGGAGCTGGAGTCCAAAAGGGCTGTGAGGAATTGTGGGAGCTGGAGTCCAAAAGGGCTGTGAGGAATTGTGGGAGCTGGAGTCCAAAAGGGCTGTGAGGAATTGTGGGAGCTGGAGTCCATAACACCTGGAGGGCCGAAGTTTGCCCAGGCCTGTGCTAGGGATTCAGGCCTGGGCCGGCTTGGGCCCTCCCTCCAGGGGTTTTGGACTCCAAGTCCCGCCATTCCTGGCAGCCACCGGCCTGTCAGAGGAGTGGTTGGGGGTGAAGTCCAAAGCCCCGGAGGGAGGGAGGGAGGGAGGGCCGGAGCCGGGCCAGGCCTGCCTGGGCCACCCCCCACGCGCGGGGCCCCTGCCCGGGCTCACCCGGAGGTGCGGGGCGGGGCGTTGGCGGCGGCGAGGGCGGCCAGCAGGTCCCGGCGCAGCGCGAGCAGGAAGCGGAGCCCGGCGTCCCCGTGGCGGCCCAGGCGGAGGAAGAGGCCCCCGGTAGCGCGGCGCGAGGAGGCGGCGGAGGCGCTCCTCGGCCTGGAGCAGCGCCCGGCCTCGGCCTCGCCTGCCCCGGCCGGCTGGAGCCTCGCCACCTCCGCGCAGGCCTCGGCCAGGCCGCGCCCGCGCTCCACGCCGAAGTCCTTAGCCAGGCGGCACAGCAGCTCGAAGCGGGCCTCCCCGCCGGCCGGCAGGGCGCCGTAGCTGCGCATGAAGTCCGGCCCTCGGCCCTCCACGGCGCGGCGGAAGGCCTCGTCCGCCCCGGCTAGGCCGCAGGAGGAGGCCTCGGTTGCCACGGCGACGGCGCTAGGCCGCAGCCGGCCGGAAGAGCCTCGCGCCAAGAAGCGGAAGACGAGCTGCTGCTGCGCCGCCACCCTCGAGAGAGAGCCCAGGCCGCGCATCCCTCTCTCCCTCTCCCTCTCTCTCTTTCTCAAAAGCGGAGGCTCCACTGTCTCCCTTGAAAGGGTCAAAACAACCAAACAGAGAACCTCATTGGTCCGCTTCAACCGGCACTGTCGGAATCTGCCCAATGGGAACAGAGAAGGGGCGGGACCTTGCTCGCCCTCCATCTTGAGTGTGGCAAAAAGCGAGACGGTGTCAAGCCCCGCCCAGTGGGAATAGGAAAGGGGGCGGGCCCTGCTCGTCCTCCATCTTGAGTGTGGCGGAAAGGACTTGGTCATAAGAGGCACCTGGTTCTTTCAGGAAGGGGGCCTTCTGCAGAGAGCTGGCCTGTGTGTTTCAGGTGGCGTTTGTGGCACAAGTCCCAGTGGGCCATCTCAGCAACTTCTGCTTCTTCTTCTTCTTATTATTATTATTGGGATTATTATTATTATTATTGCAGTTCACCTTGTGCGCCACCCTCATGGTGGAGACTTTATTTTTAATAATCTTCTCTCTCTACATATAATGAAGCGGAATGTTTGTATGTGTGTGGATTTGTAATTACCCACTCTACGTCCTGGTGCAGTTTCGAGGAGGGCGGACCATGGATGATGGGACTTGAAGTACCTCTACTCACTTCCCAAGTCCGCTGTGACCCTCATCCAATTACTGATCGAGGCCACACATAACCCCCATGGCTGCCTTCACATCCTGGTGAGGTTGGGGGGGGGGGCTGCCAATGGACGATGGGATTTGTAGTACTTGCACACCCCTCTGCTTCCACAGACCACTGCGGCCCCAAACAAACACCTATAAAAACCACACTTGGCACACAGAGCCGCAGTGACCCACTCTACATCCTACTGCAGTTTAGAGTAGGGCAGACCATGGATGATGGGACTTGAAGTACCTTCACTCACTTTCCAAGACTGCTGCAAGCCTACCCTGGATGGCGAGCAGCTCAGCCCGTCATCCCTCGTAAAGAGCTTAGGTGTCCAATTGGACCCTTTGCTGACCATGGAGACTCAGGTCTCCATGGTCAGCAAGCAAAACGGCGTTCTACCACCTCCGCCAGGCTAGGCGACTGGCGCCCTACCTGTCCAGGGATGACCTGGCCACGGTGATCCAGGCGACGGTCATCTCGAGGCTGGACTACTGTAACGCCCTCTACATGGGCCTTCCCTTGTCGACAGTCCGGAAACTCAAGCTGGTGCAGAATGCTGCTGCTCGCTTGCTGGTCGGAGCACCGGCGAGAGAGCACATTACGCCCATCCTGCGGCAACTGCACTGGCTGCCTATTGAGTACCGGATTGCCTTCAAGGTGTTGGTGTTAACCTTCAAGGCCTTGCACAGTCTAGGGCCTGAGTACCTGAGGGACCGCCTTACCCTGTATATTCCCCCGAGATCACTGCGCTCGGAAGAGCAAAACTTGCTAGTTATTCCATCACCCCGCTCCTGTCACTTGTCCAGCACAAGACAGCGGGCCTTTTCAGCTGTGGCTCCCATGACTTGGAATTCGCTGTCTAGTCACGCTCGGGCGATTCACGAACTCGGCCCCTTTCGAAGGGCTTGTAAGACTGCCCTCTTCAGACTAGCATTCGGCTAGCCTGAATGAAGATGCACATCAGCGTCCGAGCTAAGATCCAAAAGCGGTGACCGTTGGCTACTGATTATGTATTTGTGTTTTTACTGAATTTTACTGTATGTTTTATTATGTATTTTATTGCTATTGTGATCCGCCCCAAGCCTGCAGGGAGGAGTGGAATATAAAACCGAATAATAATAATCCAATGACTGATCAACACCAAACCTGCCACACAGAGCCCTCATGACCCACTCTACATCCTGGTGCTGTTTTGTGTGAGACGGACCACGGGTGATGGGACCTACACTCACTTCCGGAAAACAATGCAACTTTCATCCATTCACCAATACAGACCACACAGAGCCCCCATGACCCAATCTACAACATACGGCAATTTGGAGGAAGGTGCACCACAGATGATGGGACTTGCAGTACTTTCAATAATTTCATGATACCACTGCAACTCCCAATAATGATGGATCAAGGCCAAACTTGGCAGACAGAGCCCCCATGGCCCACTCTACATCCTGATGCACTTTGGAGGAGGGTACACCATGGATAATGGGACTCGCACTACCTTCACTAACTTCCTGAAACCACTACGAGCCACGTACACTTATGATAAGGACCAACCTTGACACACAATGCCTTTCTCAAATGACCCGGGCACCGCCGGGTCCCCAAGCTAGTAATAATAATAATAATAATAATAATATTTCTGCTGCACCTCCCAGGATGGCATAGCATCGCGCCGTGGCAGATAACGTGGTGTCAAACTGCACTAGATCTATAGTGTAGATCACTGGTTCCCAACCTGTGATCACCACTGGTCTGCAAGAGCTAAACTATGGCCTGCAGCTTCACCGTTAGTATGCCGTTGCCACGAGAGTAACTGGTTTCGCGAAACCCTCTTATAGCTCCAAGGCTTAATACATATGGTTTTATGTGGGTGGCGTGTGTTGTGCCCCAGAAACTAGAGCTGATGTGGTCTGCCTCATGCACTTTTCTGAAACAGCACCAGAAATAGCCAAACCAAATCTAAAGTTGACCAAAAACTGATTTGTAATCCTTTTGGGACTAATTTTGGAGAGTGGCCTCTGGTCAAAAAAAAAAAAAGGGCTGAGAACCACTGATTTAGAATTAGGGAGTCATCCTCATATTACAGGGAACATGTCGTGATCCAGACCACCTTAAAAAGCCACGCACAGTAAAAATTTGTCGAAATGGATTGATCGTATTGTAGTAGTGAACAGATAGTACAGTAACGAAAATTCAGGAAGGACCCATCCCACGCTTTCTAGTTGGATGAAGTTGGATGTGTCCTTCGAGCCTGTGCAATGGACCTTTCTGGTGGAGTGCAGCGTGCACAGAACTGGCCTCACCCTTTAAACCAAAGGTTCGTCTGCCGGGGCCTAGCAAGCTGGGACGGTGGCAGCGAGGTCCTCAGGTTGTAGGTTTGGTTTGAGTTTCCTTCTCTTAGATGGTTGAGCTTACAGGGTTAGGCGAGCACCATCTGCCTGGGTTTGAAATCAGAGTTTTCCTTCTCCTAGGATGGTTGCCAAAAGGCTAGAGAGCCCATCCTGCCCATTGACGCTCTTTGTCTTTGTTGTGACCTGTCTGGCATGGGAGGCCGTACCGGTGGCTATTATGCCACCGCCAGCATAGCTCACAATGAGGGTGCGCAAGCCTCTCCCCCAAAACAAGGGGGCGCCAATTGAGAGGACCTCATATCTACTTGAACATAAAAGCAATTGGGAAATGCTATTGGTGCATCTACACCAGGGGTGCCCACACTTTTTCATCATGCAAGCTACTACTGTATATGAACAATCAAGTTGAAAAGATCACCTGTTGTGCATGTGAGCATGTGCGCACGCACGCATGCTCCTACTGCAGCCTTCTTTCTTGCCTGCCCATGAACTCGCCGCCTCGTGCACCCGGGAAGGGGATCCTCCTTGCCTGCGCGCGCTCTCTCTCTTAATGTCTTCGTTGCCTTCCTCCTGCCTGCTGCGCGCTTTCGCAAAGCAGGAAGTCCCCATGCCGTCCTGCTTCTTGCGTGCACAGCAGGCCCCTCCCCACGCACGCAGCAGGAGGGTATTTATAGGCGCACCCGCCAGCGCTCCGGCCAGATATGGCTTTGGCGGCGGCTCGGAAGGCGCAGGGCTGGGAAGAGGGGCCACCTGGCTGCTGCCTGGGCCGGGAAACTCAACCGAGAGAGGGACCCACGCGAGGTTGGAGCCTCCCCACATGAGGCTGCCCTCCTCCCTCGAGGCTTCCTTACCTGGGCAGGAGAAGGAAGAGTGGAAGAGGTGCTTCCCAAAGTGACAGATGCAGGGGGGCGCGCCTTCCTTCCTTCCTTCCTTTGAGGGTGTCACTCAGAAAGGACGCCCAAGTGGACGGCTGGCAGGAAGGAGGACCCTCCTACTGGTGGCAGTCCATGCCCACGGGGGAGAGAGGGGTGGCTCTTCCTAGCCGACTCTGAAGAGCCACCCTCTCCCTCTCCCTCTCCCTCTCTCTCTCTCTCCCTCTCTCTCTCCCGTGGCCCGGCCGCCTTCCTCCTTCGAGGGCGAGGGAGCGTGAGGCGGAGAAAGGCGGCGAGGGCACAAGCAGCAGCAGCAAGTGGAGCCTCCATCCCCGCAGCCCCCTCCTCCTCGGGTTCAGCCCCAGGAACATGGCCGAGCCCCCCCCCCCTCCTCGACCCCCAACCAAGGAAAGAAAGCAGCCCCACACAGCTCCTTCACCCAGGTCTCGGCTTGGAATGGGAGTCCCGAGGGCAGCAGCAGGGGTTGCGACGGGGCTTGCTTGGCTTTGCCCCACTTTGCCCGGCCTCCTTCGCCTCTTTCTCTCTCCCTCCCTCTCTCCTTCCAGCGCCCGCCTGCCTGCCTGCCAAAAAGATCCGAAAAAATTCTCCGGATTTCTTTCTTCTCTCCTTGGCTCTCTCTCTCTCACACACACACATTCCCTCCATCCCTCCCACAGCCTCGCATCCTATCTGTGCGCGTGCCTTCGCCTTGCTCACACCCCCCAGCAGCAACCAATTGGCGGTCATGTCACCACACCATGCATGGCAAGACAAGTGCCAGGGCCCGCCCACTAAAGCCTCATTTTGGCAAAGGAAGCCCCGCAAAGGCGGCGGCGGGAGCGCACGTACACGCGCCTGGCAGGAGCTCGCCATCCGGCTGGTGAGGCCCAAAGATCACCTGGAAGAGGGACAAAGATCACCTAGGTGCTCCCGATCACCGTAATGAGCACCCCTGATCTACACTGTAGAATTAATCCAGTTTTGACACCACTTTTACTGCCATGGCTCAATGGTATGGAATCATGGAAACTAGCATTACAAGGTCTTTCGCCTTCCCTGCTAATGCCTCGCCAAACTACAGCTCCCATTATTCCAAAGTATTGAGCCATTGCAGCTAAATTGGTGTCAAACTGCATTAACTCAACAGTGTAGAGTCTACACTATTGAGTTTTATTTATTTATTTTATTTATTCGGATTTGCTAGACCGACCCTCCCCAAGGCTTGGGGCGGTTTCCAACATAATAAAATTACACGAAAACAACAATCCATTAAAAACATCATAAAAATTTTGTATTCATTCCCAGCAGGCTAACAACAATCCATTATGTCATAAAACATCACAATAGATCGATTAAGGCCAATCTTCAATACAGAGGCAACATAATTGGGTGGCGAGGCTTGATGTTGAAGTGCCAGTCATTCGCCAAATGCCTGCCGAAACAGCCAAGTCTTGCAAGCCCTGCGAAAGGCCATCAAGTCATGCGGGGCCCGCGTCTCGGCCGGCAGAGAGTTCCACAAGGTCGGTGCAGCCACCGAGAACGCTCTCTGTCGGGCGCTGGCCAACCTGTAAGACTTCACCCCTGGGACTTCAAGAAGATTATAACCTTCTGAGCGCAGTGATCTTCTGGGCACGTATGGGGTAAGCCGCTCCCTCAAGTACACGGGCCCCAAACCATGTAAGGCCTTGAAAGTCAAGACTAACACTTTGAAGGAAATCCGGAATTCAATAGGTAACCAGTGCAGTTCGCGCAGCTGAGGTGTTATGTGAGCTGTTCTAGGAGCTCCCAGTAAGAGGCGGGCTGCAGCGTTCTGCACCAGTTTAAGCTTCCGGATCGCCGACAAAGGAAGGCCAATGTAGAGTGCGTTACAGTAATCGAGCCTCGAGATGACCGTGGCTTGGATCACCGTGGCCAGGTCACGCCGGGATAGGTAGGGAGCCAGGCGTCTTGCTTGCCGTAGGTGGAAAAAGGCCGTCTTGCAGGCACAAGCAATTTGTGCCTCCATAGACAGCTGGGGGTCCAGCTGGACCCCCAGACTCTTGACTGAGGACTGCGCGGCCCAGCCACAAGATCTCCGTCTTCGCTGGATTCACCTTCAACTTACTGGCTCGCAGCCATCCAGTAACGGCCTCAAGGCAGAGTTGGAAATTATCGGGTACGGATTCTGCCCCACCATCCATCCTCGGAACGAGCTGGGTGTCATCAGCGTACTGGTGACACTCCAGCCCGAAACTCCGTACCAATTGGGTGAGTAGTCGCATGTAGATGTTAAATAATAGCGTTAATGCAGTTTGACACCACTTTACACTGTAGACACATCCTAAGTGTAGACACATCCTAAGTGTAGCTGAGGCTCCTCTTCCAAGCAATACTGCAATGCTGCACTTCTAAACCAAAACCAATTTGAGATCATACACACACACACACACACACACACACACACACACGCTATGCACACATGAACATAAGACATTATTATTACAAAGAGAGACAAACGATGGCTGTGTTAGAGAGGCCGAAGCAATTAAAGAATCTTTTCTTTGACACCTAATTGCTCTTCTGCTTCATTCTCAGAATCAAAGGCTTTTTATTCCCTGGCGCCGTTTCGGCTTTGTTTCCACGCGGAATAATGAAGACTTCCGACACGAGTCAGGCGAACGGAATTGTTGGCGAGACGCAAGGCCCGGTCCTTCTCCCTCCCTCCGCTTTCATCCGGGACAGGCAGCAAAGCGTTTTCTAAAGATGATTGAATATGCGGCAGTGCTTGCGAGCTAGGTAAACACCGTAATTAATACTAATAAGCCCATTTGATGTTCTCCTCAAGAAGAAGCCGACGGGTGCGTATCAAAGCAGAGGAGGCGACAGTGTGTATCCTGCATGTTTTGTGGAGTGTGTAACGGGATTCAGCCACTGAGAGTTTGTGCTTGGTGTCATTTGTCAAGGAAGCGGAGAAATAATAATAATTATTATTATAATTATAATAATCAGCAAAATAATGGAATCTTGGGATCGAATGCTAATTAGCAGTGATTCCCATAAAACTACCGCCCAGTCTCGAATTTGTTGTTTCTGGGCAAGGTGGTTGAGAGGGCAGCAATGGAGCCGTTGCAGGCGTCCCTGGATGACACAGCCTGTCTAGACCCCTTCCAGTCCGGCTTCCGTTCTGGGCACGGGACGGAGACGGTCTTGGTTTCCATCTCAGACGAGTTGCGCTGCCAGCTGGATCAAGGCGGGTCGGCGCTGCTTGTGTTATTGGACCTCACAGCAGCGTTTGACACTGTCGATTACGATATTTTGACCCACCGCCTTGCCGGGACTGGGGTTAGGGGGACTGCCCTTAATTGGGTGTCCTCCTTCCTCCGGAACCGTTTGCAGCGAGTGAGGAGGGGCGAGGTTGTTTCCGGGGGTTCTCCGCTTCATTGCGGGGTCCCCCAGGGGGCAATTCTCTCTCCTCTGTTATTTAACATCTACATGCGACCACTTGCCCAGCTGGTGCGCAGCTTTGGGCTTGGGTGCCATCAGTACACTGATGACACCCAGCTCATTCTGAGGCTGGATGGCCGGGCTGAAACCGTACCCGATAATTTCCATCGTTGCCTTGAGGCCATTACTGGATGGCTGCGAGCCAGAAGGTTGAAGGTGAATCCGGCTAAGACGGAGATCCTGTGGCTTGGTCGCCCGGGCGGTGAGGCTGTCCAGCTTCCGACCCTGGACGGTGTGACCTTAAGTCCATCATCTTCTGTTAAGAGCCTCGGGGTAATCCTGGACCCTCTGCTGACGGTGGAGGCATATGTCTCTGCCGTCAGCAGAGTGGCATTTTTCCATCTTCGCCAGGCAAGGAAGCTAGCCCCCTACCTGTCCCGCCGCGACCTGGCCACAGTGGTCCAAGCCACGGTCATCTCAAGGTTGGACTACTGTAACGCTCTGTACATTGGCCTTCCTTTGTCGGTGATCCGGAAGCTCAAGCTGGTGCAGTACGCTGCAGCCCGGCTCCTTACGGGGAGTGCGGTGAGTGCCCACAGCATGCCTATCCTGCGCGATCTGCACTGGCTGCCGGTAGAATGCCGGATCACTTTCAAAGTGTTAGTTCTGACTTTTAAGGCCTTATATCACCTTTGGGTCACCCCACTCTCCACTGAGCGGGGTTATGTGTATCTGCACACCTTACATGTGACTGCTGCTTGGGCCTAGCCTTAGAGCCTTGAGAAAGGAGCCCACATATGATGCCCGAAACGGTCTAATGTGGCGCGGGAATTAGCATTAAGCTGGCCGTCGGCTGTGCTACTCACCAAGCCCATGTGTGGAGAGGGAGCCACACCGCCTCCTCCCGCACACGAGTCTTGGGGGAATTTTCCCTCTATGGGCATTCATGCCTTTGAATAGACTACCTACTGCATGTTTGTGAATCCTACCCACCCCACTTGAGATCCCACCATCCCCTTCCGTGTCTTGGTTCCCGGGATTCTTACCTGTGAAGCCCTTGTTGACGCGCCTCGCCATTAACCTGGCAAGAGGGGAAGCGAGTTGGGAACTCGCGAGCAGACGCCAGGGAGCGCCTGGGATTTCCCATCGGGATTCCTCAACACTACATCATGCTCCGTTGCCTCCCTTGCGCCCCGTACGTGCTGACGTCCACCAGCATTTCCTCACGTCCACGACGTCTTTTGCGGGCATACGTCATTCACGAGCGCCGCCCGCCTTGCCGGACCGGCTCACGCCGCACCCCAGCAGCAACGCTTGCATTTGCCTTTTTCATTCATTACAGACGTCGCTCAGCACAGTCATCGCCACCGAGCAAGTACATTGGGGGGCTGCCTTGTTGCGCCTTGTTTGCCTATACTGTATCTGCTATATGTATGCCACTATTGTATGTTACATGAACCCTCTTAACTCACCAATAGAGTGCTATTTTCATATTTGTTGGGGTTGCGTTATTTCTTACTTGCATTGGTATATATAGTCTATTACCATCTGGGAATCACACACTGTTGTTTTGTGCCTTATATGGTCTGGGGCCAGTGGACCTGCGGGACCTCCTCATCCCATATTATCTCACCATATCGTTGTGCTCTGAAGACCAGAATGTTTTATGAATGTGTTGTTAGCCGCCCCGAGCTTTTCGGGAAGGGCGGTGAACAAGAATGAATAAATATAAAATATAATATATAAAATACAGGTTGAGCATCCCTTACCTTGATCTCAGCAAGGCTCTCGACAAAATCCCCCATGACCTTCTTGCAAGCCAACTAGTCCAATGTGGGTGGCTGTCAGGTGGATCTGCCACTGGTTAAGTGACCTAACCCAAAGGGTGCTTCTCCCCAGTGGTTCCTCTTCTTCACCCTGGAAATGAGTGACTCTTTGGGTGCCATGAAGAGGGTTCGGTCCTGGGCCCAGTTCTGTTCAACATCTTTATTAATGGCTTGTTTGAAGGTTTAGAAGGCAAGCTGGTCAAGTTTGCAGAAAGGACCAAATGAGGACGGTGAGCCAGTACTCCAGAGCGGTGATTTTCAACCTTTTTTGAGCCGCGGCACATTTTTTACATTTACAAAATCCTGGGGCACACCACCAACCAAAATGAGACTCTGTCATTTTACTAACTGTCACCCTCCCCCCTCGTGACGCCGCTTCTTCCACCAACCCCCCCCCCCCCAGGAGGCTCACACACTGGAGGCCCGTCACCGTTGCGCAGGGAGGGTTGCGCTGAGTGGCCGAAGTGCACACGGGCTCGGCTGAGCAGGACGAATAGGAATTGAGCACACGGGGTGGCTCCGAGCCTCGGAACAAACTGCGGTGGAGGCTCGCAGCCGTCACCACCCCCAGCTCTCCTTCCCGAAGGGGTTCAGCTCCCCCATGAGTGCCTCCCCCCCCCCCTCCGGTGTTCCTTCGGCTTCCCTGCTGTCGCCTTGGGGCCAGATCGGGTTAGGAACCAAGCTGGACTGTGGAGCTGCGCATTCATAAGAGGGGTTCCCCTGGACGCCATCTACAGGTCGGCCATCTGGGCCAACCCCTCGACCTTCATCACGCACTATCGGATTGATACGTTACATAGAAGGGACGCGGCCTTCGGTCGCTCGGTCCTGACACCCCATGATCCCTGAAAGGGTTATCGGTCGGAACCCGTAGGACATTCCCTCGGTCTCCCAGCCAGGAGAGGCCAGAAGATATGGGGTTGCTCCCCTTCCCCGGCGCGGAGGGGCTAGAGGGCAGAAAGCCTTGCCTCGAGCCACCGGGAGTGGGGTCGGATGGGGGCAGCTCCCGCGGACTCCTCCACCCTCTCCTCCTACTTACTGCCGGAGGGGAGGAGGGCAGAAGAGCACCCAGGAGCCAGGAAGCAGGAGGAGCTGCAGCTCGCCCAGGTAGCCCTTGGCGCGCAGAGGGAGGGAAGGAAGGAAGGAAGGGAAGGAGAGAGAGAGGAGGGAGGGAGGGAAGTTCTGGGCACCGAGGGCTCTCCCTGACTGCAGCCAGGCTGGCTGGCATTGCTGCTTCGGCCAGGAAAGCCCCATTTCCGCTGCCTGAAGTTTCCTCCTAGGCTCTCTCTCTCTCCCTCCCTCTCTCTCTCTCTCTCTCTCTCTCTCTCTCTCTCTCTCTCTCCTGATGATCTCTCATGGATTCCAAGCATTGCCTCTCTTGGGCGATGTTAGGAGAATTGATCCCAAAAAGTAACTTTTTGGAACCCTGCTTTAAGCTTCTGTTAAAAAAACCCCAAACTCATTCCAAATCAACTATAACCATATTTTCTTCCCTCCTGTTCCTTCAAATAACCGAAGAGCACACGTTGGGGATTATATGGGATTGTGCATCGGCTGATGTCTTTGATTTTTATCCAGGATTTCCTTCCAAGACTAACAACTGAAACGCAGCTCAGCTAAAACAGAAATAATATCTGCCGCAAATCTCTACTGGGATTATAAATGTGTCTTAGACACGGGAGGATTAAAGAGCACCCCGACTGTAATTCATAATAATGCTCTAGGAACACAAGAAGTTGCCTGATGTGGAATAAGAGATTTGGATGAACATATGAAGCAAGACCCTATTACATCTGGCTCGTCTATAAGGAAATTGGGGCTTTAGGGTCAAGTTCAGCTTTCCTGAGGTTAAGAAGGACAATAGTTTGCTTGTCCCATAGAATCAAGGTTAAGAACGAGAGTTGGCTTGTTTCACAGAATCCTGATTCTAAATTGGCTTAGAACGGGGGTGCTCATGACGTCGATCGCGATCTACTGGTCGATTGTGGAGGCAGTGCTGGTCGATCGCAGCAGAAGAGATTTCAAGATTTCAAGTCACGGAAGCAACTCTCACAAGATTTCTTGCGGTTCTGGGAACTGTAGTCCTGCAGAGCTGCGCTCCCCAATCATTATTTATTACTAGCTGAGGACCCGGCGGTGCCCGGGTTATTTGAGGAAGGCATTGTGTGCCAAGGTTGGTTCCTATTAGATGTTTATGTGGCTTGCAATGGTCTCAGGAACTTAGTGAAGGTACTGCGAGTCTCATTGGCCATGGACTATCCCCCTCCAAACAGCACCAGGATGTAGAGTGGGTCATGGGGGCTGTGTGTGTCACATTTGGTCTTGATCATTCTCTGGATGAGGGTTGCAGTGGTCTCTGGAAGTGAGGGAGGGTACTGGAAGTCCCATCATCCATGGTCCCCCATTCTCCAAACTGCACCAGGATGTAAAGTGGGCCATTGGGCCTCTGTGTGCCAAGTTTGGTCCTGATTCGTCATTGGTGTGGGCCACAGTGCTCTAAGGAAGTGAATTGAAGTACTTCCAGTCCCATCATCCATGGTCCATCCTCCCTCAAACTGCACCAGGATGTAGGGTGCATCTTGGGGGGGGGGGGTCTGTGTGCCAAGTTTGGTCTTGTTCTCTCATTGTTGGGGGCCTAGTCAGGAAAATCAAGTTGAGGAAGCCTTGCTGTCAAATTTGGACCTGGTCTGTGATTTATAGGGGCTACAGTGTTGTTTGGGAAGTGATTGATGTGAAGGTACTGCAAATACCATCATTCGTGGCCCATCCTGCCCTAAACCACACCAGGTTGTGAAGTGGGCCATTGGTCTCCTGTTTGCCAAGCTTGGTCCTGATCCGTCATTGCTGTGGGCCGCAGTGGCTGACTGCCTGAGGCCTTTCCTTTTCCCTCTGAGTCACTTTAGAATGTTGGGATGTGGTTGACCAATCGGAGTCCTTTATGCAAATACCATTTCAATGGCAGCCAATGCCCTCTGTCTGGGGCCGTAGAATGTTGGAGTTCTGAGGCTGGCCAATCAGAGCCCTTTATGCAAATAATCTCACAGTGGCAGGCAATCGGAACGCTGGCACATATTCCTCCCACCACACCACCCACTGCCCGCAAACACTGACTTTTATTATATACGTAGAGGATAGATAGATAGATAGATAGAGGTGTGTTGTGCAATATTGGCTTATTCAGTTATGCAAGGTACATCAACATACATTGTACATACAAAGAATCCTTAATAAATTTGAAAATAGTTCTATGTTTTACTTTTTTGTAGTGGGGAGGTCGATCATTTTGACTTGGTTGTTTTATGAGTAGCTCGCATGCTGGAAAAGTGTGGGCACCCCTGGCTTAGCATCAGAGACCCATAGAATCCTAGAGTTGGGGGAGGCCTCGTGGGCCATCCAGTCCAACCCCATTCTGCCAAGAAGCAGGAAAATCACATCCAGAGCTCCCTCCCAGCCCCCAACACATGGCCATCCCACCTCTGCTTAAAAGCCTCCAAAGAAGGAGCCTCCACCACATTCCGGGGCAGAGAGTTCCACTGCTGAACAGCTCTTCGTATAATCAGGAAGTTCTTCCTAATGTTCCTGTGGAATCTCCTTCCTTTCCTGGAGTTTGAAGCCATTGCTCTGCATCCTAGTCTCCGGGGCAACGGAAAACAAGCTTGCTCCCTCCTCCCTGTGAGTGCCCCTCGCATATTGACACATGGCCATCATGGCTACTTCCAATCATGGTTAAGAAGAACTACCTTTGGCTTGTTCCATACAATCATGGCTTGCTTATTTATTTACTCCGTTTATATACCGCTATTCTCAGCCCTAGGGCGACTCATAGCGGTTTACAAAAGCAAAAATTAAATGCTACATAATAAAACAATCAAAAGCAATTAAAAACAGTGATATAAATATACACGCATTGCAAGGCCAATAAAATATAATTCATTTACATCTCTTGGTTTAAATTCATGATCCGGTATCATCGTCCAGTCAATCCCATAGTCCTGTATTTGTTGCACTGCCTATTCCAATGCCTGTTCGAACAACCAGGTCTTCACTTTCCTTTGAAATGCTAACAAGGAAGGGGCCTATCTAATATCTTTAGGAAGGGAGTTCCATAGCCGAAGGGCCACCACTGAGAAGGCCCTGTCTCTCGTCCCCGCCAAACTCACTCATTGGAGCTGGGAGTTTTTCCCGATGCGCTGAAGGAGGCTAGAGTCCGCCCGCTGCTGAAGAAGGCGAATCTGGATCCAGCGGCGCCGGCGAACTACCGTCCGGTCTCAAACCTACCCTTCCTCGGGAAACTGATTGAACGGGCGATCCAATTACAGGAATTCCTGGAAACCTCAGGAAGCCTGGACCCCTGCCAATCGGGTTTCCGCGCCGGACACAGGACCGAGACCGTTCTGGTGGCCATTACGGACGACATCCGCCGCCAATTGGAGAAGGGAGGTTCAGCTATCCTGGTGCTGCTCGACCTCACCGTGGCGTTCGACACGGTGGACCATGACTTGCTGTTGCGGCGACTATCAGCCATTGGGATTCAAGGCACAGCTTTGGCCTGGTTCGACTCCTTCCTGCGGGGCCGCTCGCAGCGTGTTGAGTGGCGAGGCCAAGTGTCCAAGAAATCCACCCTGGACTGTGGAGTCCCCAAGGCGCCATTTTGTCACCAACGCTTTTTAACATCTACGTCCAACCCTTGGCAAGCATAGCCAGAAGTTTTGGATTTGGGTGCTACCAATACGCAGATGACACCCAGCTCCTGCTGAAGCTTGAGCCAGGCGTAACATCGGTGCCTGAGAATTTCAGACAAGGACTAGAGGCAGTGACCAGATGGCTCCGCTCATACAAACTCAAGATCAACCCATCAAAGACTGAGATTCTATGGCCGGGACGCCCAGAGCCACCCATTCCGCTGCCTCTCTTTGAGGGAGAGCCGCTGATCCCGGCCCCGTCGGTGAAGAGTCTCGGTGTGATACTAGACTCGAGACTCTCGCTGGAGGCCCAGGTTGCTGCGACAAGTAAGGGAGCTTTCTTCCACCTACGCCAGGCACGTCAACTGGCACCTTACCTCCCATCAGATGCGCTGGCTACGGTGGTCCATGCCACAGTGACATCACGGCTGGACTACTGTAATGCCTTGTACGTGGGGTTGCCGCAGTCAACCACTCGTAAAATCCAGCTGGTGCAGAATGCAGCCGCCAGACTCCTCACCGGGACACCACTGAGATGCCATATCGCGCCATCTCTACAGCGCCTGCACTGGCTGCCAGTCGAGCTCAGAGCCATCCACAAGATCTTGTCGCTTACCTTTAAGGCCCTCCATGGCGCCGGCCCAGCTTATTTAAAAGACCGCTTGTCCGAACCAGCTCATTTAAGGTCGCCGCGTTCAGGAAGCAGGGACCTTCTCCGCATCCCAGGTGTGAGTGAGGCCCGCCTCGACACCACGAGACGGAGAGCCTTTCCCATTGCGGCCCCTGTTCTTTGGAACTTGATGCCGGCGGATCAGAGAGCTATCCGGGACATGCCCCAGTTCCTGACCGCACTGAAGACCTGGCTCTTCCGAAAGGCTTATGGCTAAGGACACCCTCCAGACTTAGCCTGAGTTACTGGAACTATTCTAATTAATTTTCCTATTCTTTTAGCTTTTAACTATTGAACTCTTTTATGTGTTTTATGTGTAAGTCGCCCGGAGCACTGACGTGGAGGGCGACTCATAAATAATAAAATCAATCAATCAATCAATCAAACGTATTTGTGTCGCAGGCGGCATCGAGAACAGGACCTCTCCAAACGATCTTAATGTCCTAGTAGGTTCATAGGAGTAGATACGTTTGGGCAGGTAGGTTGGGCCAGAACCGTTTAGGGCAGTGTTTCTCAACCTTCCCAATGCCATGACCCCTTAATCCGGTTCCTCATGTTGTGGTGACCCCCAACTATAACATTATTTTCGTTGCTACTTTATAACTGTTATTTTGCTACTGTTATGAATCGTAATGTAAATATCTGATATGCAGGATGTATTTTTATTCGCTGGACCACATTTGGCACAAATACCCAGTATGTCCAAATTTGAATATAGAGATTGATTTTGTCATTTGGGATTTATAGTTGCTGGGATATATAATTCACCTACAATCAAAGAGCATTCTGACGAGTAACGATGGAACTGAACCAAACTTGGCACACAGAACTCCCATGAACAACAGAAAATCCTGGAAGGGTTTGGTGGGCATTGACCTTGAGTTTGGGAGTTATAGTTCAAGAGCACTGTGGACACAAACAATGATGGATCTGGAGCAAACTTGTCATGAACACTTGATATGCCCAAATGTGAACACTGGTGGAGTTTGGGGAAATAGGCCTGGTCATTTGGGTGTTGTAGTTGCTGGGATTTATAGCTCACCTACAATCAAAGAGCATTCTGAATCCCAGTGAGGATAGAATTGAGCCAAACTTCCCACACAGAACCTTCATGATCAATAGAAAATACTGTGCTTTCTGATGGTCCTTGGTGACCCCTCAGATGCCCCCTCGTGACCCCCCCAGGGGTCCCAACCCCCAGGTTGAGAAACACTGGTTTAGGGCTTTATAGGCTAAAGCTAGCACATTGAATTGTGCCCGGTAGCAAACTGGCAGCCAGTGGAGCTGGCGCAACAGAGGTGTTGTACGCTCCCTGAGCGCCGCTCCTGTTAGCAACCTGACAGCCGTCCATTGGACCATTTGAAGCTTCCGAACAGTCTTCAAAGGCAGCCCCACATAGAGCGCGTTGCAGTAGTCTATATGGGATGTAACCAGAGCGTGGACTACCGTGGCCAAGTCAGACTTCCCAAGGTATGGGCGCAGCTGGCGCACAAGTTTTAATTGTGTGAATGCTCCCCTGGTCACCGCCGAGACCTAGGGTTCCAGGCTCAGCAATGAATCCAGGATCACACCCAGACTGCGAACCTGCGCCTTCAGGGGGAGTCTGACCTCGTCCAACACAGGCTGTGACCCTATGCCCTGTTCGGCCTTGCGACTGACCAGGAGTGCCTCTGTCTTGTCTGGATTCAGTTTCAACTTGTAAGAAGAACTGTATTGTGTCTACTGCTACAAACAGTAGTGAATCAATAAAGAAGTGAATACATTTGGACTATCTATCTATTAGGGCTGGGTAGGTTTGTCGAAATCTAACAGAATTCGGATTGTGTCGGAAAAGAAGTTAATATTTTACTGTGTTCGAAGAATTAAAGTAACCCGGAAGTAAATGTCCTATTTCGAAGCTCTTCCGCCATTTAGTCGGAAGGACTTGGAAGCGCTTTTCTCCCTTCCTTTGTCAGGCTGACGTGGGAAGGGAGGAAAGCACTTCTAACCCAGGTTTAACAGGGCTCCTGGCTCAGGTCCCGCTCGCGGAAGAGAGGCGCCTGGGCCACGAGCCCTATTAAATGCGGGAAGGGAGAAAAGAGTTTGTAACCCGGGGGGGATTGGCTTCTCCCCGCGTTAGGTCTAGCAGAAGAAAGCCCGTCCACCCCAAAGTGGGTGTTTTAACTCACTTTGGAGCAGATTGGCTTTCTTCCGCTAGACCTAAAGGGGGGGGGGGGGAGAGCCAATCTGCTCCAAAGTAGGTTAAATGCCTGTCCACCATTTTTGAAGCCTTCCGAATTTTGGAATTATTTCCTTATACATTCCGATAATACTGCTGAAAACTTCGGATGTTAATGTTGCACCTCAGAACTCGGGCTGCCCCCCGTAGATCACACACACACAAGCAGATGCAATAAATGTTCTTTTATTAAGAATAAAGGTTAAAATAGTCCAAAGAAGTAAGGAAAAAGCAATCCAAAAATAGTCCAATTGAGTCCTGTAGCTTTAAGCCCAAGCGGCTTAAATCCCAAGGAAAGCAAAGTTCCAAAACAAGGCAACCACTCCGGCGGTCAGACATGGTACATGAGGCAAACCACAACGGCAGTCAACATGGACTTGGGTCCGAAACGCTCCGGCGGTCGGCTTGAACTTGGAGACTTGACTGTGAGACTTGATCAAGCTGAACGTGGCTTCAGGTCTGACTAGAAACCCGGGAGCACAGACTAATAAGGAAGCTAGTCTCGATGTGCCCATCTCACCCCCTTCCTTAGATCCCATGATTTCCTAGAACAGGGCTGTCCAACTTCTACAGGCCCAAGGGCCGGAATTCCGGTCACTGATCACCTGGGGGGCCGAAGGGTCTGCCTCCGTCCCTGGCTCTGCCCCTCCCCTGGCTCCGCCCTGCCCCTCCCCCAGCTCCACCCCCTCCCCAGCTCCGCCCCCTCCCCAGCTCTGCCCCCTCCCCGACTCCAATTTACTTACAATTGACCTTGAGTTGTGGAGTTGTAGTTCACCTCCATCCAGAGAGCACTGTGGACTCAAATAGTGATGGATCTGGACCAAACTTGGCATGAATACTCAATATGCCCAAATGGGAACACTGGTGGATTTGGGGGAATGTTTCCTAAAACCTTTGAGTTATTTGAGTCCACACTCAAATTGGGACACACCAAAAAAAACCCAAACACCTCAATGCCGTCGCAGGGCTTGATGGGGCCTCCTTTCCCAGAGGCGGGTGGGGGAGGCCCAAAGAGCTCCCTCCCTCCCTCCCTGAAGGGAAAGCAAGCCGCGGGGGCAGGCGCCAAGGAAGCCACGTTGCGCCCTGCACGCGGGGGAAGGCAGCACAACAAGGGGGATGGGGTACGGAGGAGGGGAAGAAAGCGTCGCCAAGGAAACCACCGCTGAGGGACCCCTCCCCCCCTCACCCAGCGTCCCACTGTTTTTAGATTGATTGATTCGAGCCAGGCCCTTGCTTACCCATACTGCGGAAGCCCCGCCACAGGGTCAAAGCGCCAACGCCAACGCCGCCCCCGAAGAGCCCCGCAGGAGCCGAGGCCAAGCTCAGGAAGTAGGTTTTTTGTTTTATTTTATTTTTATTTATTTATTTTGTACTTTATTAAAACAAGTTAGAGGGCCGCAGGGAAGGGGCTTGGGGGCCGTATTCGAGCCCGGGGCCGCCTGTTGGACAGTCCTGTCCTAGAATCTCTGATGTTCGCTCTTCTATCACACCCTGGCTCGTTAGCCGGCCCAGCTGCACCACTATCAGAGTGAGAAGCGGGAAACTTCTCTTCTCCGGAATGCCCATCTGGGAAGGGAGTGGGAACTCTTTCTTGGGAACCAAGGCCACCGGGCCTCTCAGAGTCTGATCCAGAATCCTCTTCCATGGAATCCTCAGTAAACTCACCTGCAGTCCCACATCGCTCCAGCCATTCATCATCCCATTGCAAACTCTCGTTTGGAGACCCATACCCATCTGGCCATTCGTCATCTCCAAACTGCCCCTGATCAGCTATACTCTGATCTTGATCAGCTGATTGTAAAGAGCTCCAGAAAGATCTCTCGAAATTGAGTGAATGGGCAACAAAGTGGCAAATGCATTTTAACCTAAACAAGTGTAAAGTCATGCACATCGGGGCAAAGAACCCCAACTACACCTACCAATTGATGGGGTCAAAGCTTTCCGAGACAAACCAGGAAAGGGATCTTGGGGTCTTGGTGGACAGCTCAATGAAGATGTCAACCCAGTGCGCAGCAGCAGTGAAAAAAGCAAATTCTATGCTTGGCATGATCAGGAAGGGAATCGAAAATAGGTCGGCAAATGTTGTATTGCCTCTCTACAAACCTATGGTGAGGCCACATCTGGAGTACTGTGTACAATTCTGGTCTCCGCACCTTAAGAAGGATATAACGGAACTGGAAAAGGTACAGAAAAGGGCAACAAGAATGATCCAAGGGATGGAGCGGCTCCCTTATGAAACCAGTTTGCAACGCCTTGGTCTTTTCAGCCTTGAAAGACGGCGTCTAAGAGGCGACTTGATCGAAGTGTATAAAATCATGCATGGGATAGAAAAGGTGAATAAAGAAAATTTATTTTCTCTGTCACCCAACACTAGGACTAGGGGGCACTCCCTGAAGCTCCAAGGTAGGAAAGTTAGGACTAATAAAGGGAAATATTTCTTCACCCAGAGGGTCATTGGGTTATGGAACTCACTTCCAGAGGAGGTTGTGACAGCCGTCAGCCTGGACAGCTTCAAGGCAGGATTAGACAGATTCATGGATACCAAGTGTATCGGTAGTTACTGAAAAGGACATTCAAGTGCCACCTCGGAGTTGGTTGAGGTAGGCAGGATTTCCCCGGGTACTGGTTGTGGGGGGTCGGGAGCAGGTGAGGGTTTTGCCCTCCCTTCTGCTCGAGATCCCCGTGTACAACTAGTGGGCCACTGTGTGACACAGAATGCTGGACTAGATGGGCTGAGGTCCGATTCAGCATGGCTCTTCTTATGTTCTTATGTTTTTAGCTGGGGCCTCCGGTGCCGGACCCTGACCACTGGGTTGGCTAGGCTGGAACACCACAGTTAATTAGACTCGAGGCGCCAGCGCCCTCTACATCCAAAGCGGGTTTTGAAACATTTTTGTGTGTGTGGATCAAACAGCCCTACTATCTATCTCTGTCTATCTAATGAAGAAGCAAACCAAAAGCACTTCTCCCAAATTTGTCCTGGGTCCAAGAAGGGATGTAATTGATCACTGGAGATATATAGGTATTTAAACAACTAACAACCCCCCTCTCTTTTTCCACACTTCCCCTGTTACACTCTGGATCCGTACAGTATGTAGTTAAAATGTAATATACTGCCGGCATTTGACAATTACTGCAATGATGCGAAAGTGCTCTTGCCATTGAAGGAAGCCAGCTCTGTCGTGTCTGCACCTGGAACGCCCTGCTGTTTGGAGAAACAGAAAGCTGGGCTGCAATATGCGTCATGTGCTTCCCCCAACCCTGCGGTTACAAGAACTTTAGGAAATAGTCTATGTTATGTTCATGCCACCGCCACCTGTTTCACGTTCCTGTGAGTTCAGGCTTCCCTCCTCCTGTATTCCTTTTTTTTTAAAGCCCCAAAATCTCATATTCCGTTGGCTTTTTAATTGTCCTTGCAATTAAGACGTTTCAAATGGGCTCGTTGCCACGACTCAAACGAAGCCAGTTTTGCTTCCACAGCTTTCTTCCCCAATCATTCCTATAATTAAAGCCTTTCTGAAACCTAAGCTGGGGCGAGACACGCTTTCTTCTCTCTCTCTCTCTCTCTTTTTGGTCACCTGAATATTCACGCCGCGACAACTCATTTTCAGAACAGCAGGTAGGGAGAACATGGGCAAGTTGCGCACAGTTTTGCAGAGGAAGGGGCCCTGTCCTTCCTCCGAACAGCCAGCCCCCCTCGCCCGGGAAGGATGCTGCGGAGGGCGCCTGGAAATGGACCCCTTTAATTATGCAAATCTGGTCTTAGAAGAAACTTTTTAAAAATGCAAAAGCTCCTTTCCCCATTTGAAGGGAAATGTTTTAATCAAGTCGACTCGCTTTGTTGTTCCCTCGCTTGCCAGCCGCCATCATTTTGGATTTTTAAATATTTGATTAGCGTCGAGATGTTCATCCGAGTTGTACCGAGGGAGCGGAAACTTGGAACTGGTGTTGCTTTCACTTGGAAGGCTTCGGGAGGAGAAGGAGGGCTCATTTCTCTCCTGCAATTCACAGTTTGCTGTAGGCAGGCTTGTAGCCAGGATTTTGATTTGGGGGGGGGGAGTCTGAGTGAGAGAGGGTCTATCCTAGAAAACCTTTTGTATCGTTATCCCAATAATCCCCCCAAGATCCATATGGGATATATTGAGCATAGTGATCAGATCATGATATGAATAAACATAACAGTTTAAATCAGGGGTGCTCATTAGGTAGCTCGCGAGCTACTAGTCGGTCTTCGGCCCTCTTCCAGTCGATCTTCTGGCCTCACCAGCCGGATGGGGTGCTCCTGCCATGCGTGCGCACACCCTGCGCACATGTGTGCTTCTGCTGCTGGCTTCCACTCTCGCGATGCTTCTTTCGCCTGCGGGGCATTGCAGGAAGAAGGAAGCACGAGGCGGGGCCTCTGGAGGGAGCACCCTGCCTCTCTCTCGTCCAGAAGCAGCTGTGCAGCCTCCGTTGCCGGCGAGACAGGCCGGGCAGAGCGCTCCCTCTGGATGCCCCGCCTCATGCTTTCTCCTTTCTGCAATGCCCCGCAGGCGGAAGAAGCGCTGCGTGGGCGGAAAACAGCAACAGGATCACACGCGGTGGCGGGAGCGTGCGGCGGGGGCAGGTAGATCTTTTGGACTTGGTTGCTAGGCTTGGTTTCAATGGTTTAGAAATTATATTAAATCATATTAGATTCATAGAAAATGCTAATTTTGTTGTTTACCGCACCTCGAGCGCCAACCCGGAAGTGGACTTTGTTTACCGAACCTCGGGGCCGGCATTTTTCTTAATTATTGCAATTAGTTCGTATCTTCCCTATGGCAGGGCGGCGAGAGAGGAGGAGGATGCCCCCGCTCCTCTCTGCCTCTCTTTCGCGCGGAAAACTCTTGCAGCACCTCGCATATGCAGCGGTAACTGGGGAGGGGGGGGGACATCCTCCTCCTCTCTCGCCACCCTGCCGTAGGGGAGAGAGGAAGAGGAGGCCCCCGCTCGCCTCCCTCGCCTCTCTTTCACGCCGATCCATGGATCCATGGATCGGCGTGAAAGAGAGGCGAGGGAGGCGAGCGGGGGCCTCCTCTTCCTCTCTCCCCTACGGCAGGGTGGCGAGAGAGGAGGAGGATGTCCCCCCCCTCCCCAGTTACCGCTGCCTATGCGAGGTGCTGCAAGAGTTTTCCGCTTGTGTTTGCACCGGGGAAGCCAGGAGTTTTCTTTTACTTCAGACCTGTGGATTTATAAGTGCCTCATTTGAGAACGGAAGAACTCCAGGACAGTGAGTACTGCCTTCCTACACAACACACTGTGTAGGATGGTACTGTAGCACGAACTGAGATTTTAAACTGTGAGCTGTGATTGTGTTGACCTTATTGTGAAGCTGCGTCATTTTGAATTGCTGGGAGGGTGCTCTTGTGTAGAACTGCTTGTGTGTAGAACTGTATATCTGTATTGATTATTGTGAAGCTGTTTGATGTATATATTTCTGAAATAACTGCTATTGGGTTGATTACAGAGGAGAAACCCTATATGATAATTATATATTTTCATAATGATTGTATGATGCCTATGTGATTTATTGTGTAGGCTTACGCTTGCAGATTATTCCAGTTTTGGCCTACAACTCCCTGAAATCCCAGCCAGTTTACCAGCTGTTAGGATTTCTGGGAGTTGTAGGCCAAAACCATCTGGAATAAGCATGCACTGGAATAAGAACTAATTACGAAATTCGTAATTAATTACATACCAAATAAGATTTTTTTTGAAATTTTTTTGTAAGTCTTTACGTTAAGAATTTTAAAAATCCCCCCATTTGTTTTTAGAACCACGAATCTTTTTGGATCAACCAACCCTTATGGTTGCTTTAAGAGTAGCTTGCATGCTGAAAAAGTGTGAGCACCCCTGGTTTAAATATTGTACCAGTAAGGCCTTCTGATGACACTCCAGAGCATAGCTGCGCACCAATCGGGCCAGTGGACGCATGTAGATGTTAAATAATAGAGGGGAAAGAATGGCCCCCTGAGGCACCCCAGAAGTAAGGGGGAGCCTCTCGGAGACCACTCCTCTCCTCTCCACCCGTTCTCCCAGATCCTGAAGGAAGGAGGCCACCCATTTAAGGGCAGCCCCCCTCACCCCGGTCACAGCTAATGTCCTCTGGGTTCAGCACTTTGGATAGCTCCCATGAAGGCTCAAACTCAAAGCACTTCACAAACATGGAAATGGGTCTCACAACATCCATCTAAACCAGTGTTTCTCAACCTTCCCAATGCCGTGACCCCTTAATACAGATCCTCATGTTGTGGCGACCCCCAGCGACACGTTGCTGCTTCATAACTGTAACTTTGGTACTGTTATGAATTGTAATGGAAATATCCAATATGCAGGATGTATTTTCATTCACTGGATCCAATTTGGCACAAATACCCAATACACCCAAATTTGAATACTAGTGGGGTTGGGCGGGGGATTGATTTTGTCATTTGGGAGTTGTAGTTTTGGAGTTGTAGTTCACTTGCATCCAGAGAGCACCATGGACTCAAACAATGATGGATCTGGAAAAAATCGAAGAGCATTCTGAACCCCACCAATGATAAAATTGGGTCAAATGTCCCACACAGAACTCCCACGTCCAACAGAAAACACTAGAAAGGGTTTGGTGGGCATTGAGTTTTGGAGTTGTAGTTCACTTGCATCCAGAGAGCACCATGGACTCAAAACTATGATGGATCTGGACCAAACATGGCATGAATACTCAATATGCTGAAATGTGGACACTGGTGGCATTTGGGGAAAATAGATCTTGACATTTGGGTGTTGTGATCGCTGGGATGTATAGTTCACCTACAATCGAAGAGCATTCTGAACCCCACCAATGATAGAATTGGGCCAAACTTACCACAAGGAAACCCCATGACCAACAGAAAATACTGTGTTTTGTAATGGTCTTTGGTGACCCCTCTGACACCCCCTAGTGACCCCCCCAGGGGTCCCGACCCCCAGGTTGAGAACCACTGATCTAAACCCCGTCTAGTGTCTACACTGAATGGCAGTATAAGATCAATGTCACTGGGAACATCTACACTGTGGAATTAATGCAACGTGGCAGTACTTTTACTGCCATAGTTCAATGCTATGGCATCCTGGGAGGCCTCCAAATCTTAGTGACTATATGCTATGCCGTATATAATAAGAGACGTACTTTTTGGTATAAAAAAAGCATTGCTGTCTTCCAGCAAAAAGCTGTTTGTGTTGTTTAAAACTGGCAAAAGAAGCATTAAAAATACACCCGGGGCGTGTCTTGAAAGTTGCTTAAGAATTCCTTTGATGTCGTGACCAGAATAATATTTTGGGTTCCCGAGAGGCGCCCCTGCGAGTTCTGAGTTCGCTTATATCTCAGAATCCGTGGAAAGAACAAAGTCCTGTGTGTCTCGGCACCGCATTCAATCTCACCAAAATAATGACTTTCCACAAGGCTCGGGGCTCTCCTAGTGGGACGAAAGGTATTAAAATACTCTGTTTTCGTGGCTTTGCTCTCCTTCCTTGGGCAACAATGGAGCAAGAGGTATTGGGATGCTTTGAGTCTCTTCTATTTGGAAAACAAGCTCCCAAACCTAGAATAATGGATACGCAGTGCGCACCCATAGGTATATGGAGCATAGTCACTGTGAATGTCATCGTATAGAACTATGTGTAATTTAGGGTTCAAGTTGAAAAGAAACTTTGAATGCAATCCTATTTAGCCAAATGGACACGGGTCAGTTGAGGTGACAGAAGGATAGATCAGTGTTTCCCAACCAGTGTGCCGTGGCACACTAGTGTGCCGTGAGCGGTCATCAGGTGTGCCGTGGGAAATGGGAACCTCCAAGACCCTTTCTTCCCCTTCCTGCCGAACTCTTTTTCTTCTCCACTCGGGCCCCCTTCTTCCCAGCTCGCTTTGCCTCGCTTTGCTCTGGGGCGAGTCTGTGCAGTAGCGCCCGCACGGGTCACACCTCCCTCCCCCCCAGCCCCTCCTGAACACGCTCACGCTGCCCCCTCGGATCAAAATGGCGGCAGAAGCGAGGCTGGGAAGAAGGGAGCCCGAGTGGAGAAGAAAAAGAGTTCGGCAGGAGGGGGAAGAAAGGGTCTTGGAGGTTCCCATTTCCCACGGCACACCTGATGATCGCTCACGGCACACTAGTGTGCCCTGGCACACTGGTTGGGAAACACTGCGATAGAGGAACTCCAGCCTGTTAGGGCATTGTCCTTCTTGGGTTTCGAGCACGTCCAAGAGAGCTCCTGCCGCTTGAAGCTCATGCTCCAGAAGGTCCTGGACGGGAATGTCCTCCGAGTCCTAGACTTGAACGTTCTGGGCTTGATGGAACGAAGCGGGGCGCGTGGCGAGGAGGAAGGAAGGGAAGGCTCGTCCCCAAGGCGCACGGAGGAAGAAGGAGGCATGCAGAGCCGCGAGGAGGGGGTGGTGGGGGGAGCCAAGGAAGAGTGCAGCAAAGGGGGGGGGCAGGGCGGGCGTGGATGGCGTGCAGGCGCAGAAGCGCCTGAAGATCGACTTTTTTTTAAAATGGGGGTCCGGATCTGCCCCCCGTGGCTGCGCCTCTAGGCCGTGGCCTAGTGTGGCCTTGTGGGTGATCTGGGCCTGGATTGTTTATGGATTCAATGTAGTTACATAGAATCTGTATGTCTGTATGTCCATTGTTGTTCATTGTGCAAAAGTGTAAAAGTTCTGGCACCCTTCCTCAGACTGGAAAATTGCAATAGAAAGAACCTATGCTCTGAAATTATTGAAAAGTTATTCATAACACCTTCGTGCACCCGAATCCAGTGGAGTTCGCGTAACAAAAGATTTATTTATTTATTTATTGGCAGCATTTTAACCCCACCGGGGGGAGGGGCGGGGGGGGCTCAGAGCCGTGTTCAGCCGTGTTTGTTTCTAGGCAAGTGACTTGTTGTCCGGCCAAACAAAGGCAGCATTTAACATGGCAAAGTTTCTGACGAGTTCGTCTTGGCACCTGTCACACGCCAAGAGTGCGTTGCGCCAGGAGTTTCCGAGAAAGGTGTCATCATCTCCGTGCCCTTCTCATCTCTGGATGGGTCAGAGACGAAAGTCAACAGCAGAAATGAGCTAACCAAAGTGGAAGCGGAATCTAATGAGGATTCAGACAAATAACTGCTAAGAGAGGCCTCGGAAAAGCTGACAGCTTAATTAAAGTCCTTCTCGGGAATTCAAGATGACACCCGGTCACTCTGAGGAGGGTTTGCTTGCATGCCAAAACATGTGAAGTGTGCTTCAAAACGGAAAAGAACTGGATACTTAGAAGATAACAAGCATAACAATTGCCATGCCAAAAACTGATTGATTTCAAAATTACTATTACTGTTATTATTATTACTATCATCCTTATCATAATCTTAACTACCTCTCCCTACAGATCGCTATGAGAAATGACACAAATAATGCAGCACGTCATATCAGTTAATAATAAGCATGATGGTGGTGGTGGTGACACTAAAAGGAATAGGCTGGGCTTGCCTAGAAACATATCCATTTCCATGCCAAGACTGAGAGATTAAAAATTATGATTATTTATTTATTTTCATTTACCATTTCTCTTCCTTGCAGTGGGGGAGAGGCTTGCGTACCCTAATGAAGTTGTGAGCCATGCTGGGGGTGGCGTAATAGCCACCAGTAGGGCCTCCCATGCCAGACAGGCCACAACCAAAGGGTCTGACAAAGAGTCTTTCCTCAGCACTGTCTTCGCACAATCCTAAATGTACACTGGACCGACTATGTGACAAATGTTGCTGTCCTTGAGCAAGCGGGGGTCGCCAGCGTTGAGGCCATGCTATTGAGAACACAGCTGTGCTGGGCAGGGCGCAAGGTCTCTAGGATGGAGGACCACCGCCTCCCAAAGATACTACTCTATGGTGAACTCGCCATGGGTCAGCGCAAGAGAGGCGCCCCCAAAAAGAGATATAAGGACTCCCTGAAACAACATCTCAGGCTCGGCCAGATTGATCACCAAAAATGGTCCACCCTGACCTCACATCAGAGTGCATGGAGATGCACTATCCACAATGCTGCGGCCTCTTTCAAGAAGACACGCCAACAGATCTGTGAGGGCACGAACTCCGGAAGGCAGTGCATTCCACAGGGTGGGGGCGATGATTGAGAAGGCCTTCCGTCTTGTGGCCGTTAGGTGGTATGTTTTGAAGCTGGGAACCTCCAGGAGTTGGCCCGACTCTGAACGTAGTGGCCTAGTGGGACAGTATGGGATGAGGCGGTCCCTAAGGTACACTGTCCCCAGACCGTTCAAGGCCTTAAAGGTCAGTACCAGCACTTTGAAAGTGATCCGGCATTCTACTGGTAACCAGCACAACTCGTGCAAAACAGGTGTTATGTGGCTGGTCGTCGAGACTCCAGCCAGCAGTCGAGTTGCCACATTCTGAACCAGTTTCAGTTTCCGGATCACTAGCAAAGGAAGGCCAACATAGAGAGCATTACAGTAGTCCAGTCTTGAGATGACCATGGCTTGGACCACTGGCTAGATCGCGACGGGAGAGGTAGGGAGCCAACTTCCTCACCTGACGGAGATGGAAAAAACCAACTCTACTGATGGTGGAGATTTGCGTCTCCATCGTCAGTTGAGAGTCCAGAGTGTCGCCAAGACTTTTAACTGTTGACGACGGACATAAAGTCGTGCCGTCCAGGGAAGGAAGTTGGATCTCCGCCCCACCCGGACGACCCAGCCACAGGATCTCCATCTTGGCTGGATTCACCTTCAACCTACTGGCTCGTAGCCATCCAGTGACGGCCTCAAGGCAATGATGGAAATTATCGGGTACGGTTTCAGACCTGCCCTCCATCCCCAGAACGAGCCGGGTGTCATCCGCATATTGGTGACACACCAGCCCAAAACTACGGACCAGCCGAGCAAGTGGTCGGACATAGATGTTAAATAATAGATGTTACTACAGAGTGAGCACACGGACAAAGCATCCTAAAGCAACTCAGCTGGCCTTTGTGTACTCCCCCTCCCATGTTTTAAAATAAGCACCAGAAAGACAACGGAAAGAGGACCTCAATTGACAAACTTTCCTTAATGCCCCCCCCCTTCTCCCGGAAGATTATTTGCTCTTTCATTACCCCCAACCAAATGCAATCACGGATTTTGTATTCACTTCCCGGCCTTAATGTTTCCATTCATTGCGCCTCCTTTTTGCAGCGAGGACATTATCTCCTGGAGGAAATTATAACCCTCTCGGTCTAAGATGAGCGCGCTTGGGTTGGAATTGAGTCCAGAGTGGTTTGAGCACCAGATATGGCACTTACGGCACATTTATAGCAATTGGCGGAGAAGAGGGCTTGGCGGTTTCGACTCACTTGATTTCCACTCCTCACTCCCAATGCAGGGGCGGAGGCCTCTTCTAAATGCCTGTCATGCTCCATTGATGCAGTGGAGGGAGATCTCGCTGCTGCAGCGCTGCACTTAAGGTGTTTCCACACTGTAGCATTAATGTGGCTTGAGTCCACTTTAACGACCATGGCTCAATGCAATGGAAACCTGGGAGATGTAGTTTTAAAAGATCTTTAGCCTTTGTTGCTTGGTGCCTGTCCAAATTATAACTCCCATGTGTTGTGTTACTTGTGCTGTTCCTCATATCGATTTGCATGGAGAGATAGCTAAGATAGTAGTAGTGGCAATGATGATGATGATGATGATGATGTGGCACAGCTGGCTGGGAGTCAGCTGCCTAAGATCTCTACTGACCAGAAGGTCATGAGTTCAAAGCCTGCCCAGGTCGAGGTGAGCGCTCGACCAAATTGTGTAACTTGTTGTTGACCTTTGCAACACGAAAGACAGTTGCATCTGTCAAGTAGGAAATTTAGGTACCACTTTGTGGGGAGGCTAATTTAACTGATTTACGAGGCCATAAATCTCCAGGAAGTATGCAAAGAATGAAGAAATGAGACAACTCCCCCTGGTGGCCAGAAGATGGAATGTTAAATAGCCTCTGACTGTCTGTCTATATATCTCTCTCGGCATTACTTCGCAAACGAAGATTCTTAGGAAGGAGTCATCCCACGCTTTTTACAAGCGCGTTGATGACTAAAAAGGCCAATCTGAGATAGGCAAGTCCGGTTGCAGAAAGCACCGCAGAAAGTCTCCTTGGGTGACGTCGTTTCCAAGTTGCGGTTCTTTTTGCGTTGTCGTTTCCCATTCAGCATGTCTTCTCGAAAGAGGCCGCAGCATTGTGGATAGTGCGTCTCCATGCCTCCCGATGTGAGGCCAGGGTGTTCTCAATAGCATGGCCTCAATGCTGGTGATCCCTGCTTGCTCAAGGACAGCAACATTAGTCACATAGTTTGTCCAGTGTATATTTAGGATTGTGCGAAGACAGTGCTGATTAAAGCGTTCGAGGAGTCATAGGTGTTGGCGATAGGTGACCCATGTTTTAGACCCATAGAGGAGAATAGACAGTACGACAGTACTGCTTTTGGTGCTTTGCTCACCCAGGGAGGTGAACTGCTGAACGGACTTAAGCACAGATGTGCCAATGCTGATGTGGGGATGGTGGTGTTCTTCCTGTGGTGCGGGCTGGTAGAGGACTTCCGTTTTCTTCAGGCTGACTTCCAGCCCAAACAGCTCTGCAGCTGTTGCAAAGCAGGACGTGAGGCGCTGAAGGGCTGCTTCTGAATGGGCGACAAGGGCAGCATCGTCAGGAAAAAGCAGCTCACGGACTAGATAGTTTAGAGTCTTCGTGCGAGCCCTCAGGCGGCTTAAGTTGAGCAAGCTGCCATCAGTGCGATCGCGTATATATATGCCGTCTTCTTCTTCAAGGTCTGCCGTAGAAGATTGTAAATACATATAGTGTGTATGTGATTGTGTGTGTATATATGTGTGTGTGTGTGTGTGTATACACACACACACACATGCACAATCGGCCTTCTCCATTTCTCACCTCTCCTTCTATGCGAGCCTTCCTTGAACATTTCCCAGAAAGCTGTGTCAACACAGAAAGGCCAACGTTGCTGCTCAGTCACAATCTGCCTTGGATAATAGGCCCTCTTCCTTCGGAGGAAGTGGTGACAAGTAAGCGTCCCTCCTGATACATCAATGGGCAAAGAGGCAAGGATGCGGATGGAAAGCAAGGCACAGATTGCGAAGCAAATTAAGCAAGTGACCTGAACCCTGCAATCGTCTCCAAAGGAGTCGTTTGTGGCCGGCACATCTAAGCCCGAGTAGCCTTTTTCACAGTTTTGGAACAATAAGGGAAATCACAGCCGGGCCCCGTAGCGAAAATACCTTCTTATTAACCTGTGTTTCCTGCTGATCGATTTGGGGGGATGGATCTCTCTGGAGGAAGATGCTGATAATTGAAGCAAGGTCAAGAGATGGCAGGAAGCGCGTCTGGCCGAACAAAGGCAAGCGACATGCAAGTTGCTCAGAAGATGGGACGCCAGGCTGTTGCTAGCCAACAAGGAAAGAGACAAGAGGACAGAATCCACTGAAAGAGTCTTCTCAGCATCACTCGCACACTCCTGTTCCCCTCTAATTACATTGCCCTCTGCCTCTCGGAGCCTCTGATTTTTCTGTTGGAGGGTATCTTCCCCTGGAACGACGCATCTGAAAGAGCTCCCGGTGACCGTTCGGAAAAGCACAGTCAGTGCTGTAGCATCATTATTTCTGGCAGGCACATCCTGTGGGTTCACTCCCTGGAACTGGGGTCTGTTCTACAGAAAAGCTCACCCCAAGGAGGGTCTTGCCATCTGGAGGGACTGAGGTCGGTTCAAGTTCTTGATACATGGATAGGCCAGCGCTGAACATCAAGGGGTCACTGTTTAAGGCCAAGCTGGGCTTCTCCTTCCCCTTCCCCTTTTTCTTCTTCCTTTATTACTCCCCCCTCTCCAATGGCACCTCGAAGAAGAAGACGGCATATATACGCTATCGTACTGATGGCAGCTTGTTCAACTTAAGCCGCCTGAGGGCTCGCACAAAGACTCTAAACTATCTAGTCCGTGAGCTGCTTTTTGCCGACGATGCCGCCCTTGTCGCCCATTCAGAAGCAGCCTTGCAGCGCCTCACGTCCTGCTTTGCTGCAGCTGCAGAGCTGTTTGGGCTGGAAGTCAGCCTGAAGAAAACGGAAGTCCTCTACCAGCCCACACCACAGGAAGAACACCATCATCCCCACGTCAGCATAGGCACATCTGTGCTTAAGTCCGTTCAGCAGTTCACCTCCTGTAGCACAGCAGTTCTTGTTTGTGCCTGGAGGGCAGGGGTCAGGACCTGGGGTCCCATCAGCATTAGAACCAGCTGTGCCAGAACATGATTCAGAGGATGAGCTAGATGACTGGGGCGAAGGGCAGCTTTCCCCGGATGGGCCTCTTTCGCCCACAGAGAGCTTGGCATGGGAAGAGATGTTGTTTGGCCCTAGCGAAGACATAGATAACCAGGTGCAGATGGACAGCGATTCTGGCAGCTATGAACACCCGGGAGGGAGAAATTCTCAGAGCCTCCAGGGAAGATATGGAAGAAAGCGCATGGGAAACGGCTAGGAGGAGAGCTCTCAGGGAGATAGAAACACAGCTGCGGAGAGACAAGGTCGAACCTTTGATAGGAGACGGAACATAGAGTCTAGCAGAAGGGAATGGTCTAAGAGCATAGACCGGCCGAGGTCCGTGAGCAGCGATTGGAGACGAAGAAGCCTAGAGCGTCGGGGACCTCGGCCGAAGGATTAAGTATAGGATCCGTGGGACGAATCCTCAGTGCTCCGGCCACGTCTTTCCTGAATAGGCGTGAAGCGGAGTGGGACCACAAGCCAAGCTAGCCCGTGGTCATCAAGCCTTGCCTTGCCTTGCCTTGTTCCTGATCCGCCTGGTTGTGCGGAGCCTTGCCTTGTTTCCTTCCGCACGGTTGTGTGGAGCCTTGCTGAACTTTGAGTCTTGCTGAACTTTTAGCCTATTTGCCACGGTTTTTGGACATTGTTACTTCAAGCCTTTTGGATTGTTTTACTATTCTAATGGACAATATCTTTGAACTGTTTTTTATATTCAATAAAGTAGTTAGCCTTCAGCCCGTCTCTGTGTGTGTGATTAAGGGGCCGGTCAGTCCGTGCATCGTGACAGCTCCCTGGGAAGCATCATCTCTTCAGACGCCAAGATTGACAAAGAGATCGATCACAGATTAGCAAAGGCATAGAGTGCATTCGGAAGGCTTCACAAAAGTGTCTGGAGCAACAAGCACCTGAGGCAAAGCACCAAAATCAGTGTGTACAGAGCTATCATACTGTCTATTCTCCTCTATGGGTCTGAAACATGGGTCACCTATCACCAACACCTACGATTCTTCGAACGCTTTCATCAACGTCCCCTCCGTCTCTCGCTCTCTCGCGCACGCTCTGTCTCACTCTCTCTCTCATGCGCGCTCTCTCGTGCGCGCTCTCTCTCTCTCTCTCTCTCTTGCTCTCTCTCTTGCGCGTGCTCTCTCTCTCTCTCTTGCATGCTTTTGGAGCGAGTTTGCACCCGCTGCGCTCTCCCCAAGCCTCCCGACTCCCGAGGAGACCTTCAGAGCACAGCAGAGCTTTCCAGCCGGTGGGAATGCATGGGGACCTTGGAGGTGGCGGGAGGTTGGTGCTTATGTAGTTGTATTTTAATGTATTTTTAATGTATTTTAATTGTTGAAGTGTTTTGGGGTTTATATTGTTATTATGTGGGCATCGAATTGTGCCGTACTGTAAGCTGCTAAAGGGGGCGTAATTCCAAAGTGTGGCATAGGGTGCAAAAAAGTGTTAATCCGGGCCTGGAGAGTGGCCTTTGCTGAAGGTCACCATTAACAACCGCTGGGTGGGCCAGCCCTGCCGAGGCCGCCTTGATCGCTCAATCATAGCCCCCTTCCTCCCGCCTGGAGAAGACTTCCTTCCTGTTGCACTCAAAATTAATTTGCTGCGGCTCCATTTGTCTTTTGCTGGCGAAGCTCAAATCAATTGTGCGGGAGCATCATTTGTACATGACTTCCTGCATTTTTTGACAGCAAACGGGCACAGAGGGACGCATCAGGACAGGTAATTTCCCTCCAGATCCAGAGGACGGACCTTGATGTAACTGAGATACATCAGCTGCTAGATGAAGTCCAACCCGCCATCATATGTTACTTCCCTGGATCTGGAAGGAAAGGGGCTTCATGGGGGAAGGCATGCGCTGTTTCTTTAAAAGTAGATCCGAGTTGAAGGGTGGGCATGGCAGGGGTGGGATGTTAAACTTCAGCCCTCTTTTCCAAACAGTACAAACCATTCCCCCCTACCCCTCTTCTCCTCTCCTCTTCATTTTCACCTTTTCCTTTTCCTTTCTTTCCTCCTCCTCGTGTTTTTCTTCTCCTTTTCCTCCTCCTCTCCTCCTCCTCTTCTTCTTTTCCCTTTCTTTCTTCCTCTCCTCCTCTTCTTCTTTCCCTCCTTCTCCTCCTTTGCTTTCTCTTCTGCTCCTCCTCCTTCTCTTCATAAGAACATAAGAACATAAGAAGAGCCATGCTGAATCGGGCCTCAGCCCATCTAGTCCAGCATTCTGTGTCACACAGTGGCCCACCAGTTGTGTACACACGGATCTCTAGCAGAAAGGAGGGCAGAACCTCACCTGCTCCCGACCCCCACAACCAGTACCCGGGAAATCCTGCCTGCTCCATCAACACAGAGGTGGCACTTGGATGTCCATTTCAGTAGCGACTGAGTCCCTTGGTCTCCATGAATCTGTCCAATCCTGCCTTGAAGCTGTCCAGGCTGACCGCTGTCACAACCTCCTCCTCTGGAAGTGAGTTCCATAACCCAATGACCCTCTGGGTGAAGAAATATTTCCCTTTATTAGTCCTAACTTTCCTGCCTTGGAGCTTCAGGGAGTGCCCCCCTAGTCCTAGTGTTGTGTGACAGAGAAAATAGTTTTTCTTTATTCACCCTTTCTATCCCATGCATGATTTTATACACTTCGATCAAGTCACCTCTTAAACGCCGTCTTTCAAGGCTGAAAAGACCAAGGCGTTGCAACCTGGTTTCGTAAGGGAGCCGCTCCATCCCTTGGATCATTCTTGTTGCCCTTTTCTGTACCTTTTCCAGTTCCGTTATATCCTTCTTGAGGTGCGGTGACCAGAATTGTACACAATTCATCTTCGCCTTCTCTTCTTCCTCCTGCGCCTTTTCAAGCAGCTGCTTTAATGTTGGGACTAAGTACCGTATATACTCGAGTGTAAGCCGACCCGAATATAAGCTGAGGCACCCAATTTTACTACAAAAAACTGGCTCGAGTATAAGCCGAGGGTGAGAAATGCAGCGGCTACTGGTAAGGGCTGGGGAGATAGCACAGCGGTAACGCAGCAGTGCGTGCAATCAGAAGGTTGCTAGTTCTAATCCCCGAGCTGGCTTGGACGACCAGCTATTTGAGCCTGTCCACTGCCCACCCAAGCAGTTCAACAGCCCAGCTGTGCCCAGCTGTGAACAGGGGCGGTCTAGGGTAATTCTAAGTAGTAAGCGAAGACTATTTTGGGCCCCCAAACATTATCTTGCCCCCCGCTCCTCCAGCTCCTTTCACTCGGCTCCCCCTCTTCTCTGCCGCCCCTCGCCTTCCCTGACTTACCGGAGGAGGTTTTTCATACCCAGTGCCTACGGAGCTCAAGTGAACTCCGTAGGCACTAGGCATGCACGTGAAAATCTCAGTGCGCATGCGCAGTGCCTACGGAGCTCTCTTGAGATCCGTAGGCACAGCGCATGCGCGCGTAAATCTCTGCGCACATGCGCAGTGCGCATGCGCACATGCACAGTGCCTACGGACCTCAAGAGGTCCGTAGGCACTGCGCCTGTGTGCATAAATCTCGCGCACATGCGCAGTGCCTACGGACCTCAAGAGAGCTCCGTGACACTGCGCATGTTGCGCGNAACCGTGGAGGGCAACGCAGTGCAGCAGCAGCAGGGCGGGCAACGCCGCGGTGCCTCACGATGGCGCCCCACCCCACCGCGTCCAAGATGGCGCTCTACGCGGTTGCGTAGGCCGCGTAATGGCAAAGACCGCCCCTGGCTGTGAATAAACAACAATTGGGGACCACGGAAAAAAGTGGGGAAGGATTTTTGCACAGACTTTACAACGTCTGAAAAAGTTTGGCTGTCGGGAGAAGGGAGATGTGGAAGTGGTGAAACAAGAGGCTCCCGTCATGAGGATGGAACAACAGCACCCCCTTGTGACGTGAAGGCGCAATGACGCAACGGACATAACAACAATGATGTCGTAATGGAGCATTCACATCCGATGACGCACACCCTGTATGACGCAGCCAGGAAAGAAGAAGTCCTTCTAAAAACTACACTGTACTGTCCATGTGTAAAATTGTATGTCTTCCGACAGGGACTGTCTGTCGTATGTGTATTGTAATCTGCACCGAGTCCCCTTTGGGGTGAGAAGAGCGGAATAGAAATAAACATTATTATTATTATTATTATTATTAAGCTGAGGGGGCAGAAATTGCCTTCAAGCCGTCTTGTGCAGCTTCCAAAACCCAACACTTGAGAACGATTTGCACTACAGCCAGATATTTCCAAGGTCATGCCCCAAAGGCTTGGTGAATATATCCTTTTTGAGATGGATCTAAATCAGACATGGGCAAACTGTAACCCTCCAGGTGTTTTGGACTGCCACCACTCCTAACAGCCAGTATTTGAGGACACAGAAATGCGGGACCACTCTCACAACCACCACGTCAGACTGCACAGAGAAGCCATTGAAATCCACAGGAAGCATACGGACAATTCCAACAGAAACCATGAAAATGAACACAATCTGGATCCCAGTATTTAAAGAAATTTCTAAAGCCAGGACAGTAAATAAAGAACATCAGTCAGAAGACAGGGCAATTCCAGGCAAGAAACAATCAGGGCCAGCTAACACCTCCCAACAAAGGATTCCCCCAGGCAGGAAGCACCCAGGTTTTGAAGCTGCAAGGCTATTCAATGCTAATCAAGGTGGCGAATGGCAACATTCACACTTGCCTCAAGCAGACAAGGCCAGGCCCGGATTACCCATAGGGACAACGAGGCCGTGGCCTAGTGGCGCGAACCAAGGGGGGCGCCAGATCACGGCCCAAAATAAAAAATAAAAATGTTATAAAATTTAAAATCGTCCCTCCCCCCCTCTGCCCCCCTGTTCCTCTCTCTCTCTCTGCCTCTGCGGGGCCTCACCTTGCAGCAGAGCCTCCAGCTTCTTCCTGTCCACTTGGAACCGCTCCTCGCCCCATCGTCGGCGGGGAGCGGGGAGTCGGCGCTGCGCTCGCTGTTGGAGCCCGGGTCCAAGAGCGCCGGAGCCGCCATCCCAAACGGCGCCGAGGAAGAGCTCCACTTGGAGGCGGAGGAGACCCCCGCCCCGTCGCTTTCAGGCAATGCCGCCAACGCCGCCTCCCCGCAGCAGCAGCAGCAGCAGCGCCCTTTAGGTCTTCGCCTCTGCGCCTCCCTCCTGCGGCGGCTCCTCCGCAGGAAGCTATCTGTCCCCACAGCCCTCTCCCTCCTCCTCCTCCGCCACTGCCTCCGCCTTCATCCCAGCCATAAAAGCAGGGCTGCCCGGACACCCACCCAGCCAGCCTCCCAAACCGAAACCAAAGCCCCGACGATGGCACCACCGCCCAGGGCCTCCCGCCTCCTCTTCTCTTTCTTCTCCCTCGTCTTCGGAGCGGGGTGAGCCTCCCCCACTGGAGGCCCCGAAACGCCCGGTGTGTGTGTGTGGGCTGGCTGCCTGCCTCCCGAGGGGTCTTTGGAGGGTCCTAATGTGGCGGCGTGAAGCGGGGGGGGGGGGCTTAATCCCAAACTGTGGTCTAGGGCAGTGTTTTTCAACCTTTTTTGAGACGCGGCATGTTTTTTACATTTACCAAAAGTCCTGGGGCACACCACCAACCAAAATGACACTCTAACACAGTCATACATATAGTTAATATGTTTTTAAATGTATTTATACACTCAGTGTGAAACCTGGGCCTGTTTCGATAAACAAAACATACCGTATTTTTTGCACCATAAGACGCACCTGCTGATAAGACGCACCTAGATTTTAGAGGAGGAAAATAGAAAAAAAAATATTTTCGCTCCCCCTCTAAAATCTAGGTAAGTCTTATCAGCAGGTGCCTTATCAGCTCTGACGCTGGCTGGTTCGCTCCTCCTCTGCCTCCTTTCCTTTCCCCACCTTTTCTCTTCGCTCGAGGAAAGGGCGGGAGGGAAGGAAAAGGAGCCGTGGGCGGAGCAAACCAGTGTCGCGTCAGCTCTGACGCTACTCCTTTCGAGGTGGGGGAAGGAAAAGGAGGCAGAGGAGGAGCGAACCAGCTTCGCGTCAGAGCTGACGCGACGCTGGTTTGCTCGCCACGGTTCCTTTCCTTCCCTCCGCCTTTCCTCGAGCGAAGAAAAGGTGGGGAAGGGAAAGGAGGCCGAGGAGGAGCGAACCAGCGTCCCTCTGCCGCCGCAACGGACCGGAGAAGAGGAGAGGCTGCGATAGGGTGAGTATATCGCCGCCCTCCCTCTGCTCCAGCGCCTCCCCCCCCCCCGGGCCTGCGTCTTCGCGCCATAAGACGCAGCTGATTTTTCATCCCAATTTAGGAGGAAAAAAACTGCGTCTTATGGTGCGAAAAATACGGTATATATGACTTCCTCTCACATATTTATACATGGCTATCATGTCTTCTCTCAGCCTTCTCTTCTTCAGGGTAAACATGCCCAGCTGTTCAAGCCGCTCCTCATAGACCTTGTTCTCCAGACCTTTGTGAAATTTCACCCTGAGTGAAACTTGCTTCCAGTTAACTATGGATGTCATGAAGCTGTCATAAACAGTTCCTTTGGGGGGGGGGACTAAAAAAATCCAGTAAAATAGTACAAAAAACCTTTCCAAGCGGAAAGGCTCAATTTGTTTCTTGGAAACCTGTGAGGGGGCTGCTCGGGGGGGGGGGAGTGCCAATTCCCCACGGCACACCTGATGATCGCTCACGGCACACTAGTGTGCCATGGCACACTGGTTGAGAAACACTGGTCTAGGGTGCCTAAAGCTGTTGATCCAGGTCTGGACAGGACTTCATTCTCCCGCCCTGGACCTCCCAGAGATATATTAACCCCACTTCCCTAGTTTCCCACAGACCTCACAGCCTCTGAGGATGCCTGCCATAGAGGTGGGTAAAAGTCAGGAGAGAATGCTTCTGGAACATAGCTATATGGTCTGGAAAACTCACAGCAACCCAGCCAGACGACTGTTAGGAATTGTGGGAGTTGAAGTCCAAAACACCTGGAGGGCTGAAACAACTTTTAGCATTAAAGGAAACAGTGCCCAGGATTTTCCCACTCAATGCACACATTATTATTATTATTATTGGCGTGTCTGGAAATGTGTTAATTTCTCCTGCTATTAAAAAAGCATGTTCTGGGTATGTCCCAAAAGCTAAAATAACTGAGAACATTTCTGTTATTTTTCCAGGCACATCGAGCGAAGGGGGTTTGTGCTCAACAGAACCGACCCTTTTGTGTTTTTCTGTAGTCCTGTTGATGTACCCCGAAGAAGCAAAGGATTTGACAGAAAAAAAGGGGAGTTGTAGTTTGGTATGGTACTGGCTCTCTTCGGCAGGGAAGGCCAAGGACCTTGCAAAACTACAACTCCTGTGATTTCTGCGGCACTGAGCCTGTGGTAGGGTTTTTGGGGGGTGATTCCCCTTTAAGGAGACTCTCCTTGTGACACTCATCAAGTTGGAGAAAACAATTGGGATAGGAGTCATCAATTTTGAGAGAAAATTAAACAATATCGTAAACCGCCCTCACCTTACGAAGAGTCGGGTGTTTGCTCCCATTTCCCAAGCACATGGTTGCTCTTACGCAGCACAGCATTTATTGCCTGCATTTCAACATAATCTCATGTTTTCTGTTTGACTCGTCGGTAACACAATTTCCAAGGTCTTCACCATTTTCTGTAAATTAAATAAAATACAGAAGTGTGTTGCGACATCGCTTTGAATATTGCACGAGATGCAGCGCTGCCAAGTCCAATCGCCTTCTCGCTTCTTCTTCTTCTTCTTACGGAGTGCAGGTCTTTTTTCGAATGTATTTTCAAATGCTCATCTAATTTAGTAATTTGTATGGAAAACATCCCCCAGAAACACAAGGGCTGTGATGGCTTCAGAGTCACTAAAGTGACCCGTGGATGTCAATGCCGTAAATTAGATAGATGCCTCTCCCTATAATTCACATACATTATAGCTTTATGGAATACAAAGAAGTTAATGCGCCCAAATTGGCAGGAAATAACAGACCAGTGTTTGGAGCATGGGGAACGCAGCGAAATCACACGTATGTGTAAACCGGGCAGAGAAAAGGCATGTCAGGCTAACCACGTGGCCTAACACTGAGCTCTTTTCAAAACGTGTTAATCTATATATATAAAGGAAGAGTCGTCATGGAACGACCGTCCCAAACAGAGAAACCGTACAACGCAGAGACACCGAACTTGCCAACAGAAATAGGCCTCAGAAAAGGTACGTTTGCAGCAAAGAAACTTCCCCCCCCCCCAAAACCTAAAAGGCCCCCAAAACAACAAGTAAAAGAAAACTACATTTCCAGCATCCTCCGGGACTGCCAACGACTCTCCAAGCCTCTACCATCTGAGAACATGATTGGCTGCCAATAAGGGCGGATTTGCATAACTCCTGTACTGGCCAGCCAACATGAACATTCCGACCCATAATAAACTGTCAGAGGAGGATAAGGCAAAGGGCTGAGGCAGTCGCCAACACAAACACCCAATTCACTTCCCACAGAAAATGGACACCCCTACAAATCACAGACCACACCCAAAATTGACAGTAAGGCTTCATTAACTTAATTTCCCTGACTAGGCCTCACTTAATGGAAAGCTGTTTAAGCTCTGAATTGACAGTAAGGCTTCATTAACTTGATTCTCCCGACTACGCCTCAGCTCATTGGACATTGTGTATGGCCTGAAATGACAGTAAGGCTTCATTAACTTGCTGTTCCTGACTAGGCCTCAGCTCATGGGACATTGTGTATGGCCTGAATTTACAGTAACCTACCTTGGCACACAGAGCCCCTATGACCCACGCTACATTCTACTACAGTTTGGAGGAGGGTGGACCATGGATTATGGGACTTGAAGTACCTCCATGGATAATGGGATTCGTACTACTTCAAAACCCATCATTCCACACAGACCACTGTGGCCCAGAACCAAGACCGATAAAGACCAAACTTGGCACACAATGCCCCCCATGACCCACACTCCATCCGACTGCAGTTCAGAGGAGGACACACCATGGATAACGGGATTTCAAGTACCTCCACTCACTTCCAAAGTACCCCACCCACACAAGCATCAACCTCTACATCAACACAGCAGACGGAAACACAAAAAACATTGTATATCCACAAGCTCTGCAGAACGCCAGCAACACCACACACCGACAACTCCCCAGGACTTCAACATCCCACCCACCAGAACAACCCACAACGAGACAGCCATGGCCCCAACAACACCATAACTAAGAACAATTCCAACCCTTACATACTCAGACTTTCTCGCATCTCCTAAATAGGGCACAGCAACGCGTGTCGGGTACAACTAGTGAATTAATAAGCCCAGATGGACATCTGTAACTACTCCAATTTTTAAACCGTGGCAGGGCAGGCTATCCTTTATATCCCACCGCTGCCACCAATTTGTAAGGATGTGTCTTACTGCCAATTGTGTGATGGAGCTGAATTCGAAGTTGTGTCTTACGTGTGGAGAGAATGTGAGGATTCGAACTCAGGCTGGTGACAGGATAGAATATACTACCACAGCCACCACAATATGTAGGGATTCTTGTAACTATTACTTGCTGCCACCATTTAATTTATGGAGCTTGGCTACCCACTAAGGAAGAGGTGTTTCAAGGCTTGTGGGGAAAAGGGTCACCAGAAAAGATGTTTTTCAAAGAACTAACAAGTTTATTTAAACAGTGTTTCGCTTGGAGGTGTCAAGAGTTCAAGAGCTTGGGTGGTTACAATCTACTCAGAGGTACTTTCTTAAGGTTACAAGATGCTAACTTATGGAGATACAGTCTAACGCAAAGCTACTGCACTCCTAAACTAATAACTCAGCAGTTTTACACACTCTCTGCTGGTAGGATCACAAGCCTGAAAAAGTTATAGAAAATGAACACGTCAAACGAATCTGGGACTTCTGAATTCAAACTGTCAGAGTTCTGGAGCACAATACCACACGATTGTGTTGTTCCAAAATGGGATGGTAACCAAGAAATGTGATGTTTTAAGCCCAGTCCCATAAGGTTTCTCGATTCAAAATCCTTCCTCTGCTGGGACTTTTGGAAAAGCTGCAAGGACACGGCACGTTCACGCAATCTAAATTAGAGAAGGCACTCAGCCATAGAAATACAAGGATAGGAGCTTAAGGAGACAGTTTCTCACCAGTCGCTGGGGATGTTTGCGCGTACAAACATTGGTTCCAGCAAATGTTGCCGCTTGGTTGATAGGGTTCCTTTGCTGGAGGAAAAGCTTGGGAAAGTTACCTCCCTGAAAATCTGCAAGAGCCACAGAGAGAAATGCACCTGAAAAGACTTCAGGTGCCTTTCCGAAGGTGTTTTCCAAGCTATTCATTGAAACTTGTTTCTTTTCTTTTCTTTTAAGTCTTCTTTTTAAAAATCCCATTGTCCCACTGGTCTACCATAAGAATAAAGGGAAAGGCCAAGGAAACTATAATAAGTTCATGATGGAGTTTTGTTAGCAAGTTAGGTCTATCCATCAGTCTAATGTGCGTAATAATATAAAAAATAATAATGTATACTTTATTTCTATTTTACCCTATCTCTCCGGGCTAATCACAGAACACACACACAGTTACCGCCCAGTGTTGAACCTTCCGTTCCTGGGCAAGGTGATTGAGAGGGCAGTAGCGGGCCAATTGCAGCGGTTCCTAAATGACACAGCCAGTTTAGACCCCTTCCACTCCAGCTTCCGTATTGGGCATGGGACAGAGACTGTGCTGGTCACCATCACGGACCAGCTCCGCTGCCAACTGGACCAAGGGGGATCAGCGCTGCTCGTGTTATTGGACCTCACAGCAGCTTTAGATACACTAGACCACGCATTGTTAACGCACCACCTAGCCATGACGGGAGTGAGGGGGACCGCCCTGAAATGGTTATCCTCTTTTCTCCTTGACCGGGGACAGTGGGGGGAGAGGGGAGGTATGGTCTCCGGGAGGCTCCCCTTAAGTTGTGGGGTGCCTCAGGGAGCCATTCTTTCCCCTTTATTACTTAACATCTCCATGCGACCACTTGCCAAGTTGGTGCTAAGTTTTGGTCTGGAGTGTCACTAGTATGCTGATGACACCCAGCTGGTGCTGAGGATGGACGGCCAGCCAGACTCTGTACCCGATTGTTTCCAACAATGCCTTGAAGCCATGTCTGGTTGGCTATGAGCCAGTCGGTTGAGAGTGAATCCATCGAAGACAGCGATCCTTTGGTTGGGTCAACTGAGTTGTTGTGAGCTCCAGCTGCCTACTCTGGACGGCGAGGCATTAAACCCATCGGCTTTAGTAAAGTGTCTGGGGGTCCAGTTGGACCTGCTGCTGACAATGGAGGCTCAGGTCTCCACTGTCAGCAGATCCACTTTCTACCACCTGTGGCAGGCTAGGCGGCTGGCGCCCTATCTCTCCAGAAATGACCTGGCCACGGTAATCCAAGCGACGGTCATCTCGAGGCTAGACTACTGTAATGCCCTTTACATTGGTCTTCCTTTGTTGGTCATCCGGAAGCTCAAACTGGTGCAGAACGCGGCAGCGAAACTCTTGGCCGGAGTGTCAGCCAGAGCTCATATCACTCCAACTCTGCAGCTACTGCACTGGTTACCAATCGAGCACCGGATCACCTTCAAAGTGCTGGTCTTGACCTGTTGTAGTTGAGTCTGGGACTTCAGGTACTACTAGGAGGACAGGGCTGTGTGAAGAGGATACTACGGCATCAAACATTGATATGGATTTGGGTGGGGTTGCTTGCAATGATAGTACTGGCCTCAGGAGGGGAAAGAGGTTGACTCGTGAACAAAGTGAGGAAGATGTGCTCCAAAGTAAAAGAATCCGGCAGATACTTACGGAGTCGACTGACGAAGAATCATTTCTGGGATTTCCGGGGGAGGATCGGAGTCAGAGTGAGGGAGATTCCTCTGACGAAGAGACAGATATGGATGAGACATTGGTAAACGAGGTCCAAGCAGTATGTGGGGAAACTTCTGATACTGGCACATTTTTGGGGTTTTCAGATGATAGGGAGTGGCCCTCGGGACATCTAGATGATTGGGGTGAGTTAAATGAAGACAGAAGATGGCGTGTTTGGCGAGAGAGTCAAGAGAGCACAGCTGGGGGAGTTACAACAGCTGGAGCTGCTCATAGTAGGGCGTATGCTAGTGCGGACGGATCTGACATGGAGGACTAATAAATAAGGGCATCTGAGGGATTGCTTTCTGTGGCTGGCAAAGTGTTACGTCTGGAACTCTGGGTTTGCTGTGAAACCTGCTGCCTACCACCCCTCCTTTTTGCTTGACTGGGGGTTTGTCTTCTTGCAAATTGACTGTGAATGAGAGACGCTGCCTTTGATTCAAGATTGGCTCCTGCATTCATTCTGTGGACTACTGCTGTGATTCTCCAATCCCGACCTGGTCTGGAAATTTGACTCCTCTCCTTCTCTGCTGAAGACCTTCGAAAGTTCCTGTCAACTGGTTTTTTCCCTGTTTGTTTTCTGCTAAAGCTTAAACGACCACTTGTGTTTCTTTGTGGGATTTTTTGAGTGGGTTTTTGCCAAGAAGGCTTATTTTTTGTTTTTATCACTGCTGAGAAGTGTTTTCTGTTTATTGGTCGCCTTTTTGACCTAAAAGACTGTGGACAATAAAACTCTTATTACTCTTATTTCTGGCCTGGCTACTGTGTCGTGACATGACCTTTAAGGCCTTACATGGTCCCGTCCCCCCCAGCAGCAGGAGTTCGGCAGAAAGGGGAGAAAGGGGGGGGGGACTTTTTCGCGGCACACCAGATGATCTGTTACAGAACAGTAGTGTGCCGCGGAACAGCGGTTGGGAAACACTGCAGTAAGCAATCTGAATTATACACACAACAACTAGTACAGGAGGCTTGTGGGAAGTTTCTGTTTCCAAGACTGCCGAGCGAAAGTTAATTTGTCCGTCGCTTGTCCTTTTACTTGGAAGTTATTTCCTGGCCGCCTGTGTTTGGGAAAGGAATAATACGGCCTTTTTCAAGAAATATGGACGGACCGTGAATGGCCTCGGCGTTGAAATGGCCGAGAGAGAAAATGGATATATAATCAGAACAAATCAGCACCCTACGATCCCCCCCCCTTTAATTAAACAATAAATTAAGAGCGGCCGATCAATATTCAATTTTGTTTGGAAATGCCAGAGGCAGCGGCGGCGTTTGTTACAGCCCACCTGGGCTTGTGTCGGGTTTTCAGCGCAATAATGAGCAAGTAAAAGCAACGCGGGCAGCCAGGAAAGCCGCCCTCGGTGCCAAAGGAAAGCCTTCGCCTCCTTATGTTTAGCAGCAAGGAATGGGTTAATAATGAGGAGTGCTCAATGACAAATAATGCTGCGGTGAAATCATGTGATGATGCGTCGCCATCAGGCCAGCCTGGCATGGCATCTTCTATTCAGCAAAAATACTGATGGGATTTGGGAGGGATTGAGTTAGGGATGATGGGATTTGTAATCCACCCACATCCAGAGAATGCGTGAATCCCGCTAACAGTGTCTCCAGACAAACTTGGCACACATCATGACCAACTTTAGATACTGATGGGGCTTGGAAGGAATTGACTCTGGATGATGGGACTTGTAGTCCACCCACATCCAGAGAAGCATGTGAATCCCAGAGACAATAGATCTGAACCAAATTTGACACATGTCATGACCAACTTTAAATACTGGTGTGGTTTGAGAGGGATTAATTCAGGATCAGGGCCGCAGCCAGGAATTTGATTCGGGGCTGAGTTTGGTTCGGGGCTGAGACTGGGTGGGAGAGGGTTTACCCTAGCAAACCTTTTGTATTGTTATCCCAATAGCCCCATGAATGTGGGATATAATGAGCATGGTGATCAGATGAATATGAATAAACATAACAGTTTAAATAATGTACCAGTAAGGCCTTCTCGCGGAACACCCTGAGAATTTGGGGGGTGGTTCAGGGGACCGTGTGGATGCCACATTTGACCTGGTGGTATCCATCCACATTATTGATATTCCTGCATTTCTTTGATTTGGATTATGTAGATATTCCATCACCAATACAATGGTTGTATGTCTAATTGAAACGCCTTGACGAAGCTGTAGATACTTACCTGCGAAACAGGATTTGGGACCCTCCTAAAAGACTGTACATCAACCTTTGGCGTTGTTGTTACAGCTGCGGGAGCAGCCAGCCCCGCGGCTGGGCTCGCATTGGGATAGAACTGGCGCTCGTGTATTGGTGCGCTGGCAGTATATAGTTCACTGCCTGGACAGCACAGCTATTGACTGTGGTCCTAATAAACTCATTTTGATATTTTTCTACACATCCGTGTTGGTCTGGCTATTGTTTTGAATTTTTTTGGTCGCCACCCATTGCTTCCTGGGTGGGCCCCAGGATGTGCGGGGCACCCGCAAGGCTGCCTACGTCAGGGCATTGCATCTGACAAGGGGCGGAATGGATACGCCTGAGTTTGATCTACAGCCCTCCTGCAGACCCAGACCTCTGTGCCTTTGGACACTGTGGTTGGCACACAATACGCATTGGCGCTCACGGGATTGCCCTGCCTTATCCAACCCACCCCCTCCCATCACGTCCGCCCTCCATCATTGGGGATTCCCTCTGCTACGTCTACACACCAGGAGGCATGTCGGGACGACGCGGGGATTGCCTCTTTGACATCACCTTGCCCCACCATAGGGAGTTCCCGGCGGCCTCGTCCAGTCCCTCCCATTCTCGGGAGCTTGTCTACGTCATCACAGTGTTATCGAACAACCGCCAATCCCACAGGCCTGCTGTCAGACAACCAGGCAAGCCCCGTGGACCGACCACGGGGCAGAGACCGCGAGGGTTCAGTTAACCTGGCGAGCCCGGAGCGACTAAGTCCTCGTAGCCTACCCGCCTCCCGTAGATCCAATTATGCTCACCAATGCTGCAAGGTAGATGCCACGAAATTGTTTATTCTGCTCAGCTGAGAGGATGCGAACCGCAATACCCTGATTCCCGCAAAGAACGCATGCTTGTACATTCAAAACATTGGCTTTTAAAGGTTACAGAACTGTCAAAACAATTGAACTTCCCGCCCGCCTTCTTCTGGGCTGGCTCTGCTGGTGATTGGTTGGAACGTTTGAGGCCAACTGATGGGCGGGAGGCCGGTCAGTTCCAGGGAGCCTATCAGTGCTCGCTCCCATTTGCCGGCTTCGGCCAATCAGAGGTCTGTGGCCATATATGGAGTTCCAGGAAGGGAAGCTTAGGCGGGGATTACTGACAGGTTGGCATATGAATGAAAACAAAGAGTCCGAGCCAGGTAACGACCTGGGGCAACACCTGGAAGTGATGAAATCATTGAGTTGATGTGTCCCATCGTATGTGAATGGGGAAGAAGAGGAAGAAAGGCCTGGTGATTCACTCAGACCCCTTTGGTGACAAAAGGACTTATTTTGGGGCACACCTGGTTTCCGAGGCCAGCTGGGACACCCGCTGTGAAGAGCAAACTTTTATTGTCCAGGTTCCAAAGGCGAATTTAGTTAGACTGGAAATCCGACCGTTAAACCTGCCTCAGGACTGATGAAACGTGGGGCTTAAGTCAAGAGCTTAGCTTATCCATAACAAGATTTCCATCAGAAAGCGCATGCAATATGAATAATGGTGATCCATAAAGGTTTTGGGAACAGGGCTCAGCTGCATTTTCCTCTTGCCAAATACAACAAAACACTTTCAAGGCAGTCTTTTCTCAACAAGGGCAAAGGGGGGAAGGGTTACAAGGGAACAAGGGAGGCATGGGGCAACATAGTATGCAACACAGAGATCCCCAGCAATTTCCCAGTACATTCCCATACAGTTCTTGCTCCCAGAGTTATGATCTTTAAACCAGGCAACGCAGTGCTGCCTTCCTTCTGGGAGTTGTAGTTCTCCTTGATGTAATTACTGTCCTTGGGAACTGCAGAGTCTTTGGGGCTTGGGGTGCAAAGCAGTGAGAATAGCAGCAAGAGGAGTCCGTGACCAGTGTCCTTGGGTGAATTTCAGGTCCCAGCTGGGAGCCAGGCCGCTCATTGCGAGCGGCCGCTTTTCGGCTTTCCCCAGGCATGGGAGGGAGAACGGGGAGAAGAAAAGAGCAGAGACAAGATGGGGAAGAGGCAGAGTGCCTTGGGGCAACAACGGGCAAATTGGGGGAACTTCCAACTTGTGGATGCTGAATGCATGGGTTCTATTGGCTGTGCAAATGTTGTGTGGATGGGGCAATGGGAGGCAATGGTGGCTGGGTGTACTGGGAGGGACGAAGTTGGTGCAGTGTGATGTGTGGAACTGAGTGAGGCAGCAGGGAAGGGGGAAAAAGGGGTCTGGTACTGGTGCAACTTAGGCCATGGGCCAAAAGGAATACTGGGGACTCTCTGCGGTTTGACCTTCTGGATTCGGGGCTTCCTGGTTCGACTACAACAGTGGGCGTTGTTGTCGGCTGTGCATCATCTATTGTGCGCCATTTCCACTCCAGGACGCTACACGTCATCAGACTTCGCCGCACGCCAGCAGCGGGGGGGCTATGCGGGGATGGCGAGGCTTTGTTCCTGTCGCGCCGGGCCGCTGCTTCTGCTCCTCAGCCGGCTGGACACGCCCACGGACAGGACTCTGGAGTGGCGCCTGGACGGTATTGGGGACTGGGGGGTTCAGTGGGGATTTATATATCCACGCCTCAGAGCTGCATTTTTGATGTCCTAGCCAGATGGTTTCTAGGCCTGCTGCCTGTATGTGTTGATGTTTTTGAATGACACTGGATCTTCCTTCGCTGGAGGGCTACGGCTTGTATTGTGTATATTCTATCTAGGTTCTGTCCCACGGGGTATCACCCCTTTGGGCAGGCTTTGGTGTCACTTGCACTGATTGTTGCCAGGCCCAGTAGCGTGGGGGACTGAAGATATCAACTCTGATGTGCATAATAAGCATATAGCTAACCACTCCCGCACGGGTGCCACGTTCATTCTATATTTACCTGTATATTTTTTGACTAGCGTTCAAGTGTTCTCATCTTAAAATACTGGCAGGGTCTTGGAGGGATCGAGCCAGGATGATGGGAGATGTAGTTCACTCACATCTAGAAAACGTGCAACTCCTGCTAACAATTGATCTGAACCAAATTTGGCACACGTCATGACCAACTTTAAATACTGATGGGGTTTGGGCGGGATTGACTTGGGGAGATGGGATGTGTGGTCCACCCACAAATCACATTGCAGCATTGACAAAACCTAGTATTTGGCTGCAAAGTGGCTAAAGCACATAATGCACTCTTCAGTATCCTTCTGACGACGGCAGAGACGTGAGCCCCCCCCTCGAAGAGCACATCCCATCCTGGTGTGTAGGTTGTTGATGTGAGCATTGGAAATGTATTATTTACGCATAATACATGGCTGTTTAAGGCAACCGGCAGCTGCTTCTCCAAGGGACTCGGTTCAAGTGTCCTGAGAAGGGCAACAGCGCCTCCTAGGGGGGAAACATGGCAGTTTTATTTAACCACATCCAAAAGAAAACCATAACTCTATCACAAAACACAGGCAAAGTGAAATACACACACCAACATCACCCCAAATACTTGTAGCTGCCCCCAGACACAAAGGGAGTGTTTTTCCCCTGAGTTTTGAATGTGTTTTCATCTTTCCTATGTTTACTAGTATTGACGTATCCAGGATTGTGCCGCCCTAGGCCCCCCTGTCTAAATGCCGCCCCCGGGGGGCGGGGCCTCTTGAGGGGGGTGGGGGGCGGCGCGAGGGACAAGGAGCCGGGGGAAGTCCCGCCCCTAAGGCAACTGACGTGGCTTTCCCCGCCCTCCTCGCTCGCCTGTGCCCCAAACACGAGCGGAAGGCGGCGGAGGAAGCCACGTCAGGCGCCCTAGGGGCGGCGGGGCTTCCCCCCGGCTCCTTGTCCCTCGCGCGGATGGGCACCACTCCTTCCTTCACTCCTTCCTTCAGGCCCGGATCTGCCGCCCTCCCCCCCAAAACTGCTGCCCAAGGCCATGGCCTAGGGTGGCCTTATGGGTAATCCGGGCCTGGACATATCCTAGAATTGACTTGGCTTTTTTAGCTGCAGCGTCACATCATGTGAGGCATGTTCCTTAATGCCGTGCCTTTGAATTACACGCTTAACTTACTGCTATTTCTAAACTTTGCTCTTGCTCTGTGTTTTAGTTCAGCTTTCCGGTTAATCTTATTCTAAGCCTCCTTCGAGCCTCAATTTGAGGAGGAAAGCAGGCTGGAAATCCAATAAATAAATCAAGTAAACAAACCGAGGGCCCTGCTGCCCAAGCCCACTCTCACACAACCCTAATTGGGAAGTAATTATATACCTAATATTTTGAATAATGTTGTGCATGGAACAAAGCCGGGGTGCACTAAACCATCAGAAAGCAAAGGGGCGCAGCGCTCCACCACTCAGGTGGACCACTATGGAGTATTTATTTACACATTTACTAGCTGAGGACCCGGCGGTGCCCGGCTTATTTGAGAAAGGCATTGTGTGCCAAGGTTGGTTCCTATTAGATGTTTATGTGGCTTGCAGTGGTCTCAGGAACTTAGTGAAGGTACTGCAAGTCCCATTGGCCATGATGCACCCCCCCCCTCCAAACAGCACCAGGATGTAGAGTGGGTCACAAGGGCTGTGTGTGTCACATTTGGTCTTGCTCATTCTCTGTTTGAGGGTTGCAGCAGTCTCTGGAAGTGAGGGAAGATACTGGAAGTCCCATCATCCATGGCCCCCCGTTCTCCAAACTGCACCAAGATGTAGAGTGGGTCATGGGTACTCTGTGTGCCAAGTTTGGGCCTGGTCTCTGATTTGTAGGGGCTGCAATGTTCTGTGGGAAATGAGTCGGGTGAAGGTACTGCAAATCCCATCATTTGTGAGCCATCCCACCGTAAACCTCAGCAGGTTTGTAAAGTGGGCCATTGGGCCTCTGTGTGCCAAGTTTGGGACTGATTCGTCATTGGTGTGGGCCACAGTGCTCTAAGGAAGTGAATTAAAGTACTGCAAGTCCCATCATCCATGGTCCATCTTCCCTCAAACTGCACCAGGATGTAGGGTGCACCTTGGCGGGTCTGTGTGCCAAGTTTGGTCTTGTTCTGTCATTGTTGGGGGCCTAGTCAGGAAAATCAAGTTGAGGAAGCCTTGCTGTCAATTGTGGGCCTGGTCTGTGATTTATAGGGGCTACAGTGTTGTTTGGGAAGTGAATGATGTGAAGGTTCTGCAAATCCCATCATTCGTGGCCCCTTCTGCTCTAAACCACACCGGGTTGTGAAGTGGGCCATTGGTCCCTTGTTTGCCAAGTTTGGTCCTGATTCGTCATTGCTGTGGGCCGCAATGGCTGACTGCCTGAGGCCTTTCCTTTTCCCTCTGAGTCACTTTAGAATGTTGGAATGTGGTTGGCCAATCGGAGTCCTTTATGCAAATACCATTTCAGCGGCGACCAATCCCCTCTGTCTGGGGCCGTAGAATGTTGGAGTTCTGAGGCTGGCCAATCAGAGCCCTTTATGCAAATAATCCCACAGTTGCAGCCAATTGAAATGCTGGCACATATTCCTCCCGTCGCACCACCACACCACCGCCCCAGCCAGCGTGCATGCGCAAAGATTCGCGCATGCGTGAAAATTTCTGCGCATGCAGAGGCGTGGTCGGCTGCGGAGGCGCGGCGGCACAGGCGGTGGGGCCGGCACGGCAGCGCCCCTCCCAGGTGGCGATGCCCCTCCCAGTTGGCGACGCCCTACGTGGCCGCGTACTCCGCAGAATGGAAAGACCGGCCCTGCCCCCACCTTTCAAAACCCTGAAACCCCCAAAATATTAACCATACTACACAAATATGCAAAAAGGTACCACTTTAACTGCCAAGGCTCACTGCTGTGCAATCAAAGGAGATGTAGTATGACAAGGTCTTATCTGCCCAAAAGGGCTGGGGTTTCCCCAAAGTACAACTCTGGTGATCCCACAGCATTGAGCCATAGCAGTTCCAGGGGTCAAACGGATTTGATTCTAGCGTAGTTCAGGCATAGACCAACTTGCGCCCTCCAGGTGTTTTGGACTTCAACTCCCTCCCGCTTAAGCGGCTGAGGGGGAAAAGGAAGGGGCCTGAGGAATTGTGGGGGTTGAAGACTTGACCCATGCCTGCTGTAGATGCACTCCTAACCCCTTCCGGATGTGGCATTTTGCAATGTCTCCCCCCATATCTACCAATCTAGGAGAGGCGTCCTTGCAGAAGGAATTGTGCAGAATTCAAGGCAGGCGCACACCAGCCAGGATGTGCCGAGTAATTGGAGCCGACCTTGGAAGAGATCTTATTAGGACGGCTATTATTTTGGCGCAGATTTCAGGCTGCAGAGAAGGGGCTGGAAGTGAATTAACTGTGGAAGATCATTACTGAGAAGTAAATGGATCCCCATGGAGCGTAATGCACTCCTGTAGTACTTCCTCGTGTGCCCCCGGGGTTCTATTAAATATTCCACCCCCCCCCCCCAACAGCCCAAGATGGAGGCACTGCGGGGATTAGAGCTTAAGTGTCTGAATTCCCACATCATTTAGAGCAAAGGCTCACTCAATGTACGGATCAGAATTGAAAATGGGGAACTGGATGAGCGGAGAGCGACGGAAGAGTCCCAGGTGACATTCATCTAGCAGGCTGCGTGGACGATTTGTGGATACGTAGCGAGGGAATTCGCTGCGAAACACATCGGCCAACGGGGAAAACCTCCGGAAGTCATGCCAAACTTTTACAACGCCAATTTGACGTCAATGGGGAGCTTAAATCAGTGATATCACAATTAGTGATATGGTTGTATCACGGATAGAAACACCGGTAGAAAAAGATGTTCCAAATGACGGCCATGGACCCTTTCACCTGGTGGTTTATAATATTAGTTTGCATACTAATGTGCCAAGTTTGGTTCAATTCCATTGTTGCAAGAGTTCAGGATGCTCTTTGATTGTGTGTTAACTATAAATGTCGTGGTTGAGCAACCTGAGTCTGTAGTTGCTACAAGTAGTAACTCGGCAGAGGAGAGTTTGTGGGACATGACCTTGGAAGAGGGAGGTTTGGGCAGTCCTCCTGCAGCTGGGAGAAAGAGGGCTGCAAGTGATGAGCATTTGGAAGAGGCAGAGCATAGGAGGAAGGTCCGACAAATACTTAGGGAGTCTACCAGTGATGAGACTTTTGAGGGTTTGATGTGGAGTTAACTTCAGAAGACAGTGATACTGAGCTGGACTCAGCGCTGGTACAGGAGGTCAGGGATGTGGTAAACGCTGAGTCCAGCGAAAGCTCATTTTTTGGTTTTTCCAGTGACCTTGACTGGCCTAGTGGGGATGTGGAACGGGACTGGGGTTCTTTAACTGAACAGCAAAGGTGGAACACACCCAGGACTGCAGCTGAGAGCACTAGGGCGGATTTGGGTGGGGAGTCTGATGACTCTGATTTGTAAGGGTATAACAGTAAGGCCTGGGGATTTGGGAATTTGCGGTCGGCCAAGGTGTTGCTGTGGGTTGTTGCATCCTGTATCGTGTATCTTGTGGGTTCCTGTCCTGGTCTTTGATTCCCAGCAAGCTTGTCTACCGCGTCCTGTTTGAACATTTCCTGTGTTGCTCTCCTGAAATGTGAAGCTCCTTCTTCTTTCCTTCTTTTGGACGGGTCTTCACATCAATATCTGCCAGCCACGTTCCTGTTCAAGATTATTTATTGAAGACGGACGGCTTCTGCTTTGTTTTTCGGGTGTGGGTTATTTTTGGAACGCCGGACTAGGCTATGTTTTTGTTGGCAATAAACTTTATATGTTTTTACTAGCTTGGTGCTGTCTTGCCATCTGTGGGAGTCGTGACAATAAATCCCAGAAACTGTAACTCCCAAATGTCAAGGTCTATTTTCCCCAAACTCCATCTGTGTTCACATTTGGGCATATTGAGTATTCCTGCCAAGTTTGGTCCTGATCCAACATTGTTTGAGTCCACAGTGCTCTCTGGATATAGGTGAACTACAACTCCAAAACCCAAGGTCAATGCCCACCAAACTCTTATAGCATTTCCTCTTGGTTATGGGAGTTCTGTGTGGGAAGTTTGTGTCTTTCTGCCATTCCTGCCAGGATACCTATGTTGTGTTCATCGAAACAGGCCCAGGTTTCACACTGAGTGTATAAATACATTTAAAAACGTATTGACTATATGTATTACTGTGTTCGAGTGTCATTTTGGTTGGTGGTGTGCCCCAGGGTTTTGTAGATGTAAAAAATGTGCCACGGCTCAAAAAAGGTTGGGAAACACTGACTTAGCTCAGGATGAGTACATAAGCAGTTGGTTCAAGTATTGTTGAAGACTTTCATGGCCAGAATCACTGGGTTGTTGTAGGTTTTGGGGGATGTATGGCCATGTTCTAGAACTGGTCCAACCGTGAGCTGCAGCACACTGGTGTGCCGTGGGAAATCAGTGGGGGAGGAGAGAGAGAGAGAGAGAGAGAGTGGAGAGAGAGAGAGAGAGAGAGAGAGAGCCTAGGAGGAAACTTCAGGCAGCGGAAATGGGGCTTTCCTGGCCGAAGCAGCAATGCCAGCCAGCCTGGCTGCAGTCAGGGAGAGCCCGCGGCGTCCAGAACTTCCCCCCCTCTCCTTCCCTTCCTTCCTTCCTTCCCTCCCTCTGCGCGCCAAGGGCTACCTGGCCGGGCTGCGGCTCCTCCTGCTTCCTGGCTCCTGGGCGCTCTTCTGCCCTCCTCCCTTCCAGCAGCAAGGAGCAGAGGGACCGACCCCGCTCCCGGAGGCTTGAGGCGAGGCTTTCTGCCCTCTAGCCTCTCTGCGGCGGGGAAAAGAGAGCAACCCCTCATCTCCTGGCCTCTCCTGGCTGGGCTCCGGGTTCGCTGCAGAGCAGAGGAGAAAGACGGGATACGCAGCTCCACAGCCCAGCTTGGTTCCTTCCCGATCTGGCTCCAAGGCGACAGTAGGGAAGCTGAAAGGGCGCACAGGGGGGCCGCGTTTGGGGAGTGAATGATGTGAAGGTTCTGCAAATACCACCATTCGTGACCCCTCCTGCCCTAAACCACACCAGGTTGTGAAGTGGGCCCTTGGTCCCTTGTTTGCCAAGTTTGGTCCTTTGCTGTGGGCCGCAGTGGCCGACTGCCTGGGGCCTTTCCTTTTCCCTCTGAGTCACTTTAGAATGTTAGAATGTGGTTGGCCAATCGGGAGTCCTTTATGCAAATACCATTTCCGTGACAGCCAATCGAAACGCTGGCACATATTCCTCCCACCGCACCACCCACCACCCGCAAACACTGACTTTTATTATATAGATCAGTGCTGTCCAACTTCTAACCGGCCAAGGGCCGGACTTGAGGTCACTGATGACCTGGGGGCCGCTCGCCCCGCCCCAGCCCCCTCCCAGCCCCGCCCCAGGCCCTCCCCCAGCCCGCCCCGCCCCGCCCCTGGGCGCGCGGGGAGAGAGAGAGATGCCAGTCAGCTGACTGGCTTCTCTCTCTCTCTTCCCCCTCGCCGCACGCTGACGCCTGGGCTGCTGGGAGAGAGAGATGCCAGTCAGCTGACTGGCTTCTCTCTCTCTCTCTCTTCCTTCCCCACAAGACGCCGACGCTCAAGGCTGGGAGAGAGATGCCAGTCAGCTGACTGGCTTCTCTCTCTCTCTCTCTCTTCCCGCGCGCTGACGCCTGGCGCGCTGGGAGAGAGAGATGCCAGCCAGCTGACTGGCTTCTCTCTCTCTCCTTCCCTTCCCCGCGCGACGCCTGGGCGCTGGGGAGAGAGATGCCAGCCAGCTGACTGGCTTCTCTCTCTCTCTCCCTTCCCCGCGGCGCCGAGGCTTGGCGCTGGGGGAGAGAGATGCCAGTCACCTGACTGGCTTCTCTCTCCTTCCTCGCGCACGCCGACGCCTGGGCGCGGGGGGAGAGAGATGCCAGTCAGCTGACTGGCTTCTCTCTCTCCTTCCCCGCGCCGACGCCTGGCGCGGGGAGAGAGATGCCAGTCAGCTGACTGGCTTCTCTCTCTCTCTTTCCCCACGCGCGCGACGCCTGGGATCCTCGCGTGCGGGGAGAGAGAGAAGCCAGTCAGCTGACTGGCTTCTCCTTTCTCCCTCTTTCCCCGCGCGCCCCTGCCCCCGATCCCGAGCGCCGGCGGGAGGGGGGAGGAGGGGCGAAGGAGGAAGAAAGCAGCCAGCTGACTTCCTCCTCCTTCGCCCTCCTCCTCCCCGCGACGCGCTGCGGCTCAATCGTGAGTCGCGGTGCAGGGAGGGAAGGAGGAAGGGCGAAGGAGGAGCCAGCTCTCTTCCTCCTCCCTGCCCCGCCTCCCCCTCCCCCCCGGCCGCCATTTTTTTAAAAAAATCGATTTTTTAAAAAAAATTTAAAAATGGCGGCTGAGGGCATAGGTGGGGCCGTGTCCAACAGGCTACGGGGCCGGATCCGGCCCCGGGGCCGCCAGTTGGACAGCCCTGATATAGATGATTCCACTTTAACCTGCCACGACTGCATCCTATGGAGTCCTGAGACTCGTATCTTGGTCAGGATCCTCTGCTAGAAAGCTCGACCACAGCAAGAAATTCTAAATACCTCAACAAACTACAATTCCCAAGCGGGAATTCCCACTTAAACATGTTAGACTTGCTTAGAGACTCCTTCACACACAGTCTTCCCATTCTTTCCCCTCCACTGCTTTACCACGACCATAACCACAAGGGGAGTTCTTGAGGCTCCTCTGCAGGGCTTCCCGAAGGTAAGGGTTGTGGACCTCCGTCCTCTTCTGCTTCCCTTGAATCCTGATCTGGGTCCGTGGTTCAGTTCTTCTCCTTCTGATCTCCGTTTCCTACACAATTTAACTTCAAAAGGGGACATGGAAATATCACGGCCAGTCGTGACCCCTACAGAGCAAAGCAGAGGCTTGAAACCTGGCCTAAAGGTTGCTTTGTGGAGTCTCTTTGCTCCCCAGGCCCAGATTAACCCCTTTTGGCGCCCTAGGCTACACTTTGGAATTACGCCCCCAAACCAACCTCTACCGCACCCCCCCACCTCTTCCTCCTCGCGGCGCCGCGTGCCCTCCTTCCTTGAGTCAAGGAAGGAGGGCGCGAGGAGGAGGAAGGGAAGCCCCCGGGCCCTCGCGAGGAGGTGGTGGAGGGAAGCCCCGCCCCCGGGGCCGCTGCCGGACGTGCGCAGCAGGAGGGCACGTGTGCCTCTGCCTCCTCCGCCATGTTCCTGGGTGCCGCGCATGCCCGGCAGTGGCCCCGGGGGCTTCCTCCGTCTCCTCCTCCTCGCCCTCCTTCCTTGACAAGGGGTTGGGGGCGATGGTGAGGGGGAGGCATTCCCTCCTCCCCTGCCCCCTCACAGCGCTCTCCCCCCACCCTCCCCCCAGAGAGAGAGAGAGAGAGAAATCTCCATGCCTTGTATTGAGGTTTTGTTTCAACATTTTTTGGGGGTCCGTGTGAACTCCACCCCCCTTGGCTTGCGCCCCTAGGCCATGACCTAGTGTGGCCTTATGGGTAATCCGGGCCTGTTGCTCCCCTTTATGGTCAACACAATTGGTGTGTGCTTTTTTGAAAAACCACCAAAGAGAAGCAACAAAAGCCTGGCTGCGCTTCTCTCGCGTCTCCTTCCTCTGCCAACAGAAGCCACTGAATGTGGGGAACTCCTTCCTCGACAGAAAGAAGAACTCCTTTTCTCCTCTGACAGAAAGAAGACTTGGGCTCTCCAGGCGGAAACCCAGCCTCAGGCCCTTCTTTCCAAGGAACCTGAGGCTGTTAGGAATTGGCGCCTGTCTGTGTTGACGTCTTAAGGCCTTGAATGGTCTGCAGTGTACTTGGGCCCCATATCCAGATCCCTCTGTTTTGGGCATCCCAAGCCCCAATGCGTCAACTCCCACTTTCTCCATTATAGCCCAAGAGCCTCAGGACCCTTTCCCATTGCCTGCAAAACCTTGTTGTTTCGGCAGGCCTTTGGAACGTGAGTGGCCGTGCCCCCCCCCCCCTTGTTAAACACCATCTGTGTTGCGTTCCTGGTTTTGATGTGATGTTAATGAAATGCTTGTGAGATTTTAGCTGTGTTTTTATTAACTCATGTAAGCCGCCCCGAGCCACTGGGAGTGGCGGCAGATAGAAATTTGAATAAATAAATAAATAAACGCCTAGAGAGCCAAAGTTTGCCCATGCCTCGTCTATATGCACACATATTTTAGACCAGGGGTGCTCATTGTGTTGATTGCGAGCTACTAGTCGATCTTCGGCCCTCTTCCAGGTGATCTTCGAGCCTCAGCAGCCGGATAGGGCGCTCCTGCCATGGCCATGCACGCGCGCTCCCGTCGCTGGCCTCCGCTCCCACGGTGCTTATTCCACCCGCGGGGCCTTGCAGGAAGGAGAAAGCGTGAGGCGGAGCCTTTGAAGGCTCTGCCTAGCGCTCCCTCGGCCTCTGCAATGCCCCGCGGGATGAGCCAGCAGCGGGAACCAGGAAGTGCAAGGCGGAGCCTCCAGTGCGCCGCCCCTCCTCCCTCCCGCCGCCCCTCTCGCAGGGCATTGCAGAGGGCAAGGGAGCGTGAGGAGGAGCCTTTGAAGGCTCTGCCTAGCGCTCCCTCGCCCTCTGCAATGCCCCGCGGGATGAGCCAGCAGCGGGAACCAGGAAGTGCAAGGCGGAGCCTCCAGTGCGCCGCCCCTCCTCCCTCCCGCCGCCCCTCTCGCAGGGCATTGCAGAGGGCAAGGGAGCGTGAGGAGGAGCCTTCGAAGGCTCCGCCTAGCACTCCCCCACCCTCTGCAATGCCCCCCGGGAGGAGCCAGCAGCGGGAACCGGGAAGTGCACGGAGCCTCCAGTCCCGCCCTCCCTCCCTCCCGGCCCCTCTCCGGGGCATTGCAGAGGGCAGGAGCGTGAGGAGGAGCCTTCGAAGGCTCCGCCTAGCACTCCCCCACCCTCTGCAATGCCCCGGGGAGCCAGCAGCGGGAACCAGGAAGCACTCTTCCCGCCCCGGCTCTCCGAGGCATTGCAGAGGGCAGGGAGGGCCAGGGCGGAGCCGGCCGAGGGCTCCACCTGATTCTCCCGCCCTCTGCAATGCCCAGTGGGAGGAGGAGCGGCATACGGATCGTGCGCACGCGCACACACACTGGAAACGTAGATCTTCTCTTTTTTAAAAAAGTAGCTCGCATGCTGAAAAAGTGTGAGCACTCCTGTTTTAGACCATATACCTCTGGCAGAATACACTAGTTCAGTGCTGTCCAACTTCTGGCGGGTCCAGGGCCGGATAAGAGGTCACTGATGACCTGCGGGGCCACTCGGCCCGCCCCAGGCCCCGCCCTCCTAAAGCCGCCGAAAAAGGAGGAGTAGGCGGCGCCAAGAGCAGCGTCACAGGCCTGGCGTGACGCGCTGCTCTCTGGCACTGCTCCTACTCCTTTTAGGCGCCCCCTCCTTCCTAGGCCGGGGAGCCGCGAAAAAGGGCAGAAGCGCGCCAAGAGCAGCGCCGTCACGCCAGGCCTGTGACGCACTACTCTTGGCGCCGCCTTCTGCCCGGCGGCTCCCCACCCTAGGTAGGGAGGGGGCGCCGAAAAGGAGCTAGCTCTCTTCCCCTCCTCCCTGCCCCGCCTCCCGCCATTTTTTTAAATCGATTTTTAAAAAAAATTTAAAAATGGCGGCTCACTAGTTTGAGTTGCTCCAAATAATTATATAAATATGAATAAATACATGATGATGATCAAACAGAGAACTGCTAAAAATTAAAAATATGTAAGGGCAACATCAAACATGGGACCAAAACACACTCTACTCTCGCATTTTGTTTCTAAGAATAGGGGAACACGTTTCTTTTCCAAGGCTTAAGTACAGGTCAGAAAATTGTTTCTCTTCCTGAAGGAAGCATAGAATTAGAGGCAAGTACATTCTGGCTTCATCCAGCAGCCTTGGGATTAGAGCTAATGGGAAAAGAGGAATAATAGTAGTGGCAGTAGTAGAGGTAGTAGTAGCAGCAGCAGTGGTATCCCCCTTTTATATCTTTATAAAAATGAGACACAAAGTGGCTAACTAAAAGCAGGACTCCTTGCCAGGTAGTGATACCACAGTTTGCTTCTGTCTTCCCTACTTTTAGAAAATCCCCTTTACAACTGAGAGTAACTTGTTTAACATCTATATGTGTCCGCTGGCCCAGCTGGTTCGTGACTTTGGTCTGGAGTGCCATCAGTACGCGGATGACACCCAGCTGGTGCTGAGGATGGGTGGCAGGCTGGAGACCGTGCCCGATTGTTTCCACCAATGCCTTGAGGCCGTGACTGGATGGCTGCGCTCCAGCCGGCTGAAGGTGAATCCATCGAAGACGGAGATCCTGTGGTTGGGTCGCCCTGGGGTGGGTGAGTGCCAGCTGCCTACCCTAGATGGCAAGCAATTAAGCCCGTCACCCTTGGTAAAAAAAAGTCTGGGAGTCCAGTTGGACCCACTGCTATCCATGGAGACCCAGATCTCCATGGATAGCAGGATAGCATTCCACCATCTTCGACAGGCTAGGCGGCTGGCCCCTTACCTATCCAGGGATGACCTGGCCACGGTAATGCAGGCGATGATCATCTCGAGGCTAGATTACTGTAATGCCCTCTACATTGGCCTTCCCTTGTCTACAATCTGGAAGCTCAAGCTAGTGCAAAACGCTGTCGCTCGATTGCTGGTGGGAGCATCGGCAAGAGAGCATATCACTCCTACCTTGCAGCAATTGCACTGGCTGCCAATAGAGTACCGGATTGTATTCAAGGTGCTGGTATTGACCTTCAAGGCCTTGTATGGTCTAGGGCCAGCGTACCTGAGGAACCGTCTCACCCTGTATGTTCCCCCGAGACCACTACGCTCAGAAGAACAAAATCTCCTGACAGTTCCATCAGTCCGCTCCTGCCATCTCTCTGTGACTAGACAGCGAGCCTTCTCCGCGGTGGCCCCGACGCTATGGAACGCGTTGCCGGACGACGTTCGCGCGATCACAAAGCTAGCTCCTTTCCAGAGGGCATGCAAAACGACTCTGTTTAAGCTTGCCTTTAACTAAGCCCTCCGGCTCTGACCATGCCCTATCTGACAAATGTCTTAATTGGTTATATGTATTTTATGTATTCTATGTGTTTTACTTGTATTTTACCTGACTGTTGTAAACCGCCCCGGGCCTGCAGGGAGGAGCGGTATGTAAAATTGAATAAATAAATAAATAATAACTGTTCCGATGCTCGCTTCCCCACTCCTTCCCTTTCCTATTTTGATTTGTATCTGCCATGACTGTGAACAGACAGTTGGGATCCTCAATACCGTGATCTCTTTATTGGGCCAACCAGATATGAACAGAATACACCACACAAGCTCTGAAGCTTCTTCATCCGTCAAAGGCGATAAATATCACCCAGGAGAAGAAACACCGTAAACAGTGATTGTCTTATGGATATAAGGCACAATAGCCCTCCCTCCCCAGGGAACCTCAGTGGGTCATTTCCAAGACATTTGAGTGGATGCTTGAAACTGAACCCTAAGTTCTTCATGGGGTGCAGGCATTGGGTCATCCAAAGGTCAATGTTAGCCTTATCCGACTTGACAACGCCAACGTGTTGGGCTATGACAGACCCTCTGATGATACATCAGAAGCTGGATCATGTCCTTCCTGTGATTCTGGAGCACTGGCTCAAGGTGTGGCCAAGGGTTGGATGTCCGACGCAGATGGCGTCAATGGCTGGGGATCCTCGACAGCGTCATTGACCAAAACCTTTCGGAAGGACACTGGAATATGAAGCCGTTCTCGTCTGCTTTTTAACTCATCGAAGTGATGCTGGAGAGGCTGCAACCCTTTCGTGATCAAGCGGAGGACTTTCGTGCTGCGTTCCAGGCACGGGTCGTACTCCATGATTTTGTCCGTCAACGTCTGTGCGATCTGAAACACTTCGGCGAACCTCTGCAATGTCCACTTTGGCGAGTCTCCGTCGGATTCGGACTCTTCCTCCTTCATCGCTGCACACGCCTGATCCAGTTCTCTCCATTTCTCATCCATTAACGCGTTCTGATGGGGCTCGCCAAGTTCTTTCACGTCTTCGTCGAGGCCGCCAGCAAACCCTTCTCCCTCGATCTCTTTGGCCGTGGTGAAGATTTTTCTAACGTCTCCGTCGATCTCTGGGAAGTCTTTGAAATCGTTCACGACCTCGCTCCACAAGTTCCTCCAACAGGCGTTGACCAATTCCGGTTTCAGTTCCCCCATGGCGGCCTTGATGAACGTGATGGCGTCGTCGATACAGAAGGACTTCCAACACTGAATGATGTCCACGTTCGGGTCGGCGTCGATGGCCGATAAGATGCAATCAAACACCAGGCGGGTGTAGGTGGCCTTGACGAACTGAACGATGCCCTGCTCCAGGGGCTGGAGCAAGGAGCTGGTATTCGGGGGCAAGAAGACGACCTTGATGTCCTCATCCTCAAAGCGAATGGTCTCGGGGTGCTCGGGCGAACTGTCTATAATTAGCAGGACCTTAAACTCCAGCCCTTCCTCTTGCAGGTACGCCTTCACCTCTGGGATGAAGCACTGGTGGAACCACTCTATGAACAAAACGTCCGTAATGCACGCTTTCTTATTGTGTTGCCAAAACACGGGCAGGTAATGTTTGTTTTTGAGCGTGCGGGGGTTCTTCACCCTGTAGACCACGCCGGGCTTTATCATGTGCCCCGCCGTGTTCCCGCAGAGCACCAGGGTTAACTTGTCGTTCCACATCTTGTTCCCCAGGGCCTCCTTTAAACTCTGGTGAATGTAGGTCCTGTTGGGCATCTTCTTCCAAAAGAGCCCCGTCTCGTTGCAGTTGAAGACTTGCTTCGGGTGGTATCCTTTCTCCTGAATCAACTCCTTCAACTCTGCCAAAAATCTGGCGGATTCTTCTTTGTTGATAGACGCGGCGTCGGCCATTTTGCTATTCCTCAGCCCAAACCTGTTCCTGAACCTGTGCAGCCACCCCTTGCTTGCCGTGAATGGCTTGCTGTCGCTCCTTTCCGGAGAACCCCCGCTGAAGTCTTTGTATATGCTCAGCGCTTTCTGGCGTAACACGTTGCCGTCGATGGGAATCCTTTCCCGGTTCATGTCTTCGATCCATAAATTGAGGGCCTTTTCCGTCTTTACTAAGTACTTGTCGCGCAGCGTGGAGGTAACTTTTGCGGTCTGAGGTAAGACGGCGACGCTCGTCCGGATCTCCTTCTCCTTCCGCATGATTTCGCGGATAGAGGATTCGTTCTTGTTGTACATCTTGGCGACCTCGGCACACGATTTCTTTTCCTTCCTGATCAAGTCGAGGACTTTGACCTTCTCGCTTAAAGTCAGCACTTTGCGGCTCCTTTTCCGCTGGCTTGGATAGGCAACATCGCTAGCCCTGCGCTTTGGAGGCATTGTTAAGTGAAATAAGGGCTACTTCAACACAAGCACTGACGTAAGACAACAATCGAACTCATCGCAAAAGGGCTAAACACTACTGGGTAACTAGCATATCTAGCGAGGTGACGTGAGGTTTCATTACACCAGTGTTTCCCAGCCAGTGTGCCGGGGCACACTAGTGTGCCGTGAGCCAGTGATTTTCAACCTTTTTTGAGCCGCGGCACATTTTTTACATTTACAAAATCCTGGGGCACACCACCAACCAAAATGACACAAAATGACACTCTAAGACAGTAATACATATAGTTAATATGTTTTTAAATGTATTTGTACACTCAGTGTGAAACCTGGGCCTGTTTCGATGAACACAACATAGACATCCTGGCAGGAATGGCAGAAAGACACACACAAAGCCCTTGCTCAACAGCTGTCAGCCTCTGTTTTTAGTTTTCTTTTTTCTTTTGTCCACCACTCGTATTGGGGCCTTCATCTGTGTCATAATTTTGTCCAGGGCCCTGTTTGGCATTTGCATTTTCTCTTCTCAAAAACTTCTCCATCACTGTCACTCGCTTGTCTTGCTGTGACCCTAAATGGCCACTGTCACTTGACGCACAGCTGCAGCACTAACTCTCACTTTGTTTACTTAGCCGCGTCTGAGCGAATCCAAGATGGCGCGACCATAGCACTCTCGTGTCACTTCTTAGGTGACGTGAGAGTGCTATGGTTCCATTTCTTAAAGGGACAGATGTGCCTTATAGTTTATATATGAATGAAGTTCAAAAATAATTTCCCACGGAACACCTGATGATCTCTCACTGCACACTAGTGTTCCACGGCACTCTGGTTGAAGATCACTGGCCGTGAGCAATCATCAGGTGTGCCGTGCGAAATTGGAACCTCCAATCCCCTTTCTTCCCCCTCCTGCCGAACACTTTTTCTTCTCCACTCGGGCTCCCTTCTTCCCAGCCTCGCTTCTGCTGCCATTTTGATCTGAGGGGGCAGCGTGAGCATGTTCAGGAGGGGAGGGGGGAGGGAGGAAGACATGACCCGTGCGGGCGCTACTGCGCAGGCTTGCCCTACGTCTCCGTCCCTCCCCCCTCCCCTCCTGAGCAAAGGGAGGCCAAGTGGAGAAGAAAAAGTGTTCGGCAGGAGGGGGAAGAAAGGGGATTGGAGGTTCCCATTTCCCACAGCACGCCTGATGATCATGAAGGGGGAGGAAGAGGTCTCTGTCGAAAGCTGGCATGGGCAAACTTGGACATTCCAGGTGTTTTGGACTCCAACTCCCACCATTCCTAGCAGCCTCCGGCCCTTTTCCTTTTCCCCCTCAGCCACTTAAGCAGGAAAGGGCCTCAGGCTGTGAGGAATGGTGGGAGTTGGAGTCCAAAGCACCCAGAAGGCCGAAGTTTTCCCATGCCTGTTTGAGGGACCTTAAAAGTGGTGAGCCTCCTCCCAACATTGGGATTCTGAGAGAGAGAAACTGACAGCTGTTGAGCAAGACCTTCGTGTGTGTCTTTCTGCCATTCCTGCCAGGATACCTATGTTGTGTTCATTGAAGCAGGCCCAGGTTTCACACTGAGTGTATAAATACATCTATAAACATACTAACTATATGTATTACTGTGTTAGAGTGTCACTTTGTGTCATTTTGGTTGGTGTTGTGCCCCAGGATTTTGTCAATGTAAAAAGTGTGCCGTGGCTCAAAAAAGGTTGGGAAACACTGCATCACACTACTCAGAAATGGAGCACAATTCCTGCAACAATGTAATAGTTACTTCCAGTTTAAGATTTCAGGCCTCATTTTCAACAATATTTCTAGGCTGCAGCTGACGGTGGGCAATCGAAACTCCAGAAGCTGGCTCACAGATAAGGGGGTGGGGTGGGGGGTACTTACTGTATTTACAAAACATTGGTGCATTATTAAGCATTTATTACGACAGCCTTATCCCCTATAAATCCACCTAATCCCCTTTTAAAGTAATCTGTGTTTTGATGCATTATCTAACAGGCTTGAATCGCGAAATATAAAAAGACTGCAGTTCAAATCTAGGCTCGGTTATGAAGCCTCGCCAATTTGGAAAGTATCAGTAAAAATAATATACTAACTCTTCTACGCTGCCACACCTTATTTATTTATTTATTTATTATTTGGTTTTATATTCCGCCCCTCCCTGCAGGCTCGGGGCGGGTTACAACATATAAAACGGGCAGCATGGAACAAACATGCCGCCCTACAATAAAACAGTTAAAACATTTAAAAGTTACATGTCATAAGGTCATAAAGAGGGAAACACAGAAGGTGCCTAGGGTCTGGGAATTGTGCTAGCATCGGCCGGTCAGGGGACCTAGCTGAAGGCTGATCTAAATAAAGCAGTTTTACAGGCCCTCCGGAAGGGAATCAGCTCTGAGATGGCTCGGACTTCCCCAGGGAGGGAGTTCCAGAGCTCTGGAGCTGCCACCGAAAAGGCCCGTTGCCTAGTTGAAGACAGATGGCAGGAGCGGATAGATGGTATCAAAAGCAAATTCTGTTCTTCTGAGCAGAGTGGTCTCGGGGGAATATATGGGGCAAGGTGGTCCCTCAGATACGCAGGCCCTAGGCCGTGCAAGGCCTTAAAGGTCAACACCAACACCTTGAAGGCGATTCGGCACTCAATAGGAAGCCAGTGCAGTTGCCGAAGGATGGGAGTGATGTGCTCCCTCACTGGCGTTCCTTAAAGGTCAAATTACCTGTGAGTACCTGAACACTGCAAAGTGCTACACCTGTATAGCACTAAACTATTACACTTAGGCAATATTTCAATATCAAAATTATGTTATATGAAAGGCAAAGGGGACAACCCAATTCACATACAGAACCAAAAGCATAATACAAGACCGTAAATAACGGATATAGTCTCACATGACCAATAGCGGTATCCAAAGTTCCAAAGCCGGAAAATCCGGAATATAGTCTGTATTTCAGTCCAAAGTCATGTGAATATCGTTTGCAAAAGGCTCCGATTCCGTGAAAGGAAGAACTGAGTCCCCAATATCAATTAGGCATAATCCAATATGCGATAGGACATAAGGGAGATGTTGCTTACTCCTCAATGATAAATTTTAGCCTGGGGAAAACGTGCCAATGATGGCTGTGATGTCACGCCGCTTAAACTGCGTTTCGCTCCTGGACGGAGCTTTCTCAAGGCCTCCGATAGTTGATTTTCCGTTTGTCCATATCGATATGGAGATGAACATAAGCCTAGCCACGCTAGGACTTTTGGTCACCTCGCTTTCCTAGCGTGGTTAGGCTTATGTTCATCATACTCATGTGAGACTATATCCGTTATTTACGGTTTTGTATTATGCTTTTGGTTCTTTATGTGAATTGGGTTGTCCCCTTTGCCTTTCATCTATATACAGTATATATATATTTTTGAATGGTCGTGCAATGACGCTCATAGACAACGAAACTATACATCGCAGAAGCACGAAACTCGGCAACATAACCAACCGTACCACGAGGTACCTATAGGGCCAAAAAAACAGGCACTACGTACCTCGCAACACCCCCAAACACAAGCCCCCCAAAACTGCCATCCCTGCCTCTTCGCTGCCAGCGCACGCTTCAAACGTTCGCGCATGGCAGCGAACACTCACCCTCGCCTACGATCCGGAACAGCGGCAGGGGCGCCAGAGAGGGAAGGAGGGGCCCAGGCAAGGAGGAGGAGTCGCCTCCCTTCCTCCTCCTCCGCTTCCTCCTTCCGGCGCCGCTCCGATCCAGAACGGTGGGGGGGGGGGGTGCCGGGAAGGGAGGGAGGGAGAGAGAGAAAGAAAGAGATAGAGATAGACAGAGAGAAAGAAAGACAGAGAGAGAGAGACAGAGAGAGAGAAATAGCGAGAGAGAGAGAGACAGACACAGAGAGGGAGAGACATGGCACAGCAACGTGTGCACGGGTACAACTACTGTAATATAATTTTGATATTGAAATATTGCCTAAGTGTAATAGTTTAGCGTTCTCGCAACCCGTGCTCAGTGTTTGGTGTAAACCTGTATAGCAGGCACCCTCAAACTGTGGCCCTCCAGCTTTTTGGGCCTCCAACTCCCAGAATTCCTGCCAACTGAACAAGCTCGATAGGGGGAGGGGTGGAGCCACCGCCTGGTGAGTGGACGCTAAGCCCGGGGCGCCCATGAAGAGGAAAAGAAAACAAGAGAATTAACTATTAGGAATGGACTCACCGGGAGTAAAAAGAGCCTCTCTGCCTGGGCGAGTTGTTAAACCACCCATAAATTTCAAATAAAACTAAAATAAATCATTTTCGGTTTTGTTCCTGGAATGGCGACAAGACCAAACTGAGATCGGCAACTTAGCAAAGAGTATTGGAAGTCAAGCTTTACGAAGCGAGGGAGTAAAAATCACTCCAAACAGCGAGGAAGGGCCGAGCAAAGACAAATTAATTATTATCTACGACCCTGGCCCTCCGACCGAAGCTGGGAAAGAGCACAGGAGGCGGGATCTGTTGAGAATCTCGAGGACTGCTCAGCCCAGGGAAGGAGCCATAGATTGAAAGACACAATGGCGACAGCCCGAGGTGGAGGAAGGGGCGGGCCTTTTTAACTCCCTCACAGCCTACAGGTTGAGGTTGGGCGGCTATCCGTCGGGGGTGTTGTGACGGTGGGGTTGGACTAGGTTCAATGTGGAGGATTGAGGCAGCTTTAAACAGTGCATTTTAATGCCAAGACACATGTTTTTATAATGTTTATATTTGCATATAATGTATTCCTGTCCCGGCAACGAATGTTTGCCGTTTGTATGTTGTGCTCCTTCGGGGTGAGAAGGGCGGGACCTCAATGTGTTTAATAAGTGAATAAGTAAATAAGACGGCCCACGTGGTCTCTGCCAACTTGGTTAAATCTTCTACTATTCTGTGACCTCCTCCAGCCCTCCCCCCACCTGCCTCAAAGGGGCCCTCCTCCCCCTGAGCCCCTCTAGCGCCCCCTCCTGGCCTCCGCCCAGATCACGAAGCCATGCCGCCAAGGCCTTCCTGGACTGCTCTTATGCGCACGCAAGGAAGGCAAGGGCCTTGTGATGGACCCCACCACAGGTGGGAAAGCGGCCGGGAGGGGCTTCACGCCTTTACGCAGAGGAATCCATATATGGCCACGGATATGAAAGGATATTGCGGTCAAGGAGCTGCTTCGACGCGGCTTGGAAGCGGTCCTCCATTCTTTATGGCGACGGCAGCGGCGTCTGCACCTGAGAGGGCAAAACAAGCACGTGAACACCGGAGAATCCCTGGCAGCCATCCCGAGGGCGCCCTTCGCTCACACCACCACCTGGGGACTAGGGTCGGAAGTCAGGTAGGCCGGGAGGACGAAGGAAGGGCAGCTCCGGAGGCCTTCTGAGGCAGGGAGGCCATTTTGGACAGGAGGACCAGGACGCGACGCCCCGCCCCTTCTCCTGTCTCCATGGCAACCCAAGCCCCACCCTTGACCTTCCTAGCAGCCAGGTCCCTTTTGCTCCGCCTCCAGGGAGAACTGAAAGCCCAGGCCTCGACCCCAGGCCCCGCCCCTGAGCTCCCTCCCTAGCAACCAGGCACCCAAGCCTCGCCCCCGCTCCCTCCCTAGCAACCAGGCCCCAAGCCCCGCCCCCGAGCTCCCTCCCTAGCAACCAGGCCCCCATGCCCCGCCCCCAAGCTCCCTCCCTAGCAACCAGGATCCCAGGCCCCTCCCCTGAGCTCCCTCCCTAGCAACCAGGTCCCTAAGCCCCTCCCCTGAGCTCCCTCCCTAGTAACCAGGCCCCCAAGCCCCTCCCCCAAGCTCCCTCCCTAGCAACCAGGTCCCTAAGCCCCGCCCCCAGGGTCCCTCCCTAGCAACCAGGCCCCCATGCCCCGGCCCCAAGCTCCCTCCCTAGCAACCAGGATCCCAGGCCCCTCCCCTGAGCTCCCTCCCTAGCAACCAGGTCCCTAAGCCCCTCCCCTGAGCTCCCTCCCTAGCAACCTGGTGCCCAGGTGTCAGATTATTGCATTTTGAATAGCAATTCATGAGTCAGCACAAGATATATTTTCGCAGTTTGAGATGACCTGCAGTGTGTCATGTTTGACACCAGATGGCGCTGTCTCAAGACTGCTAAATGGAACCTTGAGGAATGTCAGTTACAAAGTGACAGTTGGGATCTGACAGTTGGGATTTAATATCTGTGAGGAAAGGATGTTTAGAAAGGTAGCTGTGATGGCTGTTGTTTTTCGATGTTTTGCCAGTTATTGTTAAATACAATTCAATACAAAGTTATATATTTAACTTGTGAATTGAATGAGAGTTTCATTATTCACTCGAACAGATACTGGAGTTTTTGGGCCGATGGGGAATTAAACTTCTATATTTCTGTTGCCTATCCGCTGTGACATAAATACTCATCGCCGAAAAGGTTATGGGCCCAGATCCCAGAACCCAGAACCCAGAATCTAGAATTGCAGAGGCACAGAGATACTACATAACCCATAATTCATAGAAAAAGTTTTTGAATAACATTGCAAATTGCAGCAGAAGTCGCTGTTTACTAAGCAGTTTGGGGCAGAGCTACAACTCATTCATTGACTCCATGCAATCTGTGAAAGAAGGTCTTGGTTTCGAAGATTGGAGAACTGGGCTTGTTAAGAAGCAGTGTAGATACATGTCTATATAAGAAAGGAAAAAAGTCTTTAAAAGAGCAAAGAGCGTTTGTTTGATGAGTTTACAATGGTGTTTGTCGATGATCTCTTTCTAGTACTATCACCATCCGAGCTAGAACACAATGTTCTAGGGATGTGGAACAAGTTTTTAATAAGGGACTAAAATGAATGCTCAAGTATGACTGTAAAAGATCTTGAAAAAGACTGCACAGCTAGAAGTCCGGAAATACTTAAGTTACAGTAAATGTAACTAGAACTGAAAAAGATAGGTTTTGTCTAGATCAGAAAGACAAAATTTTTGAGTTACTTGAGAGAACAAGATTGACTCTGTGTAAAACAGTAGCAACTCCAATGGTACCAGATTTTTTAAAGCTTGATAGAGGTGAAATGTTTGACAATCAAACATTGTATAGATCAGTGGTTGGGAGCCTCTTGTATTTGGCAAATTGGACTAGGCCTGACATCGCCTATGCCACTAATGTACTAAGCAGGAGAGTGAATGAACCAACGTCGACTGATTGGCAAGCTGTAAAACGAGTGTTAAGATATTTGAAAGGAACATGTGACAAAAAGCTAAAAATTTGTCCAAAAGAAAGCGGTATGAAGGGGTTTGCAGACGCAAGTTTTGGTGACAACGAACAAAACTTGTCATGTTCCGGGTATCTAATTAGTTTTAATGGGATACAAGTGACATGGAAATCTCGTAAACAGTCACACGTTTGTTTATCCACGGCAGAAGCCGAATTTTCTGCTTTGTCTGACTGTTGTACAGAACTAGAGTGGATAAAGGCTCTAGTAAACGAGTTCCAAAGTTTTGAAGATAAGATATCTTTATTTACTGATTCTCAATCTTGTATAGCAATATCAAATGCTGAAGGATTAAAGCAGAGAACAAAATATATTGGGGTAAGGCAGTGTTTTTCAACCTTTTTTGAACCGTGGCACATTTTTTACATTTACAAAATCCTGGGGCACACCACTAACCAAAATGACACAAAATGACACTCTAACACAGTAATACATATAGTTAATATGTTTTTAAATGTATTTATACACTCTGTGTGAAACCTGGGCCTGTTTCGATGAACACAACATAGATATCCTGGCAGGAATGGCAGAAAGACACACACGAAGGTCTTGCTCAACAGCTGGGAGTTATAATTCACCCGCAATCAAAGAGCACTCTGAACTCCGCCAATGATGGAATGGAATCAAACTTCCCACACAGAACTCCCATAACCAAGAGAAAATACTATAAGGGTTTGGTGGGCATTGACCTTGAGTTTTGGAGTTGTAGTTCACCTATATCCAGAGAGCACTGCGGAGGGGAGGGAGGAAGACGTGGGGCAAGTCTGCGCAGTAGCGCCCTCATGGGTCACGTCTTCCTCCCTCCGCCCTCCTGCAAAAGCGGCAGCGTGAGCAAAGCGAGGCAAAGCGAGCAGAGCGAGGCTGGGAAGAAGGCAGCCCGAGTGGAGAAGAAAAAGTGTTCGGCAGGAGGGGGAAGGAAGGGGATTGGAGGTTCCCATTTCCCAAGGCACACCTGATTATCGCTCACGGCACACTAGTGTGCCACGGCACACTGGTTGGGAAACACTGGGGTAAGGTACCAAAATGTTAGAAAGTTAGTACAGGATGGTTTTATTAATCCTGTGTATGTCCAGTCAGATGAGAATATGGCGGATATGTTTACAAAAGCGTTGACTAATTGTAAATTAAATGTATTTTGTAAGAAGATATTGTTATTATAAGTAATGTGTGTACTTGTGTTGCTCATGAAGGAGGAGTGTCAGATTATTGCATTTTGAATAGCAATTCATGAGTCAGCACAAGATGTATTATTGCAGTTTGAGATGAACTGCAGTGTGATATGTTTGACACCAGATGGAGCTGTCTCAAGACTGCTAAATGGAACCTTGAGGAATGTCAGTTACAAAGTGACAGTTGGGATTTGTCAGTTGGGATTAAATATCTGTGAGGAAAGGATGTTTAGAAAGGTAGCTGTGATGGCTGTTGTTTTTCGATGTTTTGCCAGTTATTGTTAAATACAATTCAATACAAAGTTATATATTTACCTTTTGAATTGAATGAGAGTTTCATTATTCACTCGAACAGAGACTGGAGTTTTTGGGCCGATGGGGAATTAAACTTCTATATTTCTGTTGCCTATCCGCTGTGACGTAAATACTCATCACCGAAAACCAGGCCCCTCCCCCAAGCTCCCTCCCTAGCAACCAGGTCCCTAAGCCCCGCCCCCAGGGTCCCTCCCTAGCAACCAGGCCCCCATGCCCTGCCCCCAAGCTCCCTCCCTAGCAACCAGGATCCCAGGCCCCTCCCCTGATCTTCCTCCCTAGCAACCAGGTCCCTAAGCCCCGCCCCCGAACTCCCTCCCTAGTAACCAGGCCCCCAAGCCCCTCCCTAGCAACCAGGATCCCAGGCCCCGCCCGGAACTCCTCCCTAGTAACCAGGCCCCTAAGTCCCTCCCTAGCAACCTGGTGCCCAGGCCCCTCCCCCAAGCTCCCTCCCTAGCAACCAGGTCCCTAAGCCCCGCCCCCGGAACTCCCTCCCTAGTAACCAGGCCCCCAAGCCCCTCCCTAGCAACCAGGATCCCAGGCCCCGCCCGGAACTCCCCCCCCTAGTAACCAGGCCCCCAAGCCCCTCCCTAGCAACCTGGTGCCCAGGCCCCTCCCCCACGCTCCCTCCCTGGCAACCCGGTCCCGTCCTCCCTAGCAACCAGGTCCCTAAGCCCCGCCGCCGAACTCCCTCCCTAGTAACCAGGCCCCCAAGCCCCTCCCTAGCAACCAGGATCCCAGGCCCCGCCCCCGAACTCCCTCCCTAGTAACCAGGCCCCTAAGTCCCTCCCTAGCAACCTGGTGCCCAGGCCCCTCCCCCAAGCTCCCTCCCTAGCAACCAGGTCCCTAAGCCCCGCCCCCGAGCTCCCTCCCTAGCAACCAGGTCCCTAAGCCCCGCCCCCGAACTCCCTCCCTAGTAACCAGGCCCCCAAGCCCCTCCCTAGCAACCAGGATCCCAGGCCCCGCCCCCGAACTCCCTCTCTAGTAACCAGGCCCCGAAGTCCTCCCTAGCAACCTGGTGCCCAGGCCCCTCCCAAGCTCCCTCCTAGCAACCAGGTCCCCACGCCCCGCCCCCGAGCTCCCTCCCTAGCAACCAGGTCCCTAAGCCCCGCCCCGAACTCCCTCCCTAGTAACCAGGCCCCCAAGCCCCTCCCTAGCAACCAGGATCTCAGGCCCCGCCCCCGAACTCCCTCCCTAGTAACCAGGCCCCCAAGCCCCTCCCTAGCAACCAGGATCTCAGGCCCCGCCCCCGAACTCCCTCCCTAGTAACCAGGCCCCCAAGCCCCTCCCTAGCAACCAGGATCCCAGGCCCCGCCCCCGAACTCCCTCTCTAGTAACCAGGCCCCTAAGTCCCTCCCTAGCAACCTGGTGCCCAGGCCCCTCCCCCAAGCTCCCTCCCTAGCAACCAGGTCCCTAAGCCCCGCCCCCGAGCTCCCTCCCTAGCAACCAGGTCCCTAAGCCCCGCCCCCAGAGCTCCCTCCCTAGCAACCAGGTCCCTAAGCCCCGCCCCCAGGGTCCCTCCCTAGCAACCAGGGCCCCAGGCCGCCCTCTGGCCTCCATGGCAACCCAAGTCCCGCCCTCGACGGCCTAGCAACCGGGCCCCAAGGCTCCGGCCCTCCCCGGGCCCTCCAGGGCAGCCGCAGGCAGCCTCCCCCGGCCCCCGTCTCCATGGGAACCCCTGCAGGCCCCGCCCTCCAGAGGGCCAGAGGGCCCCCCCCGCCGCCATGCCGGCCCCCTCCCCCTTCACGGCCCTACCCGGCTTCCGGTGGGTCCTCGCGGCGGTGGCTGCTGGGCCTCCGAGTCGCCCCCCGCCCACTTCCCAGCCTGCGTCCCTCCCTCCCTGGGCGCCTCCTCCTCCGCCCCCTCTCCCCCCGCCCACTTCCCGGCCAGCCTCGCGAGACGGGGAACATGGCGGCTGGGGGAGAGAGGGGGGGCAGGAAGGAGCGCTGCTGGGTGGGAAGCCCCCCCCCGGGCCCCGCTTCCGGCCTTCTCCCGACCCCCCCCCAGGCTCTCCTTGGGCCGGCTCGGGCCCTGCCTCCCTCCCTCCCTCCCTCAGGGCCTGGGGCGCCTCCCTTTCCTGCCAGGGCCCCCCCCTCCCTTTCCCCCTCAGCCTCGGGGCCTGGCCAGTGGAATGCAGCGCCCTCCCCTCCTCCTCCTCCTCAGATACGGGAGGGAGGGGGGGGGGGGCGGCAGAGAAATGCCGTAAACAAACGAATAAACAAACAAACAAACAAGGGGCCTGTGGCTGAGGGGGATGGTGGGGGTTGGGGTCCGAAGCCCCTGCCTGCAGGGGGCCCCGCGGTGCCCCTGCCTGCCTGGGCTAACAAGGCCTTTGCGGTGGCCCCGGGGGGCCTCCTCCTATCGCGTTATCATCAAGATTACTGGTAAAAGTAGGGCAGCTGGGACCCCCCCCCCCCGACTGGGTGGCGCCGTGCGGGCCTGGACTCACGAGGGGGGCGCGCACGCCCACTCTCCCGCCCCACCCACCGCCTTCGGAAGCCGTGGCTTCTTCGCATTTGACAGGGACACAAACCCTTAACACAGCTTCACTTGCCTTCAGCACAAGGCTTCCCTGCTTATTCCTCCCCCTTTCTGACCCCCTTTCTGACTCTGACCCCCCTTGACCCCCTTTCTGACTCTGACCCCCTTTCTGACCCCCTTTCTGACTGATCCCCCTTTCTGACCCTGACCCCCTTTCTGACCCCCCTTTCTGACTCTGACCCCCTTTCTGACCCCCCTTTCTGACTCTGACCCCCTTTCTGACCCCCTTTCTGACTCTGACCCCCTTTTGACCCCCTTTCTGACCCCCTTTCTGACTCTGACCCCCTTTCTGACCCCCTTTCTGACTGATCCCCCTTTCTGACCCCCTTTCTGACTCTGACCCCCTTTCTGACCCACGTTGGGCTCATCTTCCATTTCTCTATTCTGAGCCACGTAGCACAAGTTGCATGCCATTCGGTCCCAGGTATCATACTTCTACCAGATTACTGTTATTAAGACCTCAATGCCTCAATACATTGAGGCCATGCTATAGAAGCCATGCTATTGAGAACACAGCTGCGCTGGGCAGGGCATGAGGTCTCTAGGGTGGAGGACCACCGCCTCCCAAAGATACTACTCTAGGGTGAACTCGCCACGGGTCAGCGCACGAGAGCCCCCAAAGAAGAGATGTAAGGACTCCCTGAAACAACATCTCAGGCTCGGCCAGATTGATCACCAACAATGGTCCACCCTGGCCTCACATCGGGAGGCATGGAGACGCACTATCCACAATGCTGCGACCTCTTTCGAGAAGACACGCCGAATGGGTCTCGAAGAGAAACGACAACGCAGAAAGAACCGCAACTTGGAAACAACATCACCCAAGGAGACTTTCTGCTGTGCTTTCTGCAACCAAACTTGCCTATCTCAGATTGGCCTTTTTAGTCATCAGCGCACTTGTACAAAGCATGGGATGAGTCCTTCCTAAGAATCTTCATTTGTGAAGTAATGCCGAGACGTTACTAAGATGATTATTTTGCCGGTGTCCACCTTGTGGCAGGGACATGAGTGGGGTCTGCACGTGGCAACAACCCCCCCCCCCTTCTAGAGTGAAAGCACAAATACAGCTTGTCAGTAGAAACGTTTACACAGCCATGTTTACACAGCTGCAGCAGAAGATCTTAGACTCCTAGAAGAGTTGGAAGAGGCCTGCTGGTGGGCTATCACCCAGTCCAACCCCATTCTGCCAAGAAGCAGGAAAATCGCCTTCAAAGCACCCCCAACAGATGGCCATCCAGCCCCTGCTTATTTATTTATTACTAGCTTGGGGACCCGGCGGTGCCCGGGTCATTTGAGAAGTGCAGCAGGATGTAGAGTGTGTCATGGGGGCTCTGTGTGGCAACTTTGGTCTTGATCCATCATTATTGGGAGTTGCAGTGGTATCATGAAATTACTGAAGGTAGTGAAAGTCCCATCATCTCTGCCCCCCCCCCCAAAAGTGTAGTAGGATGTAGATTGGGTCATGGGGGCTCTGTGTGCTAAGTTTGGTCTGTATTGGTGAATGGATGGGGGTTGCATTGTTTTTAGGAAGTGAGTGAAGGTACTTCAAGTCCCATCATCCGTGGTCCGTCTCACACAAAACAGCACCAGGATGTAGAGTGGGTCATGAGGGCTCTGTGTGCCAGGTTTGGTGTTGATCAGTCATTGGATTAGGTTTGTAGCAGGTTTAGAAAGTGAGAGAAGGTACTGCAAGTCCCATCATCCAAGTTCTGGCCCCCTCCAAACTTCAGTAGTATGTAGAGTGGGTCACTGGGGCTCTGTGTGCCAAGTGTGGTCTTTATCAGTGTTTGTTGGGGGCCACAGTGGTCTGTGAGAACAGAGGGGTGTGAAAGTACTACAAATCCCATCATCCATTGTCAGTCCTCCCCCAAACCTCCCCAGGATGTGAAGGCAGTCATAGGGGTTATGTATGCCAAGTTTGGTCTCGATCAGTGATTGGATGAGGGTTGCAGCGGACTTGGGAAGTGAGTAGAGGTACTTCAAGTCCCATCATCCTCCAAACTGCACCAGGACGTAGAGTGGGTCATGGGGGCTGTGTGTGCCAAGTGTGGTCTGTATTGGTCCTTTTTGGTGGCCTTAGTGGTCTGTGGGAACCAAAGTGTTTGAAAGTACTACAAATCCCATAATCCGTGGGTCATGTCCCCCGAACTGCACCAGGATGTAAAGGGGGTTAGGGGGGTTATGTGTACCAAGTTTGGTGCAGGTCCATCACCCGCGCTGGTCGCTGTGGCCTGTGAAAGTGGCTGCCACATATCCGCCCTCCCGCCCTCCGCACACTATACATACATACAAACATTCCGCTTTATAAAGGTATACAGATTTGGACTTCTACGGCGCCACTCCCCGAGGGCTCGGAGTGGTTTACGGTCATACAAAACACAACAGAGGTAAAACACATTAAACTAGATTTAAAAAATGTTTTCCAGTTTAGCAATCAAATGCTACCGTGTTTCCCCGAAAGTAAGACAGCGTCTTACTTTCTTTTCCCCCCCGAAAAGTCCCCCTACGGCTTACTTTCGGGGTACGTCTTATATAACCCAAGACGTACCCCGTCGCCACGCCCCCGTCGCCGCCGCCGTCACGCCGCTGCCGCCGCAACTGGCCCCATCGGCCGCGGCACACCTCCGCGGCACACCTTTCCGCCAGGCCTCAAGGAACGGAGGGGAAGAGAGCCAGAAGCGTGGCGAGCGGCGCGTGTCACTCTGACGCAGCGCTGCCTCGCCACGCCCTGGCTCCTTTCCCCCTCCCTTCCTTGGACGAATGAAGGGAGGGGGAAGGAGCCAGGGGCGTGGCGAAGCGGCGGCGCATCACTCTGACGCGGCGCTGCTTCGCCACGCCTCTGGCTCTCTTCCCCCTCCCTTCCTTGGAGGCCTGGCGGAAGGTGTGCCTCCAAGGAAGGGGGGGAAGAGAGCCAGAGGCGTGGCGGCGCGGCGCGCCACTCTGACGCGGCGCTGCCTTGCCACGCCCTGGATCCTTTCCCCTCCCTTCCTTGGGAAAAGAAGGGAGGGGGAAAGGAGCCAGGGCGTGGCGAGGCAGCGGCGCGTCACTCTGACGCGACGCTGCTTCGCCACGCCTCTGGCTCTCTTCCCCTCCCTTCCTTGGAGGCCTGGCGGAAAGGTGTGCCGCGGAGGTGTGCCGCGGCCGATGGGCCGGTTGCGCGGCGGCGGCGCAGCGATGCGACGAGGTACGGCTTACTTATATTAGCCGACCCCCCTGACACCCCCGATACGTCTTACAATCGAGGGTGTCTTACTTTCGGGAAAACACGGTAGTCGGAAAAGGTGAAGTCTTGCAGGCCTTGCGAAAGGAGGATAGGTCCTGCATGGCCCGCACATCCCTTGGAAGGGTATTCCAGATTGACGGCACCACTACTGAAAAGGCTCTGCACCGGGTCGATGTGAGACGGATTGCTTTGAAAGTCGGCACTTCAAGGAGGTTTTGTTGTTGTTCGGAATGGAGTGACCTCTGGGGTTGGTAAGGGAGGAGACGGTCCCTCAGGTACAGCGGCCCCAGACCAGGCAAGGCCTTGAAAGTTAACACCATCACCTTGAAGGCGATCCGCTGCTCGACCAGAAGCCAGTGGAGCTGCTGGAGGACGGGTCTTATGTGACACCTCACTGGGGTCCCAGTCAGAAGTCGAGCAGCAGCATTCTGGACGAGCTTAAGTTTCTGGATCACTGACGAGGGTACGCTTAAAAGTTTCCAAAGAAGGAGCCTCCACCACATTCCCTCTGGGTCAGAGAGAGAGAGAGAGAGAGAGAGATCCACTGCTGAACACAGCTCTCTCTCACACAGGAAGCTCTTCCTCATGTTCAGGTGGAACCTCCTTTCCTGTCGTTTGAAGCCATCCCTCCATTGCATCCTACTCTTTCTCCATGGCGACAGAACACTGAAAGCGGACAACACGCAGGGCCATGCCTTCAAGTTGATCTGACCTGCAGCAGGGAGTTCTGCAATTCCAGATTGTCCGGTTGGTCCATCATCGAAGGGACTCTGCCCACAGCAGCAGCTCAACTCAAAGAACCACTTTTGCCGTGCTTTCTTCCCCCTTACCCTGACATTGTAACAAACCCCCAATAAAGTACCTTCTGATTGTAACTTTTTCCCACTCTGTAGTGATACGCTGTGTCCATTCACTGGCCCTAACACTGTCTCTCACGTGAACCTTCCCTTTCCCGAGCTGCAGGTCGCGGCTGGCTCACCCGGGATGCTCTTGCAGGGCCCTGGGGAGGCCAAAACTGAGTTCCAACTGAGGGTCAACTTTTCCCTTCAATTGTGGTGCCCAAAATTGGACAGAGTGTGATTCCAGGCAGGCCTGGATTACCCATAAGGCCACCCTAGGCCATGGCCTAGAGGCGCAAGCCAAGGGGGGGGCGCAGTTCACACGGACCCCCCAAAAAAGTTGAAACAAAACCGCAACTCTCTCGGGGGAGGGTGGGGGAGAGCGCTGCGAGGGGGCGGGGGGAGGAGGGAATGGCGCCCCCACTCACTATCGCCCCCACCCCCTTGTCAAGGAAGGAGGGCGCAAGGAGGCGGAGGGAAGCCCCCGGGGCCGCTGCTGGGCATGCGCAGCACCCAGGAACATGGCGGAGGAGGCAGAGCTGCTTGCACCCTCCTGCTGTGCATGCCCGGGGCGGGGCTCCCTCTGCCTCCTCTTCGCGCCCTCCTTCCTTGAGTGAAGGAAGGAGGGTGCGCGCCTCCTTCCTTGAGTCAAGAAGGAGGGCGGGGCTTTGCTCCGCCTCCTCATCGCGCCCTCCTTCCTTGAGTCAAGGAAGGAGGGCGCGAAACACCACGAGGAGAACCGCAGCCGGCCTCGGGGGCAGGGCTTCCCTCCACCTCCTCACGCCCTCCTTCTTTGACTCAAGGAAGGAGGGTGCGGCGTCACGAGTAGGAGGAGGTGGGGGGAGTGCGGTAGAGGCTGGTTTGGGGCGTAATTCCAAAGTGTGGCCTAGGGTGCCAAAAGGGGTTAATCCGGGCCTGATTCCAGGTGTGGTCCTGCCTCTTCTCGGGCCCTTCTGCCTGACCCTCTCAGTTCATTCACTCCTCCTCCTTCTTCGCCAAAGGCTCTCTGGTTTCCTCCAGCAACCCTTCGTTCTCTTTGCAGCTTCCTCTCCAACATTACGCAGCACTCCTGTTCTCTTATCGCCAATCCAACCATGGAAGGAAACCTGTGCTTCATTAGTACACTTACAGCTATTCCGCCACTCAGTGCTAGCCAGGTGGTTTGACTCTTAAGGCTTGTTGGCCCTCATCCGTACACTTACTTATTCTCACTTAAGATTTTGTGTGTGTGTGTGTGTGTGTGTGTATGGAGCAACTTGAGAACCTAGAAGTCACTTCTGTTGTGAGAGAATTGGCCGTCTGCGAGAACATTGCCCAGGAGACATTGCCCTGATGCTTTGATGTTTGACCATCCTTGTGGGAGGCTTCTCTCATGTCTCCACATGCGGAGCTGAAGCTGACAGAGGGAGCTCAACCAACTCTCCCCGGATTTGAGCCACCAACCATGTCAGTCAGCAGTCCTGACGGCACAAGGGTTGAACCTACTGCACTACCGGGGGCACCGCACTTAAAAAATGATATAATGTAAAAACTCGGACATATCTTACTTTCCTCTTTTAAAAAGGATGGCAGTCCACGCTCTTTTTGCATCCCAAATAGACTACTACAACGTGCTCTATGTGGGGCTGCCTTTGAAGACTGTTCAGAAGCTCCAAGTAGTCCAATGGGAAGCAGCCAGATTGCTCACTGGAGCACGGTACAGGGACCGGGCACCCCTCCTATTGCACAAAAGCCGGGGGCAACACCATGAAATACAACACAATAAGCAACTAGGGTTACTTATTGCAGTGTTTCCCAACCAGTGTGCGGTGAGCGATCATCAGGTGTGCCGTGGGAAATGGGAACCACCAATCCCCTTCCTTCCCCCTCCTGCCGAACACTTTTTCTTCTCCACTCGGGCTCCCTTCTTCCCAGCCTCGCTCTGCTCGCTTTGCTCTGGGGTGAATCTGCGCAGTAGCGCCCGCATGGGTCACGCCTTCCTCCCTCCCCCTCCCCTCCTAAACACACTCACGCTGCCCCCTCGGATCAAAATAGCGGCAGAAGCGGCAGTGGAGAAGAAAAAGCAAGTGTTCAGCACTTTCTGTTGATAATGAGTTCAATATCCCACATTTGGTTCAATTCCATTGTTGCAAGAGTTCAGGATGCTCTTTGATTGTGTGTTAACTATAAATCCCAGAAACTGTAACTCCCAAATGTCAAGGTCTATTTTCCCCAAACTCCATCTGTGTTCACATTTGGGCATATTAAGTATTCATGCCAAGTTTGGTCCTGATCCAACATTGAGTCCACAGTGCTCTCTGGATGTAGGTGAACGACAACTCCAAAACTCAAGGTCAATGCCCACCAAACTCTTATAGCATTTTCTCTTGGTTATGGGAGTTCTGTGTGGGAAGTTTGTGTCTTTCTGCCATTCCTGCCAGGATATCTATGGTGTGTCCATCGAAACAGGCCCAGGTTTCACACTGAGAGTATAAATACATTTCAAAACATATTAACTGTATGTCTGACTGTGTTAGAGTGCCATTTTGTGTCATTTTGGTTGGTGGTGTGCCCCAGGATTTGGTCAATGTAAAAAATGTGCCGTGGGTCAAAAAAGGTTGAGAAACACTGACTTACTGTACCCCTCGTATTGCGCCAGCTCCACTTGCTGCCAGTTTGCAACCGGGCTCAATTCGAAGTGCTGGCTTTAGCCTATAAAGCCCTAAACAGTTCTGGCCCAGCTTACCTGCCCGAATACATCTCCCACTCTGTACCAACTACAGTGCCAAGATCTTCTGGGGAGGCCCTCCCCTCATAAGTGCGACTGGCGGGGTCAAGAGACAGCCCTTCCTTCTCACTGGGGGCCCCTCAACTGTGGAACCCCTCCCCAGGGAAATTACATTGGCCCCTCCCTCCTGGGATGAAGCTAAGGACTTGGCATTCGGGCAGTAAGTGCAACATGGAATATGGAACTCAACTGAAATGCAGCACTTTGAATAAGGACTTGGAATTGGGCATGTTTGTATCTGTGTTAATTGTATTCTATAGGCATGAGAAAAAAGTTAAGAAAATCGAAAGAAATCGTAAGTGATTCGTATGTAATGGGACTTTCTAGTTTATACGCATCACGGCAGCTAACCAGGAAGTAGACTTTCTTTTACGGTCCTTGAGGCCAACAATTTGCGTTATGATTGTAATAAATTCTTAATTATTGTACTACTCACTTCTCCCTGTCTTCTCCCCCTCATTTCCTTCCCGCCTTCATTCATCTTCTTCTTTTTCCCGCATTTCTATGGGGAACTGGAAGTGACGCTGCTGCTAGGCATTCTGGAAAGTGTAGTCCTCCACGCTTCTTCCCCCCTTCTCTTCCCCATTGCTCTGTCTTGGCCAACTTCAGCCCTCCAGGTGTTTTGGGCGCCAACTCAGTCCCCCCTCTCCCCCGCTCTGCTTTCTCTCCCTGCCGCCCTCTCAAACACACACACGCTTCTCCTCCTTTCTCTCTCTGCACTCTCTCACATGCTTCTCTGCCCCCTCCCTTTCCTGGTGGCTTCCCCCCTGCTCTGTCTTGCCTCTGCCTTGCCCCACACGGGCCAACTTCACACACACACACACACACACACACACTTCTCCTCCTTTCTCTCTCTCACATGCACTCTCTCCCTCCTGCTTCTCTGCCCCCTCCTCTTCCCCGTTGCTCTGCCTTGTGGCTTCTCCCCACACCCACACACACACACTTCTCTTCCCCCTGCGTTGATGCTCTGCCTTGCCTTGCCCCATCGCACGGGCCAACATCAGCCCTCCAGGTGTTTTGGACTTCAACTCCCACCATTCCTCACAGCCTCAGGCCTCTTCCTTTTCCTCTCAGCCTGGGCAAACTTGGGCCCTCGCTCCCTCAGGATCGGGGTGAGAGGCAGCGAGGAGCAAGGGGGCTCCTCCTCCTTTTTTGCTGCTTCCAAGAATAGAATACCCCCCCTCCCTCCCTCCTTCCTATTTGGAGAGTCCCATCTAGAATTCAGTGTGATTTATTCAAGTTTTGGCCTACAACTCCCAGAAATCCGAGCCAATTTACCAGCTGTTAGGTTTCTGGGAGTTGTAGGCCAAACTCATCTGAATGCGCATGCGCTGGCATACGAACTACTAACGAATTTCGTTAGTAATTAAGTTACATTTTAGAAATTTTGGGAAATTTTTTGTAAGTCTTTCTATTACTAATCAAAAAATCCCCCCATTAGATTTTCGATTTCCTATTTTTGGGTTCTAAACCATGCCTAGTATTCTACTTTGTGGTTCTTTGGAAAATAAATGGACACCAGAGGGCAGTCTTTGCTGTACAATTAAAAGCAACCTTTCTATCAGAGTTTAGCTTCTGATTTGTTTATTTTTTAAAATTGTGTCAGAAGCAACTTGAGAATCTGCAAGTTGCTTCTAGTGTGAGAGAATCGGCCATCTGTAAGGATGTTGCCCAGGGGACGCCCAGATGTGTTACCATCCTGCTGGGAGGATTCTCTCATCTCCCCGCATGAGAAGCTGGAACTGACAGACGGGAGCTCACCTCATCTGATAGAACACAAGCAATCAAAAAAGGCTTCCAGGTAGGCTTCCTCCTTGTGAACATTCAGGTTTATGGGAGGAAACGGAAGGGTTTGAAGGGAGCCCCCCCCCCCAATAAAATCCCCTCTTGCCCAACCTCCAAACAATGCAGGAATCTGCAGCAAAAGCATCCTAGGTGGCCAATGAAGGTGAATCCAACGTGCAAGGTGGGTGCCATCCAATCTAGAGGGCACCAGGATGGAAAAATGACCCTTTGGGGAAATTAGTTTTGGATGACATCCCCCAGAATCTGCTTGGCAACATGTTTGGTTTTTTTGGCCTATTACGCTGATCAATTGTGTAGGCAATCCCCGAGTTACAAACATCCAACTGGCACAGAATGGGGCTGAGACAACCGGAAGTGAGAGAAATCTACTTCTAGGATTTATTAGTTACTAGCTGAGGAACGGGCGGTGCCCGGGTTATTTGAGGAAGGCATTATGTGCCATAGTTCGTCATTGGTGTGGGCCACAGTGCTCTAAGGAAGTGAATTAAAGTACTGCAAGTCCCATCATCCATGGTCCAGCCTCCCTCAAACTGCACCAGGATGTAGGGTGCACCTTGGGGGGGGGGTGGTGTCTGTGTGCCACGTTTGGTCTTGTTCTGTCATTGTTGGGGGCCTAGTCAGGAACATCAAGTTGAGGAAGCCTAACAATATCCTAAACCACACCAGGTTGTGAAGTGGGCCATTGGGCCCGTTTGACAAGTTCGGTTCTGATCCGTCATTGCTGTCGGCCGCAGTGGCTGACTGCCTGAGGCCTTTCCTTTTCCCTCTGAGTCACTTTAGAATGTTGGAATGTGGGTGGCCAATCGGAGTCCATTATGCAAATACCATTTCAGTGGCAACCAATCCCCTCTGTCTGGGGCTGTAGGATGTCGGAGTTCTGAGGCTGGCTAATCGGTGTCCTTTATGCAAATAATCCCCCAGTTGCAGCCAATTGAAACGCTGGCACATATTCCTCCCGTTGCGCCACCACACCAGTGCCCGCAAACACTGACTTTTATTATATACATAGATTATCGGGGGGAAAGGTATCTCCACTGAAGCTTTCTCGCCAATCCTTGTTTCCATAACAAGCCAGATTGTTCAAAATCCCATTCTCACAGGGATAGAAAGTGAAGTGCAATCTTATGAACAGGAGGACAGGCAGCAAAGGAAACACCGGATTCCATCTGAACATGAGGAAACACTTCCTGACTGGGAGAGAGAGAGCTGTTCAGCGCTCTCTCTCTCTCAACTTCCATACACATTCAACTGAGGAACAATCCTACAGAACCCCTCTTGTTTGTAACTTGGAAACTGCCTGTACTTAGTTGGAAATGTGCTGCTCAAATATGCCGTACCATTTGGACTACACCTCTCAGAATGTCCCTTCTCCCATTGGCTTTTGCAGAATAGGAACGTGAGCAAAACCAGGGGATTTCAATGGGCAAAAGTTAGGTTCCTTCTCCTGGAATCCGAGTTTGGGATTCCTCTCGCTCATACCCTCCAAACGTACTAACAGGTTCGCTTCCCCGAATTAGCTATTTAAAAACAAGTTGCAAAAGGTTGTTTCTTCCGCAACCGGCAAGTATGGCATGCCGTATTTATGCACTACGTGAACCTGTTGTTAGGAGTTGTTTTCCAGCTAGGACATAGTGCTTTTCCCATGCTGAGGGAGGGCTGACACATATGAATGGGAGTCATCATGTGTTAAATAACCAGGAATCCAGCGATGTGCCTGTGTGTATGTGCGTGACTCAGGCGTGATCACTGCCTTTGGAGTACATTGTTGATCAGCGTTGGCTGCAGTCCAGCAATCCCTTGTGGGCTGTTTCTGCTCCCACTGAGTTACAAAAAAAGAGAAAGAGCAGCATTGATTGTGAACTTGCCATCTCCTTGAAACAGACTTCTTCACCCCTTTCTCTTCTGATTTGCAGAGTTGCTGTGTTTTCCTTGGCATCATGATTGTAGTGATTGGTAAGCCTGTTTCTGCAAGGAGTTCCCTGGTGCCCACCCACTCGGTCAGCCGAACCTTCAGATTCAATGGGTTTATCGTCTATAGCAGGGGTGCTCACACTTTCCCAGCATGCGAGCTACTATTTAATAACCAAGTCAAAAAAATCACCTAGATATGCGCAAGCATGCGCTTTGCGCGCACACGTGCCTTCCGCAAGGCCCAGCCTTCCTCTCCGCCACCCCTCTCTTTGGTACCCTGTGACTTAAACATATTCTATTTACTGTTTTATGTATATCTTATTCCAGTGTTTCCCAACCAGTGTGCCAGGGCACATTAGTGTGCCGTGAGCGATCATCAGGTGTGCCGTGGGAAATTGGAACCTCCAGGAAGGGGGGGGGGGGAGAGTCTAGTGTGTTGAAGTATAAAAACCCCAAGAAACGTACCTCGATAAAGGCAAAAAATTACAAACACCCCCTCTGTTGTCCTACTTGGTCTCTCCTCTCCATGCATTGGGAAGGCCCGCCTCCCTTTCCCCAAGTAGAGACCTCCTCTTGCCTCCTGGGGGTTCTGTGTGGGAAGTTTGGCCCAGTTCTAGAATTGGTAGGGTTCAGAATGCTCTTTGATTGTAGGGGAACTATAAAACCCAGCAACTATAACTCCCAAATGTCAAGGTCTATTTCCCCCGAACTCCATCTGCGTTCCCATTTGGGCATATTGAGTATTCATGCCAAGTTTGGTCCTGATCCAACATTGTTTGAGTCCACAGTGCTCTCTGGATATAGGTGAACTACAACTCCAAAACTCAAGGTCAATGCCCACCAAACTCTTATAGCATTTTCTCTTGATTATGGGAGTTCTGTGTGGGAAGGTTGTGTCTTTCTGCCATTCCTGCCAGGATATCTATGTTGTGTTCATCGAAACAGGCCCAGGTTTCACACTGAGTGTAGAAATACATTTAAAAACATATTAACTCTATGTATTACTGTGTTAGAGTGTCATTTTGTGTCATTTTGGTTGGTGGTGTGCCCCAGGATTTTGCAAATGTATGTAAAAAGTGTGCCGCGGCTCAAAAAAGGTTGGGAAACACCGTCTTATTCTATGTTTTACCCATTGTCTGTTACTGAGTTGTGTTGTAAACCACTCTGAGTCCTTGGGAGTGGCGGTCTAGAAATCCAAATAAATAAATAAATAAATAAATAAAAGTGGGTGGTGTCTTCTTCAGAAATAACCTCCTCCTGACCACTTCATGCAATGCATTCCTCAGGCTGTAATCTTAAATCCCCTTGCAGAATAAGCCCCATTGAAGACAGTAGGACGGAGACAGGGCTTGTGCAGCACTCTGGGCCTTTTTGGATAGCAGCTCCCAGAATTCGCCAGGTCGCTAGGGCTGCTGGGAAATGCACCCCACTATCCCCTGGCAGTCCACATGATTCCCATTCTTTAGGTCTGAGCAGGCACACTCTTGGCGAAGTGGGAGGTCTTAAGCAAATGAGGCACAACATACCCACCGACCGTTCATTCCACACGATGTTCAAAGGGGTTTTGTAGCTGCTAGGCATGGGCAATCCATGGTTCTAAAGTACATACAAAACTAGGGTGCGCTGGTGCTTCGCTTCTAAAGTGTTCCTCAAATTCTGGAGGTGAAAGTTTCAGAACTCTACCAAAACTTTCAAAATTTCATTATTGGTGATTTTTATGACAGAACCAATTAGGAACTGCCATTTATAATGAAACTAGCTGAGACTTAGCCTGAGTTACTGCTGTTTTAATTAATTTCTCCTTTCCTTTGTCCCAACTATTCTACTATATATGTGTTTTTGTGTGTGTATGTATGTATCAATCAATATATGGAACCCGGCCACGCGCTTGTGTCTATGTGTACATATGTGTGTGTATATGTGTGTGTACTTATGTATATGTGCATATGTATGTGTGTATATGTATATGTGTTTTTGTATATGTATATGTGTGTATATGTGTAAATGTGTGTAAGTACAGATGTGTGTATGTATGTGTGCATGTGTATATTTCAGTGCATGTATATACGTGTGTATGTGTGCATGTCTATATGTACATACGTGTGTGCATGTGGCGAAGACCAATAGTAACATCCCTTCCTGCCTTTTATACTTCCTTTCTTCCCTCTCCCCCTCATCCCTCAGCTTTTCTCTTCTCTCTGTCCTCCTGCCTCTTCTCCCTCCCTTCCTTCTTTCCTTTCCCTCCTTCCTGCCATCCCTCCCCTTTCTGTATCAGTTCTTTCTTCCCTTGTCTCCCTCCCTCCATTCCCTCCCTACCTTTTTTCCTTCCTTTTGCTAGACATTCCGTCACTCTAAACTGCCAGAGGGGGGTGGCTCCCAGCCTCTACATTCTGAGGGAGTATTTGCATAATGCCTCTAATTGGCCAGCACCACCAACATCCCGACACTCTAAACTGCCAGAGGGGGGTGGCTCCCAGCCTCTACATTCTGAGGGAGTATTTGCATAATGCCACCACCAACATAATTAAACTGCCAGCACCACCAACATCCCGACCACCAACATCTAAACTGCCAGAGGGGTGGCTCCCAGCCTCTACATTCTGAGGGAGTATTTGCATAATGCCTCTAATTGGCCAGCACCACCAACATTCCGTCACTCTAAACTGCCAGAGGGGGGTGGCTCCCAGCCTCTACATTCTGAGGGAGTATTTGCATAATGCCTCTAATTGGCCAGCACCACCAACATTCCGACACTCTAAACTGTCAGAGGGGGGTGGCTCCCAGCCTCTACATTCTAACTGAGGTAGTATTTGCATAAAGCCTCTAATTGGCCAGCACCACCAACATTCCGACACTTTAAACTGCCAAAGGGGGGTGGCGTGGGGGATCATGGGAGTTGTAGTCCAATGGTTTTTTTTCTGTATTTTTGGTTGTGTTGTGTAATTTTTAAATTTTTGGGGGGTGGTAAACATACCCAGTGGGGTTTTGTGTGTATGTGAGCTGATTTGGTGTGTCTGCCTTGTGTGGTTTTGCTGTCTATAAGCCTGTCAGGATGACATGAAGGATTTTATATATATAGATTTTGAAACTTTTGTTAGAGTTCTGAAATTTTCACCACCAGAACTTTAGAAACACTTTAGAAGCAAAGCACCAGCGCCCCCTAGTTTTGTAAGTACTTTAGAACCAGTTAGAACCACGGGTTGCCCGTGCCTAGTAGCTACCGTATGCTAAGCATTCCTACATGTGACAAAAACAGCTTGTAAGGCAGTCCCTTCTTTTTCTCTGTACGGGGATCCAAGGTAAACCACAGCAAATCTTTTTGACAAGTGAAAAGTATGAACTGGCAGGGCACGGGCCACTCTCCCTCCTCCCACCACACAAAACTCAGGTAGGCCCACCACCCAAAAAGCAGATGGGGCTTGTTACCCTTCCTAATATGTCTATCGCAATATAGGTTGAGAAAGTGGAAGAGCTAAAAGTGTAATACCATTACGGGTGGAGTGTCCTTTCTCCCAAAAGCTTGGGACCAGAAGTCCTGGGAATTCCCCACCCCCTGATTTTGGAATATTTGCATATGCATAATGAGATGCCTTGGAGATGGGTCCAAAGTCTAAACAAATTCATTTATGTTTCATATACACCTTATACACACAGCCTGAAGGTCATATACAATGTTTTAAAATGATTTGTGCATCAAACAAAGCTTGAACCACCAGAAAGCAAAAGCGTCACTCTCTCAGCCACAACACACGGGCCGTTCCAGATTTCCCCCTCTCCTCTCAGGTCCCTGTTACCAAGATCCTTACATCTTAAAATAAAGCACTCTATAGAACAGGCATGGGCAAACATCGGCCCTCCGAGTGTTTTGGACTTCAACTCCCACAATTCCTGGCCTCGGGCCCTTTCCTTTCCCCCCTCAACCGCTTAATTGTGGGAGTTGGGAGTCCAAAACACCCGGAAGACGTGTCGAAGTTGGCCCGCGCCTGCTATTATACATACATACATACATACATATCAAAAATTCAGTGTCCACTTTTACTTTTGTGATCTATTAGTTGTTGGCCTTCAGAGTCAAATAGCATGGGGAGAAGTCAGAAGACGGACACGGCTATCGACTATTTTAGTTCTGTGACACTTTTGTAAAAAACAGCTACGTATTCACAACACAGTTATTTTGCATGCTTATGTCAAAGAGCAACACGACTAAAATCCACTTGTCCGTACTTTTGGCTGAACTCCATCAGGCTCTTTTTTAAAAATAATAATAATAATAAGAATAACCAGAACACGATAATTTTCAAAACTGTGTTAAATTCACACTACACAAGAAATCAGGGTAGAAATTGTAGTTAAGACAAGGTACATCAAGAGTGCGGGTTCTACGGCCGTAGAAAAATGCTTCGACACACTAGCCATCGCCTGGAAATCCCCGCAAGGCTCGTAAAAATGTTCCTTTCCAGCACCCATCAGAGATTATTATTGCAAGCTGTGGGAAGAAAACACACAAAACAGATTTAGGAATATGGGAAGCCAAGGTGGTCTAAACATTACTCCGCTTCCCCCCCCTTTTTTCTCCCCATGTTTTTTTTTCTCATTCTGTATTTTTAAGATTGCATGCAAGGGCTGCCTTCATAAATTGATTGCATGTAAAATGTTTCAGAGGAAATGCCCCCAAACCCTCGCGTTTAGCTGAGAAGCATAGAAGAGATCGCATGGGTCATCCAGTCCAACCCCCTTCTGCAATGCAGGATAAGCACAATCAAAGCCCCCCTAAACAGATGGCCATCCAGCCTCTGCTTAAAAGTCTCCAAAGAAGAAGCCTTCCTCCACCACACTCCCGCCGGGGGAGAGAGAGAGATAGCGATAAAGAGAGAGAGAGAGAGAGAGAGAGAGAGAGAGACAGAGAGAGTGTTCCACTGCTGAACAGCTTTCTCTCATACTCAGGAAGTTCTTCCTCATGTTCAGGTGGAATCTCCTATCCCAGGGTTGGGCAACCCACAGCCCGCTGCCCGGATGCGGCCCGGCAATAAATTCTATCCGGCACGGGGAGAAGGACATTGGGGGCAGGGCCAAGAGGAAGGGGTGCCGCTGCCGCCATCCCATCGCGGGCTCTGTGGGGCCTGTGTCAGCAGACAGGCCAGAGGAGCGGCGGCTTTGGAGTGCCTGCCATCCCTGGAAGCAATCCGGGCCTGCAGCGGGAGCAGTCTGCGACCTGCGGCAGCTGATCGCCCTGGTGACCCAGAACACTTAATCGTCTTCTTGGTCGCCAGGGCGATCAGCCGCCTCAGGGCGCCGACTGCTCCCCCTGCAGGCCCGGATCGCCTCCAGGGATAGCAGGCACTCCATGGCAGGGCAATCAGCTGGGGAACGGCTGGGGGCGAGAACGGGCGGAGGCCCGCAGCCTCCGATCATCTTGTGCTCTGCTCTGCTGCGGCAGTGGCTGGGTCTGCTTTGTCATCCTCTGGGCTGGGTCCATTGGGCCATTCCATCTTGGGATCCTTCCTCTCTTGAGGATGTCAGCCTCCATCTTGGTTCGCACCTTGTCTTCTTTAATTTTATTTTATTTTAGTAGTTTTTATTATTATTTTATAATAATTTTATAATAATAATATAATGTTATATTATAATTTCAATATATTATAATGTCTATATAGATATACTATAATAATTATGATATTAATACTAATAATATATGAATATTTCTTAATATATTAATATGTTAATATTAATGATGTGTAATATATAGTAAATATAGTAAATAAATAAATGAAGTAGATTAGAATGTAGTTCCGCCTTTAGGTGCGGCCCTCCATAATATTTTTTGCCTCTCGTGTGGCCCCTTGGAAAAAATAGTTGCCCACCCCTGTCCTATCCTGTAGTTTGAAGCCATGGCTTTATTGTGGCCTAGTCTCCAGGGCAGCAGAAATCTCCAGGGCAACTTTAGTAAACAAAACCTCTGAGAAAGAAGTTCCTTTTGCATTGCCATTTAATGTTTGCCTTTTTTTTTTTTACTTTGAGAGCTGCCCTGAGTCCGCTTCGCGAGAGAGGGCAGATAGAGATAAAGTTTTATTATATATTCACAAAGCACAACATACAAACGATCTCCAGGCCCACTAAGAAAATCCAACAAATGCCACGTTCAGCGAAGGGCCTCTGTCACTGAAGGCTTAGTCAACCAGAGAAGACAGCCAGAGCAGAGCACCTGATGAACCAACCTGGGCACAGCCTATCACTTGACAACTCGGAAATGCTGGACCACCCTGACAACCACCATGTTAGACTATGCAGAGAAGCCATTGAGATCCACAAGAAGCAATTCAACAGAAGGGAGGAAACCATGAAAATGAACAAAATCTGGCTACCAGTACTAAAAAAAGCTCTAAAATTATAACAGTAAATAAAAAACAAAACTCAAACACAGGGGAACTCCAGACTAGAAACAATCAGGAACACCTAATCACCTCTCAACAAAGGAATTTCCCAGACAGCAACAAGCCCGACCTAAAAACTGCCAGGCCATCAAATTTATCTATAACCCAGGGGTGGGCAATTATTTTTCCAATGGGCCACATGAGAACCCAAAAATATTATGGAGGGCCGCACCTCAAGGCTGAACTACATTCTAATCTGTATATATTATTAGTATTAATATCTTAATTATTATATTATAGTATATATATAGACATTATAATATATTGAAATTATAATATAATATAACATTATATTATTTATTATATTATTATGAAATTATTATAAATAATTATAAAAACCACTAAAATTAAATTAAATTAAATTCAAGAAGACAAGGTGCAAACCAAGATGGAATGGCCCAATGGAGCCAGCCCAGAGGATGGCAAAGCGGACCCAGCCGCTGCAGCAGAGGAGAGCAGAGCAGCAGATGATCGGAGGCTGCAGGCCTTCGCCCGCTCTCGCCCCCAGCCGTTCCCCAGCTGATCACCCTGCTATGGAGTGCCTGCCATCCCTGGAGGCTAAGAGGAAGGACTGCCACTGCTGCGATCCCATCGCGGCCTCTGTGGGGCCTGTGTCAGCAGACAGGCCGGAGGAGCGGTGGCTTTGGAGTGCCTGCCATTCCTGGAGGCAATCCGGGCCTGCAGGGGGAGCAGTCGGCGACCTGAGACTTGATCGCCCTGGGGACCCGGAAGACGATCAAGTCTTCCGGGTCGCCAGGGCGATCAGCTCCCGTCGGTCGGCGACTGCTCCCGCTGCAGGGCTGGATCGCCTCCAGGATGGCAGGCACTCCAAAGCCGCCACTCCTGGCCTGTCTGCCGACACAGGCCCCACAGAGCCCGCGATGGAATGGCGGCAGCGGCACCCCTTCCTCGTGGCCCCGCCCCCCGATGCCATTCTCCCCGGACCGAGCAGAATTGGCTGCCGGGCCGCATCCAGCCCGCAGGCCGTAGGTTGCCCACCCCTGTTCTAGAACATACAGCCTGGAAAACCTACAACAACCCATTCTTATGACCAATGAGACCCCCCCTCCCTCCCTCCCTCCTCCTCCTCTCTCTCTCTCTCTCCACAAACACATATATCTAGTAGCATCAATTTTGGAAGAATAATGAAGGAGGACTAAACAATACAAACTTTTAACATTGCGCCACATAACAGTATTTGTTGCAAACAAAGCAATAAAGATGCCAGTAGTCACAGATGTAGGCGAAACATCAGGAGAAGCACGTTGGCCTGTATGGCTGTATGCCCAGAAACCACACAACACCCCAAAGCTATAAAGCTTTGTGTAGGAAAAAGAGCAGGATTCACCCTGCCTGGTCCAATCGTAGCCGTTATTCCTTACTGAGCATTCACAATAGAGGAAAAAGGAAAGGGAGAGGACAATGGCACTCCCTAACCATAGACCCATGGGACACATCCCTCACAGTGGATGTGAATGCAACCCCGAGGCAGCCCCAGCTCGCAACTCACGGTCCTGCCTCTCCAGGCCAGTGGACACTGCCTCATTTCACATCCTCACTTGAATTCTTGGCCGGAGCCGCCTTGTTCTCCCCTTCCAGTTCCTCCACTCCGGCCTGGGTCATGAGGTCGGCAATGTTTTTCTCCAGGTCATCAATGCGGCAGCTCATGTCATCGAGTGGCTCAGAGTTAAAGATACTAATACAACCATAGAGCTGGAAGAGACCAGATGGGCCACCTAGCGCAACCCCAATCTGCCGTGCAGGAAAAGCACCATCAAAGCCCCCTGACAGATGGCCATCCAGCCTCTGTTTAAAAGCTTCCGCCAGACTCTGACGCAGAGAGTTCCTCTGTAGGATAGCTCATATGGTCAGGAAGCTGTTCCCAATGCTCAGGCAGAATCTCCTTTCCTGTCATTTGAACCCATTGCTTCTAGTCCTAACCTCCAGGGCAGCAGAAAGGAAGCCTGGCCCCTCCTCCTTCTGGCACCCTTTCAGGTAATTAAATATGGTGATCGTGTTTTTTCCTCTCAACCTTCTCTACGGCAGGTGAAGCAGACCCAGGTGTTCCTCATGGGGGTTATTCGTGGTCTCCAGATCCTTGATCCTTTGAGCCTGCCTCTTGCTCTGGGTGCCTTCCATCTTAGCATCCATCTCTGTGGTGCCCAGAATTGGACACAGTGTGGTTCCAGGTAAAGAGGACTGACCAAAGCAGAAGAGAGCGAGAGAAACCATGGCTTCCCTCAATCTGGATGCTCAACTCCTTTGGGCGAGCCCAGAATCCCAGCATGACACTCTTCTCTCATGCTCAACTGATCCTGTCCTCTGGAACATTCGCTCTCCTTCCCAATTTGGTCCCAAACTTGTCAAGAACACGCCCTCTAAACCTTCACCTAGTCCTTAATGAAGATGTTGAACAGAATTGGGCCGAGGACCAAACCCTGCGGTGCTCCACTGGTCTTCCCAGAACGAGGAAGAGGAACCATCGAGGAGAAGCACCCTTTGGGTTCGGTTGCTTAACCCAGTGTTTCCCAACCAGTGTGCCGTGAGCGATCCTCAGGTGTGCCGTGGGAAATGGGAGCCTCCAATCCCTTCTTCCCCCTCCTGCCGAACACTTTTCCTTCTCCACTCGGGCTCCCTTCTTCCCGGCCTCACTCTGCTCGCTTTGCCTCGCTTTGCTCCGGGGCGAGTCTGCGCAGTAGCGCCCGCACGGGTCACGCCTTCCTCCCTCCCCCTCCTGAACACACTCACGCTGCCCCCTCGGATCAAAATGGCGGCAGAAGCGGCAGTGGAGAAGAAAAAGCAAGTGTTGGGCAGGAGGGAGAAGAAAGGGCGCGAAAGGGGAGGGGGAGGGGGAGGAAGAGGTCTCTGTCAAAAGCTGGCATGGGCACACTTGGACCTTCAGGTGTTTTGGACTCCAACTCCCACCATTCCTAGCAGCCTTGGGCCCTTTTCCTGGCTCCAAAGCCAGAGGGGAGGGGACAGGGCTTGGCACGGACTGGCTCTGCCCCCCTCTGGCTTCCGCTCTACCAGCAGCTTCTCCAGGCTTGAGGATGGCAATGCCAAGCCAGTGGTGGCATAGCTAGCACAAGGCTGGCTTGGCATTGCCATCCTCAAGCCTGGAGCAGCTGCTGGTAGAGCGGAAGCCAGAGGGGGGCGGAGCCAGGCTGTGCCAAGCCCCGCCCCCTCCCTCTCCAGCCTTGAGGAGGTAGGTAGATCTTTCTGATTTGGTTTTGTTATAAGTAGCTCGCATGCTGAAAAAGTGTGGGCACCCCTGGCTTACTACACAGCTGGACGAGAGCGACTCAAACCCCTTCCCAACATAGCCACAAATGAAGCTCTTCCCCAGCGGCTTTTGAGCACCTAGAACTGATACGGGCCAACCTGGGCCCTCTTTCCTTCCCTCCAGGTGTTTTGGACTCCAACTCCCGCCATTCCTGGCAGCCTCAGGCCCCTTCCTCTCCCCCTCAACTGCTTAAGCGCTTAAGCCAGGCCTGGGCAAACTTGGGCCTTTCAGGTGTTTAGGACTTCAACTCCCACAATTCCTCACAGCCTTTGGAAGGGGCCTGAGGCTGTGAGGAATTGTGGGAGTTGAAGTCCAAAACACCTGAAAGGCCCAAGTTTGCCCTGGCCTGGCTTAAGTCCATGTCGGGGTTAGAGGGAAGGAGGTCTTTCCTGCATAGGGAAGGGAGCGCACGGGCTTCACAACTGCTGGCGTTTGAAAGGATATTGCGGCCAATGATCTGGTCCGACATGGTCTGGAACTTGTCCTGCATCTGTTGCAGCAGCGTCTGCACCTGGTGGCAAACAAACAAACAAACACACAAACAAACAAACACAAAAGCAATAGTTTGGTTTCACATGAGCCCACCAGGATCCCACTTCTAAGGAACCTGAGCCCACCCCATTCTACATATGTTACCTATGCAGCCATTTTGGATGGAGGACCAACCCCGAGCATATATACCACAGGAATAAACTTATGCATTCCTTAGTTTTGCCAGCATAGAAACAGTGGCCCGCCCGCCCATCCTTGGGACACAGGTCCCCCATGACCCACTTTACGGCCTGGTCAAGCTTGGGGAGGGTGGGCTACGGATGATGGGATTCGTAGTCCTGTCACTCTCTTACAAGACCAGTGCAACTGCCACCAATCATGGACCTGGGCCAAACTTGGGACACAGGTCCCCCATGACCCACTTTACGGCCTGGTCAAGTTTGGGGAGGGTGGGCTACGGATGATGGGATTCGTAGTCCTGTCACTCTCTTACAAGACCAGTGCAACTGCCACCATTCATGGACCTGGGCCAAACCTAGTACACAGACCCCCCGTGACCCACTTTACATCCTGGTGAGGTCTGGGGTGGGGGGCTATGGATGATGGGATTTGCAGTATCTTCACCCACTTTCAGAGACTCCAGCAACCCCCACCAATGATGGGCCTGGACCAAACTATTGGGACACAGACCCCCCCCCCCCCCATGACCCACTATATGTCCTGGCGAGGTTTGGGGGAAGACGGACCATGGATGATGGGATCTGAAGTCCCTTCACTCTCTTACAAAGGCCACTGTTACCCCCGTCAATGACAGAACTGGAACAAGCTTGGCACACAGCCCCACCCCCCTGGCACAATGACCCACTTTACATCCTGGTGAGGCCTGGGGGAGGAGGGACTGCGGAGGATGGGATGTGAAGTCCCTCCGCATTGAGAGGGTGCAGAGAGCCCCACCAGCCATGGATCTCTCTGCACCAGTTCCTTAATGGGCCCATTGATCACATCCAGAAACAAACAAGGCCTAGTATGAGGCCGAAGGCTTTGATGGTCGGAATCGCTGGGTGGCGGTGAGTTTTGCGGGCTGCCCAGCCACATTCCGGAAGCAGCACTCTCTCCTGATGCTTCGCCCACATCTACGGCTAAAGGCATCACCATAGCCTCTGATGCAACCGAAATGTCAGGGGAGAGTGCTGCTTCTGGAACGTGGCCAGGCAGCCCGGACAAACTTGCCGCAACCCAAACAAGGCCTTTTTCAAACAGCCCGTGCATCGCTGGGTCCCCAAGTGGGTCTGTAGACCAGTGTTTCCCAACCAGTGTGCCGTGAGCGATCCTCAGGCGTGCCGTGGGAAATGGGGGCCTCCAGTCCCCTTTCTTCCCCCTCCTGCCGAACACTTTTTCTTCTCCGCTCGGGCTCCCTTCTTCCCAGCCTCGCTCTGCTCGCTTTGCTCATGCTGCCGCTTCTGCAGGAGGGGGGAGGGAGGAAGACATGACCCGTGCGGGTGCTACTGCACAGACTCGACCCACATCTTCCTCCCTCCCCTCCACAGTGCTCTCTGGATGTCGGTGAACTACAACTCCAAAACCCAAGGTCAATGCCCACCAAACCCTTATAGCATTTTCTCTTGGTTATGGGAGTTCTGTGTGGGAAGTTTGTGCCTTTCTGCCATTCCTGCCAGGATATCTACGTTGTGTTCATCGAAACAGGCCCAGGTCTCACACGGAGTGTATAAATACATTTAGAAACATTTTAACTATAAGTATGACTGTGTTCGAGTGTCCTTTTGGTGGGTGGTGTGCCTCAAAAACGGTGGGGAAACACTGCTGCCGAGAGACCCCAGGCCTGGGCCAGCTTGCACCACCCCTCACAGCCTACGAGAGGAGGCCGAGGCTCCTGGGAGCTGTAGTGGGCTGCGAGGGATGGCGGGAGCCGGGGCCCAAGAGGCCTAGGCCGGGCCAGGCCGACAGGGGCCTGCCTTCCTGCCCGCGTCTCCATGGCAACCAGGTGTCCCCGCCCCTCCCCTCCCCTCTCTCTCCCCCTCCCTCGGCCTGCCCCGTCCCCATGGCAACCCCGGGCCCCTCCCTCACCGGCCCCCCTGCCCCCCTCACCACGGCGGTGAGTTCCTGCACGGTCTTGGAATCGGCCTCCGCCATCGCGCTGCCCAAGCTCCTTCCCTGCCCGCTTCCGGGCCTCGCTCTCTCTCTCGGGAGATCTCGCGAGAATCAAAGGGATGAGGGCGGGGCCGGAAGAGGGCGGCGGCGGCGGCGGCGGGGCATTCTGGGAAGCGTAGTTCCCTCGCCTCTGGAGGCCCCGCCCCCTTTTCCCGCCAAGCAAGGCCAACCTGCCCTGGGAAAGTAAGGTGGCGCGAGTGGGGAGAAGGGGAGGGACGGGCAGTTACTAGGTGAAGTGGCCCTCAGTCATGTCACCGGATTGGCTGTTGCTAGGTGAAGTGGCCCTCAGTCATGTCACCGGATTGGCTGTTGCTAGGTGAAGTGGCCCTCAGTCATGTCACCGGATTGGCTGTTGCTAGGTGAAGTGGCCCTCAGTCATGTCACCGGATTGGCTGTTGCTAGGTGAAGTGGCCCTCAGTCATGTCACCGGATTGGCTGTTGCTAGGTGAAGTGGCCCTCAGTCAAGTCACCGGATTGGCTGTTGCTAGGTGAAGTGGCCCTCAGTCATGTCACCGGATTGGCTGTTGCTAGGTGAAGTGGCCCTCATCATGGCTGTTGCACCGGCCCTCAGTTGGCTGTTGCTAGGTGAAGTGGCCCTCAGTCATGTCACCGGATTGGCTGTTGCTAGGTGAAGTGGCCCTCAGTCATGTCACCCTCAGTCAAGTCACCGGATTGGCTGTTGCTAGGTGGCCCTCAGTCAGTCACCGGCTGTTGCTAGGTGAAGTGGCCCTCAGTCATGTCACCGGATTGGCTGTTGCTAGGAAGTGGCCCTCAGTCAGTTGGCCTAGGTGAAGTGGCCCTCAGTCATGTCACCGGATTGGCTGTTGCTAGGTGAAGTGGCCCTCAGTCATGTCACCGGATTGGCTGTTGCTAGGTGAAGTGGCCCAGTCAGTCATTGTCACCCTCAGTCATGTCATTGGCTGTTGCTAGGTGAAGTGGCCCTCAGTCATGTCACCGGATTGGCTGTGAAGTGGCCCTCAGTCATGTCACCGAAGTGGCCCTCAGCCATGTCACCGTTGGCTGTTGCTATGAAGTGGCCCTCACATGTCACCGGATTGGCTGTTGCTAGGTGAAGTGGCCCTCAGTCATGTCACCGGATCAGCTGCTGCTAGGTGAAGTGGCCCTCAGTCATGTCACCGGATTGGCTGTTGCTAGGTGAAGTGGCCCTCAGTCATGTCACCAGATTGGCTGCTGCTAGGTGAAGTGGCCCTCAGCCATGTCACCGGATTGGCTGTTGCTAGGTGAAGTGGCCCTCAGTCATGTCACCGGATCAGCTGTTGCTAGGTGAAGTGGCCCTCAGTCATGTCACCGGATTGGCTGTTGCTAGGTGAAGTGGCCCTCAGTCATGTCACCGGATCAGCTGTTGCTAGGTGAAGTGGCCCTCAGCCATGTCACCGGATTGGCTGTTGCTAGGTGAAGTGGCCCTCAGTCATGTCACCGGATTGGCTGTTGCTAGGTGAAGTGGCCCTCAGTCATGTCACCGGATTGGCTGTTGCTAGGTGAAGTGGCCTCAGTCATGTCACCGGATTGGCTGTTGCTAGGTGAAGTGGCCCTCAGTCATGTGTCACCGGATTGGCTGCTGCTAGGTGAAGTGGCCCTCAGCCATGTCACCGGATTGGCTGTTGCTAGGTGAAGTGGCCCTCAGTCATGTCACCGGATTGGCCGTTGCTAGGTGAAGTGGCCCTCAGTCATGTCACCGGATCAGCTGTTGCTAGGTGAAGTGGCCCTCAGTCATGTCACCGGATTGGCTGTTGCTAGGTGAAGTGGCCCTCAGTCATGTCACCGGTGTGGCTGTTGCTAGGTGAAGTGGCCCTCAGTCATGTCACCGGATTGGCTGCTGCTAGGTGAAGTGGCCCTCAGCCATGTCACCGGATTGGCTGTTGCTAGGTGAAGTGGCCCTCAGTCATGTCACCGGATTGGCTGCTGCTAGGTGAAGTGGCCCTCAGTCATGTCACCGGATTGGCTGTTGCTAGGTGAAGTGGCCCTCAGCCATGTCACCGGATTGGCTGTTGCTAGGTGAAGTGGCCCTCAGTCATGTCACCGGATTGGCCGTTGCTAGGTGAAGTGGCCCTCAGTCAAGTCACCGGATTGGCTGTTGCTAGGTGAAGTGGCCCTCAGTCATGTCACCGGATTGGCCGTTGCTAGGTGAAGTGGCCCTCAGTCATGTCACCGGATCAGCTGTTGCTAGGTGAAGTGGCCCTCAGTCATGTCACCGGATTGGCTGTTGCTAGGTGAAGTGGCCCTCAGTCATGTCACCGGATCGGCTGTTGCTAGGTGAAGTGGCCCTCAGCCATGTCACCGGATTGGCTGTTGCTAGGTGAAGTGGCCCTCAGTCAAGTCACCGGATTGGCTGTTGCTAGGTGAAGTGGCCCTCAGTCATGTCACCGGATTGGCTGTTGCTAGGTGAAGTGGCCCTCAGTCATGTCACCGGATTGGCTGTTGCTAGGTGAAGTGGCCCTCAGCCATGTCACCGGATTGGCTGTTGCTAGGTGAAGTGGCCCTCAGTCATGTCACCGGATTGGCTGCTGCTAGGTGAAGTGGCCCTCAGTCAAGTCACCGGATTGGCTGTTGCTAGGTGAAGTGGCCCTCAGTCATGTCACCGGATTGGCTGTTGCTAGGTGAAGTGGCCCTCAGTCATGTCACCGGATCAGCTGTTGCTAGGTGAAGTGGCCCTCAGTCATGTCACCGGATTGGCTGTTGCTAGGTGAAGTGGCCCTCAGTCATGTCACCGGATTGGCTGTTGCTAGGTGAAGTGGCCCTCAGCCATGTCACCGGATTGGCTGTTGCTAGGTGAAGTGGCCCTCAGTCATGTCACCGGATTGGCCGTTGCTAGGTGAAGTGGCCCTCAGTCATGTCACCGGATCAGCTGTTGCTAGGTGAAGTGGCCCTCAGTCATGTCACCGGATTGGCTGTTGCTAGGTGAAGTGGCCCTCAGTCATGTCACCGGCTTCGCCGCTTGGGAGTTGTAGTTGCTGGGATTCATAGCTCACCCCACCACCCAAGAGCATCCTGAACTCCACCAGCGATGGAATCGAACCGAACTTGGCACACAAAAGGACCCCGTGACCAACAGGAAACGCCAAAAGAGTTTGGGGAGCGTTGACCTTGAGTTTTGGAGTCGTAGTTCACCCGCATTCTTCTGTCTTCCGGGCCCAAAAAAGGGCTTTCAAAGGGGATGGACATGCAAGCTCGGGCCCTGGAGACCGAGAATAAGGCCTTCCCACCTGCAGGGGGCCTGGAAATGGCTTCAGGCCAGGGTTCCCCAACCTTTTTTGAGCCGCGGCACACTTTTTACATTTGCCAAATCCCGGGGCACACCACCAACCAAAATGACACAAAATGAGACTCTAACACAGTAATACAGATAGTTAATATGTTTCTAAATGTATTTATACACTCAGTGTGAAACCTGGGCCTGTTTCAATGAACACAACATAGATGTCCTGGCAGGAATGGCAGAAAGACACAAACCTCCCACACAGAACTCCCATAACCAAGAGAAAATGCTATAAGAGTTTGGTGGGCATTGACCTTGGGTTTCGGAGTTGTAGTTCACCTATATCCAGAGAGCACTGTGGACTCAAACAATGTTGGATCAGGACCAAACTTGGCATGAATACTCAATATGCCCAAATATGAACGCAGATGGAGTTCAGGGGAAATAGACCTTGACATTTGGAAGTTGTAGTTGCTGGGATTTATAGTTCCCCTACAATCAAACAGCATTCTGAACCCCACCAATGATAGAACTGGGCCAAACTTCCCACACAGAACCCCCAGGAGGCAAGAGGAGGTCTCTACTTGGGGAAAGGGAGGCGGGCCTTCCCAATGCATGGAGAGGGAGAGACCAAGTAGACAACGGGTGGGGAGGGGGGGTGGTTGTAATTTTGTGCCTTTATCGAGGTAGGTTTCTTAGGGTTTTCATACTTCAACACACTAGACTCTCCCCCCCCTCCCCCTCCCAAGGTTCCAATTTCCCACGGCACACCTGATGATCGCTCACGGCACACTAGTGTGCCCCGGCACACTGGTTGGGAAACACTGCTTTAGGCAATGAGTTCAGGACTCAGAAGAGGGTGAGGTCAAACAATGGTTTATTGGCTCACAATCAGTGAAAACCGATGGTCCAAAAGCTTTAAGTAGGTTGCAAGAAAAGTCCTTTAAACAAAGGGTTTCCTCCACTTGCCTGAGCAAAGCGAAGGCTCCTCTCGTCAAGGGTTCCGGGTGTCCTGTTGCTCCCAGGCTTTGTAGACTCACAAAGTTCTGTGTAAGCCACCAAATCCACAGCCTGTATTGAGAACGGATTCTCCTCTGTACTGCAGATCTGGTTGGAAGCGAAGGTAGGCCTACTAGGTGTACTTAGTTGCTTTTTCACAGCAAGCTATAAATTCCAGCCTTGCTATGCCCGTGGAACCTCTAGAATGGAGGCGGAGGGGACGTCCAGCCCCTGAAGTAAACTCCGGAAAAGGGCGGAGTTGAGGGCGGGGACACCAGGTTTGGAGCCAAGACACAACTCCGCCCCTGAGTGACCGCATGGCAGAACAAAGGGGCCATAGAACAAAGACTTTGCAGGTAAGGACACCAAGATACAAAGTGCAAGCATAATATCAGCCTTATGGGGGGCGTCACACGCATCCAGACTCAAACAATGATGGATCTGGACCACACTTGGCACTAATATACTCAATATGCCCAAATGTCAAAACACTGGTGGAGTGTAGAACAAACAGACCTTTGGAGAAGCAAGGAGGGGTGGAACCACTCGCGCTTCCCTCAGAGGAAGGGGGCGGGCCCTGCGGGGAGCCTGTCACCTGATTCTGAGTGTAGAACAAACAGAGTTTTGGAGTTGTAGTTCACCTATATCCAGAGAGCACTGTGGACTCAAACAATGTTGGATCAGGACCAAACTTGGCATGAATACTCAATATGCCCAAATGGGAACGCAGATGGAGTTCGGGGGAAATAGACCTTGACATTTGGGAGTTGTAGTTGCTGGGATTTATAGTTCCCCTACAATCAAAGAGCATTCTGAACCCCACCAATGGTAGAACTGGCCCAAACTTCCCACACAGAACCCCCAGGAGGCAAGAGGAGGTCTCTACTTGGGGAAAGGGAGGCGGGCCTTCCCAATGCATGGAGAGGGAGAGACCAAGTAGACAACGGGGTGTTTGTAATTTTGTGCCTTTATAAAGGTAGGTTTCTTAAGGTTTTTATACTTCAGCACACTAGACTCTCCCCCCTCCCCTCCTGGAGGTTCAAATTTCCCACATTGGCCTTCCCTTGGCAGTAATCCGGAAACTTAAGCTAGTGCAAAATGCTTAAGCTAGCTGGCTCCCTTCCTCCTCCTTGCCTTGCCCCCTCCGTCCCTCTCTCCGCCCCGCCGCTGCGATCCGGTTCGCAGCGGCGGGGGGGAGGGAGGGGAGGAGGAGGACTCAAGGAAGGAGGGTGCGAGCAAGGAGGAGGAAGGAAGGAAGGGAAGCCCCCCCGGGCCGCTGCTGCACATGCCCGGCAGCGGTCCCGGGGGCAGGGCTTCCCTCCACCTTCTCCTCCTCCCACCCTCCTTCCTTGAGTCAAGGAAGGAAGGGAAGCCCCCGGGGTTGCTGCCGGGCAGTGGAAAGAAGGAATGTGGGGGTGCGGTAGAGGTTGGTTTGGGGGCGTAATTCCAAAGTGTAGCCTAGGGCGCCAAAAGGGGTTAGTCGACAGGGGAAGGCCAACAGACAAGGCGTTACAATAATTTATTTATTTATTTATTTATTTATTATTCATTTTTGTATTCCGCTCCTCCCAGCAGGCTCGGGGCGGATCACAACAAAATACATGGGCGGCATATTGCGACATATCAACATGCGGCCCTACAATCAATAAAACATAAAACATAAAACCACAATTAAAAACAGGTTACATTGTCCAGACACGGGTTAAGAGGACATATGTCATGGTATTTTGGTCCAGTGTGCCTAATTAAAGGCCAGCCCGAAAAGGGCCGTCTTGCATGCCCTCCGGAACGGGCCCAGTTCCGAGATGGCTCAGGTGCTGTCCGGGAGGGCGTTCCAGAGCACAGGTGCCGCCACAGAAAAAGACCTTTGTCGAGTCGTTGACAGGTGGCAGGAGCGGACTGATGGGATTAACAACAGATTTTGCTCATCTGAGCGCAGTGATCTCGGGGGAAAGTACGGGGTAGGCGGTCCTTCAGGTACGCAGGCCCTAGGCCGTACAAGGCCTTAAAGGTCAAAACCAACACCTTGAAGGCAATCCGGTGCTCAATGGGAAGCCAGTGCAGTTGCCGGAGAATAGGTGTAATGTGCTCTCTCGCCGGCACTCCTGCTAGCAAGCGAGCCGCGGCATTCTGCACTAGCTTGAGTTTCCGGATTGTTGACAAGGGAAGGCCAACGTAGAGGGCATTACAGTAGTCTAATCTCGAGATGACCGTCGCTTGGATTACCGTGGCCAGGTCATCCCTGGACAGGTAGGGTGCCAGTCGCCTAGCCTGTCGGAGGTGATAAAATGACGTCCTGCTGACCGCAGAGACCTGGGCCTCCATGGTCAGCGAGGAGTCCAACACGACCCCCAAGCTCTTAACTGACGGCGATGGGTTAAGCCGCTCGCCGTCCAGGGTAGGCAACCGGCACCCACCCAGTCCAGGCCGACCAGGCCACAGGATCTCCGTCTTCGATGGATTCACCTTCAGCCGGCTGGCACGCAGCCAACCAGTCACGGCTTCGAGGCATAGATGGAAACAATCGGGCACGGAGTCCGACCTGCCCTCCATTCTCAGCAGAAGCTGGGTGTCATCAGCGTACTGATGGCACTCCAGACCAAAGTCACGGGCCAGCTGGGCCAGGGGGCGCATATAGACATTGAATAATAATCCAGTCTAGATGTGACCGTCGCATGGATGATTGTAGCCAAGGCTTCCTCTGAGAGGTCAGGTGCCAGCTGTTTCGCCTGCCGGAGATGGAAAAAGGCCTGCTTACTAACATTAGGGATCTGGGCCTCCATCGTCAACTGTGAATCCAGGACGACACCCAAGCTCTTGACAGTGGAAGATGGATGCAGGGGGGCACCGTCGAAGTTGGGCGGGGGGGGCGCCACTCCAGGCGGGCGGCCAGGCCACAAAATCTCAGTCTTAGTCGGATTCGCCTTCAGCCTACTGGCACGCAGCCATCTCGATACAGCCTCAAGGCATCAGGTGAAATTGTCTGGTATTGAGGTGACTCCAGGCTCCAGCCGTAAAAGCAGCTGGGTGTCACCTGCGTATTGGTGGCACTCCAGGCCAAAGCTCCGCACGAGGCTGGCAAGAGGTCTCACGTTGACGTTGAAGAGGAGGGGAGAGTGAGTTGCTCCCTGAGGCACCCCACGTGAGAGGGCGGATCTGGCAGAGGTTCGAGCTAGGTACTCGACACGTTGAGAAATGTGTCAAACCAACTGAGGGCCCGACCGCGAACTCCCGCCATGGTGAGTCGATGGATCCGCAGGTCATGGTCGACAGTGTCGAATGCAGATGTAAGATCCAGGAGTATCAGGAGTGCCGACCCCCCTCCCCCTATCAAGGTGACAATGAAGTGCATCAGTAATAGCCACCAGAACCGTCTCTGTCCCATGGCCCGGGCGAAAGCCGGACTGGAAAGGATCCAGGCCGGCGGTATCGTCCAGAAACTGTTGCAGGCCTGCCAGAATTACAAAGAAATAAACAACATGATGCATTCACCTTGAGTAACCCGCCTTCAAAGGCCTGCCAGAAGCAAACCAATAGTCTTTTAATGATATGTGTTATTATGGTCCTTCTGTTTCATCTGTGATGTATTTTCACCGTGCTGTGCCCTGCCTGGAGCCACGAGGAGAGCAAACAAATAGTATTCATTCTTATTATTTCTGAGTTATGACCTCAGACTCCCCCCAAGTCTTCTTTAAACCAGGATTCATTGACCCTTTCTCCTCCTTCCCTCCCAGGTATGTCTTCAGGTAAGCTCAGGCTTCTTTCAATTTGGGCAGGAGGAAGCAGTGCATGGTCCGGTAGGTTTAAACCAGGGGTGGGCAATTATTTTTTCCAAGGGGCCACACGAGAGCCAAAAGATATTATGGAGGGCCGCACCTAAAGGCGGAACTACATTCTAATCTACATAATTTATTTATTTATTTATTTATTTATTTATTTACTATATTTACTATATATTACACATCATTAATATTAACATATTAATATATCAAGAAATATTCATATATTATTAGTATTAATATAATTATTATATTATAGTGTGTATATATATAGACATAATGTATTGAAATTATAGTATAATATAACATATTATTTATTAGATAATTATTATAAAATTATTATAAAATAATAATAAAAACCACTTAAATTAAATTCAAGAAGACAAGGTGCGAACCAAGATGGAGGCTGACATCCTCAAGAGAGGAAAGATCCCAAGGTGGAATGGCCCAATGGACCCAGCCCAGAGGATGGCAAAGTGGACCCAGCCGCCGCCGCAGCAGAGCAGAACAGAGCAGAGCAGCAGACGATTGGAGGCTGCAGGCCTCTGCCTGCTCTCGCCCCCAGCCATTCCGTCAGAGGCATTCCCAATCGGCTGATCGCCCTGCCGATCTGCTCCCGCTGCAGGACTGGATCGCCTCGTGGGATGGCAGGCACTCCAAAGCCGCTGCTCCTCCGATCGTTCTCTGGGGCGGCGGGCTGTCTGCCGACGCAGGCCCCACAGCCCATGATGGGATAGCGGCAGCCCTTCCTCTTGCAGAAATGGCCCCGCCCCTGACGCCCTTCTCCCCGGGCCGGTCAGAATCGGCCAACGGGCCGCATTCAGCCCGCAGGCCGTAAGATGGCCAGGTCTGCTTTAAATGCTGGAAGAGCCTCCTTTTCAGACCCATTTTGGATCCCTATTAAAGGGGCGTGCATGGGATATCTGCCGTATTCATTGTGCTTTTATGGGTCTATTGAGAAAGAGGAAATTACTCTGAAAATCAGATTGATTCCATCAAGTAGCCACAGACCGCACTGCGCTTCTACACTGCTGGACTTTATAGCTCCCAAAACTTGCTGGCTGTAAAACAATGCCTCGGGTGCATCGGGTGAACTATTCTAAGGCCTATTCTCTCTCTCTCTCTCTCTCTCTCTCTCTCTCCCCCCCCCCCCATGTCTTTTCTTCTGACTGCAATTAGCTCTTGTGAAATCTCTGCCATGTGCTCTGAATTCGTAAAGGGATTTAATCCCTGCGTCCCTGCTGTGCCTCTGGCGGCGCCTTTCCTCCCGTTGGAAAAGGCTCAAGGTCAAGCTGAGCTGCAGATCTCGCTGAACTCCAAGCGCCCCGGGATATTGCTTTGCCACTGCGATTATGGACTGCGAAACTGAGGGTGTGGGTACCAACAGCCACACAGAAGTGGCCTAAAACCAAATCAAGCCAAGGTCCACGTTTCCCAATATTTTGTTTCTCAAAAGGACAATCCGGTGCCTTTGGGAAGCCCACAAAGTGACATTGGTACAGTCATGTCTTCTCCAGTTATTGGCATTCAAGCCCGGATTACCCATAAGGCCACCCTAGCCCATGGCCTAGGGCAGCAGCTATTGGGGGGCAGCAGATCCAGACCCGCCCAAAATTGAAATTAAAATTTTTTTTAAAAAAAAAGTCCGATCTTCGGGCGCTTGCTTCTGTGCCTGCGCAGTGAGAAGGAGCGAGTGAGAAGGAGCAGGGGGAAGTCCCGCCGCCCTTAGGGCATCTGACGGGGCTTCCCCCTGCGTGGGCGGACGCCACCCCTTCTTTCAGTGAAGGAAGGAGGGGCGCCCGTGCGAGCGAGGAGGCGGCGGGGGAAGCCACGTCAGACGCCCTAGGGGCGGGACTTCCCCTGGCTCCTTCTCCCTCATGCCAGCCCCGCCCCCTCAAGCAGCCCCCCACAAGTGGCCCCGCCCCCTCAAGTGGCCCCGCCCCACCAGCGGCCCCGCCCCCCTCAAGCGCCCCCCCAGGGGGCGGCATTACAGAGTGTGGCCTAGGGCGCCACAAAATGATAATCCAGGCCTGTTGGCATTCCTTTTTCTAAACTAACTCAGCCAGACTCTTTTCCTCCTCCTGATCTGTCCACCTGGAAGCTTTTTTGCAGCATCAGCTTTGGGGGGGGAATGGAGGAAGGCTAAATCAGACGTGGGCAAATTTCAGCTTCCTCCGGGTGTGTTTCAGACTCCAGCTCCCACCATTCCTAGCCACCACTCCAGCCACCAGGCCCGGATTAACCCCTTTTGGCGCCCTAGGCCACACTTTGGAATTACGCCCCCAAACCAACCTCTACCGCACCCCCTCCTCCTCCCCCTCGCGGCGCGCCCTCCTTGATTCAAGGAAGGAGGCCGAGACGAGGAGGAGGCGGAGAGAAGCCCCACCCCAGGGCCACTGCCGGCACTGGGGGGTGGGGCTTCCCTCCTCGCGCGCCCTCCTTTTCTGAGTCAAGGAAGGAGGGCGCAAGGAGGAGGAGGTGGAGGAAAGCCCCGCCCCCGGTGCCAGCAGTGGCCCTTGGGGTGGAGCTTCCCTCCTCGCGCACCCTCCTTTCTTGAGTCAAGGAAGGAGGGCAAGAGGAGGAGGAGGATGGAAGCCCCGCCCCCAGGGCCACTGCCGGCACCAGGGGCGGGGGTTCCCTCCACCTCCTCCTCATCACGGCGCACCCTCCTTTCTTGAGTCAAGGAAGGAGGGCGAGAGGAGGAGGAGGAGGGGGGAAGCCCCGCCCCCGGTGCCGGCAGTGGCCCTGGGGGCGGGGCTTCTCTCCGCCTCCTCGCACCCTCCTTCCTTGCCAAGGGGGTGGGAGCGATGGCAAGGGGGGTGCACCATTCCCTCCTCCCCCGCCTCTTGCAGCGTTCTCCTTCTGCCCTCCCTCCGAGTTGCATTGCGGTTTTGTTTCAACATTTTTTTGGGGTCCGTGTGATTTGCACCCCCCTTGGCTTGCACCCCTAGGCTTATGGGTAATCCGGGCCTGCCAGCCACTTAAGCGGGAAAGGGCCTGAGAATTCACGATAGGCAGTCCTTGAAGCACAGATGCAGAGATGGCCAAGGTGTTGAACAGGGGCGGTCTAAGGTTATTTTATATGGTAAGCGAACATTACTTTGGCGTCCCCCTTGTCTCCGCCCCCTCTCCCTTTGCCTCCGCCCCCTGCCTGCCCAATTGCGTCAAGTGACGTGTTTACAGGCTTCGGCTCCACCGCCTGCAGGAGCTTCTGGGCATGCGCAGTGGCTCCGGAAATCAACTTCAGCTCCGGAGCCACTGCGCATGCACGAAAATCTCCGTGCATGCCCAGAAGCTCCTGCAGGTGCTGAAGTCGACGTAGCAGCAGGGAGGTTTACGGCGGCACAGCCATCGCGGCGGCACCCTTCCAAGATGGCGGTGGCCCCCTTCCAAGATGGTGCCCTACGCAGCCGTGTAGTTTGCGTATACGGTCGGACCGCCCCTGATGTTGAACCCCAATTACATATCTCCAAAGCTGTAGCACCTTTAAAGTTTGGACTAAAGCTCGGAGGTGATAAGCTGTACTGATGGGAGGGATACACCTTGAATTCAAAGAGAATTGGTTTCTTGTCTTCTGACAATATTTTGGACTTGGGAAAAGTGTGACGGAGTCCAAAAAAGTAAGTGGCCCACAGTTTGCACTGTATTCTAAGTATCTTCAACACAAAACTCTATATACACATATAATGTAGCGCACAAACACAGTGAAAATAACACAGTCACTCACGATACTCTCTGTCACCCTTCACAGAGTAAATACACTCAATGTATAGTTCAGTTCCTTTATGGTGTCCTTCTGTGGTGTATCTTCAGACCCAATGGTCAAATAAATTTGTATTCCGCGGCCCGTTGGCCAAATAAATCCAAAAGCAAAGCAAAGTAAATCCTGGGTGGCCCAGGGTATGGCGTGAGTTCAATGCGCAATTCCACTCCGTTTGTGGTAGTCGCTGGGCAGTCCACCTACGGGTTAATCCTTCTTCGGCTACCGACCCGTTTCGATATTCTCTTCGTCAGGGTGGCCCCAAATACAGAGATGCACAAGACTATATGTCTGAAATATAAACATTCACAATAGTATCCCAAATACACAAAAGAAGATAGTAACATAGGGAAGGAGTATAATCTCGTTGCTTACCAATATAAATCATTCGCATTGTTAAACAACACTGGCCCTTAATATCTGACATTAAGGGCCTGGAGAAAGTACCTATGCCAGCTTTCAAGCGAACTGAGAATATCAAAGACTGCCTCATCAGAACTGACCACACTAGAAATCGTGCCATTAAAAGCAATTTGCGAGCAGGGACATTCAGATGCGGGCATTGCAATATGTGTGACTATGTATCACCCTTGAAAACTATAACACCACCTCACAATACTACACCGATTAAGCTGGAACAGTTTTTCACCTGTGCTTCGGAAAAATGCATTTATTTACTTTTTTGCTCTTGTCCAAAATATTATGTTGGTATGACAAAAGATCTTTAAGGAAAAGATTAGGAGAACATAAAAACCGCATTTTAACAGGCAATGAGGACACTTTCCTGTATAAGCATTTCAAAACGGTTCATGCATCAGTGCCAGACTTTAAGTTCGTAGGATTGCAACAAGTGACAGTACCACCACACGCAGATAGTCAAACCACTTTACTTAAATGTGAACGTACCTGGATAATCCGCATTAAATGCGAGCAACCAGTAGGCCTCAACGAAAATTTAAGCATTACAGACCTGCTGCTTTAAGGAACTCTGGTAATCTAACTGTATTGTATGTTAATTAGTTTGCACCACTGAGAGGCACTTAAGCAGCTTTTCAGCCTCAGCAGTCACCAGATTGCGGTCTACGCCATTTGGGCGATACATGGAATAGCTGAGATATCAGCCTTGCTATTAAGCAACATATATGATTTATATTGGTAAGCAACGAGATTATACTCCTTCCCTATGTTACTATCTTCTTTTGTGTATTTGGGATACTATTGTGAATGTTTATATTTCAGACATATAGTCTTGTGCATCTCTGTATTTGGGGCCACCCTGACGAAGAGAATATCGAAACAGGTCGGTAGCCGAAGAAGGATTAACCCGTAGGTGGACTGCCCAGCGACTACCACAAACGGAGTGGAATTGCGCATTGGAACTCACGCCATACCCTGGGCCACCCAGGATTTACTTTGCTTTGCTTTTGATTTATTTGGCCAATGGGCCGCGGAATACAAATTTATTTGACCATTGGGTCTGAAGATACACCACAGAAGGACACCATAAAGGAACTGAACTATACATTGAGTGTATTTACTCTGTGAAGGGTGACAGAGAGTATCGTGAGTGACTGTGTTATTTTCACTGTGTTTGTGCGCTACATTATATGTGTATATAGAGTTTTGTGTTGAAGATACTTAGAATACAGTGCTTATTTGGAAGCTAAATACAAGTGTATTATTTGAATTCCCTCTATGTGTTATATGTGAGTAACGATAGATAGTAACTGCACTGCATTGTGTTATTAGTTTTGGCCCACAGTTTGAGCTTCATCCATCCCGATTCGAAGGGACATTGTGATCCAGGCAATTGCCAAGACAGAAATCACAATATGAGCCTTTTCCATTACAGCGGCGTGCCTTGAGTTTTTGGCTCAAGGGAAAACTCTGGGACCAAGGAGAACTCCCCCCCCCCCCTGTTTGCTGTCCCCTCATTTGCTATTCAGCCCGCCGGGTGCCTTTTAAAGCACCATCTGCTCAATTGTGCGATAGCAAAGGACTGGGTGGCATTGATCATGTGCTATAGGTGCATCAGGCATCAAGCGCATTCAGCCGCATTCTGCTCGATGCGGTAATTGCTTTTCAAACTTCATTAAGAGCCAGCATTGACAAACTCCAGGCAGATTCAAGGGAAAGAGGCTCGACATTGGGGGAGAGATTCTTCTCCTAAAGTAACAGTGGAAGGTCGGTTGTACTCTGAATATGGCTGGACTCCGATTCCCATGATCCCCAGACCATATGGCCTCCTGTATGTGGGGATCTTTGCAGGTATTTCCCTGCCGTGTCATCCACTATATGGAGTGGTTACTTTATTGACGTTCGGTAGGTTCTCAGGTGTCTGGATCAAGGGAAATCCTAGTCCCATTCTGTTCTGCTCTGCCACCTCATCACAGGTGGTGCCGAGGTGGACAGAAGCTAATTAAGATCCTGCAGCAGGCAGTTCCCTGGTATCCTTTTTGTCTCTTTGTTTGGCCCAGTCGCCTGGTAGAGATATTATTGTTTTCAGTATTTTTCAGTTCCTTATACCAGCTGAACGCCACGTTCCACCTTGGATTCTGGGGCTCTGGAAGGTCCCCTCATCGGCAGGCCGGCTATGTGGGCATCCCTAGAGGCTCTGCTACGCCTGGGGACCTGAACAGTCGAGGATCCGTCCGGTTGGGATGTATAGTTCCCCAAAGCACTGGGGACTTTCAGGGGCGGTCCGACATATATGCGAAGTAAGCGGCCGCTTAGGGCGGCAACTTCTGGGAAGGGCGCCATCTTCTGGGAAGGGCGCCGCCATGCCGGCCGCGCCGCTGTAGCAAACCTCCCTGCTGCTGTGTCGGCTTTAGAGCCTGGCCTGCAGGAGCTTCTGGGCATGCGCGGAGATTTTCGCACATGCGCAGTGGCTCCGGAGCTGAAGTTGAGCTCCGGAGCCACTACGCATGCCTAGAAGCTCCTGCAGGCGCTGAAGCCGAAGCTTGTAAACACGTCACGTCAGCACTCCGTCCGTATTCAGCATGCAGGGAGCGGAGGCAAAGGGAGAGGCTTAGCGGACAGAGTGCTGACGTGACGTGTTTACAGGCTTCGGCTTCTGCGCCTGCAGGAGCTTCTGGGCATGCGCAGAAGCTCCTGCAGGCGCAGAAGCCTGTAAACACGTCACATGACGCAATTGGGCAGGCAGGGGGTGGAGGCAAAGGGAGAGGGGGCGGAGACAAAGGGGGGCGCCAAAGTAATGTTTGCTTACCATATAAAATAACCTTAGCCCGCCCCAGGGGACTTTGCAAGGTACTGGGACCTGGCTCTGTTTGCCTCATTGGATCGCCATGGGCTCTTCATGTAGATTTTCCGTTGGAAGGACTATATGGACTTTTCTGGCTTCTCCAAGCCTCCCCTGGACTGTTGGCTCCCGCAAAAGGGAACGATTATGGACTCCCCCCCCCCCCCCCAAGACCCTTTCACGCCTCTCTGTTGTTTCCCTGGACTATTGGATTTTCCCCGAGGAAGAGGCAACGCTGAACCGTTGCTTCCGAAGGACCTTTTCTTGTATTGGGCTCCAGTGGAACAATGTGATGAGGTGGTTGGTCAGACCTCACCTGGAATGATCCCGTTCTGAGCAAAGTGATGTCAGAAGGAGATGCACAAACGGAGCAGGCCTAGGCAAACTTTGGCCCTGCAGGTGTTTTGGACTTCAACTCCCACAATTCCTGGCCTCAGGCCCTTTCCTTTCCCCCCTCAGCCGCTTAAGGAAGGGGACTGAGGTCAGGAATTGGGGGAGTTGAAGTCCAAAACACTTGGAGGACCCAAGTTGGCCCATGCTTGTGGTGGAAGGTGTTCAGAAAAGGCAGACAAAATGGCCCAAGGCCTTGAAGCCAAGCCTTATGAGGAGCAGCTTAGAGCAGTGTTTCCCAACCTTTTTTGAGCCACGGCACACTTTTTACATTGACCAAATCCTGGGGCACACCACGAACCAAAATGACACTCTAACACAGTAAGACATATAGTTAATATGTTTTTAAATGTATTTATACACTCAGTGTGAAACCTGGGCCTGTTTTGATGAACACAACATATATATGCTGGCAGGAATGGCAGAAAGACACACACGAAGGTCTTGCTCAATTTATAGTTAACCCACAAACAAAGAGCATCCTGAACTCTTGCAACAATGGAATTGAACCAAACTTGGCATATTGAACTCTTGTTATCAACAGAAAATACTGAAAGGGTTTGCTTGGGAATTGACCTTGAGTTTGGAAGTTGAAGTTCTCCTACACCCAGAGAGCACTGTGGACTCAAACAATGTTATGTTATGTTGCTGTTTGTTTTCTATCCAGAATCACAATGTTGGGAGGAGGCTCACCACTTTAAGGTCCCTAAAACAGGCATGGGAAAACTTCAGCTCTCTGGGTGCTTTGGACTCCAACTCCCACCATGCCTCACAGCCTGAGGCCCTTTCCTGCTTAAGTGGCTGAGGGGGAAAAAGGAAAAGGGCCCGAGGCTGCTAGGAATGGTGGGAGTTGGAGTCCAAAACACCCGGAAGGTCCAAGTTTGCCCGTGCCAGCTTTCGACAGAGACCTCTTCCTCCCCTTCGTGCCCTCTCTTCCCCCTCCTGCCCAACACTTACTTTTTCTTCTCCACTGCCGCTTCTGCTGCCATTTTGATCCGAGGGGGCAGCGTGAGCGTGTTCAGGAGGGGAGGGGGGGAGGAAGGCGTGACCCGTGCGAGCGCTACTGCGCAGACTCGCCCCAGAGCAAAGCGAGGCAAAGCGAGCAGAGCGAGGCTGGGAAGAAGGGAGCCCGAGTGGAGAAGAAAAAGTGTTTGGCAGGAGGGGGAAGGAAGGGGATTGGGGGTTCACATTTCCCACGGCACACCTGATGATCGCTCACGGCACACTAGTGTGCCACGGCACACTGGTTGGGAAACACTGGCTTAGAGAACTGGGTATCATAATTTGCATTTCTTCCATCAGAAAACAAAAATTACTGCTTCCCATTATGTTGCAATTTCCCACTCTCAGTGTCCTCCACTATTTATTTATTTATTTCAACTTATTCGTCGCCACTCCCGTGGGGCTCGGCGCGACTTACATATATTAAACACAATAAAACAGCTAAAAACATACAAGTTTAATATCATAGTTAAAAGTATACAATAGTGCGCACACACCAGAACTACTCCCTTGGCTTACAACCGCATGAAAGAGGCCTGGAGTTCTTGTTGCCCAAATGCCTGAACGAACAAAAATGTCTTACAAGCCTTGCGGAAGGCTAATAACTTAGGCAACGCATGGATTTCTGGGGGGAGCGCGTTCCACATTACTGGAGCGATGACACCGAAGGCTCTCCTCCACGTTGAGGTCAGGCGAAGGGTTTTGCAGCTTGGCACCGTAGGGAGGTTCAGGGACCCTGATCGGAGTGGTCTTGCGGGGCAATATAGGGAGGGGCGGTCCCTTAGGTTTACTGGCCCCAGACCATTCAAGGCCTTAAAGGTCAAAACCAGCACTTTGAAGGGGATCCGGTGCTCTATTGGCAGGCAGCGCAGTTCGCGCAGAACGGGCGTAATGTGGCAGCAAGATGGAAGGCCTGCCAACAGCCGAGCTGCAGCGTTCTGCACCAGCTTAAGCTTCCAGATCACCGACAAAGGAAGGCCAATGTAGAGAGCGTTACAGTAGTCCAATCTTTAGATGACCGTGGCTTGGACCACTGTGGCTAGGTCATGAGGGGACAGGTAGGGAGCCAGCTTCCTCGCCTGCCAGAGGTGGTAGAAAGCTACTCCGTTGGCGATGGAGATATGCTTCTCCATCGACAGTTGAGAGTCAAGGGTGACTCCCAAACTCTTTACAGATGGCGACGGGCGTAACGTCGCACCGTCAAAGGGTTGGGAGCCGGATATCTCCCGTACCCGGACGGTCCAGCCACAGGATCTCCATCTTAGCCGGATTCACCTTCAACCTAATGGCTCGCAGCCATCCAGTGACGGCTTCAAGGCAACGATGGAAATTATCGGGTACGGAGTCAGGCCGGCCCTCCATCCCCAGAACGAGGTGGGTGTCATCTGCATATTGGTGACACTCCAGACCGAAGCTGCGTACCAACTGCGCAAGTGTTCGGACGTAGATGTTGAACGATAAAGGGGAGAGGATTGGCCCCTGAGGCACCCCACAAAGAAGGGGGGCAGAATCTGGAGCCTAAAAGGTAGGGTGTTGAATGTCCCCAAGTTGTTGGGGTTTTTTTTAAGGGTTTCTTCCTCATTTGCTAATTGAGTGAGAATGTGAGTGGAGCATTTCATGCGCGATTTCAGGCGGAATCCACGAACCATTGGAGTCGTTTAAATTCACAAGAGCAGAATGCATTTCCCTTGAAGAGCTCCGACAGGATCCGCTTGGCATTTCGGTCGCTCCTGACAGACGGAGCTGGATGCATTCAATTATAAGAATTATTTCCCCCTTGCGCATGGAGGAGAATGGCTAATTATTTCCGGCCTCTCCTTTGTCGGGATGGAGCCTCTTCTTGGGGGGGAAAAAGACTTGCATTTGCAAAAGGTACTTGTTGGGGTGGACAGGCAGATGTATTATTTGGTGTGGGATTCAGTATTTGGACAGCTCCAAGTGCTTAAACTCTGCAATGGATTCATGACCATTGACACAAGTTGGATCTAAACTGCCATATAATGTAGATCCAGCCACAGAAACACAGATTCCCGAACTTATTTACTTACTTACTTACTTACTTACTTATTTATTTATTGGGCTTCTATGCCGCCACTCCCGGGAGGCTCGGGGCGGCTCACAAGCAGGGTACAAAACAACATATTAAAAACAGATTAAAACACGACAAAGTACAACGACAGTCTAAGACTAACAGAATTAAAAGCCTGATGTGCAGAATACAAAGCACAACAAGTGTAGGAAGTTACAAACATGACGGGCTATGCAAAGACAGGGTCTATAGGCCAAAGGCCTGTTGGAATAAATGGGTCTTGCAAGCCCGCCTGAAAGGTAGGAGATCTTGGATGGCTCGCGTTTCGGCTGGGAGGGCGTTCCACAGTGTGGGCGCAATCACAGAGAACGCCCTCCTACGGGTTGCCGTTGGTTTAGCTGACTTCGCAGATGGGATGTCGAGCAGGTTGGTACCTTCCGTCACAGTGACCTTGTAGGGCAGTATGGGGAGAGACGGCCCCTCAGATACGCTGGCCCCAGGCCGTGCAAGGCCTCAAAGGTGAGTACCAACACTTTGAAGGTGATCCGGTGCTCGATTGGAAGCCAGTGCAGATCCTGCAAGGTGGGTGTTATGTGACAACCTGCTGGAGTCGGGCGGCAGTGTTCTGCACCAGCTTGAGCTTCCGGGTCACCGACAGAGGATGGCCAACGTAGAGTGCGTTACAGTAGTCCAGTCTTGAGATGACCGTGGCTTGGATCACCGTGGCCAGGTCATTCCGGGATAGATAGGGGGCCAGCCACCTTGCCTGTCTGAGATGAAAAAAAGCAGATTTGCTGACCATGGAGACCTCTAAACTTGTGCAGTTTAGAATGGATATTTATTTCAGAAGCACTTGAGCCATACATCTAACTCTAGAACCCACTCTTTGCTATCTAGTAGGCTTCTTTGATCCCAAAAAAAGAGGTTCAAAACTCATTTCGGATATACGGGGCGCTGGTGGTTGGATTCTAAAGTCAATTCCGATTTTCACAGAAAAAAAATGTTCAAAACTTTTCGAAACTTCCAAGACTTCTGAATCTTTCCTTAATGGTTTGAAACTGTTATTTCCTGTTTCATTGGGTGGTCTTTACTTTGACAGTAGTTGTTTTACTCCAGAAAAGGGGGGGGGAAGCAAAGCCTGAATATAAGACCAAATAATAATAATAAAGGCTCACGAGGGGAGGCGAGAGGGAGGAAATTCATCCACTGGGTTTTACACACTGGGTTTTACACCGCTTCCCAGGCTCACAAGGGGAGGCATGCCCGGTGGCCAACACCAGAGGCATGCCAAGTGGCCAGCTACCGGTCAAAGGACATTTAACCGAACACCAAGTTTGCAAATAAGGAGCGGGGGGCAAACGAGGACCGTTTCCAATGGAGAACAATGAGAGCAAACAGTACCAAGTTCGAGAGGCCCAACAAAGGGATTTGATGTGAAAGAGCTCTGTTTGTTGCTGCTGTTAATTCCAAACATTATTACACGCACATGCCAGCTATATCGTAGTGAACATTGCGCCTAGTACTTTAAAGTAACCTTAGCCCAAATATGGTCCTCTGAGCTTCCATGACGGGCCAGGTCCCCTTCCATAAAGGTCAAAGGCCCTGTATGCATCCACATTGTATAACTGGTGCAGTTTGACACCACTATAGGTCAGTGCTATGGAGTTCAGGGAGTTGCAGATGCACTATAGACCCAGGCCTGGATTACCTATAAGGCCAGACTAGGCCATGGCCTAGGGGCGCAACGCCAGGGGGGCGCAAAAATCACGGGTCAAAAAAAAGTAGAAACAAATACAAACGCAACGCCTGCGCGCAATGTGCGCGGCGCACCATCCACGCAGTGCAGCATTCGAACCTTTTGCTGCCTCTGGGATGTTTCCCCGCCTCCATTCTCAGGGCCGCAGCATGGCCTGAGGAGGAAGAAGGGAGGAGGAGGGCAGCAGAGGAAAGATGGGGCGGGTGCCTGGCCCGCGCATGCACTTTTGGCGCACAAAGACGAGCCACGAGGGAGCTTCCACTTCTGTAGCCTTCTCCTTTCCCAGCCTCCTCTTGGCGGAAAGAGCGCTGTGAGGGGGCGGGTGAGGAGGGAATGTCCGCCCCCCCCTCACCATCACCCTTGCCCGCTTGTCAAGGAAGGAGGGCACGAGAAGGAGGAGGGAAGCCCCGCCCACGGGCATGCACGGAAGCGGCCCCGGGGCTTCCCTTCCTTCCTCCTCCTCGCTCATGTCCTTGAGTCAAGGAAGGAAGGGAAGCCCCCGGGGCCGCTGCCGGGCAGTGGGAAGAAGTAATGTGGGGGGTGCGGGTGCGGAAAAGGTTGGTTTGGGGGCGTAATTCCAAAGTGTGGCCTAGGGCACCAAAAGGGTTAATCCGTGCCTGTATAGACCCTTTGCATCTCATCAGGGACATGAGAACTGCATCACAAAGTTGCATGCCATCGCTATGGACACGGATTGTGGCCTCTGCCTGCCCAAGGCTAGAAAAGTAACGTACGAGGTCACCTTCTAGAAGGGAGAGATATAGGTAGAGAGGGGGTGCTTGAGGGGCACGGGGGGAGCCTCCCTGCGGGGACGTTGCAGCCGCCCAAGTGAGCCAGTCCTGCAACAGCCAGACCCCTCTTGACCGGAACGAAGGCAAGCCGTTTACCTCGGGGAAATGGCAAAAGCTGGAGATAATAATCAAAGCTCGATTGATTTCATTATCTCGGATTTCAGGCTGCTTTAAACTCTGGAATTTAGGGGATTAAGTGCTGACCTTCCCCTTTCCTCCCCCAGAGGCTTATGGGGTAGGAGCATGCGTTCGGATTTCGTTCTGGCCCAGTTCTTTGGGAGTTTGGTCTATCATTCATTTCCCCCTCCTATTTGCAAGAAGGATTTGAGTGCTGGGAACCAGGTGAGACTCTCCACCCAACTGGGTTTGGGTACCTTGGATCATTCCTTCTGTTGGAATTAGTACGGGTATGCAATTTTTTCATTAGCAGTCGTAAGTCATATCAAATTTGTTAAATTTGTACTTAAGAAGTGATATCCGACACATGGGCGTGACCTACACCAGGCCCGTCCAACAGGCGGCCCGCGGCCCGTACACGGCCCGCCAGCCCCTTGCCTGCGGCCCGCTCAGCTTTTTAATAAAAAATAAAAATAGAAAAATTAATTAAATTATAAAAATATTTAAAAATTACCCATTTCCGGGTTCCGGAGGAAGTACCGCGAGACTACGCCATCCACACGGGATCCCGATCGAAATCCCGTGTGGCTCGCGTAGTCTCGCGATACTCCTCCTGTTGCCGAAAGCTCAGCTACTGAATCCCTGTGGCTGACACAGACGCGATTTGGAGCTTCTTCGGCTGCTGCCTCGGTCGGTCGTCGCCTCTCTTGTGGTCCGGCTACTCCTGGATCCTGCGCGTTTGGGAAGGTAGGCTGAAGCAGGAGGCTCCCTTTATGTTATTATTATATGTAATTGTATATTTATGCCCCTCATGTGTTCCATCCATCCCTCCCTCTCCCCTTATTTAAATAATATAATATTTAATTGTATATTCATGAGCCGGGGGTGGGGAGGGGGCGGAGCTGGGGAGGGGAGGGGCGGAGCTGGGGGCTTGGCCCCCCAGGTGATCAGTGACCGGAATTCCGGCCCAAGGTTCGGTAGTAGTTGGACAGCCCTGACCTACACCAAAAATGTAACAATCGAACCTCACCCAATACTTTTCGTAAATGTCGGAAGCCCCCAAAGACCGTTCCATGTTCAGTGCAAGGAAGTGGACCAAATAGGGCTGTTTGATTTTTTAAAAAGTTTCAAAACTCGTTTCGGATCTAGGGGGTGCTGGCGTTTCGTATCTGATAGACCAGGGCTGCCCAACAGGCGGCCCGGGAGCCGTACACGGCCCCCCAGCCCCTTGGCTACGGCCCCTTACCCTCCTGCAATAAATAATATATTTTTAAAATATTTTTTTCGATTAAAAATATTATTATTTTTTATTATTATTTTTGGTCTTGCCCCCTTGGCTTTCCATTGGCCGCCTGCTCTTCTCCTGAGGGAGGGGGGGGCCAATGGGAGGGAGTGATGTCTCTCGGGCCCCGCCCCCTTGGCAGCAATCAGGAAGAGCGACCCGGCCGCATGGGCGCTCCATGTGGCTCGGCAGAGCTCCTTCCTCCTTCTCATCCTCCCTCCCTCCCTTCCCAGGGAGGAGTTATTGCAAGGAAGCATTCAGCGTTATGGTGAGCAACATTTCTTCTCCCTCCTTCCATTCCACCCTTTCATCCTTCTTCCTTCCCTGCCCCTTCCCTCTCTCTCTTTCTCCTCTCGCCGCCCGTCTCCTCCTGCTGCTACGTGAGCTCAGAGGCGCTCAGGCCCTCAGCACACTCTCGCCTCCATCGCCCGGCCTTCTCCCCCGCTTCCCTCTCTCTCTCTTCTACTCCCCCTCCCTTTCTTCCACTCTTCCTTCTTTCCTCTGTCCCTCTCTTTCACCTTCTTTCCTTCCACCCACCCACCCTCCGTTTCGTCCTTCCTTCCAACTGTTCTCCCTCCCTCCTTGCCCCTCTATTACCTTCCTTTCTTCCTTTCCTGCCACCCTTTTATCTTTTCTTCTCACTTTCCCTCCTCCCTTTCCTCCCTCCATTCCCTTCCATCCTTCTCTTCCACTCCTTCCTTCCTTCTCCTGTCCAGATCCATCATTGTTTGAGTCCACAGTGCTCTCTGGATATAGGTGAACTACAACTTCCAAACTCAAGGTCAATGCCCACCAAAGCCTTCCAGTATTTCCTGTTGGTCATGGGAGTTCTTTGTGCCAAGATTGTTAATTCCATCATTGGTGGGGTTTAGAATGCTCTTTGATTGTAGGTGAACCACCAATCCCAGCAACTACAACTCCTAAATGTCAAGGTCTATTTTCCCCCCCAAATCCACCAGTGTTCCCATTTGGGCATATTGAGTATTCATGCCAAGTTTGGTCCAGATCCATCCTTATTTGAGTCCACAGTGCTCTCTGGATGGAGGTGAACTACAACTTCCAAGCTCAAGGTCAATTCCCAAGCAAACCCTTTCAGTACTTTCTCTTGGTAATGAGAATTCAATATGCCAGAGAGTTTGGTTCAATTCCATTGTTGCAAGAGTTCAGGATGCTCTTCGATTGTGTTTTAACTATAAATCCCAGAATGTCAAGGTCTATTTTCCCCAAACTCCATCTGTGTTCACATTTGGGCATATTGAGTATTCATGCCAAGTTTGGTCCTGATCCAACATTGTTTGAGTCCACAGTGCTCTCTGGATATGGGTGAACTGCAACTCCAAAACTCAATACCCATCAAACTCTTGTAGTATTTTCTCTTGGTTATGGGAGTTTTGTGTGGGAAGTTTGATTCCATTCCATAATTGGTGGAGTTCAGGATGCTCTTTGTGTGGTAACTATAAATCCCAGCAACTACAACTACCAAATGAGAAAAGCAATTTTTTGACTGATGGTCCCTCCTTGGGTTAGTATTAGTATGTTTTGTGGCCAAATTTGGCAGCAATTTGTCCAGTGGTTTTTGAGTTATGTTAATACTACAAAAGGAGGAGGCAGCCTGCGCAGCTGCCTCCTCCTTTTGGGGCTTCTGCCTCCTCCTTTTGGGGCGGAGCCGGGGGAGGGAAGGGGGCGGGGAGGGGGCGGAGCCAGGGGAGGGAGGGGCGGAGCCGGGAGAGGGGCGGAGCCAGGGCGGAGGCAGACCCTAAGGCCCCCCAGGTGATCTGTGACCGGAAGTCAGGCCCCCGGTCCAGTAGAAGTTGGACAGCCCTGTGATAGACTTCCCTCCTTCCTTGAGTGAAGGAAGGAGGGGTGCCTGGCGTGAGCGAGGAGAAAGAGGCGGACGGAAGCCGTGTCAGAGGCCCTAGGGGCCTATGGCGCTCCGCACGCAGGCGCTAAAGCCCCCGAAGATCGACCTTTTTAAAAAAAATATATTGGAGGGTTGTGATCTGGCGCCCCCCATGGCTGTGCCCCTAGGCCGTGGCCTAGGGTGGCCTTATGGATAATCCGGGCCTGTTCCTGGTGCTGTGGACTTCAGATCCCAGAATCCTCAAACATTGGCCAAGGCAACTGAGACTTCTGGGAATTTAAGCCTAAAACAGCTTGGAGATCTAGAGTTTGGGAAATATTGGCCTGAAGCCCAGGCATGGGCAACTGTTGGTGGCCACGGTGATTGTGCTCCCTTGCTGTGAATCTGGCATTTTTGCCACCAGTGGAAAAAAATACGACATTGAAGCATTTTTAGGAAGTCCTAGGATGCATTTAAAGTTGGATGAAATACTTGAGCGGAGGCATTGCTTGCGATAAACAACCAGCATTTCGCAACTTGGAAGTTGTTTCGGAGACTTTCGTTCCTTTTGGGAAACAATTTACGTCTGATTTACCTTTTGCTCTTCTCCTCCTCCTCCTCCTCCCTCCCTCGGTGGCTCAATGTGAAGCTACAGATCGGTGGGTTTTACAACTTGGCCAAAAGCCTTCCTTGCTCTGCACAAGAGACCGGATTCGGCCTCGTTCATCACCGGATAACAATCCTGCCTGGGAATAGGAAAAGAGTTTTCCGTTCTGCCACCAAGAACAGCATGTTGTGCCTCTCTGGCCCTTTGCGCATGAAACCCCTCTCCCTGAATCCTGTCCTCCAGGTGTGACGGCATGGGGACATTAACTCACCTTTCAGATTCCCATTCAGATGCAGTATTACCATTCTCCAGGCTAAAGTAGTGCCCTGCATTCATTATGTGGAACTGGCCATAAATTTGCCGGCAGCTAAAAAGCCTTCAAGCGGAATACGATGCTGCTTCCTTTTGAGACCTCTGGCAACTGCAAAAGGACAAAATATCGCTGTTCTCTGGTGGAAGAACTTCTGACTTTCGACAAAATGCATTACAGTTTGATCCTGCTGCAACTTTTAGGGTGCATCTACATCGCGGAGTTAATGCACTTTAATGCCACTTTGACTGCCAAGGCTCAATACTATGGAACGATGGGTGCTCTAGTTCTGAAAGGCCATCCCAAACTAGGGTTGCCACTTTTTGATATAAGAAATAAGGGACATTTACGGGATTTTTCACAAAAATAAGGGACCCTTCATTAAAAACTTGAAACTCAAACATTAGGTAGAAATAGTTTTATTAACAGACTAAGATAATGATTGAAACTCACAAAAGAAACTGACTTCCACCCTCTTAACAGGACACGGGATGTTTCTGCGTGGCTTGTCATGCAGAAAAACATTATTGGAACTACCTTATTTTCTCCATCTGTATTTAGTCCTTGACTTTGCGGACTTTAAAAGTGCACTGTCTAAGAATTAAAATAAAATAAATTTTATAAGACAGTACATCTTCATGATTATTATGTCAATAGTTAATGGTATGATATAGTATGGGATACGCAGCATTGTATAGTATTGGGATGCACAGCTAGGCCTATTTTAAGAGTAACTCTCAAGCAACCAGAAACTATCTTTATCCAACATGATCCAACATTCCCCTTGGGTAACGGTTAATTAGTCTACTAGTCCTGTATGGCCTCTTCCTTCCAACGGGGACGCAGGCTGCCTTGCGAGTTGGAATCCCCGGGCAGGCATTGCCGTGGAAACCGCAGCGTGCACCTTCCTTTGGTCAACCCCGCCCAGTCCTGTCCTGCTCGTCAAAAATAAGGGACAGGGCCTGAAAATAAGGGACACAAATTTTAGGGCCAAAATAAGGGACGTCCCTTAGAATAAGGGACATATGGGAACCCTATCCCAAACTATCCCATCATTCCTTTACATCAGGGGTGCTCACACTTTTTCAGCATGCGAGCTACTCTTAAAGCAACCAAGTCCAAAAGATCTACCTGACCCCACTGCCGTGCGCTCCCACGCACTCTCGCCGCCGCGCACTCTTGCCACTGCGCGTGCTCCTGCTGCTGTTTTCCGCCCGTGCAGTGCTTCTTCCGCCTGCGGGGCATTTCAGGAAGGGCATTTCAGAGGGAGCACTCCGCCCTGCCTGTCTCGCCGGCAACGGAGGCTGCACAGCTACTTCTGGACGAGAGAGAGGCAGGGCGCTCTCTCCAGAGGCCCCGCCTCGTGCTTCCTTCTTCCTGCAATGCCCCGCAGGCAAAAGAAGCACCGTGAGAGTGGAAGCCAGCAGCAGGAGCGCACGTGTGTGCAGGGTGTGCACGCGCATGGCAGGAGCGCCCCATCCGGCTGGTGAGGCCCAAAGATCACCTGGAAGAGGGCCAAAGATCTACTAATAGCTCCCAAGCTACCTAATGAGCAGCCCTGCTTTACATTGAACCAGGGCAGTGCAAGTGGTGTCAAGCTGGATCAATTCTCCAGTGTAGATGCAACCTATGAAAGGTTGATTTCGAAGTATCAGTTTCCCAAGATATTCCAAGGCTGTTCTATGGTTGCGTGTGCAAGCGTGACACACCTCGCACCAAGAATAACATGCAGACACAAGTGGTTGGATAAAAATGGCCACAACTCAATTTATTGAAAACAGGAACATAGGGTTGGCGGCCACGCATGGATCCTGGATCAGGGTTGGACAGCCCCCACGAAAAGTCCATAGTCATTTGCAAGCCTGGGGTGCGAGCGGCCCAATGCCTATCCACGGGAACTCAGCACCCCAAGGGGCCTGGGCATTATCCCCCATACAACCAAGGGGTGATAAGCCAGCCTGACCCAGGGCCCATGCCACACGCCACAAAAATGGGGTGGGGGAAGGAGACCTCCTTGTACCCCCCCTTTTCCGCCAACCCACATTCCTATCCTCAACAAGCAGAACCGATGGCTGGCAGCCAATCGACGTGCAGATCTCCATGAGATGGCCACCACTGTGGAGTCGCTGTTCCTCGGCTCCAGCAAGTCTCAATACAGCCTCCAGCCATGTGCGCTGGCCATCCCAGCGGGAGGCGAAGCAATGTCCGCAGCTCAGGTTGCAGTTGCGAGACACCTACCAGCTGTGGCGCCGTGCTTGTGCCGAGCACCTGTTCTTCTGGCAGAAGCAGCCCTGCGGGGATGAGAGAAAGAGAAACCGGCAGCCTGGGCGCCATCGAGGAGGAGGCCTGGCCTGATGTAAGAGGTGTATGCAGATGATTTCCACGGTCCCATTGCCTTGATCACATCAACGGGAACACCGTCGGCCGCTGCAGTGGTCGCTGCTCCGATCCTGAAGGAGTGTCCTCCATATTCCTGCTGCGGCAGGCCCAACACCTGGAGTGACCTGTGGAAAACGGACATGAACTGGTACCTGGTGAGGGGGTCCCATTACGGTGAACCAAAAGGGGGCCCGGGGATGGATCCCTGGATCTGAGGTACCTGGCGAGCGCCCGAGCCGGGCACAATTTCCCTCTCTCGAGGCCTTGGATGGACAGGGTGACTCCTTCCCCCCCTGATCAGTCTTGGACTTCCGGATGGACATGGAGGCACCAAGGGTGGTTACATCTCTGCGCTGCAGGGCCCTCCCGGAGCGATCTGTCTTGGAGTTGGCCACCACTTCCCCAGGACGTACGGCCCCGAAGGCACGGGGCAGCCGAGCCAGTGGCGGCAGCTAGGAAGAGGGACGGGCTAGGCCGGAGGCCTGAAGGGAGGAAGGAAGGGGCCCGCACAAACTGCATGGTGGCTTTGCTCCTGCTGCTCCCACGTTGCTGCTGCCGCCGCCGATTCGGGAAAAATAAACCCGAGACTGCCTCCGCACGTGGTGAGGCATTCCCCGGGCAGCCTTAAGTAAGCTACCTGGACGGAAGTGTGTGCCGGCCGGAAGCAGGGAGGGGGTGGGTCGGAGCCAGCCCCCTCATTGGCTGGACGGCGGGAAGCCGTCCTGCCACCCCAGAGGCTTCTGGGGAGAAGAAGACCCACAGGCTGAGAAGATGGCGCGGGGGCAACGCCGTCCCGCAACCCGCATGGCTGGTAAGTCAGCCAAGCCCAATATCAGTATAATTCTGATTTTAATACTTGTCTGTTCTAATGCTGTATCGTTATGTAAATCGCCCGTAGCATCTGGGATGGAGGGTGATTAACAAATATTAAATTGAAGGAAGGAAGGAAGGAAGGAAGGAAGGAAGGAAGGAAGGACGGAAGGAAGGAAGGAAGGAAGGAAGGAAGGAAGATGGAAGGGTTTCTCGTTCATCTTTGGCTGTCTCTTTGTGGAAATCTTAACATGTAAAGCCTCTCAGAAGTTGATGCAACACAGCGGACCAATGATATTTTTTCCATAGGAGGCTTTTCTTTGACGTAAAATAATATGGTTACACTATTTACAATAACAAGGTTTCCACAACAAAGATAAAGTCCTTCCTACTTCCTTCGTTGCTTCCGCGCTGGGCTTCTTTCTTATGCAGATAAGCAGCTTTGCTCTCCTCTCACACTGGAATCACACAGGAGATTTTTACACACAGCAGCTTTTAAACTGGCACTTTACACACGAGGCCTTTCACCAGGAACTTCTCTCACTGAAGCTTCTCCCAATCAGCCTTCTCATAGACCAGTGTTTCCCAACCGCTGTGACGAGGCACAGTAGTGTGCCGTGACGGACCTCCTGCTGTGCCGTGTGAAAAGCTCTCTGCTCACCTTCCTCCCCCCCCTCCTCATAGACTCCTGCTGCTTGGGGGAGGAGGAGGAAGGGCCGGGCGGCGGCAAAGAAAAAGAAGAAGGGGCCGGGTTGCCGTTTCCTTCAGCCGTTTCCCCAGCCAGCCTCCAATCCGCCATGACTCCTGCCATGACTCTCGCCCCTCGCTCGTTGAAACCGCATGGAGGAGGATGCTGGGGGAGGGGGCGGGGCATGGCACAGACTGGCTCCGCCCCCTCCCTCGGCTTCAGCTCTCCCACAGCTTCTCCAGCCTTGAGGGGACAGTGCCAAGCCAGCATTGTGCTGGCTCTGCCACCGCTGGCTTGGCACTGCCCCTCAAGGCTGGAGAAGCTGTGGGAGAGCGGAAGCCGGGGGAGGGGGGCGGGCTATGGTGTGTCCTGGCTCCGTCCTCCCCCGCCAGCTCTCCCACAGCTTCTCCAGCCACGAGGGACAGTGCCAAGCCAGCATTGTGCTGTCTGCCACCTCTGGCTTGGCATTGCGCCCCAAGGCTGGAGAAGCTGTGGGAGAGCGGAAGCCGGGGAGGGGCGGGCTATGGTGTGTCCTGGCTCCGTCCCCTCCCCGGCTTCAGCTCTCCCACAGCTTCTCCAGCCATGAGGGGACAGTGCCAAGCCAGCATTGTGTTGTCTCTGCCACCTCTGGCTTGGCATTGCGCCCTCAAGGCTGGAGAAGCTGTGGGAGAGCTGAAGCCGTGGGAGGGGCAGGGCATGGCATGACCTGGCTCCGCCCCTCCCCAGCTTCAGCTCTCCCACAGCTTCGCCAGCCTCGAGGGGACAGTGCCAAGCCATCATTGTGCTGGCTCTGCCACCGCTGGCTTGGCACTGCCCCCTCAAGGCTGGCGAAGCTGTGGGAGCGCTGAAGCCAGGGGGAGGGGGCGGGGCATGGCGCGGCCTGGCTCCTCCCCCGGCTTCAGTACTCCCAGCAGCTGCTGCCAGCAGGCCACCATCCCCCAGCCATTCTTTACTGTGTTAGAGTGTCATTTTGGTTGGTGGCGTGCCCCCGGATTTTCAGTGCTTGATTCACATTTTTGGAATTAAAAATACCTAGATATTCCAAGGCGTTCTATGGGGCATGGAAGGGTTTCCCGGGAATCTTTTTGCTGTCTTTTTTTGTGAAAATCTTAGCCTGCAAAGCCTCTTGGAAGTTGATGCAACACAACTTGGCCTTCGAGCCAAACCCGGATGGACCTAAAACTGCTCTTTTCCTGAAGTCTGGTTACAAAACGGTGCGAGGATGGTCCTTTGCCAACGCCGGAGCTGCCGGCCGTAACTGCCTGTTCCGAGTGAAATTAGATTACCGAGGAAACTAAATGTTCTGTTCAACATATTGCTTCTTTCTGGAAGGGAAAGAGGAACCGAACACACAGCGAAATCGAAGGAAAGCAGCACAGCCGGAACCGGTCCCTGGGAGGCAATTGGGATAAACATTGCCTAAAGGAGCCAACTTCCCTCCATGGCTCGGCTTCCCTTCACTTGCAGGGGAGGCTGAGAACCCAGGCATAGGCCAACTTGAGCCCTCTTCCCTCCAGGTGTTTTGGACTCTAACTCCCACCATTCCTAACAGCCCCAGGCCTTTTCCCTTTCCTGAGATGCTGAATGGACGTATTTTGGAGTCATGGCTGAGCACTTTGGAATCTCCTTTAACATCTCCACTAAGGAACTATAATGCAGTTTCATAATGCAGAGTATCAGCATTATATGGCAGGGTCAGCGCATATAATGCTGTTCAATGCGGTCACACTGCATTCTGAAACTGCGTTATATGTCAGTGTAGATGGGACTTAAGAGTTCCCCTACACCAGGCCTGTCCAACTTCTTCCGACCCAAGGGCTGGAAGAAGTGTCACTGATCACCTGGGGGCCGTAGGTGATCAGTGATCAGTGAGCGTTCACGGGGGGGGTGGGGCCGTTCACGGGGCGCAGGGGTGGGGCCGCGAGCACCACGTATGGACCCCCTCCTCCTCCGCCCCGGGCGCGCCGCTGCTCGGTTCCTGGGCGGCAGCGTGAGCTGGGAGAAGGAGGAGGGGCTACGCCTCCCCGCCCTCCCTAGCAGTAGGCGGCGCCAAGGGCGGTGCGTCACCCCAGGCCTCTGACGCGCCGCCCTTGGCGCCGCCTACTGCTCCTTTTTGGCGGTTCCCCTCCCCTAGGAAGGGCGGCGCGGAGAGGGATGGAGGGGCGGTGCAGGGAGGAGGAGCTGGCTCCCTTCCTTCTCCCTGCCCCGCCTCCCCCCCTCCGGCCGCCTTTTTTTTTTAAAAAAAAAAAAAATTTAAACTTTCAGGAGGGTAGCGGGGGCCGTGTCCAACAGGCTGGGGGGCCACGTACGGGCCGCAGGCCGCCTGTTGGACAGCCCTGCTCTACACTGTAGAATTAATGTAGTTTGACCGCCCTCTAGCTGGTGTGGCTCAGTGCTATGGAATGATGGGATGGTGGGTTTGACAAGGCACCGCCACTCTTGGACAGAGAAGGCTAAAGGCCTTGCAAAACTACACCTCCCTGGATTCCATAGCATTGAGTCATGGCAGTTCAAGTGGTATGGAGCCGCATTCCCACCAGGCCCGGATTACCCATAAGGCCAACAAGGCCAAGGCCTGTGGGCGTAGGCCTAGGAGGGCGCCAAATCACGGACCAAAAAAACCCACCCCTTTCTCTTCTTCCCTTAGGCTGCGGCGGCACCTTCCTTCCTTCCCTCCCTCTCTTTCATTCCTTCCCCCACATCTGAGAGGGGGCGGGGGCCGCCACAAGGGGGTAGGGAGGGCGCCCCGGCGTCCTGCACAGCGCACGCCACTTTTCGGCGGCCAATGGCACGCCTCTCCTGCAACCAACCTGTGGGGTTGGGTGACGTCAGGCGCAGCGGCGAGGAGGAAGAGGCGGAGGGAAGCTGCAGCACCTCTTCATGAGCCCCGCGGTCTCTGCCTCCTCCGCCATGTTCCTGGGTGCCGCAGCGGCCGCCCAGGGTCTTCCCTTCCTTCCTCTTCCTTCTCCGAGGAGGAGGAAGGAAGGGAAGCTCCCGGGCGGCGGCTGCGGCACCGAGGAACATGCTGGAGGAAGCAGAGAAGCTGCAGTGCTCGCGCCCTGCCGCGCATGCGCGAAAGCGGCCCTGCCTTTGGGGGAGGGGCTTCCAAAGTGTGGCCTAGGGTGCCACAAACAGTTAATCCGGGCCTGATTCCCGCTGCAGAGCGACGGCAGCACCCATGGCCTTGGGCAGGTTCCAGGCGGAAGCACACTTGCGGTGCCGCTGTTGTCACCGCCTTCTCCTGCGTTCCCGGCTCCCTCTCTGCCGGTGGCTTCCCTCGGCCGTCTGTCGGCTGTGCTCGTTTCCTCCGCAATGGCCTGCGCCTTGTCTTTTTTGTTCTCCTTTAGAAGCCAAAAGGCTGTTCAGTTCTTTTGATTATCAATACGCCAGAAAGAAAGAAAGAAAGAAAGGAAAAAACACACAACAGAACCGCCCAGGCCTGGCGCCGTCTGCTACGACCAGCCCTTCGGAATGAGCCTCACACAGTGCGGCACCCAGACTGATTGTTCATAGCCTTGCACACTGTCCTTGCTGCGCATTAGAGAAGAAATATAGGCAGACAGGCCTGGATTATCCATAAGGCCACCCTAGGCCACAGCCTAGGGGCGCAGCCATGGGGGAGGGGCGCCAGATCTGGACACCCCCCCATTTTTTTTAAAAAAGGTTGATCTTCCGGCGCTTCTGCGGCTGCGTGTGGAGCACCATAGGCCCCTCCGCTTCTTCCTCACTCGCGTCGGACGCCCCTCCTTCCTTGAATGAAGGAAGGAGGGGCGTCCGACACGAGCGACGAAGAGCCAGAGCGAAGTCCCGCCCCTAGGGTCTCTGACTCGGCTTCACTCCGCGGCTTCCTCGCTTGCGTTGGGCGCCCCTCTTTCCTTGAGTGAAGGAAGGAGGGGCGTCCGATGCGGGCAACTAAGAGGCAGAGCGAAGTCCCGCCCCTAGGGCCTCTGACGTGGCTTTGCTCTGCGTCTTCCTCATTTGCGTCGGACACCCCTCCTTCCTTGAGTGAAGGAAGGAGGGGCGTCCAACGCGAGCGACGAAGAGGCAGAGCGAAGTCCCGCCCCTAGGGCCTCTGACACAGCTTTGCTCCACCTCTTCCTTGCTCGCGCCGGCCCCGATGCGAGCGACAAAGAGGCAGAGCGATGACGAGGCAGAGCAAAGCCGCGTCAGAGGCCCTAGGGGCGGGACTTCGCTCTGCGTCTTCCTCGCTTGCGTCGGGCACCCCTCCTTCCTTGAGTGAAGGAAGGAGGGGCTGCCGATGCGAGCGAGGAAGACGCAGAAGGAAGCTCCGCCCCTAGGGCCTCTGACGCGGCATGCTCAGCATCAGCCCGGGGGCGTGGGTTCCAATGTGTGGCCTATGGCACCATAACGAGTTGATCCGGGCCTGTAGGCAGATCCAGAATTTGGAGTCAGCAGCTAGTGTTTAAGTCACAACCCACTGAATTGGTTGACAGAGTGTGCATCTGCACTGGAGAATAAATGCACTTTGACGCCATGCCATGGCTCAATGTTATGGTACCGTGGGAGCTGTAGATTGGCATCGTTTTTAGTCTTCTCTGCCAAAGAGTGCCAGTGCCTCTCCAAACTACAGACCCCATGACTTCTTAGCGAAAGTGGTGTCAAACTGCATTCATTCTCCTATGTGGATGCCGATGCACCCCAACTTGACTCAATAACAAAGTCAATAATTTGTGGCCATTGTGCCCACTGCAGGCGTATTGCCCATCCATATCCATTGATTCTTCATGCACAGATTTCACCATTATTGAAGGGAGTGGGTGAGAGGTCCAAATAAGGGACACCATTGTGTTGTCGAAGGCTTTCATGGCCAAAATCACTGGGTTCCTGTGAGTTTTCTGGGCTGTTTGGCCATGTTCGAGAAGCATTCTCTCCTGATGTTCTGCCCGCATCTATGGCAGGGGTTGTGGGGTTTGTTGGAAACTAGGCAAGTGGGGTTTATATATCTGTGGAATGATGTCCAGGGTGAGAAAAAGAACTCTTGTCTGCTTGAGGCAAGTGTGAATGTTTCCATTGGCCACCTTGATTAGCATTGAATGGCTTTGCAGCTTCAAAACCTGGCTGCTTCCTGACTGGGGGCATCCTTTGTTGGGAGCTGTTAGCTGGCCCTGATTTATTCCTGTCTGGAAGTCCCCTGTTTTGTGAATATTCCTCTTTATTTACTGTCCTGATTTTAGAGGGTTTTTTAAAAAAAAAAAATACTGGTAGCCAAATTTTGTTCATTTCCATGGTTTCCTCCTTTCTGTTGAAATTTTCCACATGCTTATTATGAATTTTAGTGGTTTTTCGGTATAGTCTAATGCAGGGGTGGGCAACCTACGGCCCGCGGGCCGGATGTGGCCCGGCAGCCGATTCTGTCCGGCCGGGGGAGAAGGTCGGCAGGGGCGGGGCCAAGAGGAAGGGGTGCCGCTGCCGCCATCCCATCGCGGGCTCTGTGGGGCCTGTGTCGGCAGACAGTCTGGAGGAGCGGCGGCTTTGGAGTGCCTGCCATCCCTGGAGGCGATCCGGGCCTGCAGAGGGAGCATTCGGAGACCTACGGCACCTGATCGCCCTTGCGACCCGGAAGACTTGATCGTCTTCTGGGTCGCCAGGGCCATCCGCCGCCTCAGATTGCTGACTGCTCCCCCTGCAGGCCCGGATCTCCTCCAGGGATGGCACTCCATAGTAGGATGATCAGCTGGGGAACGGCTGGGTGCGAGAGCAGGCGGAGGCCTGCAACCTCTGATCGCCTGCTGCTCTGCTCTCCTCTGCTGCAGCGGCGGCTGGGTCCGCTTTGCCATCCTCTGGGCTGGGGCCATTGGGCCATTCCATCTTGGTTCTCACCTTGTCTTCTTGATTTTCATTTAATTAAATTTTAGTGGTTTTTATTATTATTTTATAATAATTTTATTATAATAATATAATAATATAATATAATATTATTTTATATTATAATTTCAATATATTATAATGTCTGTATATATATACAGTATATACTATACTATAATAATTATGATATTAATACTAACAATATATGAATATTTCTTGATATATTAATATGTTAATATTAATGATGTGTAATAAATAGTAAATAAATAAATAAATAATGTAGATTAGAATGTAGTTCAGCCTTTAGGTGCGGCCCTCCATAATATTTTTTGGCTCTCGTGTGGCCCCTTGGAAAAAATAATTGCCCGCCCCTGGTCTAATGTGATGGTTATTAGAATGGTTCAGTATTTCTGTGTCCAGCCAGGCTTTGAAGCTGCAAAGCTATTCAATGCTAATCAAGGTGGCCAATTGCAACATTCACACTTGCCTCAAGCAGACAAGGGTTCTTTCTCCCACCCTGGACATCATTCCACAGGTAAACCCCACTTGCCTAGTTTCCAACAGACCTCACAACCTCTGAGGATGCCTGACATAGATGTGGGCGAAACGTCAGGAGAGAATGCTTCTGGAACATGGCCAGGCAGCCCAGAAAACTCACAGCAACCCAAGGGATACCATTTTTAAAATTGTATTGACATTCTTTTAACGTAAACCACTTTGAATCGCCTTGTGGAGAGAAAAATAAGAAGAAGAACCATAATAATAATTGTACTAGGCCATTGAACATAATGGGCAGAATATTCCTATAAAAGACTCAATCTAATAATCTAATACTCCTCAAGTGTGACAGACCAGAAGAGTCCGGCCTAACAGGTGTTTTTCTCCAAGGAGGGAGAAAAGGAGATGGTACTATTTGGATGCACGAGGACGGATGGATTGTTCATACACGGTGTGAATGCTGAATAAAAATGTCATTGCCCTTTCTTTGCCTGTTAGTCCAACGTAACTGTAGGTTGTTGTCAATCCAATGTACGTAGTTGCATAGAATCTGTATGTCTAAATGTTCTGCAAATATTCCTGAAATACACCCTCACACTGAAAATAGCAACAAAAAGAAAAGTATGCACGACAACCAACCATTCATTTACTCTCTTTTTTATTCTTTCTCAATTATCTCAAGAATTGGTATGCAAAGAAAATTCGTTAGCTAGTGTCAGGGGCGGTCTAAGGTAATTTTAAATGGTAAGCAAACATTATTTTGGCCCCCCCCCCCACGCATGCCCAGAAGCTCCTGTGCGGTGCCTTGGGCAGCAGATGGTTGACCACCTCGCGTGTGATGTTGGGCGCCTCCTTCAGCCACAGCTTGCCCACGATCTGGGATTTGATGCTCTCCAGCCGGAGGTCCTTGCTGTGCTGCTGCCACAGGCACACTGGGCAGCCCGAGCCGGACTCCCCCTCCGCGCCCGTGGAAGACGGGGCCGGGACCGGCGAGGAGGAGGCCGCGTTTGCCTTCTCACCAGCACCCACCTCCAAGGCTAGCAGCACCAGCAGACACAGCAGGGAGCGGGGCGTGGCGTCGGAGTGCACAAGGCCCAAAAGTGGAACATTGTCCGGATGCTGTCTGGCGGGCGGGGGAATGCGCTCTTTTTACCCAGATGGCGCCCCACGCAGTGGCATCCTTTGCCTACCAGTAGGACCGCCCCTGGCTAGTGTGAAAGGTTTACCTAGGGCCCCCTGCCTTTCTCAAGCAGGCTTTGCTCTCCAGCTTCAACTCCTCCATCCCCAAACTCAAGCCATTCGTTGGGAGATAGATCAGGCAGTTCAGTGATGTTTCCAAGCTATGACATTTGGTGCCTTGGGCTCAAGGGATGCCGATCGGCATCTATGAGAAATCCTTCAAACGAATGATGCTCAACATTTTAGAAATTGCAAGAGATGATCCAAGACTTTTCATATTGAGGATGGCTTTAAAGCAGGCATGAGCAAGCTTGGGCCCTCCCTCCGGGTGTTTTGGACATGATCTCCCACAATTCCTTCAGTACGTGGACAACACCATTCAGTATGTGGATGACATGCTCATAGCACAAGCTTGGGCCCTCCCTCCGGGTGTTTTGGACTTCAACTCCCACAATTACTTCGGTACGTGGATGACATCCTTTAGTTATGTGGATGACATACTCGTAGCACACGTACAGGCCCAGATCATCCATAAGGCCACCCTAGGCCATGGCCTAGGGCAGCAGCCATGGGGGGGGCAGAAAATCTGGACCCCCCCAAATTAAAAACAAAAATTAATTTTTTTAAATTTTTTTTTTTTTTTAAAATGGCGACCTTCAGGCACTTGCGCTTTTGCGCATGCGCACAGAGCGCCATACAATCTAGAGCGCAGCGCTGCGCACGCCCGGGCCACCACGGCACATTCCTTTTGCCTCAGTGCGCATGGCGGCCTGCAGTTGAGGAAGGAGGAAGCGGGAGAAGCCGAGCAACCCCCGATTGGCAACCCCCGATTGGCTGCCGCCGCCACGCTAGCTTTTCCTGCTTCTGCTAAGACATAGCAGAAGCAGGAAAAGCTAGTGTGGCAGAGGCAGCCAATGGGGGTTGCCCGGGGCAGCGCTTAGCAGCTAAGCACCGCCTCAGGAGCCCCCGATTGGCTGCCGCCGCCACGCTACCTTTTCCTGCTTCTGCTAAGGCATAGCAGAAGCAGGAAAAGCTAGCGCGGCAGCCAATGGGGGTTGCCCAGGGCGGCACTTAGCAGCTAAGCACCGCCTTGGGTGCCCCTGATTGGCTGCCACCGCCGCGCTAGCTTTTCCTGCTTCTGCTATGTCTTAGCAGAAGCAGGAGGACTGGAGCAGCACCAGCGGCAGCCGGCGGGGGGGCATAATTCTGAACTGTGGCCTAGGGCGGCAAAAGGTCATGATCCGGGCCTGCACAGGTATGGGACAACTTGGGCCTTCCCTCTGGTGTTTTGGACTTCAACTCCCACAATTCCTTCGGTGCGTGGATGACATCCTTCAGTTATGTGGACGACATACTCTTAGCACAGGTATGGGACAACTTGGGCCTTCCCTCTGGTGTTTTGGACGTTATGTGGACTACTCCTTAGCACAGATATGGGACAACTTCCTAACAGCCTCAGGTCCCTTCCTTCCCCCCTCAACCACTTCGGGTCCCTTCCTTTCCCCCCTCAAGCCCGAGGCTTTTAGGAATTGTGGGAGTTGAAGTCCAAAACACCTGGAGGCAGAGTCCAAGTTTGCCCATGTCTGCTTTAAAGGGAACCCAAATCTCAACGGCAGCTCTTTGTGCCAACTTTAATCAAAGCGATGTGGAAGTTGGCGAGGAATTTGAGGTGCGTCCAGCCAAAAGTCCCATTCTATGACCTTTCATAGAGTCAGACAAGACCACTGGACGGCCTGCAGCTGGAAATAAATCAATTAAGATGCCCAGAAGCCAGCAAGCATTGAAACGCTGGGAAACTTGCAGAGCTTTCCTGCCTTGCCTTTAGTCCTGGATGAACCTCTGCTTTCGGAAGTGAAGCAGGGTCAGGGCAAGAGCAGAAAAGGGGTGATGCAAACAAGAAAATTAGAAAAGAGTTGTTATGCACACATTTCAAAAAGAAACCCACCAGAAAAATAGACCTTTTTTTTGTAATTATCCAAAAAGTGTGCAAAATCTCTCAAAATCCCATTCATCAAGGTAAAATCCATGTGTGTGTGTGCATCTACATTTGCAGGGTTTACTTTGTGCAGGTTTGATTGTTTGTGGATTTGATGAATTACTTTCTCTCTAGAAAACTATGTTCTCCAGTGTGACCACAAGGTCAACTTCTGTTGGAGTTGCCCATAGAATTACACTGGAGGCATTCTCTCAAATAAAAGATGAATAAATGAGTTTTTAGTTCATGGTTTTTCACAGCTAGCCCCCCAGAAAGTGGAAAACCTTCTCTTTTCTGTATACAGAATAAAGCACGTGAAAGTTTTCATCCTAGTTCCTTCACTACTAGGGACATAACCAGGCCCGGATTAAGCAGTTTAGGCGCCCTAGGCCACACTTCGGAACCCCCGCCCCCGGGGGCAGGGCCGCTTCCGGGAATGCCCGGCAGGAGGGAGGGCGTGAGCGCCACAGCCTCCTCTGCCATGTTCCTGGGTACTGCGCATGCATGGCAGTGGCCCCGGGGGCTTCCCTTCCTTCCTCCTCCTCCTCGAATGAAGGGAAGCCCCCAGGGCCGCTGCAGCACCCAGGAACGTGGCGGAGGAGGCAGAGGCCGCAGCGCTCGCGCCATCCCTCCTGCCGCGCATGCCCGGAAGCGGCCATGGGGCTTCCCTTCCTTCCTCCTCTTCCTTGACTCAAGGAAGGAGGGCACGGCGAGGAGGAGGAAGAGGCAGAAGGAAGCCCTGCCCCCAGGGTCACTGCCAGGCATGCGCGGCAGGAGGGAGGGCATGAGCACCGTGGCCTCGCCTCCTGTGCCATGTTCCTGGGTGCCACGCATGCCCGCCAGCGGCCCCAGGTGCTTCCCTACGTCTCCTCCTCGCGCCCTCTTTTCTTGACAAGGGGGCGGGGGTGATGGCGAGGGGGGCACCATTACCTCCTCCCCCGCCCCCTCACAGCACTCTCCCCCACTCTCCCCGAGAGAGAGAGAGAGAGAGAGAGAGAGAGAGAGAGAGTCATCATGCCGCACGTTGCGGTTTTGTTTGAACATATTTCTTTTGGTCCTTGATCTGGCGCCCCCTAGGCCTGCGCCCATAGGCCATGGCCTAGTGTGGCCTTATGGGTAATCCGGGCCTGGACATAACGATAACACCTCTACCTGTTTCCACCCTTCTCTGCTGCATCTTCAGCCACGGAGAACCTTCCTGAGTAGCAATGCTATTTAGGCTATATATTTTGCAATGTCATATCTGGGAGAAACCCGGAGTCACTCCATTGAGCCCATCCGTGTCTCACAAAACCAGGCGCAAGGGCCTTATGCGGCTCATGGACTATGTGGTCCCACAATGGCCTTAGCTCGGTGTGTCTTTCAACCTGCAAACTAGCTTCTGGGAAGGGCTTTCCAGCGGTATTGCTGCATCCCACCTTTCCAGTGCTATACCTTTCCCATGATCATCACTGATGAAGCATTATTGGTTTTGGCGACGCATTGAAGCCGTTGATCCCCCCCTGTGCAGATAGTTGTGCGGAGGGACGGGTTCGCAGAAGCAGTTGCATTGGGAGATGGTGCATTGCAGGGCCTTCTTCTCTTGTTTTGTGCACGGCGGGGTTTTGTTTATTATCCCGGTCAATCTACCGGGTAGGAGAGCCATTGGGGTCGGGCAGGAAGCTCTCGCTCTCGTTGAAGGTGTCGCTCTCGCTCGACGTATTGGCGTTCTTCATCCTCCGTATCCGGGACTGCAGCCGCTCATGCTCCCTCCGCAGTTCGGAGTAGGAATGGGAGAACGTGTGAAAGATGGAGGTGGCTGGGAAGGACATGATGAGGATGCCGCTCAGGATGCTGCTCAGGGCCACCATCTGGCCCGGGACGCTCCGAGGGACCATGTCTCCGTAGCCCACCGTGGTCATGGAGATGATGGCCCACCAGTAGGAGGCCGGGATGCTGGTGAACTCCAAGATCTTCCCGGACTCGTTCTCAGCCAGGTAGACCAAGGGCGAGAAGAGGGTGACGGCCACGCAGAGGAAGAGCAAGAGGAGGCCGAACTCCCGCGCCGAGCGGCGGACGGTGAGGCCCAGGGTCTGCAAGCCCAAGGAGTGCCTGGCCAGGCGCATGACGTACAGTATCCTCAAGGCACGTAAGACCCGCAGCACCAAGCCCACCTTCTCGAGGTACGAGTTCCCGCTGGGCTTGTCGCCGCCGTCTGTGGACTCGTCGTCCAGGACGATGAGGGAAGCGTAGTAGGGGGAGATGGCCATGAAGTCGATGATGTTCAGGGGGCCCTTGAAGAACTGGCACTTGCTCTTGGCTTGGATGAAGCGGAGGCAGAACTCCAAGGAGAACCATGCCACGCAGATGGTCTCCACGATGAAGATGTAATAGCACTTTTGGGAACATTCACCCTGTGAATAGGGGGGAAGCAGAGGGAGGGAGGCAAAGGCAGCCCACGTTAATCAATGCTTCTTCTAGTTTACTAACCACGAGGAGCAGGCCCGGATTAGCGTCTTTTGGCGCCCTAGGCCAAAAGACGTCCGGCGCCCCCAGGGTGTGGAAAGCTCCGCCCCCAGGGCACAGAAAGCCCCGCCCCCAGGGTGTGGAAAGCACCACCCCCAGGGTATGGAAAGCCCCACCCCCAGGGTGTGGAAAGCACCACCCCCAGGGTATGGAAAGCCCCACCCCCAGGGTGTGGAAAGCCCCACCCCCAGGGCGTGGAAAGCCCCGCCACCAGGGCGCAGAAAGCCCCACCCCCAGGGTGTGGAAAGCCCCGCCCCCATGGTATGGAATGCCCCGCCCCAGGGTGTGGAAAGCCCTGCCCCCAGGGTGCAGAAAGCACCGCCCCCAGGGTGTGGAAAGCCCCGCCCCCAGGGTATGGAATGCCCCGCCCCCAGGGTGTGGAAAGCCCCGCCCCCAGGGCGTGGAAAGCCCCGCCCCCAGGGCGCAGAAAGCCCCGCCCCCAGGGTGTGGAAAGCACCGCCCCAGGGTATGGAATGCCCACCCCAGGGTGTGGAAAGCCCCGCCCCAGGGTATGGAATGCCCCGCCCCCAGGGTGTGGAAAGCCCCGCCACCAGGGCGCAGAAAGCACCACCCCCAGGGCGCAGAAAGCACCCCACCAGGGCACTGCTGCGCATGTGCGGCAGCAGCCCCGGGCGTGGGGCTTCCGTCCACCTCCTTCTCGCGCCCTCCTTCCAGTCGTGGGAGGAGGAGGCGGCCCGTGCCATGTGGTTTCTGTTGCCTCCTCCTCCCGCGACCGAAAGGAGGGCGCGAGGAGGCGGCAACGGAAGCCACACGGCCCGAGGCTTCCGTCCACCTCCTCCTCGTGCCCTTCTTTCGGTCACGGGACCAGTGCCGTGCAGCTTCCATCACCTCCTCCTCCCGCGACTGAAAGGAGGGTGAGAGGAGGAGGAAGGGAAGTCCCGCCCCCAGGGCGCTGCTGCCCCGGCCGTGCGGCTTCTGTCCGCCTCCTCCTCCTCGCCGCCTGGCCTGCCCCCTTGCAAAGGGCGGGGCTTCCCTTCCCCCTCCTCGCCACCTCCTTCCTTTACAAGGGGGCGGCCCAGGTGGGCGATGGCGAGGGGAGGGTGCCATTCCCTCCTCCCCGCCCCCTTGCAGCGCTCTCCTTTCGCCCTCTCCTGAGGTATGATGAAAGCGCTGCAAGGGGGCGGGGATTTTTTTAATTTAATTTTTTTAGTTTTTGGGGGTCCAGATCTGCTGCCCCCCCCCCAAGGCCACCACCCTAGGCCATGGCCTAGGGTGGCCTTATGGGTAATCCGGGCCTGACGAGGAGAACACTTTGAAAACATGTATCAGAGGGGGACTGAATTGAACAGCCTTGGCGAAGCCCAAAGCTGTCCCAACGAGGGAGGGAAAAATATAATCTGCCGCAGCCTTTTGAAAACAATATTTAATAGGCACAAGCTCATTATCGTTCCTGCGACTGATATTGTGGCACTCTGAGCAAGCGCATTTCCATCACTTGAGGGGAAATGCATCACAGAGAGGAATAAGAACAATGCGAGTCCCTCAAGGAGTCCTTGTCATTAGAAAGAAACCAGAACCTGTTCTCTCAAAGGACTCCATGTTGACTTTGCAGGGGAGCCGGGCTTTGTAAGCAGAAGGTTTCGCATTCACTTCCCAGTCTCTCCGCTTGTAAAAAAGGATCAAGAAGCTAGCGAGGGCTTCCTCGTCACTCAGAGTTTTATTGTGAGCGATGATATGGCAGGTTTTTGGAGGCAAAATCAGCCCTCTATGGCAGTGTTTCCCAACCAGTGGTCCGTGGCACACTAGTGTGCCGTGAGCAATCATCAGGTGTGCCGTGGGAAATGGGAACCTCCAATCCCCTTTCTTCCCCCTCCTGCCGAACACTTTTTCTTCTCCCCTCGGGCTCCCTTCTTCCCAGCCTCGCTTTTCTGCTTCGCCTTGCTTTGCTCTGGGGTGAGTCTGCGCACAAGCGCCCGCACGGGTCACGCCTTTCTCCCCCCCTCCCCTCCTGAACACGCTCACGCTGCCCCCTCGGATCAAAATGGCGGCAGAAGCGGCAGTGGAGAAGAAAAAGTACGTGTTCAGCAGGAGGGGGAAGAAAGGACGCGAAGGGGAAGGGGAAGGGGGAGGGGGAGGTCTCTGTCGAAAGCTGGCATGGGCAAACTTGGACCTTCCAGGTGTTTTGGACTCCAACTCCCACCATTCCTAGCAGCCTCAGGCCCTTTTCCCCCCCCCCCAGTCACTTAAGCAGGAAAGGGCCTCAGGCTGTGAATAATGGTGGGAGTTGGAGTCCAAAGCACCCAGAGGGCCGAAGTTTTCCCATGCCTGTTTGAGGGACCTTAAAGTGGTGAGCCTCCTTCCAACATTGTGATTCTGGATAGAAAACAAACAACATAACATGACATTGTTTGAGTCCACAGTGCTCTCTGGGTGTAGGTGAACTACCACTTCCAAACTCAAGGTCAATTCCCAAGCAAACCCTTTCAGTACTTTCTGTTGGTAATGAGAGTTCAATGTGCCAAGTTTGATTCAATTCCATTGTTGCAAGAGTTTAGGATGCTCTTTGATTGTGTGTTAACCATAAATCCCAGAAACTGTAACTCCCAAATGTCAAGGTCTGTTTTCCCCAAACTATTTTCACATTTGGGCATATTGAGTATTCGTGCCAAGTTTGGTCCTGATCCAACATTGTTTGAGTCCACAGTGCTCTCTGGATATAGGTGAACTACAACTCCAAAACTCAAGGTCAATGCCCACCAAACTCTTATAGCATTTTCTCTTGGTTATGGGAGTTCTGTGTGGGAAGTTTGTGTCTCTTCTGCCATTCCTGCCAGGATATCTATGTTGTGTTCATTGAAACAGGCCCAGGTTTCACACTGAGTGTATAAATACATTCAAAAACATATTAACTATATGTACTACTGTGTTAGAGTGTCATTTTGTGTCATTTTGGGTTAGTATTAGTATGTTTCGTGCGTGTGTGTCTTTCTGCCATTCGTGCCAGGATATCTATGTTGTGTTCGTCGAAACAGGCCCAGGGTTTCACACTGAGTGTAGAAATACATTTAAAAACATATTAACTATATGTATGTCTGTGTTAGAGTGCCATTTTGTGTCATTTTGGTTGGTGGTGTGCCCCAGGATTTGGTAAATGTAAAAAACGTGCCGCGGCTCAAAAACGGTTGAAAAACACTGCTCTATGGGACCTTGCCATATATTATCGGGAGGGGGAATTGGTCCACTATAGAAGCCCTCTCCTAAAATAGAAAGTGAATAAGTAATCCACCTCAGGTTTATCAATGCTACCCTGGAATACATAAAGATATCAGATGTGTGCCCCAGACCTTTAAGGGCATGGGGTGAAAATTAGGGGAAGAGTAAATGAGCTACCTTGAAAGGAGCCAAAATATATGATCTGGTGTTTTTTCTTTCCATTTCTGGCTGAATAGCTTTACCATTGGTTCGTCCCATGGGACGAACCAACCAACCAACCCATGATTATGACTATGATTATACTATTATTTCTGCAAAGGCTGGGTGGCCCTGGTCTCTCCCACTGAAATACTGTTAAGTTCATGTTGGTAGAAATGGTTCCTCATTTTAAATATTGCATTACTCTTTCTTTCTTTGCTCTACAAACCAGATATGTGCAGTGTCCACTGAAATTTGTTCATATTGTTTTCGGTTAGTTCACACAAACACTCCCAATCCCTCCGCCACTCTCCCGGTCCATCTATCAAATTTTAAAATGCAGTGTGGCCCCTGCGCCCAAAAGTTTTCACCAGAAACATTTCCTTCCAAAAGCACTCTGCAGCTTTAAAAATTTGATAACCCCTTTATTTATTTATTTATTTACTTTATTTATTTACTTTATTTATTTACTTTATTTATTTACTTTATTTATATTCCGCCCTTCTCACCCCGAAGGGGACTCGGGGCGGATTACAGGTACACATACAAGCAGGCAATCCCTGACGTTTATCACAGTACAGTACATACACTTTGACGTATTACACACATATAAACGAACATATAAACGAACAGAGGCGAACTCTGGCCACCAGGGGGAGCTGACGCACTCCTCATCTCTCAGCGCTTTCCATCGTCCCTCATTGTTCCTTCCGCATTCCTGGAGTTCTTTAATGGCCTCATAATTCAGTCAAAATTTGCCTCCCCACTTAATGTGGCACCTTTATCTCCTACTTGACAGATGCAACTGTCTTTCGGGCTGCAAAGGTCGGCAGCAGGCTACACTTAAAGGTCGAGCACCCACCTCGACCCGGGCAGGCCTCGAACTCATGACCTACTGGTCAGAGAGATCTTATGCAGCTGACACTTAGCCAGCTGCGCCACATTCCCGGTGCAGCTGGACTAAATTAACCCCTGGACTAGATTAATTGCCTGGCTGAAATGGAACTTGTTCTCACAACACCCAAAGCTGCCTTGTTGTTGTTGTTGTTGTGGTGGTGGTGGTGGGCCTTCGAGTCTTTTCTAATCATGGCAATGCTGTCACTGGGTTTGACACCACTTTTAACACCATTGGCTGAATGCTATGGAATCAATTGAGCAATCAATTTATTATTTATTTATTTATTTATTATTCAGTTTTATATACCGCTCCTTCCAGCTGGCTCGGGGCGGTTTACACAGTACATATACACATCATAACATAATTTAATACAACAATACTAAAAGCATAAAAGACATAAAAGCATAAAAACACATCAACAGCGCAAGGGCAAGCGACTGCAGGGCAACTGCAGTTTGATTCTAGGCTTGGCATCAATGCTTAGGGGACGGTCCCATTGAAGGCTTGTCTGAACAAAGCTGTTTTGCACGCTCTCCTGAACGGGGCCAGTTCTTTGATGGTGCGAACTTCATCCGGCATAGAGTTCCATAGAGATGGTGCTGCCACAAAGAAGGCTCTTGATCTCGTAGTGGACCGCCTGCAGGAGTGGATCGATGGGACTAAGAGGAGGTTCTGCTCTTCTGAGTGCAGTGATCTCGAGGAAATATATGGGGTGAGGCGGTCCCTCAGGTACGCCGGCCCTAGACCATACAAGGCCTTAAAGGTCAATACCAGCACCTTGAAAACAATTCGGTACTCTATTGGAAGCCAGTGCAGTTGCTGGAGGATAGGTGTAATGTGCTCTCGTACCGATGCTCCCAACAGTAGTCGAGCAGCAGCATTCTGCACTAGCTTGAGTTTCTGGATTGCTGACAAGGGAAGGCCAATGTAGAGGGCGTTACAGTAATCCAGCCTTGAAATGACTGTCGCCTGGATCACCGTAGAGAGGTCGCCTTTGGACAAGTAGGGAGCCAGCCGCCTAGCCTGCCGCAGGTGGAAAAAGGCGGTCCTGCATACCGTGGAGATTTTCAAGGTGGCATAGTGGGTTAATCCGCTGAGCTGCTGAACTTGCTGACCAAAAGGTCAGCGTTTTGATTCTGGGGAGCAAAGTGAGCTCCCGCTGTTAGCCCCAGCAGTTTGGAAACATGCAAAATGTGAGTACTGAACTGAACTGAACTGAACTTTATTATTTATGAGTCGCCCTCCATGTTTGTGCTCCGGGCGACTTACACAACTAGCGATTAAAATATTAAAAATATTAAAATTTTAAATGGTTAAAATACTAGAATATCAGACTCAGTGAATTCCGGGTCGCTGGTTCCGTGTTATGCGTAGGCTTTCCTGAATAGCCATGTCTTAAGTGCCGCCAAGAACTGGGGCAGGTCGAGGGAGCCTCTTTGGTCTGGCGGCAGAGAGTTCCACAGGGCGGGGGCCACAACAGAGAAGGATCTCTGTCTCGTGGACTCCAAGTGAGCCTCTCTTGGACCTGGGACACAGAGGAGGTTCTCGTTTGCTGGCCGTGGTGCTCTTGGGTGGGCAGGTAGGGTCAAGCGGTCTTTTAAGTATGAAGGGCCCGGGCCCCGCAGGGCCTTGAAAGTCAAGGTCAGGGTCTTATAGAGGACTCTGTATTCGACCGGCAGCCAGTGCAAACGCTGCAGGGATGGTGTGATGTGGCATCTCATTGGTGTTTTTGTGAGGAGCCTGGCGGCAGCATTCTTCGCAGTCTGGATCTTGCGGGTTAGTGACCGAGGCAGACCCACATATAAGGCGTTGCAGTAATCCAGCCTTGACGTAACCGTAGATCAATAGATCAAGGTAACGGCATTCCACGCGGTCATGCTGGTCACATGACCTTGGAGGTGTCTACAGGCAATGTGGGCTCTTTGGCTTAGAAATGGAGATGAGCACCAGAGTCCCAGACTCAGACATGACTAGACTTAATGCCAAGGGGAAACCTTTACCTTTTGAGGTCTGTAGCCCCCAGCCCCCAGTACTGCATAGCATCAGGACAGGGTAATCAAACTGGATTAATTGGACAGGAGGCGGCCATCTGGGGTCGATGCCGAGGGTTTCTTTGAGACGTTCCCCCTCCTTCTCCGTTGGAACAGAATGTCAGTTCCCAGGTTCCCTCTGGGAAAAGTCCCGAGGCTCCAACTGGATAACAAACACGGCACTCTCTCATGATTCACCCTCCCACCGACCACCTGCTACACTTGGATCTTCACATACCACTCTTCGGTGGCACAAATGCCTGGCAGGGGGAAAGGAACATCTCCACAACGATTCTTTATTCATTTCCTAGGTCAGGAACGGGAAAACTTCAGCCCTTCAGGTGTTTTGGACTTGACCCACTCTACACCCTGGTGCTGTTTGGAGGGGGTTGGGCCATGGCCAGTGGGACTTGCAGTACCTTCACTACGTTTCTGAGACCACTGCAAGCCACATCAGCATCTAATAGGAACCAACCTTGGCACACAATGCCTTCCTCAAATAACCCGGGCACCGCCGGGTCCCCAGCTAGTAATAATAATAATAATAATAATAATAATAATAATAATATAGCAGGGAAGGCTTTTTCAAGCTATATGATTCTGAGTCCACCCTCGGTGTAGAAATGTTGGAAATAAATCAAATAAATAATCTGTATCTTGAGCCATGGAAGTCAAAGCGGTGCCAATCTGTGACTCAAGGTGGCCTCTTGCCAGCAAAGTTCTCCCACGTTTGCAGCCAGGCATTACTTAATATTCAGGACATGGACACCTCTTCACGAACAAATATTTCAATTAAGACGTGAGAGCGCAGACTGAGAGAGAGAGAGAGAGAGAGAATCAAAAGTTTCTCTCTCTGGAAATCTCGAAGCAGAAAGCGCTGCAGTGCAGAGGTGAGGCAAGGTGAGGAGGGTTTCATTGCAGAGATTAGGTGGCATATGAGCTCCCAGACAGGCCCGGATCAACACCTTTCTGCGCATTAGGCCACACTTTGGAATTACGCCCCTTTTAAGACAACCTCTACCGCACACCCCCCCCCCACATCCTTTCATCCGCTCATCCCCCTTAGGGCCCCGCATCCATCTCTCCCGGTGTGGCCCCCACTAGGTCCGCCACAGGAGTTTCCCTCTCGGCAGGCACTATGGATGCAGGTGTGGGGGGAGGAGCCTCCTCCCCGATGCCGGGGCTTGAGGCACTTGGCTCCTACCCGGTATCGGGGATTGCGCATGCATTGTAGTCAGCAGCGCATGCATTGTAGTCAGTATGCCGCGCTTCTCCCCCATACCGGGGCTTGCCGCATAGGGCTTCTCTCCTGTACTGGGGTTTGCGCATGTGCCGTAGCCGGCAGTTGCGCTTCTCTCTCCAGTAAGGAGGAGTCTCCTCCTTGTGTTGGAGGAGGAATACCAGCTTTCATGGTGTTAGGGCATGCGCAGACTGCGCAATGAAGTTTCCTGTACTTGCACTGAAGGAGCCGGCAAGTGGGTGCTGTCGGCATCGAGGGAGTTAATTGTTCCTCCTGTCGACGTCGACGCCAGTGTCGAGAGCCCTTGCGCATACGCCGTTTGCACAACAATAGCAGAGGCAGGAACTGGTATTCTGGAAGGGGCAGGGACAGCGCCGAAAAGGAGGACCTCCGGTATCCTTCCTTCCTCATCTCCATGTGCATTGCATTTTTATTTGTTTCAACATTTTAATTTTATTACCAGCTTGGGGACCCGGCCCTGCCCGGTTTAACTGAGAAAGGCATTGTGTGCCAAGGTTGGTCCTTATCAGTTGTTTATTTGGCTCGCAGTGGTCTCAGGAAGTGAGTGAAGGTAATTCAAGTCCCATCATCTGTGGTCCAATGTCTTCCAAACTGGAGTAGGATGTGGTGTGGGTCATGGGGGCTCTGTGTGCCAAGTTTGGTCTTGATCAGTCAGTGGATGAGGGTTGCAGCGGTCTCAGGAAGTGATTGGAGGTACTTCAAGTCCCATCATCCATGGTCTGCCCTCCTCCAAACTGCAGTAGGATGTAGAGTGGGTCATGGGTACTCGGGCTACAGTGCTCTAAGCAAGTGAGTTAAAGTACTGCAAGTCCCATCATCCATGGTCCATCCTACCTCAACTGCACCAGGATGTAGAGTGGGTCTTGAGGGTTCTGTGTGCCAAGTTTGGTCTTGTTCTCTCATTGTTTGGGGTCGCAAAGGGGTCGCAAAGTGTTTTGGTCTGAAACTCCCACCATGCCTGACTGCCTCAGGCCTTTGCCTTATCCTCCTCTGCCAGTTTAGAGGGTCGGAATGTTCGTGTTGGCTGGCCAATAGAGGCGTTATGCAAATACTCCCTCACTGGCAACCAATCATGTTGTCAGAATGTAGAGGCCAGTAGCCAATGAGAACACTGCAACATACAAACAAACAAACAAACATTCTCTTTTGTTATATATATAGATTTTTTTGGTCCATGATCTGCGCCCCTCCTTGGCTTGCACCCCTAGGCCATGGCCTAGGTTGGCCTTATGGGTAATCCTGGCCTGCTTCCAGATACGATTTCATGGCAAAGATGGGCAACGTATGGGTTTCCAGATATTGCTGGACTTCAAGGAATGCTGGGACTTACAGCCCAGCAGCATTCAGAGGACCTTACGCCTCCCATCCCTGATCTAAAGGTTTTTTTAAATGTGTCATATGGAGAGAAATCTTCAGATTTCTCTCCATATGATAAGGGCTACCTCGAAATAGTGACGTTTTTCATTGCTCTGGTTTTGTAGTCCTTTGAGAGCTTCCAGAGGCGGCACCATTCAGGACCGGTTTCTTTGGGATCGGAAGGATAAGCTTTGGGGTCGTTTTGTCCATAGAAAAATCATAACTGGAGGGCATTCAACTTCTGACCCCTGAAATACAACATATATCTGCCGCAGGGACTGCAAAATCACGCTTTCTGCACCGATGCCGATTAGAATACTTGGATATTAGAATAATTTAAATCAAGGGAGCCTTTGAGGCTGGAACAAAGGAAGAAGCAACCCCGCAATGGGTCACTTCATCACTTCAGCCGCAGAGGATACTTTGGGCAGCCCTGCATTCCTTCTCTTGTTTGAATAATGAATCCAAATGCACTCGGGGAGCGCACAGACTTTTCTTTATGGATCAGTGGGAAGCATTAGCCGCACGACATCATTGGACCGCAAAGGCCATGTATATGTACACAGCCGCTTCCTGCGATGAATGCACAGAGACAATTTTAAGGAGCCTAAGAACATTTAAGGCGGATGGATGGCCCTTTGCAAATCCATTCAAGGAAATCAAAAGAGACACGGGCAAATCAATCACATCCATTTCAATGAACCCATTCTGGGTTTTGCTCCAAACTTTAAAGGAGGTAGCCAAGATGCTGAACCCTCCTACACTCAATGCGTTCAGCATCTAAGATAGAGGCATTGAACTACGCAACAAAGCCAAGGCTGTCTTGACTATCTCATTCATATAATGCCAACAGATCAGTAATATAATGTGAAAAGGTCAGCGATGCAAGCAGGCTGTGATTTGATCACAGAGGAATGGACGAAAGTTACTTATTGGAAGATCCCTATAGTTGTATGGATTCAGAGAACTCTCATTTGAAAAAGGAACTTTTCTAAAGTTTTGTATTCTTGCTGGATGCTCTTGGCTGGGTCACCTCTTCTCCATTGGTGGTCGGGGTCGTCAACGCCAACGAGTGGAGGATGGTATAATGCTAACCATATTATCCACTTATCATGAACTGTTTGTACTATGAAATGGTTACTGAAATTGACATCATTCTGTCACGAAAATATGATGTGCAGATTTGATCAATGTGGATTTAATATGACATATGGTTTGACACAATTGTATGAAAGGTTTATGAAAGGGGCCTAATTTGGCTGAAGACACCATCCTAAAAGAGTAAGTGTTGTAATTCAGCCCTCGGTGTCGCCTGATAGCAGAGCTGTAGAAGACGCTGAGTTATCACCAGCTGGGAGTAGCATGCAGTTGGGAGGGGCTGATGATGCTTCAGATGCTGGGGTAAGCAGAAAAAGGAATGCCAGCAATTCCAGCACTGATGAGTTAGAGCAGAGGAAAAGAATCCGACAGATACTTACAGCTCCCACAGATTCAGAGTCCTTCGAGGGTTTTCCTGGAGATGTGGAACTGGAGTCAGAAGAGAGTGATACTGATCTAGATTGGACTTTGGTAAAGGAAGTTCAGGATGTATGTAATGCTGACTCCAGCAGTGACACGTTTATGGGGTTTGACAGTGACAAAGACTGGCCCTCTGAAACTTCTGGGAATGACTGGGATACACTAAGTTTTGAGAAACGCTGGGAGACCTGGAGAGACACTCAAAGGGTTTCAGCTGCAGAGAGGAATGCAGCTGCTTCGCCTGATCTGGAAGGGTGTGACTCAGACGAGTCTGATCTTTAGGGTTATAAATTGTGAGCTTGGGAAATGTCTCCTTGCAGCGGGCAAGGAGTTGTGTCTGGTATCCTGTTTATCTTGGCATCATGTTACCTTGGCATCCTGTTATCTGGTATCGTGTTCCTGACTACTCGTGAGTTAATGTTTACTCTGCCACCTTTTGGAGCTGGAATGCTGCTGCTACTGTGGCTGTAGTTTGGGAAAGGTGGGGGGTTTTGGGTTTCAGTGTTCTGCTTTTTATCCAGCTACTGGCGTGTGTTCCTAGTGGCGGGGTTTGACTCCGTTGGATCTTCTGTGAGTTTCAAGCTGCAAGACAGGTATTGTATTACAAAGGAGGGAGGTTGACAATGTGATTTATGGGGGTTACAATGTGTGTTATCCCTATACATTTAGCTCCTGTTGGACCTTGGACTGTCTCCTCGTTTTCCTCCATCATTCTCCTGCCCTTGACTTCGGACCGGTTACAGACAATGCATTTTGGATAATCCCACGAAGGACGTCACAGAGGACGTCCTGAGTTTGTTTGGCTTCTCCTGCAGTGATTTTTTTTGCTTTCCCTGGGTTTTTGTGGGTTTTTGCCGGTTTGGCTAGGTTTTTGTTAGTCCCATTCCCATTCCTTGTAAAATAAACCTTTTATTACCCCTTTTTACATCTGGGCTTGGCTCTAATTGGTGTCTGGTTTACAACATTAAAGCCTGCAATGACAAAAACATGAACTACCTGCTTGCTGGAATTGTAATAAAACCTGCTAATGAGAACGGAAATGATTGACTTGCCATAGTAAACCGCTGACATTGATAAGAACTGTGACAGTAATAAGAGAAATGCTGACATCTGTCAACAGTTGCTGACTTGATGAACTTTTGGGGGAAACAACATGTTTACATTAATCAGAGACAATGGCTCTTTGAAGTGAAGGAGATGTTTACAATGTCAAGAAGGAAGTCGGCACAGAGCTGCTTGCATTTCTCAACACCAATTATGAAGAGTCAACACACGCTATATAACAGGCCTGATTACAATCCAGAACTTGGGGCAGACTGGAGGAGTCTGGCCCACCCGCAATGCTCGAGAGAGAGAGAGAGAGACGGTGTCCCTTTGGAGAGTGCCAGATCTGCTACGGGCAAGCAGGATTTGGACACTTGCTTCTTTCTCAGGGGAAGGATGTGTTTTGGCATTTTGAAATTTAGAAGTTTTAGGAGTTTGATGGTTTGGCAGACTTACAAGGAAGCAGTCTGGCCTAAGAGGCGTTCTTCACGGAGGAAGAATGGTGAAATGGTGATGTATCCATGGTGTTGGGTAAGTGAATATGTGAGTGTGAATGCTGAGCAAAAAATATTAAATTCCCCTTTGTTGATTTGTTTGTTAGCCCAGTGGTTTTAAACCTTTTTTGAGCCGCGGCACATTTTTTACATTTACAAAATCCTGGGGCACACCACCAACCAAAATGACACAAAATGAGACTCTAACTGTCATTTTACTAACTGTCACCCTCCCACCTTGTTGCACCCCAGACTCCGGACAGCCCCCCCCAGATCACACACACCAGGCAGATGCAATAAATGTACTTTTATTTAGAATAAAGAATAGTCCAAAAATGGAAAGATGAAAACATAATACAATAGTGCCAAAAGTAAATCCAAAAATAGTCCTTAGAGCTGGCAAGTCAAACCGACTTGCATCAAAACAAAACAAGAGTATGAAAGCAAGGCAAACCGCGCCTGCGGTCAACGTGAGCTTAGAGTCCTGAAGACAAGGCAAACCGCTCCTGCGGACAATGGGAAACTTAGAATCCTGGATCTTGAACCTTTCCAAGCTAAACGTAGCTTCAGGTCTGACTAGAATCCCCTGGGCACAATCTAATAAAGAGAATTACTTAAATTCCAATCTTTTCTGGAAGATAAGATGCTAGCTCTTAGGTCAATTTCCTCCTCATTAGCGGCCCCAGGTGCAAAGCTCTCATGCTGGGAAACTAGATCCTCCCTAGCCTCGGAATGCTTGCCTGGCAATGGAGTTGAGAAATTCTCGTGGGAATCAAGGCCGCTAGGCCCCTCACTGTCTAATTCAGAACTAAATTCCATGGAGTCGTCATTATCCTCATCTGCAGTCACATATCCATGTAACCATCCATCACCCCAGGCTAAGTCTTCTTCTGCAGACCCATATCCATCAGGCCACCCATCATCCCCGATCGGGCCCTGATCAGCTGCGGCTCCCGGTGTCTGTCTGTGGCCAGTAGGCTGGAACACCACACCCCTCGTGATGCTGCTGTTTCCGCAAAAAAAAAAAACCCCCCCCCCCCCCCCACTGCCTGGGAGGCCCACATTCAAGATGCCCATCACCATCCTGCAGGGGAGGGCTGTGCTGAGTGGCTGAAGCGCTTGCGGGCTCGGCTGAGTAGGACGAATAGGAATTGAGCACACAGGGTGGCTCCGAGCCTCGAAACAAACTGCGGTGGAGGCTCGCAGCCGTTGCCACCCCCAGTTCTCCTTCCCGAAGGGTTCAACCCCCCATGAATGCCTCCCCGGTCCCTTTGGCTTCCCTGCTGTCACCTTGGGGCCAGATCGGGAAGGAACCAAGCTGGTCTTTGGAGCTGCGCATCCCGGCCTCTGCTCTGCTCTGCTCTGCAGCAAACCCGGAGCCCAGCCAAGAGAGGCCAGGAGATGAGGGGTTGCTCTCCTTCCCCGGCGCGGAGGGGCTAGAGGGCAGAAAGCCTCGCATCAAGCCTCCGGGAGTGAGGCTGGACGGGGGCAGCTCCTGCGGACTCCTCCTCCCTCTCCTCCTCCTTGCTGCCGGAGGGGAGGAGGGCGGAAGAGTGCCCAGGAGCCAGGAAACAGGAGGAGCCGCAGCCCGGCCAGGTAGCCCTTGGCGCTCAGAGGGAGGGAAGGAAGGAAGGGAAGGAGAGAGAGAGGAGGGAGGGAGGGAAGTTCTGTATGCCGAGGGCTCTCCCTGACTGCAGCCAGGCTGGCTGGCATTGCTGCTTCGGCCAGGAAAGCCTCATTTCTGCTGCCTGAAGTTTCCTGCTAGGCTCTCTCTCTCTCTACACTGTAATTTCCCACGGCACACCTGATGATCTCTCATGGCACACTGATTGGGAAATACTGCGTTAGCCAATGTAACTAGGTTTGTGAACCCAATGTAGTTAGTTACTTAGAATCTGTATGTCTGTATGTTGCTCTGTCCAAGTTCTGAAACCTTTTCTCTTATTGGAAAATTGCAATCAAAAGAACCTATTTATTTATTTATTTCTTTATTATTATTTCAAATATTTGTACCCCACCCTTCTCTACCCCCGCAGGGGGACTCAGGACGGCTTACAGCCGGCAACAATTTGATCCCCCCATACAAAGAGATAAAACAACAATTACGTAATAGGTAAAACATAAAATTAGATTAAAGACCACTTAAAATAGTGCAAATTGAATTGGTTGCCCATGTCTACGTCCGAGTTCTACAATCAACAACTTAATCCGAAGCCTGTCTATAGTCCATTTTCCATAGCATTACCATTATTAGCATTTTTATTGTCAGCCTGCTATCCAAATGCCTGGCCCCATAGCCACGTCTTCAACTTTGTCCTGAAGGCAAAGGAGGGAAGCCGTTGACCTAATTTCGCTGGGGAGCAAGCTCCACAGACGGGGGGCCACCGCCGAGAAGGCCCTGTTTCTCGCCCCCACCAAGCAGGTTTGCAACGAAGGTGGGATCGAGAGCAGGGCCTCCCCGGAAGATCACAGGCTTCGAGATGGGACACATAGGGGGAGATACAAGTAAGCTGGGCAAGAACCGTAAAGTTATTCACAAGTTATGCATAACAATTCCACCTGTGTTCGTAATAAATAAATACATAAACAAACAATGTTAATCATATTCTAAAGGAGTGCTTTTCCACCTTCAGGGTCTGGGATAACACCCAAAGTGGATTCGCAGTCCCACTGGAATGGAAGCCACGAGAGACCACTGCTTTTCTCCTAGTCAGCTCTACCTTAGGACTCTAGAGTTGGTATGGGCAAACTCAGCCCTGAAGGCTGGATGTGGCCCCTTGGGCTCTTTTCCCAGGTCTTTCTCTCTCTCTCTCACCATCCCATCCTTCCTTCCTTCTCTCTTTCCATCCTCCTTCCCTCCCTCCATTCCCTTCCACGCTTCCTTCCTTCCTTTCATCCATCCATCAATCCTTCCCTTGCACTCCTTTGTCCTTCCCTCCTTCCCTCCCTTTTGTCTTTCCTTCCTCCTTACCTCCCTCCCTTCTCTCCCTCTTTCTCCTTCTATCCTTCCCTTCCACCTTTTTGTGCCTCTTTCCTCCCTCTCTCCCTCTTTTTCCTTCTTTCCTTCACTTTTCTCTTTCCTTCACTCTTTCCTCCCTTCTTCCTTCTCTCCATCTTTCTCCTTCCCTCCCTTTAGTATTTCTTTCCTTCTCTCTGTCCTTTATTCTTCCTTCCTTCCTTCCTTCCTTCCTTCCTGGCCTCACATCGGGAGGCATGGAGACGCACTATCCACAATGCTATGGCTCTTTCGAGAAGACACGCCAAATGTGTCTCGAAGAGAAACGACAATGCAGAAAGAACCGCAACTTGGAAACAACATCACCCAAGGAGACTTTCTGCTGTGCTTTCTGCAACCGGACTTGCCTATCTCAGATTGGCCTTTTTAGTCATCAACACGCTTGTAAAAAGCGTGGGATGAGTCCTTCCTAAGAATCTCTGTTCACGAAGTAACGCCGAGAGAGACGCCGAGAGACATGGCAAAATTAAGAGGAGGAAGGCGTGGAGGGCCGAGACATCCAGACTTTGGTTTCTTTTCGAGGCCAATCCCAAATGCAATGTAGAGCTATTTTCTCTTGTCTTGGGAAGGAAAATAGAATATGCCACGGGGAAACACCGTATTTATAAGTGAATGGAGATTTTATTCTGGACACGCAGGCACATTTCAGATTAGATGAGCTCTTATACTTATCAAGGGAAAACTAGAGAGTTTTGGAATGATAATGAGAAGTAATTCGTGCCCAATAGAAACAGCACAAGGGCTTTTATGGATTTCAACCCACGCCATAAAAATAATCTTTAATGTGCGAGAACAGTGTTTCCCAACCAGTGTGCCGTGAGCGATCACCAGGTGTGCTGTGGGAAATTGGGACCTCCAATCCCCTTTCTTCCCCCTCCTGCCGAACACTTTTTCTTCTCCACTCGGGCTCCCTTCTTCCCAGCCTCGCTCTGCCTCGCTCTGCTCTGGGGCGAGTCTGCGCAGTAGCGCCCGCACGGGTCACGTCTTCCTCCCTCCCCCTCCCCTCCTGAACACGCTCATGCTGCCCCCTCAGATCAAAATGGCGGCAGAAGCGGCAGAAGTCAGTGTTGGGCAGGAGGGGGAAGAAAGGGCGCGAAGGGGGAGGGGGAGGAAGAGGTCTCTGTCGAAAGCTGGCATGGGCAAACTTGGACCTTCCAGGTGTTTTGGACTCCAACTCCCACCATTCCTAGCAGCCTCAGGCCCTTTTCCCCCCCCTCAGCCCCCTCAGGCTGTTAGGAATGGTGGGAGTTGGAGTCCAAAGCACCCAGAGGGCCGAAGTTTTCCCATGCCTGTTTGAGGGACCTTAAAGTGGTGAGCCTCCTTCCAACATTGTGATTCTGGATAGAAAACAAACAACGACATAACATAACATTGTTTGAGTCCACAGTGCTCTCTGGGTGTAGGTGAACTACAACTTCTAAACTCAAGGTCAATTCCCAAGCAAACCCTTTCAGTACTTTCTGTTGGTAATGAGAGTTCAATATGCCAAGTTTGGTTCAATGCCATTGTTGTAAGAGTTCAGGATGCTCTTTGATTGTGTGTTAACTATAAATCCCAGAAACTGTAACTCCCAAATGTCAAGGTCTATTTTCCCCCAAACTCCATCTGTGGTCACATTTGGGCATATTGAGTATTCATGCCAAGTTTGGTCCTGATCCAACATTGTTTGAGTCCACAGTGCTCTCTGGATGTAGGTGAACTACAACTCCAAAACCCAAGGTCAATGCCCACCAAACTCTTACAGTATTTTCTCTTGGTTGTGGGAGTTCTGTGTGGGAAGTTTGTGTCTTTCTGCCATTCCTGCCAGGATATCTATGTTGTGTTCATGGAAACAGGCCCAGGTTTCACACTGAGTGTATAAATACATTTAAAAACATATTAACTATATGTATGACTGTGTTAGAGTCTCATTTTGTGTCATTTTGGTTGGTGGTGTGCCCCAGGATTCTGTCAATGTAAAAAATGTGCCGAGGCTCCAAAAAGGTTGAAAAACACTGGGATAGAAAATATGGTTTTGCTCTAGCTGATTGCCACAGCTATCTATTTGGTGAGAATATTTCAAAGTAAACGTCCAGGCTCTTGGAACAGGATCAGGTTCCTTTCTAGTGTTGAATTCCTAATATGTTGCACAAGAGGAGACCACCCAGCACAACAAAAGCCTGTGAAACCCAATAAACTCCTTCTTAACCGGTCATGGGCAGCCAGTCTCCGCACCACCAGAATATGCAGCCTCTCTTGAGGGACATCTGTTGGTGGGCAGATTTTGGACAAAGCTCAAGAGGAAGAAAATAGCCTCATGTGTGCTTTCTAAAAAAGGACTTATGGACGTATAAGCTGCACTGAGGTGCATGGAAGCCACCAATGGGATGCCAGTGCTTGAGCCGCCAAGTACAACGCTGAGTATATGTGACGAGTATCAATACGAAAATCAACCATGGACAAAGGACAAGAGGAAAATGTAAGTGCAGAGCAGACCAGGCATGGGCAAGCTTCCGCCCTCAGGCCCGGATTGCCCATAAGGCCACACTAGGCCATGGCCTAAGGGCGCAGCAGGCCTAGGGGGCGCCAGATCAAGGACCAAAAAAAAAAGTTCAAGCAAAACCACAATGTGTGGCATGACTCTCTCTCTCTCTCTCTCTCTCTCTCTCTCTCTCTCTCTCTCTGCGAGGGGGTGGGGGAGGAGGGATTGGCGCACCCCCCTCGCCATCGCCCCCGCCCCCTTGTCAAGGAAGGGCTCAGGAGGGCGCGAGGAGGATGACGAGGCGGAGGGAAACACCGCCCCTGGAGCTGCTGGCGCCTGGCAGGCATGCACGTGCGACAGGATGGCACCTCTTCCTCCTCCGCCATGTCTCTGGGTGCCGCGCATGGCCGGCAATGGCACTGGGGGCTTTCCTTCTTTCCTCTTCCTCCTTGGGAGGAGGAAGGAAGGGAAGCCCTCGGTGCCGCTACCGGCCATGCGCGGCACCCGGGGACACGGAGGAGGAGGAAGAGGCGCTCTGCTGCCACACGCGCATGCCCACCAGCGGCTCCAAGGGCGGTGCTTCCCTCCGCCTCATCATCCTCCTCGCGCCCAAGGAAGGAGGAGGAAAGAAGGGAAGCCCTCGGTGCCACTGCCGGCCATGCGCGGCACCCAGGGACACGGCGGAGAAGGAAGAGGCGCCCTCCTGTTGCGTGCGCATGCCCGCCAGGCGCTAGCAGCTCCAGGGGCAGTGCTTCCCTCTGCCTCGCATGGGTGCCACACATGGTGAGGAGGAGGAGGAGGAAGCCCACCATGGGCGGGGTTTCCAAAATGGCCTTGGGCGCCAAAATGAGGTAATCCAGGCCTGTCCGCCCTTCATGTGTTTTCGACTTCAACGCCCACAATTCCTAACAGCCAATTGTGGGAGTTGAAGTCCAAAACACTGGTAGGCGGAAGCTTGCCCATGCCTGGACTAGATCAATCGCTGTGCAGATGAGATGCATGTTGGTAATAAATAATACAGTCCGCCTCCTACTGGATGGATGGATGCATAGATGGATGCATAGATGGATGGATAGATAGATCAATGGATAGATGGATGGATACCATCAAGGACATGTTCGCTGCCACCTGAGACCCGAGGATGGCCAACACAAAGCCCTATGGAAATGACAGTCGCAATGCTCACCCCTCAATAGGTAAATAACTTAGAAAGAAGGAGAAATAAATATAGTAGTAGTAGTAGTAGTAGTAGTAGTAGTAGTAGTGAGAACTTACTCACCCTGTCTTCTGCTTCTCTTAAATCTGGCATGGTGCTGACACAAAGGCTGATCGTTGTGGTTGCCACGAAGAGGATGGAGAGGCAAGCAAAGATCTTCCCCGGGAGACCCGACTGTGGGTTCTCCACCATGTCCCTCAGCCTGGACATGAAGGTCTTGGTCTCTTCCTCCAGGATGCAGGTCATCACCTTGTTCATCTCCATCTCCTCCTCCCGGTGTTGCTCGGCCAGTTCCTCCGACTTCTGGAAGAGCTTCCGGAAGCAGCAGTTCTCCAGGCTGGACTCCTCGATCCCCCAGTACTTGAGCTCTTCCCGGAAGGACAAGGCACACATGTCGCGGAGCAGCCTCAGCTTCCCTGCCGCCAAGAAGCTGGCGATGGCCCCGAATGCGCTGGGGCTGCGGTCGAAGAAGAACTCGCGGGAGTCCTCATCGTAGTCGTCGCAGAGCTGGATGATCTCCTCGTAGCTGCTGCAGAACCGGAGCTTGCTCAGCCGGGACGCGGGGAACTCGTCCAAGGTGCTCCAAGGCAGGAGGTACTTGATGCCCCCCACGTTGACCACAATCTCACTCACCAAGTTGGTTGTTTGGAGCTGGTCAGGGCAGCAGACCCTCTTGGCCCTCTGGTAGTGGACCCCTTTGGCCGGAGGTGCCTCAATCACCGAGATGGGAATCAGGTGGTTCAACGAGGTGCAAGAAGCATAGCTAAAATCGTGTTCGCTGCCTCCAGAGAGAATAGGCATTTCTGAGAGTTGTCACCAGGCCTCCCAAGACAGCGTCAGACCAAAGCTAGCTAGAGAGGCAAGGGATGGTAGGAGAAAACATACGTATACACAGTGAGTGAGACAGAAAGAAACATGTCTCCATCCCAATTATATTTCATCCACCCTCCTCAATAGACCCTTCATTTATGATGTTCCTCAGATCAGTGTTTCCCAACCAGTGTGCCGGGGCACACTAGTGTGCCGTGAGCAATCATCAGTTGTGCCGTGGGAAATTGGAACCTCCAGGAGGGGAGGGGGGAGAGTCTAGTGTGTTGAAGTATAAAAACCCTAAGAAACCTACCTCGATAAAGGCACAACATTACAACCACCCCCTCCCACCTGTTGTCTACTTGGTCTCTCCCTCTCCATGCATTGGGAAGGCCCGCCTCCCTTTCCCCAAGTAGAGACCTCCTCTTGCCTCCTCCCCCCCGGCCTAATGCCGAATGGTTCATTCCAGCGCCGTCCCCGCTTCTCCCTCCTACCCCTCCTCCCCGGTGGGCGCAAAACTGCTCTCGGCCTCCCTCCGGCTCCCTGCCCGCCGCCGCTGCCTTCCTTCCTGTCTGCTTTGCCAGCCCCGAGATGCCCACCCGGGCCGCCCCACTGACCCCCAAGGAGCTGCGCAGGTGGTGAGTGAGGCTCCTGCTCCCCACGACCCCAATTCAAGCCTGGCGGGGAGGGAAGGGGCAACCTAAATGAGAGGGAGACTGCTGGTCTTTCGAGGCACCCACTCCAGAAACTGTAGCTCCCAAATGTCAAGGTCCATTTTCCCCAAACTCCATCTGTGTTCACATTTGAGCATATTGAGTATTCATGCCAAGTTTGGTCCTGATCCAACATTGTTTGAGTCCACAGTGCTCTCTGGATATAGGTGAGCCACAACTCCAAAAACTCGAGGTCAATGCTCACCAAACTCTTATTATTTTCTCTTGGTTATGGGAGTTCTGTGTGGGAAGTTTGATTCCATTCCATCATTGGTGGAGTTCAGAATGCTCTTTGATTGCGGGTGAACTATAACTCCCAGTGAGTGTATAAATACATTCAAAAACATATTAACTATATGTATTACTGTGTTAGAGTGTCATTTTGTGTCATTTTGGTTGGTGGCGTGCCCCAGGATTTGGTAAAGGTAAAAAATGTGCCGCGGCTCAAAAAAGGTTGAAAACACTGCTTCAGATGGTGGTGGAGGTGGTGGTGATTTGTGTCCCGCTTTTTCTCTCCATATAGAGATTCAAAGTGACTCACAATTCAAAACATTACAATGAGACAAAATGAAACATGTCTCTGTCCTAACAATATGTCATCCACCGTCCTCGATAGTCCCTTCATTTACGATGGTTCTGAGATTATCATTATCATTATTACATTTATTTACAATATATCCCACTTTTTCTCTCCATGGTAAAGGTAAAAGTTTTCCCCTGACCAGGCCCAGATTAAGCACTTTTGGCACCCTAGGCCAAAGGCCCCGCCTCTTCCTTCTCGCGGGCTCCGCCTCCGTGGCTCTGCCTCTTCCTCCTCGCGGCTCCGCCTCTTCCTTTCCTCAGCTCCGCCTCTTCCTCCTCGCCAGCGTGAGGAGGCTGAGGAAGATAAGCCCCACCCCTGGAGCTGATGCCACGAGGGCGGGGCTTCCCTCCATGGCTCCGCCCCTTCCTCCTCGCACCGGCCTGAGAAAAAAAGGGCGATCTTCGGCCGCTTCTACGCCTGTGTGCGGGGCGCCATAGACTCTCAGACGCCGTTCCCCACGGCTCCTCCCTCCTTCCTAAAGCCACCAAGCCTGAGAAAAAAGGGCGATCTTCGGCCGCTTACGCCTGTGCGGGCGCCATAGACTCTCAGACGCCGTTCCCGCGGCTCCTCCCTCCTTCCTAAAGCCACCACGCCTGAGAAAAAGGGCGATCTTCGGCCGCTTTTACGCCTGTGTGCGGGGCGCCATAGACTCTCAGACGCCGTTCCCCACGGCTCCTCCCTCCTTCCTAAAGCCACCATGCCTGAGAAAAAAGGGCGATCTTCGGCCGCTTTTACGCCTGTGTGCGGGGCGCCATAGACTCTCAGACGCCGTTCCCCGCGGCTCCTCCCTCCTTCCTAAAGCCACCACGCCTGAGAAAAAAGGGCGATCTTCGGCCGCTTCTACGCCTGCGTGCAGGGCGCCATAGACTCTCAGACACCGTTCCCCGCGGCTCCTCCCTCCTTCCTAAAGCCACCACGCCTGAGAAAAAAGGGGGATCTTCGGCTGCTTCTGCGCCTGCGTGCGCGGTGCCATAGACTCTCAGAGGCAGCGGAACGGCCTCTGAGAGTCTATGGCGCCCCGCACGCAGTCGCAGACGCGGCCAAAGATCGCCCCTTTTATTTGGAAATTTTTTTAATGGGGGTCTGGATCTGGCGCCCCCATGGCTGCGCCCCGAGGCCGTGGCCTAGTGTGGCCTTATGGATAATCCGGGCCTGCCCCTGACATTAAGTCCAGTCGTGTCTGACTCTGAGGATGGAAGGACTCCTCTTCATGGGCAATAGACAATTGGCTGCGGTACTTGGTAGAACACATTCAATTTGAAATTATGGAGATGAGGGTTAATCAACTACATGAGGATAAATTGCGACAGTTGTTGGGACGATGGGATCGGGTGAGAGGATACATCGTCTGGAGAACCCGGGACCAAACCATTAGGAATAAGTTGGAGTTATTGTTTAAGATGTAATGTAAACTGTTCTGGAAGCTCGCAGAAGAGGAAGAAGAAGAAGAAAATAAAGATGTAATCCCCAGCAGGGGGGGAGGGGTGCGAATGTTTGCGAGGGGGGAGGGTCACGTGCACAGGGCACGTTGTTTTGTGTGTGTGTATATATATATATATGTTTGTATGGATGTTGTGAAATAAAATTTTTAAAAATTGTAAAAAAAAATGAAAACCAGGTTTATAGCCTTCAAATCCACTTTTCTATTGGTGTTGTTAACTTTGTGAGACCCGCCAGGAAGCCACGCATTCATCGTGAGCAGAAGAGTTAACGTTTTCCAAAGCTCTGCAGCTGGATCTCACCAAAGACCCACCTGCCTTGTTACCCTGCTCCCACCGGAGGTCAGCCAAAGGCCTCCAGAAGTTCATGAGAAGGTGATGGTCTTCCACGTCTGATTATCCCCATCGGCGCCTATTCGGAGGGAGCCTCTCCATCTGTGCCTGAAAGTTGCATCTCTAAAAAGTCACCCATGGATTAAGCAAATCCCGTGTGATCTGACTGAGCAGTGAGACCCATGCGTTTCAGTGGGATTTATCCCCACCGGGCATAGGGTTGCAATAATCTTTACTGCAGGCTTGGGCCAAGTTGGGTCCTCCAGGTGTTTTGGACTTCAACTCCCACCATTCCTAACAGCCTCGGGCCCCCTCCCTTTCCCCCTCAGCTTAAGCGGCTGAGTGGTAAAAGGAGGGGGCCTGAGGCTGTTAGGAATGGTGGGAGTTGAAGTCCAAAACACCTGGCGGTAGGGCAGGGGCGGTCTAAGGTAATTTTAAATGGTAAACGGACATTATTTTGGCACCCCGCCCCCCTCCGCGCATGCCAGGAAGCTCCTGTGCACAGGCGCAGAAGCCTGTAAACACAGCATTCCCTATTCGCAGCCCCCGCATGCCCAGAAGCTCCTGTGTGCAGGCACAGAAGCCAGTAAACACAGCACTCCCTATTCGACACGCGCCCCCCCCCCCTCTGCGTATGTCCAGGAGCTCCTGTGCGCAGGCACAGAAGCCTGTAAACACAGCATTCCCTATTTGGCATGTCCCCCTCCACGCATGCCCAGAAGCTCCTGTGCACAGGCGCAGAAGCCAGTAAACACAGCACTCCCTATTCGGCACCCCCGCATGCCCAGAAGCTCCTGTGTGCAGGCGCAGAAGCCAGTAAACACAGCACTCCCTATTCGGCACGCACCCCCCTCCGCGCATGCCCAGAAGCTCCTGTGCGCAGGCGCAGAAGCCTGTAAACACAACATTCCCTATTCAGCATGCGCCCCCCTCCGCGCATGCCCAGAAGCTCCTGTGCGCAGGCACAGAAGCCTGTAAACACAGCATTCCCTATTTGGCATGTGCCCCCCCCCTCCACGCATGCCCAGGAGCTCCTGTGCACAGGCGCAGAAGCCTGTAAACACAGCACTCCCTATTCGGCACGCGCCCCCCTCCGTGCATGCCCAGAAGTTTGTGTGCACAGGCGCACAGAAGCCTGTAAACACAGCACTCCCTTTTCGGCACCTTGCCAACGGCACGCAGGGAGGTTATCTATGGCGTCGAAGCGCTCAAGGCCCAAAAGCGGAACATCGGCCGGACACTGTCTGGCGGGCGGGGGAATGCGCCCTTTACCCAGATGGCGCCCCACGCAGCGGCGTCCTTTGCCTACCAGTAGGACCGCCCCTGCGGTAGGGCCCAAGCTTACCGTCTTGAGTGCATCTCATATTTTTAACTCAAGTTATCTCCCGGCTGCTCCTGCTCAATGACAGTCCCGTCCAACCACCACAAATTACCAGAAGTTAATTCTGTTCCATTTGCATGTCCTGAATCTGCAGCAAAAAACCAATTTTGCTATAATATGTCTATTGCCCGCTTTCGATGGTGAACCTTTGACCCCATCTACCACTGTCAAGAGCCTCGGTGTCGTACTGGACTCATTGCTAACAATGGAAACTCAGGTCGCTGCTATCAGTAAACAGGCCTTCTTCCACCTTCGCCAGGTGAGGCAGTTGGCACCCTACCTCCCGGCAGAGGCTTTGGCAACGGTTATCCATGCTACAGTCACCTCGAGGTTAGACTATTGTAATGCACTTTATGTTGGCCTCCCTCTGTCGGTGACCCAGAAGGTTCACGTTGTTCAAAATGCGGCTGCCAGACTACTCTCAAGAACACCTATGTGATGCCATATAACACTGACCCTACAGCGTCTACATTGGCTGCCAATTGAACATCAGGTCTCTTATAACAGTGTTTCCCAACTGCTGTGACGCAGCACATGACGGACCTCCTGCTGTGCCGTGAGAAAAGCTCTCTGCCCCCCTTCCTCCCCCCTCCCCCTGCCAAACTCCTTCTGCTTGGGGGAGGAGGAGGAAGGGCCGGGCGGTGGCGAAGAAAAAGAAGAAGGGGCCGGGGCGCCACCTCCTATGGCCATTTCCCCAGCAAGCCTCCAATCTGCCATGACTCCCGCCTCTCGCTCACTGAAGCCGCGCGGAAGAGGAGCCCCGCCCACTGAAGCCCATCCACCATTCATGCTCCTCCTCCTCCGCGTGGCTTCAGTGAGCAAGGGGCGGGAGTCATGGTGGAGAGCGGCACCGGGGATGGGGGCCATAACTCCTGCCCCACGCTCGCACTGCCCCCTCAAAGCTGGCGAAGCTGTGGGAGAGCTGAAGCTGGGGGAGGGGGCGGGGCATGGCACGAACTGGCTCTGCCCCCTCCCCCGGCTTCAGCTCTCCCATAGTTTCTCCAGGTTTGAGGGGGCAATTCCAAGCCAGCATTGTGCTGCCTCTGCCACCGCTGGCTTGCCATTGCCCCCTCAAGGCTGGAGAAGCTGTGGGAGAGCTGAAGCCAGAGGGAGGGGCAGGGCATGGCTCCGCCTGTCTCCGCCCCCTCTCCCGGGCAACTCCCATTGGCTGCCGCCACCCCGCTAGCTTTTCCTGCTTCTGCTATGCTTAGCAGAAGCAGGAAAAGGTACAGTGGCAGCAGCAGCCAATCGGGGGCGCCTGAGGCGGGGCTTAGCTGCTAAGCGCCACCCCGGGCTACCCCCATTGGCTGCCGCCGCCGCCCCACTAGCTTTTCCTGTTTCTGCATGGCGGCGGCAGCCAATCGGGGGCACCTGAGAGGTGGTGCTCGCCGCGGCTTGGCTCCTCCCACTCCCTCCCTCCTCAACTTCAAGCCCGAAGGTCACCATTTTGAATTTTTTTTTTTTTAAAAAAAATAAATTTAAAAATTTTTAATTGGGGGGTCCGGATTTGCTGCTCAGCAATGGCTGCCGCCCTAGGCCATGGCCTAGGGTGGCCTTATGGATGATCCGGGCCTGCGCAAAAGGCAATAATGCTTGGGAAAGCTGCCTTTGAGATGGGGGGGGGGGGGAAATCTAGCCAAAGAAGCTGTAGTAGCTAGGACTTAAACAGAGGTATTAATGATGGAGTAACATATGGAATCACCATAAGTTACAGTCGGCTTGATGGAAGTTGTTACCAAAAGCAAAGCAGGCAACGAAAGAAGCTACGAGAAGCCGGCCAACCCTCTCTCTTCTCTCCTCGACCTCACAGACATTCTTCCCACTTCTGCAGCATTGTGCAGCCTTTCTTTGGGTTTGCAATGATTCCCATAAATCACATTTCAACATCCCCATAAAGTCAATCGTGGGAGGGGGTTGGACTAGATGGCCTTTGCAGTCCCTTCTAAGTATATGATTCTGGAAGCTGGGAAAAATCACAATTATTCCCCCAACCTTTTTGGGGGAAATATGGTGCGGCATCATTACATGCAATCCACGAAGCAGATACATATCTGTATGACGACATGAACGACAACTCACAAAGCATATATACACACTCTGATACATTATTATGTATACATTACTTATGAATGTATATCCTGCTTTTCTCCTCCCATCGGGGATTCAAAGCGGCGAACAACAAGGCAGAAAACATACAGGTACATTAGGACAACAAGGAAATCGACATAGTAAAAACAATTAAAACATCATAAGACAAAACACAACCAGCACTTCAGGTATAGGTAAACACTAAATAACCCTAAACCAAAGCCATGACCTGTGTTTTCGCTCTTCCATTGTTTGGTGCCATTCTTTCAACCCAAATTCCCAAGCCAACTTTTTGCAAAGTTACTTACTGCACTAAACACAGGCTGCATTCAGGCGAAGTCTCCCCGGCAAGGCAACGACAGGACCGAGAAGCCTTCGGCATGTGTGGACGGTGCATGGGATGCCTCTCCTTCCAGGGAAAAGGCTAGGAGCTCTCCAAAGGTCCATCCCGCCTTGCTTTTGCGCTTCCAGCCTTTTTGTGCCTAGCAGTCCCTTTGAAAGACTGGTGGATGGAGAGGAAGGAAGGATGCTCCCCTGAGAGCTGCCTCTGTGGTCCTCACAGGAGGAGAGCAGGAGAGGGAAGAGGGAAGGCTCAGCCCCGGTAATCCTCTCTCCCCTTCGCTCTTTCCTGCATCCATTCATCCATCCATCCTCCGGCAGAGCCTGATCCCTTAGGAAAGGATGCAGGGAGCATGCCAGCTCTTCAGCACCAGCCAGAGTGAAGAGGGAGGAAGACCCGCATCGCTCCCATTCAATGCTCTTTGCCAGAGAAATGCTCCTCCCGAGCTCCTTCACTGTGCTCTTCAGAGGTGTCTCTCTCCCCTTTGCCTTGAGTTCTGCAAGTTGGAGGCAAGAGTCACCATCCTGCCAGGCAGAGGTTTGGATAAGCAGCATGGCACAGGCATACTGAGTCAAAGCAGCGCTGCGTAAATGGACAACAGCACCGTATGTGTCGCTGAAGGCATGACCTGCTTGGCTACTAGCCCTGAGTACCCGAAAGCAAGCCCTAAAGATCCCCAAACCAGCCCGAAAGATCCCAAATCAAGCCCCAAACTAGCTCTAAAGATTCTGAAACTAGCCCTAGGTACCCATAAACAAGCTCCAAATACCCCAAACTAGCCCTGAGCACCCCAAAACTAGCCCGAAAGACCCCAAAACTAGCCCGAAAGACTCCAAAACTAGCCCTAAAGACCCCGAAACTAGCTCCAAACACCCACAGACTGGCCTTAAAGACCCCCAACGTAGCCCTAAAGATTCCAGACTAGCCCTAAAATCCCCCAAATAAGCCCCAAACACTCCCAAACTAGCCCTAAGTACCCCAAAACAAGCCCCAAATACCCCAAACTAGCCCTAAGCACCCCAAAACTAGCCCGAAACACCCCAAAACTAGCCCGAAAGACCCCAAAACTAGCCCTAAAGACCCCAAAACTAGCTCCAAACACCCACAGACTGGCCTTAAAGACCCCCAAAGTAGCCCTAAAGATTCCAGACTAGCCCTAAAATCCCCCAAATAAGCCCCAAACACTCCCAAACTAGCCCTAAGTACCCCAAAACAAGCCCCAAATACCCCAAACTAGCCCTAAGCACCCCAAAACTAGCCAGAAAGACCCCAAAACTAGCCCGAAAGACTCCAAAACTAGCCCTAAAGACCCCGAAACTAGCTCCAAACACCCACAGACTGGCCTTAAAGACCCCCAAACTAACCCTAAGTATGCCAAAACTAGACGTAAAGACCCCCACACTATCCCCAAAGGCTCCAAAACGAGCTCCAACTGTTCTGTTCGATGGTTCAATTTCCTCCTCATTGTCATGGTATTTCTGGCCGGCCCCTCCCTACGTCTGGCTCAAGGCGGGTCACAGCACATGGAAACACATTCTAAACTAAACTTCTACCATTGCTATTTCTCACTGAAGCCTGAAACAGCGAAACCTCCCCTCTGCACACGTTGCCTCAAAAATGAATACATCCCCGTCTTTCTTAGAGTGTGATTTCTCTTTATCCAAGGGCTGGATCTATTTCGCCACCCAAGGCAGTTTGAACTGCATCATATGGCCAATGTAGACCATATAATGCAGCACAAATGCATTGAACTGCATTATATGTCAGTGTAGACGGGGCCAAAGTTGTCCGTTTGTTCATGTCCATGAAATCCTGTACAAACCCACATGCTCTGAATCCCTGCCCGACCAAACCGTCGTGGAGAGAGGAGAACCAGATAAAGAAACATGTGATGATAACATTACAGATCTAAAAGGGCATCTACACTGTAGATTGAGCGTAGTTTGACACCAATTGAACTGCCTTGGCTCAATGTCAGGCCCGGATTAAGACTTTTTTGCGCCCTAGGCCACACTTTGGACTTACGCCCCCTTTAAGCCAACCTCCCGCCACCTCCAAGGCCCCCATTCCCACCGGCTGGAAAGCTCCGCTGTGCTCTGAAGGTCTCCTCGGGAGTCGGGAGGTGTTGTAGCCTAGACCTTGAGGATCCCTCGGTAAACCACCACGAAGCAGCCGTGATTAAATGCTTTATTTAGAATAGATAATAAAAGGGGAAAGGAATAAAAGATAGTCCAGTGATGCTCCCCGCATCTAAGTATTGCAAAGCGATAGTCTTAAAAGAGTTCAAAGATCCAATACATGAAGCAATAGTCTTGAAACCCCAATGGGCTAAAATCCGGGATAAGTCCTTGGCAAATGATGGCTTGGCTTGGTACTTGAGCACGTGTCACACCTCAAAGGCCTCAGGCATCCCTTTTGCTTGAACAGAGTTCCAGCCAGGAGAATCAGAAAATACTTTCCAAGCCAGCTTGCTTCGCTCTCAAGCCCTGTCGGGGGCCTCCCTGCCTTTCCCATGGCAGGGGATGAAATCATAACAAGGGCATCTCAAGGCCGTACCACCTCGACTCCCTGATAGAGCAAGCGGGCTACGGGGCAGAGAGCTTGCCTCGCTTTCGCCCCAGATGTTCTTTGCTAACGAGCACCACATTCCAAGACTACTGAGTTCACAAAACATACAGGAGACCATCAATCCTTGCTTTTGACGTGCGACGCAACTAAGGAACACTATAACTGCCCTGTGAACCCCCATGCCAGTGTCTTGTACCAACAACACATTTGGGAGAGGATCTTGCGGGTTAGGCCAGTCGGGCCTCCCATCAAGCCTTGCCAGCCAGCCTGCTCCGGGCTGACTTGTTCCTGCCTTGTTCTTGTTCCTGCTCGTCATCGAGACCCAGTGATTGATCCTGGAAAGACTTTATTACCTTTTGAACTCTTTGCCTTATTAGCAGCTGTCCCTGCCTGACTTGATCCAGCTGGGATTCTGAAAAACTCTTGCATCCGGCTTGTGTTCCCGTTTTCCCGCTCGTGCTCCTTTTGCTGCGGAGCACTCACACCCGTGCTGATTCCTGTTTGGCTGCTAGTTGGAGGCACTATAAAGATTGCCTCCAACCTCTTTCCTATACTTACCTATTCTCAATAAAACCCGTTGTACCTCAGCTGCTGTGTGGTTTATCCAGGGGGGTCAGGTTGCCAAGGCCTCAGAGGGCGATAGCACGGCAACTGGTCTTGAACTTGAGTTCCCTGGAGCTTGGCAATGGAAGCTGAACATTGGCGCGAGATGCTGAGCACCAACAGGAACCAACTTAAATAGGCGCCCCAGTGTTTTGGTCTCGAAGACGCTGACTTCAGCGCAATACTTTCCCAGGAACAGTTTGTGGGCCTGACTTTCCCAGGGCTCTCTCAGCAGGCAAGAATGTCAGCTCATTACCGGCTGCACCTGGAGGGACGGGGGATAACAAGGCCTTGCTTTCCCAGCGCTTCTTATCGGGTTGGGAAGAAAGAAGGCTGCGTCTAGCCTTGACCGCTGGCTGACGCGGAGGCCTCTGCAACTGTTCTCTTTCAGACCTGGCTGGTATCTTGGATTTAACATGGCTGCTGTCTGGTTTGGCTATGGAGTCAGGCTGGGGCATGACAGGAGGCTTGGGGAGAGCGCAGCGGCTGCAAACTCGCTTCAAAGGCGCGCACAAGAGAGAGAGCGCATGTGAGATCTTCGGTTGCTTCTGCGCCTGTGCGTGTAGCGCCATCCACACTCGCCCCGTGACCCCCTTGCTCTGCTGCACGCACTCCTCCGAGGGCTGCACTGCCAAGCCAGCATTGTGCTTGCTATGCGACCGCTGGCTTGGCAGTGCCCACAGCTTTTCCAGCCTCAAGGCTGCAGAGCATTGCTTGCTATGGGACAGCTGAAGCCGTGGGGAGGGGGAGGCGGACCAGACGCCATGCCCCCCCTCTTCCGGCTTCAGCTGTCCCTCAGCTTTTCCAGCCTCTTGAGGGAGCACTGCCAAGCCAGCATTGTGCTTGCTATGCGACCGCTGGCTTGGCAGTGCTCCCTCAAGGCTGCAGAAGCTGTGGGACAGCTGAAGCCACGGGGAGGGGGCGGACTCCGACCGCACCATGCCCCACCCCCTCCTCCCGGCTTCAGCTGTCCCACAGCTTCTTCAGCCTTGGGGTGGAGTGAGTGCAGCAGAGCAAAGGGGGGGGTGGCGGGCGTGGATGGTGCTCTGCGCGCAGGCGCAGAAGCGACCAAAGATCAACTTTTAAAAAATCTTTAGGGAGGGGGTTCGGATCTGGCGCCCCCTCTCGGCTGCACCCCTAGGCCGTGGCCTAGTGTGGCCTTATGGATAATCCGGGCCTGGCATCTACACTGTAGAGTGAGTGTAGTTTGACACCACTTGAACTGCCTTGGCTCAATGTTATGGAATCCTGGGAATTGAAGTTTGCTGAGGAGTTTGACTAAAGACCTTGTGAAACTACAACTTTCACTGTTCTATAGCATTGAGTCGTGGCAGTTAGAGTGAGTTCTATAGCCCTGCATTTAATGCCGAGGAAGCACGTGGATCCTCCTGAGGGGATTTGCATGGATTGGGTCCAAATTGTCGCCTGGGTTAACTAGAAGGCATTCCTTGCCGAGCACAAGGCGCACGCACACACATCATGGGCCGGCCGTCATCATCGGCGACTCGACTCGTAAATGATTTGCACTTGGATATCCCTGTAATTGCTTCCCTTGGTCTCCATTACAGGCAGAGGCCTTTCCGTGCCTCCATTGTCAGGGAAAGAGAAAGTAATCTCCTCGAAATTAATATTGTGCGAGTTGGCAGGGAAGACGGAGAGCTGGCTGTGCTGTAGGTAATATATTCCATCCTCTTTCTATTCATGAGCCTTCCCCTATTCTTCCTTTTGGAGAACTCATCTATGCTGCAAGCCTCAACCCATGTATAAACAATGCAGATGCACTCTCCAAAGGGATGCATCTACATTGTGCAATTCATGCACTTTGACACCACTTGGAGTTATAGTTTCACTTTGACTTCTCTGCCTAAAAATGCTGGTGCCTCCCCCCTTAAACGACAACTCGACAGATTCAATCATATTAGTAAAGGTAAAGGTTTTCCCCTGTCATTCAGTCCAGTCGTGTCCAACTTCTGGGGGTTGGTGCTCATCTCCATTTCTAAGCCGAAGAGCCGGCGTTCTCCATAGACACCTCCAAGGTCATGTGGCCAGCATGACTGCATGCAGTGACATTACTTTCCCGCCGAAGCGGTACCTATTGATCTACTCACACTTGCATGTTTTTGAACTGCTAGGTTGGCAAAAGCTGGGGCTGACAGCGGAAGCTCACGCCACTCCCTGGATTCGAACCTCCAACCTTTCGGTCAATAAGTTTAGCAGCTCAGCTTTTTAACCCACTGGGCCACTGGGGGCTCCCACTTTAGATCCATGATATAGGGGCACAGGCTCACCAGCACTCCAGGCAAACTCTGCACAAGCTCAGGAGTCTCCTCAAAGGCCTGGGCAGCAGTGCAAGGAAGATGCCACAACATCTACAGGCGACCACTCGCTCAGTTGGTACGTAGCTTTGGGCTTGAGTGTCACCAGTACGCTGATGACACTCAGCTCATTCTGAGGATGGAGAACTGGCCAGAATCCATACCCAATAACTTCCACCTTTGCCTTGAAGCCGTTACTGGATAGTTGCAGGCCAGCAAGTTGAAGGTGAATCCGGCGAAGGTGGAGATCCTGTGGCTGGGCCATCCGGGCGATAGGGACATCCAGCTACCGACCCTGGATGGCGAGGCACTATGCCCGTCATCATTAGTAAAAAGCCTGGGAGTCCTTTTGGACCCTCTGCTGTCAATGGAGGCTCAGGTCTCCAATTTCAGCAGAATTGCATTTTTCCATCTCTGACAGGCGAGGTGTCTGGCTCCCTATCTGTCCCGGAACAACCTGGCCATGGTAATCCAAGCCACGGTCATCTCACGACTTGACTGCTGTAACACTCTTTTCATTGGCCTGCCCTTGACTCTGATCCGGAAACTTAGATTAGTGCAGAACGCCGCGGCCCGACTTCTCACAGGGGAGCCTGTGAGTTGTCGCATAACACCAATACTCCGGGATCTGCACTGGTTACCAATCGAATTCTGGATCACCTTCAATGTGTTAGTTCTTACTTTTAAGGCCTTACATGGTCTGGGGCCAGTGTACTTAAGGGATCGCCTAATCCCATATAACCCCTCGAGATCGCTATGGTCAGAGGGCCACGGAGTCTCAAGTTCGCAAACTGTATCAACTGTGGCAGGAAGGTCCCGGCGGAGGGTCGCAATCTTGTCCGCGAAGAAGTTCTAGAAAGCCTCGGCAGTAAGGGCCTGATCATAATTTATTGGGATGGTAGGGACCATTGTCAAAGAACGAATTATTCTGAATAACTGTGCCGGGCGTGAGCTTGCGGACGCTATCAAGGAAGCGTAATGGGAATTTTTTGCTTCCTTGATAGCATGCTCATAAGCATCCATGAAAAGCTTATAAGCTGATTGTGAATCTCCGTCATGGAGCCTCCTCCACACGCTCTCTAGCCATCTCTTCTCCCACTTCATTGATCGGAGCTCCTCGGTGAACCAAAGTGACCAATTTCTGCGGGGTCGGAGAGGGTGTCTAGGAGCAATCTCGTTTAGGGCTTTTGCCAATGTGGTGTTCCAGTTGTCGACTAGCTCCTCGACAGAGATGCTGGCAGGCTCCAGATCCCTCAGAGCATTCAGGAACTTGGTGGGTTCCATAAGTCTCTTTGGGCGAACCCAAATCTGTTCGGCGCCTTTGCTGGGAGGGGGTGCCTGCTCTAACCGGATTCTCAGGGCACAGTGGTCCGACCATGGAACCTCAATAACGGAGGTTCTACTCCGGTGAATTCATCCTTGAGACTCAGCCACCTCCCCGTGGCATCAGCGTTTTTGCAGGCACGGGTGTCTGCAAATCTGGACATATGGGACTTACCGTTATTAGAAGCATTCATGAAAATTCTATTTCATTTATTTATTTATTTATTTATTTCAACTTAATAACCCGCCCTCCCTGAGGCTCAGGGCGGTTTCCAACATGTATACAATACATCAAGATAAAACCTTACCAATTAACAACTAAAAACATACTAAAAACATACTAAACACTTTAAAATACCATGACAATCATGGTTGGTTATACAATAGTTAAAACAGCAGGGTCAATAATGGCAGCAGCACACCTAAGGAGTAGGCCATTCAGATGGTGGTCGGGCCGAATGCCTGCTTGAATAGCCAGGTCTTACATGACCTGCGGAACGCCATCAGGTCCCGCAAGGCTCGTGTCTCAGCCGGCAGCGAGTTCCATAACACTGGGGTTGCCACGGAGAACGCCCTTTGCCGTGTGCTGGACAGCCTGCAGGTTTTCAGTCCCGGAACTTCAAGCATATTGAGGCCCTCCGAACGCAGTGATCTTCTGGGCACGTATGGGGTAAGCCGCTCCCTCAAGTACACTGGCCCCAAGCCATGTAAGGCCTTGAAAGTCAAGACTAACACCTTGAAGGAGACCCGGAATTCAACTGGCAACCAGTGCAGCTCGCGCAGGATGGGAGTTATGTGGGATGACCTGGAGGCTCCCAGCAGCAGACGAGCTGCCGCGTTCTGCACCAGTTTAAGTTTGCGGATCGCCGACAAAGGTAGGCCAATGTACAGCGCATTACAGTAATCGAGCCTCGAGATGACCGTGGCTTGGATCAACGTGGCCAGGTTGCAACGGGAGAGATAGGGAGCCAGGCGCTTCGCTTGCCGCAGGTGGTAGAAAGCTGCCTTGCAGGTGCAAGCAATTTGCGCCTCCATAGTTGGGAGTCCAGCCGGACCCCAAGGCTCTTAACAATGGGCTGTGGGCATAGTGCCACGCCGTCGAATGTCGGCAGCTGGATCTCTCCCCCCCCGGCAGCCAAGCCACAAGATCTCCGTCTTCGCCGGGTTCACCTTCAACTTACTGGCTCGCAGCCATCCAGTTACGGCCTCTAGGCAGAGTTGGAAATTATCGGGTACGGAGTCTGCCCCGGGGTCCACCCTCAGAACGAGCTGGGTGTCATCAGCGTACTGATGGCATTCCAGCCCAAAACTCCGCACCAGCTGGGTGAGTGGTCGCATGTAGATGTTAAATAACAGCAGGGAGAGAATGGCCCCCAATTGAGGGACACCACAATTTAAAACTATGTCTCCCTCAATGGCAGTTGAAGCGGTCTCAAACTGCATCAATTCTCCAGTGCAGATGCACTCTTATTTTGCCTACAAAACTTATTGCAATTGCTACTCATTAGTCACCGATGGCTCTCTGAAGAACAGAAATCAAGCCGTGCTCCATCCAAGTGCAGAGGCTCTTCAAACATGAACTCTCCCAATGCCTCATTTGGGTGTACAAGGTGAAGGGGAAATGCTTCCCCCCCCTCCCCTGAAATAAGGATTTATCCCCGAGACCGGGAAAGCTTCCCAACGGGGATTGGGGGGAAAGTTGTTTCCAAGGGGAAATTGATTGCTTTTGTCTCCCCGCTCCTAATGCTGGCCCTGCTCAATTGCATTACTACACAAATCCTGCTCTGCATTTATGACGCAGTCAATGTCAGGCCAAAGAGTTAATGCTCCCGGATGAGGGACTCCGCTGGAAAGCAGGGCTTAGCAAAAGGGAGAGGCCTCGCTCGCTCAGCACCAGGCCGGAGGGGCTTGCGGGGAATTTTGTGTTAGCAGCTCTCCATCCATCCATCTATAAACAACTTATTTATACCACTTCGTGTTAGTCTATCAACCTATCCTTTTTGTATATATCATTTCGTATTCATATGTATTAAAATGGCCTTACTTATGCCATTTGGTGTTAATGTCTGTCTGTATATCCATCTATCATCAATTCCTTATATCAGGGCTGTCCAACAGGCGGCCTGCGGGCCATATACGGCCCCCCAGCCTGTTGGACACGGCCCCCGCTACCCTCCTGAAATTGTTTTTTTAAAAAATACTTTTTTAAAAATATATATTTTTAAAAAATATTTTTTAAAGGCAGTGGTTGGGGGAGGCGGGCAGGGAGGAGGAAGGAGCCAGCTCCTCCTCCCTGCACCGTCCCTCCGTCCCTCTCTCCGCCCCACCGCGCAGCGGCGGGGGGGGGAGGGAGAGGAGGCATCCTCCTTCCTCCTCCTCCTTCCCCGGCGCTGCTGGTGTCCCGATCGCCGCGGCACCGGGGAAGGAGGAGGAGGAGGATGGCTCGCGGGGGAAGCGAGCGTCCGGTTCTTGCTTCCCCCACGAGCCATCCAGGCCTGCGGGAGAGCCATCGTCCGGCTCTCGCATCCCTCTGACCAGAGGGACGCGAGAGCCGGGCGAAAAACCTCCCACAAGCCTGGATGGCTCGCAGGGGAAGTGAGCGCCCGGTTCTTGCTTCCCCCGTGAGCCATCCTCCTCGCAGCTTCGCCCTCTCCCCCAAAGTGTCACGACAGCTGTTGTGATGCTTTGGGAGAGGGGGCGGAGCCGCGGAAGGCTCCCCGTGGCTTCTCCTTCTCTCCCAAAGCACTTTGGGAGAGAGGGCGGAGCTGCGTGGCCGGGGGCATGGCTGGGGCGTGGCCGGGGGCGTGGCCGAGTGGCCGGCCCCCAGGTGATCACTCACCAAAAGTCCGGCCCTTGGGCTGGCAGAAGTTGGACAGCCCTGCCTTATATCATTTATGTTATTATCTCTGTCTGTCTGTCTACCTGTCTGTCAACTTGTTTATATAGCATTTTGTGTTAATTATCTATCTGTCTCTCCATTTATTTATCAACGTCTAGTTTGTACCTTTTTGTGCTCCTATCTATCATCTATCTATCTATCTATCTATCTATCCGGTCCTAAAATTTCTTGTTTATTTAAGCTTGTGCTAACGTCTATCCACCCACCCACCCATCTCTCTAGTGAGGCTGTTAAAGGCTCCTCCCTAAGCTGCAAACCCTGGGATTCTTCAGGAGGCAAAAAGCAGATTTAAAGTGCATTCATTCTCTAGTGCAGTGTTTCCCAACCAGTGTGCCGCAGCACACTAGTGTGCCGTGAGTGATTATCAGGTGTGCCATGGGAAATTGGGACCTCCAATACCCTTTCTTCCCCCTCCTGCCGAACACTTACTTCTCCACTCGAGCTCCCTTCTTCCCAGCCTCGCTCTGCTCGCTTTGCTTCGCTTTGCTCACACTACCGCTTCTGCCGCCATTTTGATCCAAGGGGGCAGAGTGAGTGTGTTCAGGAAGGGAGGGGGGAGGAAGGAAGGAAGACATGACCCATGCGGGCGCTACTGCGCAGACCTGCCCCATAAGCAGAGCAAAGCGAGGCTTAGAAGAAGGGAGCCCGAGGGGAGAAGAAAAAGTAAGTATTTGGCAGGAGGGGGAAGAAAGGGTGCGAAGGGGAAGGGGGAGGAAGGAGTCTCTGTCGAAAGCTGGCATGGGCAAACTTGGACCTTCCAGGTGTTTTGGACTCCAACTCCCACCATTCCTAGCAGCCTCAGGCCCTTTTCCTTTTCCCCCCTCAGCCACTTAAGCAGGAAAGGGCCTCAGGCTGTGAGGAATGGTGGGAGTTGGAGTCCAAAGCACCCAGAGGGCCGAAGTTTTCCCATGCCCGTTTTAGGGGCCTTAAAGTGGTGAGCCTCCTTCCAACATTGTGATTCTGGATAGAAAACAAACAACAACATAACATAACATTGTTTGAGTCCACAGTGCTCTCTGGGTGTAGGTGAACTACAACTTCCAAACTCAAGGTCAATTCCCAAGCAAACCCTTTCAGTACTTTCTGTTGGTAATGAGAGTTCAATATGCCAAGTTTTGTTGCAAGAGTTCAGGATGCTCTTTGATTGTGTGTTAACTATAAATTGAGCAAGTCCTTTGTGTGTGTCTTTCTGCCATTCCTGCCAGGATATCTATGTTGTGATCATCGAAACAGGCCTGGGTTTCACACTGAGTGTATAAATACATTTAAAAACATACTCACTATATGTATTATTGTGTTAGAGTGTCATTTTGTGTCACTTTGGTTGGTGGTGTGCCCCAGGATTTTGTAAATGTAAAAAAATGTGCCGCGGCTCAAAAAAGGTTGATAAACACTGGTTTAGAGGATTCTGATCCTGAAAAAGTAACTTTCCTAAGATTGGCATGGCCCAGCCTTAAAGGCAAGTGGCAGCCGGATGGAGCAACGCTTGGGATTTCCCTGCTTTCCCTCCAGACCCAGAGCAGGGTGCCATCTGCCAGACAGTTACAAGGACTCCTTGCAAATCGACCCAGAAAACAGCTTGATCTGAACGCATTTCAGTCGTTGCGGGAGATCCTGCTTCCTACGTCTTCTAATCCCACCGCATTGTTCTTTTGGGGAAAGGTGCCCTTTGGGAAGGTCATTCAAAGCGGGAGGAAGCCTCCACCGAGTGGGCAGAGCTCCTTAGAAGTCGGCCATCAAAGGATCCTCTCCGAAGGAGATCAGGCTTGTTTGAAGGTTTGACCCCCTTGGATACATCAACCTGTCAAGCCAACAGACCGTGCTGCCTTCTCATCATGTGCTTCCTCCGCTCGCTTTTGGTCCCGGCTCTGCCTTAATGATACATCTGAGGCCAAACTTCCTGCAAGAATGGATCAGAGCGGTTGCTTTGATCCACCTCAGCCCCCAAGAATTGCAACTCGCTGTAATTTGAAGGTAGTAGTAAGATAACATCCAGAAGAGAGTTGAAAGAATACTTTCTGTAAGAAAAAATATTGCCGTTCCTCGAAAACGAAACATTAAACTCCGCAGGAAAGGAGGAGCATGCTGCAGAATGAACGCCGTTCATTGGCTTTCCCATAGAATGAGCATGGCCGACTTACTGGCCATGTGGGTTGTGGGGCAGCGTTGCCCCCACGCCATCTTCTCTTTTTTTGGAAATATATTTATTAAGGTTTTTCCATAAACAGTAAAAGTGGGGGAACAATTTCAGGTAAAGGACAGTAGGAGAGATAGAGGGAGGAGAGGCTGGGATTGGTGGTGGGAGGGGAAATAGAGGGGGTGGGAAGGGGGTGCGGGGGGAGATGGGGGTAGGGGGTGGTGGGAGAACTGTGGAGTAAGCGGGGAGGGGGCCGTGTGGGCAGTCTCTGGGGAGGTGGCAGTGTCTTTCTTGTACCAAAAGTCCTCTGGGTCACTGGGGCAGGGAGATCCTTCCGTCGTGGGTACTATTGAACTACAGTTCGCAATTATCCCCTCCTGCTCTCGTAAGAGGATGCGCGGGGTGGCTGGGTTTCAGCTTGTTCAAGATGAGCCCCGTGATTTCAAGTAGGCTTTCACCGGAGACCAGTCAGTTCTCTTGAGAGGGTAACCTCCCGTTTCAGATAGGTAAAAGGAAAGTTTGTCCATGTCCATGGAGTGTCGTAATTTGATCAACCATTCCTCCAACTCGGGGACCTCCTCGCTCTTCCACTTCCTCGCGTAGACTATCCTCGCCGTCGTTGACAAGTACACAAATAGTCTGTCCTCGTTCTCGTCCGGTATGTCTTCTTCAGACGTTAGCCCAAGTAGATAGGCTTCAGGTTTAAGTTCCATGGAGAGACCTAGAATCTTTTGTGTGGCGATGTGGATCTTCTTCCAGAAGTCCACAGCATGTTGGCAGGACCACCACATGTGGTAAAAAGTGCCCGTCTGGGAAGCGCATTTCCAGCACTTGTTCTGCGTCTCTTTGAACATGAGACTCAGCTTGTGTGGGGTCATATACCATCGATTGAACATTTTGTGCCAATTCTCAGCCAGCTCCATCGCGTAGGTGTACTTTGATTTTTTCTTCCATACTATCTCCCACTCGTGAAGCGTGATTGGCCTACCGATATTCTTGGCCCATTTCACCATGCAGTCTTTCACCACTTCAGTTTCTGTGGCCCATTCCAGTAACTTGGAGTATAGTTTGGAGGTTCACTTCTTATGTTTCTTGAGGAGGGGGCTCCTTAACCTGGGGGGGCTTCTTCTCCCCAGAAGCCCCTGGGGTGGCAGGACGGCTTCCCGCCATCCATGCCGGCCGGCCAATGAGGGGGCTGGCTCCGCCCCACCCCCTCACTGCTTCTGGCCGCCGCACACTTCCGCCCGGGCAGCTTACTTAAGGCTGCCCAGGGACTGCCTCGCCACGTGTTCAGGCAGTCTTGTTTTTCCTCCCACCCTCCCTACTCATTGCATTGTTTGTTGGTGTATATTGTTACTCGGCACTTTATTGTTGCTCTGTTCTTGGTTTTACGTTTTGTTATGTTCTTTGTTGCAACTCCGTGTTTGGCGTGTGGCGTGTGGCATGGCCCCTGGGTCAGGCTGGCTTATCGCCCCTTGGTTGTATGGGGGATAATGCCCAGGCCCCCTGGGGTGCTGAGTTTCCGTGGATAGGCATTGGGCCGCTCGCACCCACAGGCTTGCAAACAGGGGCGGATCTTAATGGAGGCAAATTAAGCGGCCGCCTCAGAGCGTCACGTGGGCTAGGGGCGCATCCTGCCATGGCCGCCATTGTTGCGGGCTGGCGTGTGGGTGCGACTCCAGGTGGATGGTGACGCAAAACGCACTCTACAAGGCCGAAAAGGAGGACGTTTTGCAGCCGGGGTGGAGCCTCCCACCTCCGGCTGCAAAACTCTCTCCTTTTCAGCCTCCTGGAGTGTGTTTTGCGTCACCATCCACTTGGTGTCACACCTGCGCAAATGGTGCATGCGCCAAACTAGCTGCCCCTGCGCATGTGCACACCGGTGAGCATGTGCGAAGCTGGCCCTGAGCATGTGCAGAACTAGCTGGCCTGCACATGCGCACACTGGTGCACCACCGGCATGCGTGTGCACGGAGAGTGAGGGGCCGCCAAAAGGTTTGCGTACCATTTGAAATTACCTTCGTCCGGCTCTGCTTGCTACCGACTATGGACTTTTCGTGGGCACTGTCCTACCCTGATCCAGGATCCATGCGTGGCCGCCAACCCTATGTTCCTGTTTTCAATAAATTGAGTTGTCACCATTTTTATCCAACCAATTGTGTCTGCATGATGTTCTTGGCGTGAGGTGTGTCACGCTTGCACACGCAAAGCCAAGAAGAGGATCTCAGCATCAGGAAGAAAATTCAAAAGAAAACATTCAACCACCGAGACAAGGGTCTAACTGCGTTTGCAGAGGAACATAGGCAAGATGTTGCAAAGTTCTCCAAGAAAAACGTGTGGATGGAAATAGGCAGATATTTAGGAAAGTGGACGGCAGAGCACTGAGCCATTGCACTTTCTCTACCCCAGTGTTTCTCAACCTGGGGGTCGGGACCCCTGTGGGGGTCGTGAGGGGGTGCCTGAGGGGTCACCAAAGACAATCAGTAAACCCAGTATTTTGTGTTGGTCATGGGGTTGTGTGTGGGAAATTTGGCTCAATTCTATCGTTGATTGGTGTTCAGAATGCTCTGATTGTAGATGAACTATAAATCCCAGCAACTACAACTCCCAAATGTCAAGGTCTATTTTTCTCCATACTTGATCAGTTCATATTTGGGCATATTGAATATCCTTGGTCCAGTTTGGTCCAGATCCATCATTGTTTGCGTCCACAGTGCTCTCTGGATATAGGTGAACTACAACTCCAAAACTCAAGGTCAATGCCCACCAAACCCTTCCAGTATTTTCTGTTGGTCATGGGAGTTCTTTGTGCCAAGCTTGGTTCAATTCCATCATTGGTGAAGTTCAGAATGCTCTTTGATTGTAGGTTAACTCTAAATCCCAGCAACTACAACTCCCAAATGACCAAATCAATCCCTCCTCCCAACCCTAGCAGTATTCAGATTTGGGCATATTGGGTATTTGTGCCAAATTTGGTTCAGTGAATGAAAATACATCCTGCATGTCAGATATATACATTATGATCCATAACAGTAAGAAAATTACAGTTATGAAGTAGCAACAAAAATAATGTTATGGTTGGGGGTCACCACATCATGAGGAACTGTATTAAGGGGTCACGGCATCCGGAAGGTCGAGAGACCCTGCTCTACCCAATAACACTAGTATGCAACACTATGGCTTTTGTTCCTGGGTGATCAGTGTCCTTTCCTGATTGGTTCTATCAGAACAACATGGAAAAGGTTTATTCAACTGCAAAAACTTTGTCTTTGCGGGAGAGACGTCATCAGGCCCGGATTAACACCTTTTTGCGCCCTAGGCCACACTTTGGAATTACGCCCCCTTTAAGCCAACCTCTACCGCACCCCCCCCCACACACACACACATCCTCTCATCTGCTCATCCCCCCTTAGGGCCCTGCATCCAGCTGTGGCCCCACTAGGTCCAAACACAATACAAATCAAAAAGCCCAGAACATGGACCTGGGTGAAAGCGATGCAAACATAGAGTCCATGTAAGCCCTATGGGGGGGTCCGGAGCCAAATAACTCACGGACCGAAGACTGAGTCCTTGGGGGAGCCTGGAAGGGCAGAAGAGCTGGTATTGCACCGGCTAGGATGGAAAGATGATGACGACGCCAAGATGGCCGTTTCATGCTAAGTCGCTTCCTCAGGGCGCGTTCACTTCAGACCGCTCCTCCCCAGGGTTGTAGTGTCGTAACTACAGAGTACAGTCTTGACGGGGGGTATTCGCGTTTCCGCACATCAATAACATCAATGATAAACAAGTCCTCCCGGGCTGTTTCCAGGTTGGTTTGGGGGCGTAATTCCAACATGTGGCCTAGGGCGCCAAAAGGGGTTAATCCGGGCCTGATCCACATGGGTCCTGGAACCAAACCACAGTGGATACCAAGGACCCAGATGGAAGAGATCTAATTGGATTGTTGCATTTGTGGACCGAGCATCTAACCCAGACCTGGGCAAAGTTGAGTCCTCCCTCCCACACTCCAGGTGTTTTGGAGTTCAACTCCCATGATTCCTAACAGCCTCTGGCTCCTTTCCCCCCTCCTTTTCCCTTTCCTTTTCTGTTTAAGTGGCGGAGGGGGGAAAGGAAGGGGCCGGAGGCTATTAGGAATCATGGGAGTTGAACTCCAAAGCACCCGGAGGGAAGACCAAAGTTTGCCCGTGCCTGATCTAACCCTTTCGAGTTTTCATGATGCCTAGCACGTATGGGCTTACTTTGCTATCGGAAAGGGGTCCTTGGAGATCATTCGGACCACCCATTGCCCAAGGCAGGACGCAGCCACAGCAGTGTTTTCCAACCTTTTTTGAGCGGTGGCACGTTTTTTACATTTGCAAAATCCTGGGTTACACCACCAACCAAAATGATACGAAATGACACTCTAACACAGTCATACATATAGTTAATATGTTTTTAAATGTATTTATACACTCAGTGAGAAACCTGGGCCTGTTTCAATGAACACAACATAGATACCCTGGCAGGAATGGCAGAAAGACACAAACTTCCCACACAGAACTCCCATAACCAAGAGAAAATACTATAAGGGTTTGGTGGGCATTGACCTTGAGTTTTGGAGTTGTAGTTCACCTCCATCCAGAGAGCACTGTGGACTGAAACAATGTTGGATCAGGACCAAACTTGGCATAAATACTCAGTATGCCCAAATGTGAACACAGATGGAGTTTGGGGAAAATAGACCTTGACATTTGGGAGTTACAGTTTCTGGGATTTATAGTTAACACACAATCAAAGAGCATCCTGAACTCTTGCAACAGTGGAATTGAACCAAACTTGGCATATTGAACTCTCATTACCAACAGAAAGTACTGAAAGGGTTCCAATTTCCCACGGCACACCTGAGGATTGCTCACGGCACACTGGTTGGGAAACACTGAGCCACAGCATCCTTGATACTTGCCCTCCATCAGACTCTCGGATTTTGATGCACTGCTTCCGAAATGTCATTCCTTTGCATCTGATTTGCTGCGGCCTGGCCGTTCCCCAAGTGAGAAAGGGAGCGTTGTTTTTAAACTGCATCAATCCGAGCTCAATATAGTCGGGGATATGAAACACCCGCCGGTGCCCATCTGCCTCCTTTTCGCAGAGAGGCATCACAAGGTCTGTGTTATGTGGAAGGTCCATAATTAAGGCTGGTGGGGCAGAAAAAAGAAGAAAAACCAAAGGCAAAGGAATTAAACACTATTAAAAACATGCCCTTTGCCCTCCTGGCGGGCTCTGGAGCTCTGCCACGGGCGCATTTCAATCAGGTTCAAAGAGTCGAAAGCATGGAGGGAGGCCAAAGGGGAGGCCGAGCGGCGCTGCGGATAATCCGTGTCAGCTTTTTCACAATATCAATCTGCCATTCTGTGAAAGCTGATTTCCTCGCTCGCTTCTCGTTGGCCCAGGGTAGAAAACGTTACCAGGCGTGCAAAGCAGAAGGCAAGGGTGGTATGAGCTACACTGTAGGATTAATTCAGTTTTGATGCCGCTTTAACACAATGCAGTGAGATCCTGGCACATTGTGATCACCAGCACTATTTGGCAGAGAAGACCGTGCAAAATTCATCATTATCAGTGACTGGCCCGGATTAACCCCTTTTGGCGCCCTAGGCCACACTTTGTAATTACGCCCCCAAACCAACCTCTACCGCACCCCCACCTCCTCCTCTTCCTTGCGGCACTGCGCACGCCCTCCTTCCTTGAGTCAGATACCTTGAAGCTGCTCTGGACTCTTTTGGGTGGCACATCGTGGGCATCGGCCCCGGGGGCGGGGCTTCCCTCCGCCACCTCCTCTTCACAGCGCACCCTCCTTTTTTGAGAAGGAGAGGGGGTGTGAGGAGGAAGGAAGAGAAGCCCCGCCCCTGGAGCCGGCATCGGCCCCGGGGGCAGGGCTTCCCTCCGCCTCCTCCTCTTCGCGGCGCCCCTCGCACCCTCCTTCTTTGACAAGGGGGGGCGCCATTCCCTCCTACCCCACTCCCTCGCAGTGCTCTCCCGTCCGTCACAGAGGGCGAAGGGGCGGGGCCCTCCCTCCCTCCGCAAAGGAGGCCATGCCCAGGAGAGAGAGAGAGTTGCATTGCGGTTTTGGTTTTTTGGGGGATCCATCTGAATTGTGCCCCCCCTGGCTTGCGCCCCTAGGCCATGGCCTAGGGTGGCCTTATGGGTAATCCAGGTCTGATCAGTGATCCCTCATGTCCGAGTCCGAATGCCTTTCCAAGTGTAGGGTCTTGGCGTTGGCTCCGTAGGGGACTGTAGAGACCTATTCGTGGTCCACATGGCCTTTCTTCCAAAGCAAGGACATCAGTTTCCAGATGGAAAGAAACTTGACGTATTTCTCCTAGGCCCACTCTTTTTAAATATTTCCACAGGGATCCCATCAGGCTTTGTTTTTTTCACCGTATCATTACAGCTCTTCTTGTCCAACAACTTTCCACTTCCCATGACTGAGTTGAGAGTAGAGTAACTGATTCTGTCCAGCAGAGCCGGGGAGAAGGACGTTGGGGGCGGGGCCAAGAGGAAGGGGTGCCGCTGTTGCCATCCCATCGCGGGCTCTGTGGGGCCTATGTTGGGAGACAGGCTGGAGGAGCAGCGGCTTTGGAGTGCCTACCATCCCTGGAGGCGATCTGGGCCTGCAGCGGGAGCACCCGGCGACCTGCGGGGGCTGATCTCCCTGGCGACCTGGAAGACTTGATCATCTTCTGGGTCGCCAGGGCGATCAGCCGCCTCAGATCACCGACTGCTCCTCCTGCACTTCCGGAGTGCCTGCAGGGATGGCAGGCACTCCATAGCAGGGCGATCAGCTGGAGAACGGCTGGGGGCGAGAGCGGGCGGAGGCCTGCAGCCTCCGATCGCCTGCTGCTCTGCTCTGCTGCTGGGTCCGCTTTGCCATTCTCTAGGCTGGGTCCATTGGGCCATTCCATCTTGGTTCGCACCTTGTCTTCTTGAATTTAATTTAATTTTAGCGGTTTTTATTATTATTTTATAATAATTTTATTATAATAATATAATAAATAATATAATATAATGTTATATTATATTATAATTTCAATATATTATAATGTCTATATATATACACACTATAATATAATAATTATGATATTAATAGTACATGAATATTTCTTGAAATATTAATATGTTAATATTAATGATGTGTAATATATAGTAAATATAGGAAATAAATAAATAAATAATGTAGATTAGAATGTAGTTCAGCCTTTAGGTGCGGCCCTCCATAATATTTTTTGGCTGTCGTGTGGCCCCTTGGGGAAAATAATTGCCCACCCCTGGACTAGGTGGTGTTTACGGCCCCTTCGAACTCTGTAAAACCCAGGCATTTAAGGCCAAAAGGCGGCATCACACTATTTTTGGCATGGTTTGAGGTACTTGGAGGTGAAAATTGACCAAAAATACATAAAGAAATGAATATTTGGTGGCAATTGATTCTAGAAAAATAAAAATACAACATAAGAAGTCAGACTTGCGGATGGGTTGGACTGCAAGTGGTACGTCTAAGACTTGGAAAGCCAAGCATGTGATTCCTAATGGAGTCTGGTGTGTTTTGCTCTTTCGGAAGCCAAAGTCTGGAAGTAATGCGTCAGTCCTTGAAATCTCCTTCCAAAGTATTGCAATTCTGGAACATCCACTTTTTTTCTTTAAATGAAAGAGAAGTCAAAAGAGGGAGTGAAAAAGGAGGAGGGGAGACGATGATTGGAAAGGTAATGAATTGGAAAAGGGGGAGATACTGGGTCAGGGGATGAAAGGAATCCGGTAATGGAGAAGACGGTGCCCAAGGAAGGGTTTAAACAAGCAGGCCATCCAGGAACATTATTATTATTATTATTATTAAATCAAACTTCTATCACCGCCACTCCCCGAGGGCTCGGAGCGGTTCACAAGTCTGGTCCACAAAACAATGGTCAACAAACAGACAATACAACATCAAGAGAGGAAGGAAAGAGGGGGAGAGAAAGGGGGGGGAGAGGGAAGGAAGGGGTAGAGGGAAGGCTGTGGCAGGGGGTGCTCAGGTAGAACTGGCAGGCGCCACCTTGCCATCAAAAGACGGAAGCGTGGGAGGTCTCAGGGAGGTCTCTCGTAGCAGGCCATAGGAGAGACGGGTGGCCTGGCTTCCTTTGTCCAAAGGTCTGACGGAGGGAGTCAGATCCGCAAAGGGAGTGTCCATCTCCAGCCTCGAAGGTGACTGGTGGAGCTCAAGCCGCCTCAAACTCGAGCTCCAAAAGGTTCTGGAGCGAAACGATCTCCTGAACCTGGGCTCAAGTGAGGGGGGCCTCCTCTCTCGTAAGTAGTTAGCAGAGGATGCAATAGGTCCAAGGGGACGGCAGCTCGGCAGGGAGCAATCCATGTTGTTGGTCCCTGGTAAAGCCAGAGAGATGAGATCTGCTGTTCCTTGGCTTCCGGCGCCGCTTCCTCCGATGGCCGCGTGGCCTCCGCTGCAAGGCGCCTCCAGGGTTTGAGTCCCCTGAAGGAGGGCGCTTCCTCCCTATGGGACTCTCTGGGTTAGCCGCCCCCAATCTTGTCTTGCCCCGACCAGGGCTGCAACTCTCCCCCTGCCCACCAGAGGGCGGAGGAACAGGCTGTGGTCCAGGAGCAGCTTTGGGGGCCGCTGGCAGTCGGCAGGCTCGTCGCCGGGGCCTCTCCCCAGGGGCCTTCGCCAGGATCCCTGAGACATCAAGCGCCTCTGCCGGGGAACCCGGCGGCAGCAGCCTGGAAGTACTTAGGGCCTCCAGCGGGGGCTCTGATTGTAGTGGCTGTCCCAGCGACCAGTCGGCAGGGGGCGAGGCCGGGGCCCCTGGGATAAACAGGTGGGGCGGGGCTAAGGACTCCGAGCGGGACAGATTCGGCGCCATTTTGGGGGCCCCCGCCAACACCCTCTCCATGGGGTCCAAGGAAGCACAGAGCCCCAATGCCCTCCGCGGGCTCCACCATGGCGCCAACGCAGCTCCAACTGTTGTCTTGCACCCGGTCGGGGGTCCCTCGGTGGGCAGCCGGTTGGTTCCCAGGGGCAGCGCCTCCTGCAAGGCGCTCCCCCAGGCCTCTGCGCGCCTCTCTTCCACTCGCCCCATTCGCTCCCCGAAGGGTGGAAAGTAAAATAGGCGGCCCAAGGCAGGGAGGAAGGCATCCGTCCAGGGAGAAGTCAAACCAAATCAATACCAGCTCTTTCAAAGGGTGCATCTACATTGTAGTTAATGCAGTTTGAACAGTGATAGCGTTGTGTGAAGGAGTCATGGAAGTTATAGTTTTACAAGCTTCCATTGATGCTGGGGAATACCCGTTTGTCTTGTCTAATTATATCCTTATGTGTTCTCCCTCCTGTATCACTGTGACGTTTAAGAAAATGCCCTCAGCAGAGAGTTCCAAGGACTAACATAATGTAACATTTTGTGCCATCCATTTTTCCTTGCACGAATAATATTTAGGAAGACGCTCGGTTTTCTATGAGGGCTATCTCATCCTGTGCCTAGGTCTGCCTACTCATGAATGATTGGCATCGGAGCTTGGCCACCAATGAAGTCATGGGCTTGGACATGTATAAATCATAACCCAAAATATGGCTGTTTCATTGTGAGATTCGGAACCTTGCAAACCAGCCAAAATAGACATTTTTCAGGACCATTTTAAATCAGAGAAACCACATTCTCCCGCTCAGCCAAAAACTCCTGAACAAAGGAAGTTTCGGCTATGGACAGGCATGTAGCCAGGGGGGGGCTAAGGGGGCTTCAGCCCCCCCAAAATTCTCAGGGTGGTCCGCGAAAAGGCCTTACTGGTACATTATTTAAACTGTTATGTTTATTCATAAGTAGTAGGGGGATGTAGCTTATGTCAAACGAAAAGTGACAGGTGGCCACGCCCACTTAAGGTGGGACTTCCGGTCTAAGCTCCTCCCACAAGGCAGGACTTCCGGTTCAAGCCACACCCCTTGAGGCAGGACTTCCGCTCTAAGCTCCGCCCCTCCCAAGGTGGGACTTCCGGTCCAGGCCACTCCCACAAGATGACACCACATCCTGTTTAACCCTGCCCCCCAAATTAAGCCCCTCCAAAAAACCACCCACAAGATGGCGACAATTCCTACCCCTAGAGGACGACAGAGGAACTTCCAATGACATACTTCCAGTCTAAGCCCCACCCCCAAATTAAGCCCCTCCCCACCCCAAAACCCTCCCACAAGATGGTGACAATTCCTGCCCCCTAGAGGACGACGGAGGAACTTCCAGTGGGAGGAGCTTAGACCGGAAGTCCCGCCTTAAGTGGGCGTGGCCACCTGTCACTTTTCGTTTGACATAAGCTACATCCCCCTATTACTTTCATATCATGATCTGATCACCACGCTCATTATATCCCACATTAATGGGGTTATTGGGATAACAATACAAAAGGTTTGCTAGAATAGACCCTCTTCCACCCAGTCTCAGCCCCCCCCGCACCAAACTCAGCCCTCCCCCCGAATCAAAATCCTGGCTACGGCCCTGGCTATGGACAAAGAAAGCCATTAAGGAATTCAAATTGACAATAGACAGGGTGGGCTAGAAGCTCCCAACGGACGCTCGTCCACCCCAAGGCATTATTGTAACAAAAAGACACTTCCTCTTCACCCAGCCGTTCCTTTGTGCCCTTTCCCGCCTCACGCAGCCCCGGTTTGATTGGCCTATTCAAATTTAGGCGCAATTCGCTGAGTGGCCAGAACGCCGGCCGGCATTCTGACACTCAGCTGTTCTGAGATTCTAACCTATCAGCTGTTGCCGCACGGAGGCAGGGAGGTGCGCAATTCGAATGTAAATGGATCCTTTGCTATATATTTGCCTGTATTTTACATTAAAGACATGTTTTGCCTTTGGAACTCGGGTGTCGGGCATTTCATCCTTCATCAGCTGATAAAGAACTCTTCTCTCGGTTTCTGGCGTGCTTCCGGTTTGGGTGAGCCTAACATTGGGGTTTTGTGGGATTTATAGTTTAAAGGGATCACCTAGACTTCAGGCCGTGATCCTCGCATTTTAGAGGCGGTCAGGGCTCTGTCCCCTTACGGGAAGGGCCTCCTATAGTTCGATAACATTGACAGCAATGGCTACCAAAGTGACCTGTTTAAGGTGGCATTGGGCATCAAACAGGGTTGTGTTATTGCTCCAACCTTATTCTACCTCAGTGATTTTCAACCTTTTTTGAGCCATGGCACATTTTTTACATTTACCACACCACCAACCAAAATGACACAAAATGACACTCTAACACAGTAATACATAGAGTTAATATGTTTTGAAATGTATTTATACACTCAGTGTGAAACCTGGGCCTGTTTCGATGAAAACAACATAGATATGACTTCCTCTCACATATTTATACATGGCTATCATGTCTTATCTCATCTTTCTCTTCTTCAGGCTAAACATGCCCAGCTCTTCAAGCCGCTCCTCATAGGGCTTGTTCTCCAGACCTAAAAATACATTTCCAAGCGGAGAGGCTCAATGTGTTTCTTGGAAACCTGTGAGGGGGCTGCTAGGAGGGTGAAAGTGCCAATTTCATTTTACTAACTGTCACCCTCCCCCCTCATGATGCACCTGCTTCTGCCAACCCTCCCCCCCCGAGGCCCACGCGCAGGAGGCCTGTCACCGTCGCCTTGGCCAAAGGCCTGAGCAGGACAAATAGGAATTGAGCGCACGGGGGTGGCTCCGAGCCTCGGAACAAACTGCGGGCTCTCCTTCCCGAAGGGACCAAGCTGGGCCATGGGGCCATGGGAAAGCTGGGCTGTGGAGCTGCGCATTCCGGCCTCTGCTCTGCAGCGAACCCAGAGCCCAGCCAGGAGAAGCTAGGAGATGAGGGGTTGCTCCCTTTCCCCGGCTGAGATCTTTTGGCACGGCACCCAATGTGCTTATTATTATTATTATTATTCCCTCTTTAAAAAATCTCAAAGTGGCAGTTGGCATCACTGAGCATTGAACATGACTTTGCGCTACGTGAAAAGGTAAATCTCAAAGCACTCCACGAAATGCCTAAATTCACTCGCAGAAACCAGTCTGATGCAATTCCATATTTAACGTTTATATATGGACAAGGAGAGGAGGAGGGAAACCAACCCGGAGCTGGCTTGCAGCAGTTTTCCATGCCATAGGTCCAGCCAGCGAAGAGGAAACTATTTCTCCGCTAAGTTCCCTGAAGCAGAGCCGCAGGTGCCGGACATGTAAATATTTCATACCATGAATATTTCACTTCCCAGAGACTACCTCTGCATTTAAAAGGCACGAAAGAGGGAGGAGGCGCCCGTTTCCGAGCCGCCTTGGAAAGCGCAAAGGCTGCAGGCCCTGGGGATTAATGGCTTTGTTTACCAAGACATTGGGGGGGGGGTCAAGCTCAGGATATATATGTGTGTTACTAGTAATAATAACATTAAAAAGACATATGTTTGGAGAAAGTTTGGATGTGAGATTTAGTTAATGCTGCAGTGCAGACTGTGGGTGCATGCATCTACACCAGTGTTTCCCAACCTTTCTTGAGCCGCGGCACACTTTTAACATTAAAAAAAAATCTGGGGGCACACCACCAACCAAAATGACACAAAATGGCACACAAAACAAAGTAAAGAACGGCTGGGGGATGGTGGCCTGCTGGGAGCAGCTGCTGGGAGTGCTGAAGCTGAGGGAGGGGGCGGAGCCAGACTGCGCCATGCCCCACCCCTCCCCTGGCTTCGGCTCTCCCAGAGCTTCTCCAGCCTTGAGAGGGCAGTGCCAAGCCAGTGGTGGCACAGCCAGCACAATGCTGTTTTGGCACTGCCCCCTCAAGGCTGGAGCAGCTGCTGGAGTGCTGAAGCCAGGAGAAAGGGCGGAGCCAGGACACGCCATGCCCCGCCCCCTCCCTTGGCTTTGGCTCTCCCAGAGCTTCTCCAGCCTTGAGAGGGCAGGAAGGCACATTTTTTCATATGTGGTGGACATGTCCAAAAGTAAAAGAATATTGGGAGGGCAAGTGCCAAAATGAGACCAATGGTGGCACAGGCAGCACAGCCGCAAGAATGGTATTTGCTGGCTTGGCACTAATTAAAATCATGGAGATAAGAGATATGGATGAATTAACTTACTCAAGGCTGGAGCAGCTGCTGAGAGTGCTGAAGCCAGGAGAATTAGGGTTTAGCGGTAGCCAGGACACGCCATGCCCCCATCCCCGTCCCTCCCCCCTCGCCGTATTGGCTCTCCCAGAGCTGTCAATCCAGCCTTGAGAGGGCAGTGCCAAGCCAGTGGTGGCAGATCCAGCACAATGCTGTTTTGGCACTGCCCCTCAAGGCTGGAGCAGCTGCTGAGAGTGCTGAAGCCAGGAGAAAGGGCGGAGCCAGGACACGCCATGCCCCGTCCCCTCCCCGGCTTCGGCTCTCCCAGAGCTTCTCCAGCCTTGAGAGGGAAGTGCCAAGCCAGTGGTGGCACAGCCAGCACAATGCTGTTTTGGCACTGCCCCCTCAAGGCTGGAGCAGCTGCTGGGAGTCCCTAAGCCAGGAGAGGGGGTGGAGCCAGGCCACGCCATGCCCTGCCCCTCCCTCGGCTTTGGCTCTCCCAGAGCTTCTCCAGCCTTGGGAGGGCAGTGCCAAGCCAGTGGTGGCACAGCCAGCACAATGCTGTTTTGGCACTGCCCCCTCAAGGCTGGAGCAGCTGCTGAGAGTGCCGAAGCCAGGAGAAGGGGGCGGAGCCAGGCTGCGCCATGCCCCGTCCCGTCCCCTGGCTTCGGCTCTCCCAGAGCTTCTCCAGCCTTGAGAGGGCAGTGCCAAGCCAGTGGTGGCAGAGCCAGCACAATGCTGTTTTGGCACTGCCCCCTCAAGGCTGGAGCAGCTGCTGGGAGTGCCGAAGCTGGGAGGAGGGGGCGGAGCCAGGCTGCACCATGCCCCGCCCCCTCCCTCGGCTTCAGCTCTCCCAGAGCTTCTCCAGCCTTGTGGGGGCAGTGCCAAGCCAGTGGTGGCAGAGCCAGTACAATGCTGTTTTGGCATTGCCCCCTCGAGGCTGGAGCAGCTGCTGGGAGTGCCGAAGCCAGGGAGGGGGGGAGCCAGGCTGCACCATGCGCCACCCCCTCCCCGGCTTTGGCTCTCCCAGAGCTTCTCCAGCCTTGGTAGAGCAGTGCCAAGCCAACGGTGGCACAGCCAGCACAATGCTGGCTTGGCACTGCCCCCTCAAGGCTGGAGCAGCTGCTGGGAGTGCCGAAGCCAAGGGGAGGGGGCGGAAGCCGTGAGGAGAAGCATGAGTGGTGGACGGGCTTCAGTGGGCAGGGCTCCTCCTCCACGCAGCTTCAGCGAGCGAGAGGCGGGAGTCATGGCAGGAGTCATGGCGGATTGGAGGCTGGCTGGGGAAACGGCCAAGGACGCGGCGCCCCGGCCCCTTCTTCTTTTTCTTCGCCGCCGCCCGGCCCTTCCTCCTCCTCCCCCAAGCAGCAGGAGTTCGGCAGGAGGAGGAGGGAAGGAAGGGGGGCAGAGAGCTTTTCTCGCAGCACAGCAGGAGGTCTGTCATGGCACACTAGTGTGCCACGTCACAGCGGTTGGGAAACACTGATCTACACTATAAGATGCACCACTGCCATGGTTCAATGTGATGGGATGATGGGAGCTGCATTTTGGTGAGACACTAGCACTGTTGGGCAGAAAAGGCGTCCACACTGCCCTATATCCTCTGATCCAGTGTTTCTCAACCTTCCTAATGCCGCGACCCCTTGATACAGTTCTTCATGTTGTGGTGACCCCCAATCATAATTTTTTTTGCTATTTCACAACTGTAATTTTGATAATGTTATGAATCATAAATGTAAATATCTGATATGCAGGATGTATTTTCATTCACTGGACCAAATTTGGCACAAATACCCAATACGCCCAAATCTGAATACTGGTGGGGTGAGGTGGGGATTGATTATGTCATTTGGGAGTTGTAGTTGCTGGGGTTTATAGTTCACCTACAATCAAAGAGCATTCTGAACTCCACCAACAATGGAATTAAACCAGCCTTGGCACACAGAACTCCCATGACCAACGGAAAATACTGGAAGGGTTTGGCTGGGCATTGACATTGAGTTTGGGAGTTGTAGTTCACCTACATCCTGAGAGCACTGCGGACTCAAACAGTGATGGATCAGGACCAAACTTGGAACAGATACTCAATATGCCCAACTGTGAACACTGGCTGAGTTTGGGGGAAATAGACCTTGACATTTGGAAGTTGTAGTTGCTGGGATTTATAGTTCACCTACAATCAAAGGGCATTCTGAACCCCAGCAACGTTGGAATTGGGCCAAACGTCCCATACAGAACCCCCATGACCAACAGAAAATACTGTTTTTGCTGATGGTTTTGATAATGAACAGAATTTGGGGGTCTTGCCATGAAGGCAGACCGGCTAGACCCACCAAAGAGGGCCCATGTCAAAACCTGGTGAGAAAGGAAGCAACCAATCCCATATTTTCCTAAAATGTCTCAATTTAACAGATCTCACCAAAGCCTGAAGAGGGTGCCATTGAGGTTTTATTCAGTCCAGCTGGAAAGGATCACAGCCGCAATCATTCACCCATGCTGCAATGCAGCTACATTGGTGAACATCCCTTTTATAGGGTTACAGATTTGAATTTCCCTCTTCCCACCCCCGCTGCTGATTGGCAGATGTCATCTCTTGCAGGCGGGGCACAGGCGGTCCCTGTGCATGGCCCCAGCCAATGAGGGAGAAGAAGGAGGAATAATGAGAGAAGGGGTGGTCCTGAGTGCGCCATGAAGCTGGGCTTCAGCCCAAACCAGTTTTTCTGAGTTGCAGACAAAGGCCTTATAATCTGTGATTTCCTGTTGGCCAAGCAAGACCAAAAATCCTTTTGTGTGAGTTTCAGTAAATTGGAGGGTAAACAAAGAGCCTAGGGTGTAAGATAAGGTCTTTGCCCTTATTCTCTTCCTTCCTGTGGTAGGAAGGGAGATATCAAAAGGTGCAATATTGACTGGGTGGCTAGGACAATGATAATTATTTTGAGGGGCAAATGAATGTATGGTTAATGAGTCACAGGTCAAGAATGCAGCTTGGAAACCTTGCCCAGGGAGCTGGAGCAAATGTGGCTTTTTAAAGTGGCGATCCCAATATTTTCACTATATCACAGACAAGAAAAACACATAAGGAAAAATCAGGGGTCATGTAGGGAGAGCACACCACCTTTGATCATCCCTTCCTTCAAACCCCCACCCCACCCCACCCCAGGCCAAAGAGATATAAAGTTTATTATCTTCACAAGGAAAAAGGTCCATGAGAGAGAGAGAGAGAGAGAGAGCAAACCAGGTCCATATGTAGGTATACGTACTGAGGGAGAGTTCATATGTTCTTGGAAAGAGTCTTTGAAGCACTGGGTTTAGGAAAAGGTCATGAAAATAAGTCCTTGGAGGTAGAAATGAACTATAGACCCCAAGCCACCTTGCCTTTCTGGGGCTCCTTGGGATTAGCACAAGGCAAACCCACATGGGGCACAGGCCTCTGGAATCTATAAATCATAAGAAATGTTCTTAAAACTGAACGGAAAGGGAGATAACTTGGTGTGTTTGGGTTATAGAAAACATTGCCATGTGGGGCCAAGAGGAGAGCTTTAGGTTCCCACATGGAGAGGAAATAGGGGATTAATGGACCACTCCCGTCTGATGTCCTGGGTGAAACTATGAATCCCTTGGTTCTGAACTATCTTTAGACAGAAGCCTGGGGGTGGGTCACCCCTGATATCAGTTTTTGGCGAGCCCTCTGACACCTCCTTGCGACCCCCCCCCCCCAGGGGTCCCGACCCCCAGGTTGAGAAACACTGCTGATCTGCTCCCAGATTATTTTCTTATCCCAGATTATCTGGTAGTGTAGACGCACATAATCCAATTCAAAGCAGATAATCTGGGGTTGAATCCTGGGCTATAGTGCAGTGGTTCTTTGTCTGCTGTGCTTTGAGACGTTTCCGATTATTGACTTCAGTTAAAGCAAGTTCATGGCTTTCCTTTCCCTATTCTTCCAGCCAGCTGTAATATGGCCGAATATTTATAGGCCTCTGGCTGGCGACACTTTATCGCTTGGCCATTGGGCATATTTATGCCCTCACTTTCAATGACTTTTCCCTTCTTCGGCGCCACTGTCGAACATTTGTCCAAACCAAACTCCATATTGATATCAGTGCTAAAGATTCAGACAGTGTTAGTCAGAGACCGGATTTTAGTTTCGGCTTCCCCATACATTATTATTATTATTATTATTATTATTTGAAAGCACAAGTGCAATACTACGAAAGCTCACCTGTGAGCAAGGCTCAAGTTTTACCCAGCATAATGCTGCAAAGACGCATCTAGGATATCACCCAAAGCTTTCAATGGAGTGAATCCCGCCCCCCACCCCACCCCCACCCCCAGCTAGATGCGCGTAATTGAAGTGCCTGTTTTCCATGTTTAATGGACATACTATACACGGGGATCATTCTTCCATTTGTTAAATGCAGGAAAGTAATCCTTCTCGAGGCGTCTCCATTTCCAGTACAGAGGACGCGCTGCTCTATACCATAATTAAAATACAGGAGTCGTCCATTCAATATCTGCCAAGAAAAAAAAAAGAGGAAAAGCATTTGTCCGTCATGTAATTTATCCATTCGAAACTGTTACCTAAGTTCAGAGAATCCCAATTAAACCTTGCATGGGGGAGGATTCATAGTTTCCAACTTTACTTGCATATATTTGTTACAACACATGAAAATTAGTTACGGTTACTAAACACCTTCATAAATTTGTATTGTTTACTTATTGTTATTTACTTTATTTATGCACAGACTTTCTCCTCATGGGCACTCATTTGCAATTGCAAAAAAAGGAATAAAAAGATCATGTTAAAATGGCTCTTTTTCAGAAAATCTTTTTTTTTAAAGCCCAGGTTTCATTGCAAATATTGGAAGTACAGAGTGGACATTCATTTGTGTGAAAATACTGTCCCTAGGACAGTGATTTTCAACCTTTTTTGAGCCGCGGCACATTTTTCACATTTGCAAAATCCTGGGGCACACCACCAACCAAAATGACACAAAATGACACTCTAACACAGTCATACGTATAGTTAATATTTTTTGAATGTCTTTATACACTCAGTGTGAAACCTGGCCTTTTTTGATGAACACCAGGGGTGGTTCAACCATTATGCCAACTACGCTGTTGCGTAGGGCGCCATCTTGAAAGGGGGGCTAATTCCTGCCCACCGGGCGCCGCTGCTCTCGCTCTCCCAGGCTCCCGCCACCGGCTTCTCCCATTGGGCATTGCAGAGGGCAAGGGAGGCGCTCCCCACCCTCTGCAATGCCCCGTGGGAGGAGCAGGCAGCAAAATAATGGGGGCAAAATAGTGTTGGGGGCGCCAAAATGTTTGCTGCTTACCATGTCAAATTACCTTAGTCCACCCCTGATGAACACAACCTAAATATCCTGGCAGGAATGGCTCAACAGCTGTCAGTCTCTCTCTGTTTTTAGTTTTCAGGGCTCTCTCATTTACCTTTGTGGTTTTTCTCCAAGAATTTGCCTGTTTCTCATTGTTTGTACGTAAGCGTACAAAATAGTCTGTCCGCTTGTTTTGAACGGAAGGGGGTTTCGTTTGGCACCAGACACCAAACAGCAGAGTCGGTGCTGTCGCATCCCCGGCGAAAGTGAATCCAAATGAAAGATAGCTTTCGCTGTATTGCCTTGAGCTCACCGTCTTTTCTTTTTTCCTTTGTCCACCACTCATATCAGGGCCTTCATCTGTGTCATAATTTTGTCCAAGGCCCTGTTTGGCATTTGCGTTTTCCCTTCTCAAAAACTTCTCCATCACTGTCACTCGCTTGTCTTGCTGTGATCCCAAATGGCCACTGTCACTTGACGCGCAGCTGCAGCACTCACTCTAACTTTGTTTACTTAGCTGCATCTGAGCGAATCCAAGATGGCGCCACCATAACACTCTCGCGTCACTTCTTAGGTGACATGAGAGTGCTATGGTTCCATTTCTTAAAGGGACAGATGCGCCTCATAGTTTATATATGAATTAAGTTCGAAAATAATTTCCCACGGCACACCTGATGACCTCTCACGGCACACTAGTGTTCCGCGGCGCACTGGTTGAAAATTACTGCCCTAGGACAAAGGGGGTTTCAATGGAGAAAAGTGATCTGCAATGCTTTATTTTAATTTTCATATTACATTTTATTTCTTATATATTGTATTGTATTCTATTTTACTTGGTTTTATTTTATACTACTGTATGTCCCCAGCATTGCCCAGGTTTGTGCTTTATAATGGTATAATGGATGGCCAATCGGAGTCCTTTATGCAAATACCATTTCAGTGGCAACCAATCCCCTCTGTCTGGGGCCATAGAATTTTGGACTTCTGAGGCTGGCCAATCAGTGTCCTTTATGCAAATAATCCCACAGTGGCAACCAATCGAAACGCTGGCACATATCCCCCCCGCACCCCCACCCGCAAACACTGACTTTTATTATATACATAGATTATATTATTCTGTTGTAAACCGCTCCGAGCCTTCGAATAAATTTGAATAATAAATAAATAAATATAAGTACAATAAAACAGGTGAGAATGCTGCCATTTCCCAATGGATGGGTGCCACAACTCCAGCTCCTGTCATCCCTGGCTATGGTGCCTAGTGACTTCTGGGGCTTATTATGCAATAGTCCTTGCATGGAAATATTATTTGGGTTTTTTTCCACCCACGATGACCCCCAACTCTGGCTTTTACATTAACGTCCTCCCAAGTGAGCAAAGCATTTGTGATCGCAAGAGGCAGCTTGGCCATGCCTCCAAATACACATTATGCAGCCAGATTAAAAATTTATGAGGAATGCTTTGCTTTTTAGGTGCCTTGGTGGCAGAGCAGACCACTCTCCCATTCATTTTCCTGTACATGTGTGTGTGTGTGTGTGTGTGCATGTGCGTGTGTTCTGTCACAGCGGCTGTTTTCTATGCAATTAGTTTCTCCTCAGGGAAAGGAATTTACAATAACAAGTTTTAAGGTCCTTAAAACAGGACAACCAGAAGCTTACCAAAACGCAGATGAAGCTCGAAGGCAAAGTGGACAAGATGGAATTGATAAATCAAAGAGTACAACAACAAATGGAATTAATGGAAAACAAAACACTTGAACACCAACTGCGAATTAGGAACCTGGTGGAGTCCCAAAACGAAAATCTTAAGATGGTCATAATAGACATCATAGCTGACCTCACAGAAATTGATCCAGCTATCATTGGCAACGACGTGGACAGGACCTATAGGATCAACACGGAGTACGCCAAAAAGAACCAAACACCCAAAGACACGATAGTCACCTTTGCTCGAAAGAGCCTACGAGATGAGATATTGCAAAAATGCGCCAAGAAAACAATTCACTACAAAGATAAAAAAATATATTTATGAAAGAAGTATCACAACAAACCATCGCCTGGTGTAGAAAGTACAACTTTTTAACGGAAGAGTTAAAGAAGAGAAGAATACGCTACAGATGGGAGAAGATAGAGGGGCTAACGTTCACCCTTAACGAAACCAAATACTGGCTGAACACAGTTGAAAAAGCTAGAGCCTTTTTTGAAAATCATATACAGAAGGACAGACACACCGGCCAAGGAAGGAAACAGGAAGAAAACCCCACAAGAGCCTGGAAAGAGGAAAGCAAAGAACAAAGACAAAGAAAAGAGTGGAAACTGATGAAAAAGACTGCGAGTAGAGAAATAGAGGACGAGGAGGGCGAGCTAGAGGAGGAGGAAGATGCAAACGAGTTAGAAGAAATAGACTCTCCAGGAACGTCTTTAAAGAGGAACCTGAAAAGATTAAGGAAATTCTCCCCGGAGAATTACCAGCTGGTGGCTATGCAAGACCAGGACCCAACGGAAGGACTGAACGACCAATTGGAATACCAAGATGACTTCCCTTAGAATCTACTCATGCAACGTAAACGGTCTTAACTCACCGAATAAAAGAAAAAGAGTTATAGACTTTTTAAAGAAAAAGAATTATGAAATAACAGCGCTACAAGAAACGCATGTCGCTAGTCGTCATACCAGATACCTAGAACAACCAAAGCTAGGAAAGGTCTACTACTCGGTGGGCGAGAAAAAAAAAGTGGGGTTGCAATATATGTAAATCAGAAGTGCACTGCAAGTTTAGTCTTTAAAGACATGAGCGGGAGGTTCGTGGGAATTCATGTGGAAATAAACAATCAAAAGATACTCCTTTGCAATATTTATTGTCCAAATGGACCGAAATTAAAATTTATTAAGGAGCTTAAAAAGGAAATTGATAAGCAGGAATACGATGAGCTATTGATAATTGGGGACTTTAATGGAGTGACAAACGTAGAGATTAATAAGACACATAAAACAACCAGAAACCCAAAAGCCACCACGAAGAGTAGCCAACTTCCTAAACAATTCCTAAACACTCTACAGGAGGTCAACCTAATAGACGCCTGGAGAAACCACAATGGTCTAATGAGAGACTACACGTTCTTCTCAGGAAGACACAAGATCTGGAGTCGCATAGATATGGCCTGGACCACTAAAACAATGTCAATAAAAATGAATAAAATAGAGATTACAACAAATACTTTTTCTGATCATAACTCGTTGGAGATCCAACTTAAAGGGGAAAAATCCAAGTATAGATGGAAGTTAAAGGACAGTCTACTTAGAAACCAGAAAGATATAGAATGGGTAAGGAAACAACTAGTGGAATATTTAGAAATAAATAAAGGGGAAGAAACTAGTAGGATTACCCAATGGGAGGCAATGAAGGCGGTGATGCGCGGCAACTTCATACAACTGAATAACTGGAGAAATAAACAGTTCAACAAAAAAGAGCAGGAGATCATAGAGGAAATAAGTAAAAAAGAGGAAATCTTAAAAAAGAAGCCAACAAACAGCAGAACTCTAAAAGATTTAAACCTCCTTAAAAAACAGCTGCAGCTATTACAGACGGAAAGGATAGAAAGGCAGCTGAAATATGTAAGGGCCAATTACCTTCAAAACGCTAATAAGATCAGTAAATGGTTAGCTAGGAAAATAAAAGAAAAAAAGAACCAGACCTATATTACAAGAATAGAGCACGAGGGTAGGCAATACACCAAAGAGAAAGAAATAGCTGGTGCCTTTTCAAAATTCTACCAAGAGTTATATAAAAGAGAGGAACCAGCAAAGGACCTGATAGCAGAATACCTCAGTAGTTTGGGGATACCTAAAATCACAGAGAAACAGCGAGAATTACTCAACAACCCAATAACAACGGCGGAAATTGAAAAGGGAATAGGTAATCTCAAAAGTAACAAAACGCCAGGGCCAGACGGCTTCACAGCCTTATACTTCAAAACTTTCAAGAATGAAGTATCAGGGATTCTCCATGACATATTCAATGACATAAGGGTAACTAAGGAGATACCAAAATCATGGGAAATGGCGAATATTGCTCTAATACACAAAGAAAATTCCAAAAAGACGAACATGAAGAATTACAGGCCCATATCCCTGCTAAACACGGATTATAAGATCTTTGCCTCCATCGTAGCCGACAGAGTCAAAACCTTCCTAAAGGATTGGGCATCGTCTGACGAGACAGGTTTCTTACCAGGACGGCAACTCAAGGAGAGTACGAGAGCCATCATAAACACTTTAGAGTACTATGAAAGGCATAATGAAAAAAAATTGGCGCTTTTATTCATCGACGCCGAGAAGGCGTTCGATAAAATTAATTGGGAATTTTTAAAGTTGCTGGTAAGAGAATTGGACATGGGGTTTCAGTTCCAAAATATCATAGAGGCATTATATCATAAACAGGAAGCCACACTGATCATTAATGGCCAGGAAAGGGAAAAAAGAATTCAAGTTAACAGAGGAGTGCGGCAGGGGTGTCCCCTGTCGCCTCTGCTGTTCATTTTGATAATGGAAACTATAGTCAAAGACATAAACCAGGACAAAGAGCTAAGAGGCACTCGGGTGTTATTTATTTATTTATTTATTTATTAGTCAATTTTATATTCCGCTCCTCCCTGCAGGCTCGGGGCGGATCACAACATCACAATAAAATGCGCAATACAAATGCACAACGAATCACCATAAAACAGTAAAAACACATCAGAGTCAAAAGCCAGCTTATTACAAATCATCAATCGCAGTTTTGAGCATTAGAGCCATTTCTTTCAATTCAGCCAAAGGCTGTTCTAAAGAGGACAGTCTTGCAGGCTCTTCGAAAAGGACCCAGTTCATGTATTGTCCGGACATGATTGGGGAGTGAGTTCCAGGTCATGGGGGCCACAATTGAAAAGGCCCGTTGTCTTGTACTGGACAGGTGGCAGGTGCGGGGTGATGGAACAACCAATAGGTTCTGCTCTTCCGAGCGCAGTGATCTCGGGGAACGTACGGGGTAAGGCGGTCCCTTAGGTACTCAGGCCCTAGACCGTGCAAGGCCTTAAAGGTTAACACCAACACCTTGAAGGCAATCCTGCACTCGATAGGAAGCCAGTGCAGTTGCCATAAAATAGGTGTAATATGCTCCCTTACTGGTGCTCCCACCAGCAAGCGAGCGGTGGCATTCTGCACCAGCTTGAGTTTCCGGATCGTCGACAAGGGAAGGCCCACGTAGAGGGCGTTACAGTAGTCCAGTCTCGAGATGACCGTCGCCTGGATCACCGTGGCCAGGTCGTCCCTGGACAGGTAGGGTGCCAGTCGCCTAGCCTGGCGGAGGTGGTAAACGCCGTTTTTGCTGACCATGGCGACCTGAGTCTCCATGGTCAGCAAAGGGTCCAATTGGACACCTAAGCTCTTTACGAGGGATGACGGGCTGAGCTGCTCGCCATCCAGGGTAGGCAACCGGCACTCATCCAGCCCAGGGCGACCGGGCCACAAGATCTCCGTCTTCGACGGATTCACCTTCAGCCGGCTGGCACGCAGCCAACCAGTCACGGCTTCAAGGCATAGATGGAAACAATCGGGTACGGTATCCTGCCTACCGTCCATTCTCAGCAGAAGCTGGGTGTCATCCGCATACTGATAACACTCCAGACCAAAGTCGCGAGCCAGCTGTGCCAGGGGGCGCATGTAAATGTTGAATAATAAGGGCGAGAGGATGGCCCCCTGGGGGACCCCACAACTTAATGGGAGTCTCCCGAGACCTCCTCTCCCTCCACACGTTGTCCCCGGTCCCGGAGGAAGGAGGCCACCCACTTAAGGTCAGTCCCCCTCACCCTGACACGGCTAAACGGTGGGCCAACAATGCATGGTCTACGGTATCAAACGCTGCTGTTAGGTCTAACAAAACAAGCACAAGAGTACAAACTCAGGGTCTATGCTGACGATATTGTGTGCAGTATAGAAAATCCATTACCCAATATAGAAAAATGGCTATAGAAATTCGAGCGATTTGGGGCCCTAGCGGGCTTCAAGTTAAATAAGCAAAAAAACTAAATTCCTAACCAAACACTTAGACGAAGCGGAAAAAAACCAACTACAGCTCAAAACCGGAATAAAAATTGAGAAAAAGCTCAAATACCTAGGAATAGTTCTGACAGCAAACAATATACAGCTGATCCAAAATAACTATGAGCCGGTATGGAAGCAGATACAAGGAAACTTAATAAAATGGAATAAACAAAGTATCTCCCTGCTAGGTAGGATCGCTATTATCAAAATGTCCATATTACCGAAGCTGCTATTCTTATTCCAGACAATCCCAGTAATTAGAAACGACCTCCTCTTTAAAAAATGGAATACAGATCTGAGAAAATTTATTTGGAAAAACAAAAAGGCAAGGATTAATTTAAAATCACTGTCTGATGAGAAAAAACGAGGGGGGTTGGGATTACCGGACTTATTTATTTATTTATTTATTGTTCCATCTTATATTCCGCTCCTCCCTGCAGGCTCGGGGCGGATAACAGCAGTACAAATGGGCGACATGTCGCAGACATGTAGCCCTACAATAAAAGCTTAAAAACACATTTAAAACACATTGTATTACATCACAGGGTGTAAGAGGACATCCGGCACATTTCTTAGACCAATGTGCCTAATTGAAGGCTAGTCCGAAGAGGGCGGTTTTGCAGGCCCTTCGGAAAGGGGCAAGCTTCGTGATGGCTCAGGTGCTATCCGGGAGGGAGTTCCATAGCACCGGAGCTGCCACAGAAAAAGCTCGTTGTCTGGTCGCGGACAGATGGAAGGAGCGGATTGATGGTACTAACAGCAGATTCTGTTCATCTGAACGCAGTGATCTCGGGGGGAAAATACGGGGTAAGGCGGTTACTATGAGGCATGTAACCTAGTTGCTATCAGAGACTGGGTACTATTACAAAACACAAGACTGACGACACTAGAAGGACATGACCTGCGTGCAGGATGGCACGCCTACATCTGGCATAATAGGGAGAAAATTGAAAAGAATTTTGGCCATCACTACATTAGAGCAGCCCTCCTCAGAACCCGGGAGAGATATAAAGCAAGATTTTACAAGCACACACCACTCTGGGCATCTCCCGTGGAGGCCTTCCACAAGAGGGAACTTGCTGGGAAAACATGGTTGACCTACAAACAAATATTAAAGAAAACAGCTCAAAATAATTGGGAAATCATAAGAACATAAGAAGAGCCATGCTGAATCGGGCCTCAGCCCATCTAGTCCAGCATTCTGTATCACACAGTGGCCCACCAGTTGTACACGGGGATCTCGAGCAGAAGGGAGGGCAGAACCCTGACCTGCTCCCGACCCCCCACAACCAGTACCCGGGGAAATCCTGCCTACCTCAACCAACTCCTCAATGGAGGAGCTACGTCAGATACACCCAACCATAACATGGTTCCATTATTTCCAGATAAACGACAGATACAAAATAGACCAAAAAACGGGTTCATGGAAGACACTATGTGGGAACCAGCGGTAAAAAAGAAAAATAAAAATATTAGTATCATCTACAAATTACTTCTAAGCTGGTCCACTGAGGAGGAACGAGTCAAGAGTTGCCAGGTGAGCTGGGCAAGAGATGTTGGACAAACGATTCTCCTCCATCAATGGGAGGAGATATGGTCAAAAAAACTAAAATACACAAAGATAACAGACATAACTGAGAACTGGCTCAAAATGCAATACAGGTGGCATCTGTGCCCGACAAAAATAGCTAAATTTGATAACAGGCTTCCCAACAGCTGCTGGAAATGCGGCAAAGAAGCAGGAACCTACTTCCACCAATGGTGGGGATGCAGAAGGCTAAAGAAATACTGGAAAGGAATCCACAGAGAAACACAGGAGATTCTACAGGGTAAATTCGAGTCAGACCCCCAGATTTATCTACTAGGCTTCACAAATAAAAGCCTTACCGAAAGCCAGGACAAAATGCTTTTCATGCTTAGCGCGTGCGCACGCATAACCCTGGCAAGATACTGGAAGCAGAAAAACATCCCCACGGTAGAAGACTGGTTAATGAAGATTTTAGACATGATACAAATGGACTCTCTAATCCAGAACACAAATAGTCAAAAGAAGAAAACTGACTGGGCAAACTTCAATCAATATCTACAAAGCAAAGGAAGCAAAGTTACAATAGAGCCAAATGAGCTTTAAGAGAAGCTTAAAACAAAACAATACCCGACTACTGTATGTATAACGGAAGGGAGAACGGATCTGAAAACTTTGTCGACACATGGGTATTCTTTGGGAAGTCCTCTGTGAACCCTTGTCTGTTGACCTCCCTACCCCCACCCCCTCCCCGCCCCCACCCCAACCTGACTTCTCTGCCCCTCGTTTTGTGTTTGTTTATACTGGAAAACAATAAAAATAAATTTTAAAAAAAACTTTGGCTTGTTCTTACCTGCCTTGAGCTCTAACTTATAGCAACTTCATCCTATAATTTCCTTGGCAAGGCTTATTGGAAGGAAGTTGCCAAGGCTGAAGGAGACTGAGAGAGTGTGGTGTACTCAAGGTGTCCCGTGAGCGATCAACAGGTGTGCCATGGGAAATTGGAACCTTCCCCCTCCTTCCCCCTCCTGCTCTCTGGGTGTAGGTGAACTACAACTTCCAAACTCAAAGTCAATTCCCAAGCAAACCCTTTCAGTACTTTCTGTTAGTAATGAGAGTTCAATAGGCCAAGTTTGGTTCAATTCCATTGTTGCAAGAGTTCAGGATGCTCTTTGGTTGTGTGGTAACTATAAATCCCAGAAATTGTAACTCCCAAATGTCAAGGTCTATTTTCCCCAAACTCCACCTGTGTTCACATTTGGGCATATTGAGTATTCCTGCCAAGTTTGGTCCTGATCCAACATTGTTTGAGTCCATAGTGCTCTCTGGATTCTATTCCTTTTGGGTCAGCCATTCTTTCTCTTTTGGTTTATGGAAATTGACATTAGGGAATGCGTTTGGAGACCAGGGTTTGAATCTTCACCCAGTGGGTGGCCTTGGGCAAGTCCCACTCTCTCAGCCTCAGAGGAAAGTCAAAGGCCGGCCTTCCTCTGAACAGATCCGACAAAGAAAACCTTGTGATGGTTTCATCTTAAGGTCACCAGAAGTTGGGGGAAAAGTAGAAGGCAACAACAACAACAACAACAACAGCCTTCCACAGCTGCCCACCTTGGTTCCAAATGTGGATTTGTGCCATTTTTCCCACAAATGCCTATTGCATTTGTGGAAAGATCTAAATGGAGATATACATCACTGTTTCCCAACCAGTGTGCCATGGCACACTAGTGTGCCGTGAGCGATCATCAGGTGTGCCGTGCAGGCCCGGATCAGGCCCTTTTGCTGCCCAAGACCAAAGGGTCTGCCTCCGCCCCTCCCCCGGCTCTGCTCTTCCCCGTCCCAGCTCCGCCCCTCCCCACCCCCGGCTCCACCCCCGCCTCCTCGCCAGATTGAAGGAAGGAGGGCGGGGCGAGGAGGAGAAAGAGACGCCCTCCCGCCACGCATCCTGGGCGCTGCCCACCCCTTTTCGGCGGGGCTGGCGCGACGCAAGGGAGGAGGGGCGGCAGCGCGGCTTCTCCCTGCCTGGCGATGGCAAGCCAGGGAGGAGGCAGAGAGGAATCCCGCCACCGCCCCTCCTCCCTTGCGTGGCGTGATGACGCAAGGGAGGAGGGGCAGCAGCGCGGCTTCTCTCCGCCTCCCTGGCTTGGCATCGCCAGGCAGGGAGAAGCCGCGCCGCCGCCCCTCCTCCCTTGTGCGGCGTGATGACGCAAGGGAGGAGGGCCGGTGGCTCGGCTTCTCTCCGCCTCCTTGGCTTGGCGTCGCCAGGCAGGGAGGAGGAGGTGGAGAGAATTCGCGCCACCGCCCCTCCTCCCTCGCGTCGTCACGCCCTTTTCAGGCCGGCTTTAGGAGGGGGGCGGATCAGCTCCGCGCTGGTGAGCAGGGGCGGAGTCAGGGGCGGAGCCGATCCTCCCTCCCTCCTAAAGCAGAGCCGAGGGGAGCAAAGCAAAGGGAGGGGGCGGCCGCGCATGCGCCCTTTTTTAAAAAAAAATTTCGAACTTTAAAAAATAATTTTTGGGGGATTTTTTAAAAAAAATTAGGGGGTTTGAATCTGCTGCCCCCCCCCCAAGTGCCACCCGAGGCCATGGCCTAGGGTGGCCTTATGGGTAATCCGGGCCTGGTGCCGTGGGAAATTGGCACTCTTCCCCCTCCTAGCAGCTCTTTCTCCCTCTTTCCCTCCCCAAAGATCCTCCCCGAGGCAAAGGAAGGGCTCCTCTGCTGAATGCCAGGGCCAGGCCTGCCTTGAGGAAGCCTTCAGGAGCCTCGACCCATCATGGCTCCAGCTCCCGCTCAGGGCTGCTTCAGCCTCCCGATGCTCCCAGGTTCACTCACTGCCCAATTCACCGACGTGGAGCTTCCGGCTTTGGCTGTACTCGCAAGAAATCAAAGCCAACGCGAAACCGCCGACACAATCACTTCCGCCCAGTGCTCTGCTTTTGCGAGGGAGGGAGGCAGCGAAAGAGGCCACACAGATCTATGAAATGTATAGAGTCCATAGATGTATAGAGGCATTCACAGGTTTCCAAGAAACAAATTGAGCCTCTCCACTTGGAAATTGTTTTTTTTGGGGGGGGGGGGTTACTATTTTACTGGATTTTTTGAGAGTCTCGCCCCACCCCACCCCAGAAACTCTTTATAACAGCTTCATGACATCCATAGTTAACTGGAAGCAAGTTTCACTCAGGGTGAAATTTCACAAGGGTCTGGAGAACACGTCCTATGAGGAGCGGCTTGAAGAGCCGGGCACATTTAGCCTGAAGAAGAGAAGGCTGAGAGAAGACATGATAGCCATGTATAAGTATGTGAGAGGAAGTCATATCTATGTTGTGTTCATCGAAACAGGCCCAGGTTTCACACTGAGTGTATGAATACATTTAAAAACATATTAACTATATGTATGACTGTGTTAGAGTGTCATTTTGTGTCATTTTGGTTGGTGGTGTGCCCCAGGATTTTGTAAATGTAAAAAATGTGCCGCGGCTCAAAAAAGGTTGGGAAACACTGATTTATAGAACAAAGGATCCACCCAAGCTCACATCTCTTTGAGCATGCACAGAGTGTGTTTTCCACTCTTGGGTTGTGACATGCTAACAAGGATTCAATGTCTTAGGCAGCTGGGTATGTTTTAGCTTGAAAGAGAAGACAGAAAGGAGATATAATGATTCTATGTAAATATTGGAAAGGATCTCGTATTGAAGACGGAGCTGGTTCGTCACATGCTGTCCCAGAGGTTAAGGCACGGGGCAATGGGTTCAAATGGTAGAAAAAAGTTATTTTGTTGAATATTTTACAACGAAATTCAGAGGAATAAGAAACGTGGGTCCCAGTGGAATCTCTTTCTCTGGGTGTTTGTAAGCAGAGGTTGGAAGGCTATCTGTCGAGAGGGCTTTGATTGTGCCTTCCTGCTATGGCCGAACCAGGAAGCCCCAAATCCAGGAGATCAAACAGCAGAGAGTCCCCAGTATTCCTCTTGGCCCATGGCCTAAGTTGCACCAGTACCAGACCCTTTTTTTCCTTCTGCCCCACTCAGTTCCATAGCTCACAACACCAACTTCGTCCCTCTCAGTACACCCAGCCACCATTGCTTCCCCTCACCCCATCTGCACAACATTTACACAGCCAATAGTACATGGAAGACACTTTAGCAAACAAAACAGCATAACAATAAGCATACATTGGAAATACTCCACATAACATTGCAAAACAATAGAAAAGAACATTTCTCCCAGCGCCCACACAGCCTCACACATTGTCAGAACCCTCACAACCCCATAAGCAAACTCCTGTTTGAAAATCACAAACTCTCATCCATGCCACCAAGCCACAACAGTCTGGCTAATCTCCACCCAGGCCTGTGCAAGGCCGCTGCAATACCACCACCCACCACTAGGGCCGAAACGCCAGTCCCTCCCTCAACCGCTAAAAAGAAAAATCCCAAAACAAACCAAACACTTAACAAAACAAATAAAACAATAAACAAGACCCTTCCCCTTCGTTCCTACCTTATCTTCCATCCTTCTTAGACCGGTCCGAATCTTCTGGCCGCTAGGGGGGCCGCGCGAGGCGACGCACCTCTGCAGACTCGCCCGCCCGACGCCATCTTGGAAAAGTGGGGGCCCTTGCCGAGGTGGGGGCTAGGAGCGGAGCGATCCGCGGATAAGTGAGATCTCCATAGGAACCAATGGATTCAGTATCCACACTTCTGAAAGTTTCCCCGATTTGCCCCGTTGTTGTCCCAAAGCACTCTGCCTCTTCCCCCCATCTTGTCCCTGCTCTTTCTTCTCCCCGCTGTCCCTCCTCGGCCTGGGGGAAGCCCGGGAAAGCAGCCGCTCGCAATCAGCGGCCTGACTCTACCGCTGGCGCGCTCAGTTCATCTGAGGACAATCGGCCCCCACCTTTTTTTCGCATTAAGTTCCATCAACTCTGCAGCAATAGTGAGTCCAAAACCGGCAGCAAATCAACGATTTTGGACTATAGGGATCCTGAAGGGGGGAACGGGACCCCAAGCCTTCTGCCAACAAGGGAGGCATGGAGCTCAAGTACCACAACTCATTTCTCTCTGCTTTTTGACCACTTCTTCCTTGAACGAACTCAAGGTCCCTTTCCCTGGCTGGAAACTGTCAGAGGGGCCCAAAAGAACACCCATGGACTTTGGGGGGGGAGGGAAGATGCCTTTGCCTCGGTGGATCGTCTTCAGAAGGTTTTCTGGGAAGGGATCTATGCGAGTAGGGAGGCCTCGAACCCCTAACCCAGGTCTGTGCTAGCTGGGACCTGAAGTTCACCCAAGGACACTGATCATGGACTCTTCTTGCTGCTATTCTCACTGCTCTGAGCTCAGCCCCATACAAGCGGGCACCCCCAGGATCCCTACCCTCAGACTCTCTCCCCTGATCACGGACTTTATAGTTTCCACAAGGACGCTTCTTCAGTTGGACATTTCCTGCTCTTTTCCCTTCACATCATGGACCCTCAATGACTTTGCCTCTGCTTTGCACCCCAAGCCCCAAAGGCTCTGCAGTTCTCAAGGACAGTGGAGGACTACAACTCCCAGGAAGAAAGCAGCATTGTGTTGCCTGTTTTTAAGATCATTCCTCTGGGAGCAAGAACTGTATGGGAATGTACTGGGGATAATTGCTGGGGATCTCTGTATTGTCTTGTCTACTTTGTACCCCTCATGTGTCCCCTTTTGTATCAATGTAACTTCTAAGATAACGCCCTCAGCAGAGAGTTCCAGGGATTAACAGAGCACAATAACCCACTTTCCCATCCATTTTGCCTTGCACAAATAATAACCTTAGGGAGGGACGTTGGGTTTCTTCGTGGGGTGAGGCCCACTCTTTATGCCCAAGACTCCCCCACATATGTCTCTGTCATTTTCGGAGCTTGGCCAATGATTAAGGGAATATGTATGGTCATATAGTCCAGACCCAAAACATGGTTGCTTCATGCGAGCTTCGACCCTCGGAGCCAGCCCCTATAGCTACCTCTCAGGACCATTTTAAACTGAGCAACCATGCTCCCAAACTCAGCCAGGGCTCCATTGCGGAGAGTTCCCCTGGTAAACAAATAATACATTTTCTGGCCATATGATGCTTTGCACCAATAATTGGGGGGAGGTCAGGTGTTCTGTGGAACATAGCTTTCCGCCATTATGGGCCTGGATCCCCCCCGCTCGTGTCCCCCCTTGGCCTCGGAGCTTGACCCCCAAGGGACTCATGGGCTCTGGCACCCCCAAGTCACTCGACCACCCCATAGCTGGACCAAAGTGGGCTTCGAACCCCCGCTAACCAGCTGCAATAACATATGATTTTGCCATTTTTAACTGAGAAACCATGCTTCCCGCTAGACTGAAACTCTCAACACAAAGGAGTTTCAGCCAGGACAAAAGACTGCCATTAAGGTATTCAAGGACAAACAATAGACAGGAAGGCTTGAGCTTCCACATCGGGGGCTCGCCGGCCACAAGGTATTCAGCCACAAGTTACTTCCTCCACCCAGCCGTTTTCCTTTGTGTCCTTTCCCGCCTTGCATAGCCAGCCAGGATAGGCTCGTTCAAATCTTGGCGCGCCTTCTCCCATTGGTTAAAGCGCGCCGGCCGCCTCCTGGCCCAGCTGACTTTGACAGCACGGCCAATCAGCTGGAGCTACACGTGGGAGGGGAGGGCGCCCGATTCAAATGTAAATGACTGCTTTTCTATATATTGGACTGCTTTCCCATTAAAAACTATGTTTTTGCCTTTGGAATCCTGGTGTGGCATTGCATCCTATTCAGCTGAATTAGATTCTTCTCTCGGTAGTGGCGTTCTTCCGTCTGGGTGAGCATTGATCTGGGTTACTTTGGGATTTGTAGTTCTGGGAAGATCATCCAGATTTGGGCCTTGATCCCCGCGGTTTAGGGGTGGCTTGGGCTCTGTCCCCTTTAGGGAAGGGCCCCTAGTCAGATTTTGGTAACACTGCTGGCAGAATGGGGTTGGACTGAATGGCTTTTGGGTGTCCCAATTGTGAAAGTGAAAAACCATGATGAGGAAATTGCTGTTTTTTTTTTTACTGGAAGGCCATCAAAGAAGGATTCCTTCCATCCCCTTTATGTAATGCCAGAGGCAAACGTATGGCGGCTCGGTCTGGATTACCGAACCCGCTCAAAAGGGCAGAAGGAGCCAATGGCTTCCCCTCTGGGGTCAGGAATCAGATGGCCGAGGAACAGGAGCCCATTTGGAAGCGGCCTGCTGACCAGATAAGAAGATTACTGCTTTTGATTTGCAAGATTAGGGGAGGCCAATGTTTCCCCCTCCAAGCCTGTTTGCCCCGGTTCCTCCCACAGATATTTAAGGCTCTCCTGCCAACTGATGCGCTAAGTCAGTGTTTTTCAACCTTTTTTGAGCAGCGGCATATTTTTTACATTTACGAAAACCTGGGGCACACCACCAACCAAAATGATACAAATTGACACTCTAACACAGTCATACATATAGTTAATATGTTTTTAAATGTATTTATACACTCAGTGTGAAACCTGGGCCTGTTTCCATGAACACAACAGAGATATCCTGGCAGGAATGGCAGAAAGACACAAACTTCCCACACAGAACTCCCACAACCAAGAGAAAATGCTATAAGAGTTTGGTGGGCATTGACCTTGGGTTTTGGAGTTGTAGTTCACCTATATCCAGAGAGCACTGTGGACTCAAACAATGTTGGATCAGGACCAAACTTGGCAGGAATACTCAATATGCCCAAATATGAACGCAGATGGAGTTGGGGGGAAATAGACCTTGACATTTGGGAGTTACAATTTCTGGGATTTATAGTTACCACACAATCAAAGAGCATCCTGAACTCTTGCAACAATGGAATTGAACCAAACTTGGCATATTGAACTCTCATTACTAACAGAAAGTACTGAAACTGTTTGCTTGGGAATTGACCTTGAGTTTGGAAGTTGTAGTTCACCTACACCCAGAGAGCAGGAGGGGGAAGGAGGGGGAAGAAATGGTATTGGAGGTTCCAATTTCCCATGGCACACCTGATGATCGCTCACGGCACACTGGTTGGGAAACAATGCTATAAATAACTAGTTTGGGGACCAAGCGGTGCCCGGGTCATTTGAGAAGTGCAGCAGGATATAGAGTGGGTCATGGGGGCTCTGTGTGCCAAGTTTGGTCTGTATTGGTGAATGGATGAGGGTTGTATTGTTTTTCGGAAGGGAGTGATGGTACTTCAAGTCCCATCATCCATGGTCCGTCTGACACCAAACTGCCCCAGGGCGTAGAGTGGGTCATGAGGGCTCTGTGTGCCAGGTTTGGTGTTGCTCAGTCATTGGATTACGTTTGTAGCAGTCTTGGAAAGTGAGGGAAGGTACTGCAAGTCCCATCATCCATGTACTGTCCCCCTCCAAACTTCAGTAGGATGTAGAGTGGGTCACTGGGGCTCTGTGTGCCAAGTGCGGTCTTTATCGGTGTTTTCTGGGGGCCACAGTGGTCTGTGGGAACAGAGGGGTGTGAAACTACTACAAATCCCATCATCCATTGTCAGGCCTCCCCCGAACCTCACCAGGACGTGAAGGCAGTCATGGGGGTTATGTGTGCCAAGTTTGGTGTCGATCAGTAATTGGATGAGGGTCGCAGCAGAGTTGGGAAGTGAGTAGAGGTACTTCAAGTTCCATCATCCCTGGTCCAGCCTCCCCCGAAGTGCACCAGGACATAGAGTGGGTCATGGGAGCTGTGTGTGCGCCAAGTGTGGTCTGTATAGGTCTTTTTTGGTGGCCTCAGTGGTCTGTGGGAACCAAAGTGTTTGAAAGTACTACAAATCACAGAATCCGTGGTCCATCTCCCCCAAACCGCACCAGGACGTAAAGGGGGTCGGGGGTTATGTGTACCAAGTTTGGTGCAGGGCCATTACCCGCGCTGGTCGCTGTGGCCTGTGAAAGTGGCAGCCAATCAGAACGCAGCCACATACATACAAACAAACATACAAACATACCTACAAACATTCCGCTTTATTATATATAGAGATATGCTGTGGGAAAGCCAAATGGGTGCACATTGATGCTTTGAAGCGGTGACATCACTGTACACCACGCCCCCCAGCTGCACTGACATCTGTTTTGGATCCTATTAATTACATGTGAATAAGTGTCAGATTAAACGGTTATGAAATCCTGCGAGGGATTACCGACATCCCTTACTACAGCTGGCGAAGGGAAGTGTCAACAGCAGGCAACTTTCGGCTGGGTTGTTGTCCACACACGCAACACTTGGGCCTGCCCTGTCCTCCTGCTCGGCAGCCCCTAATGAGGCCCTTTCCGTTAATCTGGTTGCAAAGCAAGGCGGGAGGAAGCACGGAAGTTGTGAACAGCTGTCGCCGCACCAGCCAAAAGCAGCGTAACCAAATTACGGCACACACGGACACGTACACGCCGCCCATCTGTCCGAACTGATGTCACAAAGTTCACACCCACGCAGCCTAAAGGCGCATCCACACTAGGCTTGTGCATTTTGGCTGAACCTCGAGCCATTTCTGCTTTCTGGATTCGGGTAGGAGGGGTGCAGATCCGTTTTCGCGCACCTCCCAAAAATGGGCAATATCCAAGCCCCCAAATAGTCACCAGAGACAGGAGAACTCCATTGTAGCGCATTTATTGATCAGATAAACGCACAGTGAGCTTTACACAAGTGGGAGCGCCACCCCACACCTCAATCCAGCTTCTGTTTTTATACAAGGTAGACCAGGGGTGCTCCTTAAGTAGATCGCGATCTACTGGTATATTGCGTAGGGCTTCCTGGTAGATCGCAGGCAGGGCGGGAGGAAGGCTCAGTCCCGCCCCGCAGGCTCCAGTTGCTGCCGGCCAGTCAGCGTGGTGGCGGCGTGACCGGCGTCGCTATGGCCCATATGGGAGCCATACATGATGTCGAGACTCCCACAGATGGCTCAAAGACATGCCAAGCTAGCAAAAGTATTTACAGTTTATTTTCAACAAAAAAACACAGCCACAGTCCGGCATAAAAGGAATCCACACCCAAAAAGCCCAATAAACAAAAACAGGGAAGACGTCCGTCTTTTGAAGTCCTTGGCTTTATTCCGGCTCGAAGTCTGTTGCGATGCGAAGGCCCGTCCAAGAAGGAAAGGAGGAGTGCCTTCTTATCCACCGGAGAGCAACACAGGAATGATCAAATGAAACGCGGTAGTCAAGATAGCTGGAAGCCAAGAATTAGAGCACGAAGGTCAAGAATAACACGATACAAGAACTAGAAACCCCACCAGCAACACCTTGGCCGACCGCAGAGTCCCAAATCCCCAGGCCTTACTTTAATACCCTTACAAATCAGAGTCATCAGACTCCCCACCCAACTCTGCCCCATTCCCCTCAGCTGCAGCACTGGGTGTGTTCCTCCAATCTTCCCACCTTTGCTGAGCAGTTAAAGGACCCCAGTCCGATTCAACATCCCCACTAGGCCAAGCAGGGTCACTTGAAAAGCCAAAAAAAGGAGCTTTCGCTGGACTCACATCCCTGACATCTTGCACCAGTGCTGAGTCCAGCTCGGTATCACTCTCTTCTGAGGGTAACTCTACGTCAAACCCCTCAAAAGTATCATCACTGGTAGGCTCCCTAAGTATTTGTCGGACCTTTCTCCTGTGCTCTGCCTCTTCCAAACTCTCAGCACTTGCAGCCCTTTTCCTCCCAGCTGCAGTCATTCTGCCCAAACCTCCCTCTTCCAGTGACATGTCCAACACAGAATCCTCCTCCGAGTTACTACCTGTAGCAACTACAGGCTCAGTTTGCTCAACTACAACACATGATGTGTATTTATATATTTAGGTTGACTATATTTACTATATATTACACATCATTAATATTAACATATTAATATATCAAGAAATATTCAAATATTATTATTAATATCATAATTATTATATTATAGTATATATAGACATTATAATATATTGAAATTATAATATAATATAACATTATTATATTATATTATTTATTATATTATTATATTATTATAATAAAATTATTATAAAATAATAAAAACCACTAAAATAAAATAAAACGAAATTCAAGAAGACAAGGTGAGAACCAAGATGGAGGCTGACATCCTCAAGAGAGGAAGGATCCCAAGATGGAATGGCCCAATGGACCCAGCCCAGAGGATGGCAAAGCGGACCCAGCCGCCGCCGCAACAGAGCAGAGCAGAGCAGCAGGCGATCGGAGGCTGCAGACCTCCACCCACTCTCGCCCCCAGCCGTTCCCCAGCTGATCGCCCTGCTATGGAGTGCCTGCCATCCCCGGGCCTGCAGGGGGAGCAGTCAGCGATCTGAGGTGGCTTATTCGACCTGGCGACCAGGAAGATGATCAAGTCTTCCGGGTCGCTAGGGCGATCAGCCCCCGCAGGTCGCCAAGTGCTCCCGCTGTAGGCTCGGATCGCCTCCACAGAGCCTGCGATGGGATGGCGGCAGTGGCACCCCTTCCTCTTGGCCCCGTCCCCGACGCCCTTCTCCCTGGGCCGGACAGAATTGGCTGCCGGGCTGCATCCGGCCCGCGGGCCGTAGGTTGCCCACCCCTGTTCTACAGCATAGATGCACCAATCCAAGGGCACAATCCGTTTTCCTCCCAACCCTTTCTAATATCAATAAGAAGGTATTCTCTATGAGACTCAAAACCACAGTGCTATCAGACAAACCTGGAGCAATCTTCCCTTAGCGGACTGGGAATATATTGCAAGCCTTTCTGAGTTATGTAACGGGCGATTGTAATCCGGGCTCTGCTTTGCTGCCTCTGGCTTTTCCCCTATTATGCTAATAACTTGCGTATTCCGAGCATCAAATGCTTTTGTAAGGAGATGCCGCTGTTGGGAGGCAAGAAGGAGAGAAGCAGGGGATTAGGAGAGAAAGAGAGCGCACGCTGCCTTTCCTGCAGGGCAGAAGAGTGGGCCCACACCGCAGAATTAATGCACCATGGCACCACTTTAATTGCCTGGGGTTCAACGCAATAGCACCCTGGGAGGTGTAGATTATTATTATTATTATTATTTTATCTCTTACCCACCTCTCCTTGTGGTTGCAGAATCATTCAAACACATACATGTTGTAAAAATACCACAAATACACACATCGAAATGTATTTCCAGATAAGATACATATTAAAGGTACATTGTTCTTTAACCTTTTAATGTTTGTATTTTCTTATATTTTAAGTGGTTATGCTAATGTTTTTATGCTAAGCTGCTTTGAGTCCCCTTTGGGGGAGATGAAGCAAGGTATAAAGATCAACCAGGATCCCTGTTGGAACTCAACCCAGGCCCGGATTAACACCTTTTTGCACCCTAGGCCACACTTTGGAATTACGCCCCCTTAAAGCCAACCTCTACCACCACCACCACCCCACACACACACACACCACTCAGACCCACACTTGGCTGGCTTCCACCATGGTGCCTCCGGAGCAGAAGAGAAAGGCAAGTAGGCACCGTCCCGCCACCTCCAAGGTCCCCATTCCCACCGGATGGAAAGCTCTGATAGGCTCTGAAGGTCTCCTCGGGAGGCTTGGGGAGAGCGCAGTGGGTGCAAACTTGCTCCAAAGGTGCGCACGAGAGAGAGAGAGAGAGAGAGAGAGAGAGAGAGACTGAGAGAGAGAGAGAGAGAGAGAGAGAGAGAGAGAGAGAGAGAGAGAGAGAGAGAGAGAGAGAGAGAGAGATGTCCGCTTGGCGTGCGTTCCCGCAGACCGAGGGAGGATTCAGGTTGGGGTTTGTGCGGCTTTTGTTCGGCTGGGAAATTAAATCATAAAGAAGCTCCCAAAGTTTGTGTGTAAACAAAGTCACAATGTTTCTTTGATGGAGATATATCGTTACTCCTTAAAGGAAAGAAGAAATCTCAACTAGATAGATCAGGGCTGTCCAACTTCTACCGGCCCAGGGGCCTGAATTACGGTCACTGATGACCTGGGGGGCCGTAGGGTCTGCCCCCGCCCCCGGCTCCGCCCCTGCCCGGCTCCACCCCCCCCCCCCCTCGGCTCCACTTACTTAAAATTCCTAGTTGCATTATTAATTATAAAATAAATATAATATTTTACTAACATTAAATGCAGGGGGGGCATTCAAAAGGGCCATCCATACAATTAAATATAATATTTTACTAACATTAAATGCAGGGGGGGCATTCAAAAGGGCCATTTATACAATTAAATATAATATTTTACTAACATTAAATGCAGGGGGACATTCAAATACACAATTACAGAATAATAACATAAAGATTAGCCTACCTTCCCAAATGCGCGGGATCCAGGAGCAGAAGCGACGACCGAGCGAGGCAGCAGCCGGGAAGGTACAAATCACGTCTGCGTGGGCCGCAGGGATTAAGTAGCCGAGATTTCGGCAACAGGAGTATTGCGAGACTACGGAAGCCACACAGGATTTCACTCTCAACGCAGGCGAGATTTCGCGTTGAGAGCGAAATCCCGTGTGGCTTCCGTAGTCTCGCGATACTTGCTCCGAAACCCGGAAGTGGGTAATTTTAAAAAATATTTTAATTTAATTTATTTATTTAATTTATTTATTTATTAAAAAGCTTAGGGGGCCATAGGGAAGGGGCTGGGGGCCGTATACGCCCCCCCGGCCACCAGTTGGACAGCCCTGAGATAGATCAAACCGCAACAGAGTTGCCGACGGCTGCTAGCGATTCTCCGACATCAGCTGAATCGGGCCATTTCATATTCATTTCCTCAGGGCACAAAAATCAGTAGTATATAGGCGTCCTTAAATATCCATGGTCATTAGTCAGTTTGCATTCATTCACAATGGATCGCCAATATTCAGATGGATCGGGATTCAGCTGATGTCGGAGAATCGCTAGCAGCCGTCGGCAACTCTGTTGCGGTTTGATCTATCTAGTTGCGATTTCTTCTTTCCTTTAAGGAGTAACGATATATCTCCATCAAAGAAACATTGCGACTTTGTTTACACACAAACTTTGGGAGCCTCTTTATGATTTAATTTCCCATTGTGGACTGTTGGGACAATCGATTTACATGTTTGCAAGGTCATGATATTGCTCTCTTTTTGTATCTATGCTGTTTCGATTTATGTATAATACAATGCGATTGAATTTTTGATGTACCTTCCTAATTGTGTGGTTCTGACAACAATATGGTTATGATACCTAATGAATTAATATTAATATAAATATTGAATAAGAGTTGAATATTGTTAGTATCAACCTGTTTTTGTTCTGCTTTGTCACACTACGGTACAGCGCACTGTTTGCTTGGTTAATAGGAAGATGTGCCATAGAAATCCCTAGAAAGAACACGTCTCCCAGCCTGTGTAGGTCCTCCAGGGCAACCCTATGGTCAACTTGTTTATCGAAAGGGGGTTTTACGGGGGAGAAGGGAATGGGTTTACAAATATGTCATTTTAACCTGTTTTAATTTTGCATTGTACATGGTTGTATCTTGTTGTAAGCCGCCTTGAGTCTGCTTGTGGACAAAGGTGGGCTAGAAATAATGTTAATAATAGAGCCCCCAGTGGCGCAATGGGTTAAACAATGGGTGCTGGCAGGACTGCTGACTGAAAAGTCGCTGGTTTGAATCCGGGGAGTGTGGTGAGCTCCTGTCTGTCAGCTCCAGCTTCTCATGCAGGGGCATAAGAGAAGCCTTCTATAGCAGTGTTGCCCAACCTTTTTTGAGCCGCGGCACACTTTTTACATTTACAAAATCCTGGGGCACACCACCAACCAAAATGACACTGTAACACAGTCATACATATAGTTAATACGTTTTTAATGTATTTATACCCTCACTGTGAAACCTGGGCCTGTTTCGATGAACACAACATAGATATCCTGGCAGGAATGGCAGAAAGACACAAGCTTCCTACACAGAACTCCCATAACCAAGAGAAAATGCTATAAGAGTTTGGTGGGCATTGACCTTGAGTTTTGGAGTTGTAGTTCACCTATATCCAGAGAGCACTGTGGACTCAAACAATGTTGGATCAGGACCAAACTTGGCATGAATACTCAATATGCCCAAATGTGAACACAGATGGAGTTTGGGGAAAATAGACCTTGACACTTGGGAGTTACAGTTTCTGGGATTTATAGTTAACACACAATCAAAGAGCATCCTGAACTCTTGCAACAATGGAATTGAACCAAACTTGGCATATTGAACTCTCATTACCAACAGAAAGTACTGAAAGGGTTTGCTTGGGAATTGACCTTGAGTTTGGAAGTTATAGTGTGAAGGCGTGGCTGATGCCACCTGTGTATAAGACTTTAAGTTGCAAGGTTTAAACTATTGGATAATGTTTTAGCTAGTCTTTTTAGTGTTGTTAAGTTTTGGTTGCATTGATTGGTTCTTTAGAGCTGTCAATCATCGTTAAGTTTGTTTTTCCTCCCCCTTGAGACTTTGGAAATCTAGCTTTCTCTTTAAATTTTGCCTGCATGTCTACAGAAGAGGACGTGTTAGAGGGTTTGCCAGCCAGGCCTCAGTCAGGCATTCTCTAGCACAAACTATTCATATCTTGGATTCATTCTGCATATCCAGCACACCTGGATGGGACTGTGGAATCTCAAGCGCCTTCAACTAGTCATTTGGCACCAAGAGGAAGGCTCTGTGCCTTCAATATAGGCCAGGGCTGTCCAACAGACGGCCCTGGGGCCATACACGGCACCCGAGCCCCTTCCCTACGGCCCCCTAACTTGTTTTAATAAAATGCAAATTAAAAATTAAAAATAAATTATTTTTTTTAAAAAAAATACCTACTTCCGGGTTTAGGCAAGCAACGCGAGACTACGCCAGCCACAGACGGGATTTCGAGGGAGGTCGAAATCCCGTCTGTGGCTGCGTAATCTCGCGATAGCTGCTGAGATCTCGGGTCCCGCAGGATTTGCGGCCGGCCTGGGCGCGCCTCCTCCTCCCTCGCGGCTGCTTCCAGGCCAGCCCCCATTCCCTCAGAGAGAGGGAGGAGGGGAGTGAGGCAGGGAAAGCCCCTCCTGGCTCCGTCCTCTTCCTGTGGAGGGCCCTCGCTTCCCGCCCCGTGGCGGGGCTCCCGTAGTATGGGTAAGGAAGGGCCTGGTTCGAATCAATCAATCTAAAAACAGTGGGACGTCGGGGGAGGGGGGGGGAGGGGTCCCTCAGCAGCGGTTTCCTTGGCGACGCTTCCTTCCCCTCCTCCGTGCCCCCTCCCCCTTGTTGTGCTGCCTTCCCCCGCGTGCAGGGCGCAACGTGGCTTCCTTTGCGCCTGCCCCCGCGGCTTGCTTTCCCTTCAGGGAGGGCGGGAGGGAGCTCTTTGGGCCTCCTCCACCCGCCTCTGGGAAAGGAGGCCCCATCAAGCCCTGCGACGGGTTTGAGGTGTTTGGGGTTTTTTTTTGGTGTGTCCCAATTTGAGTGTGGACTCAAATAACTCAAAGGTATTAGGAAACATTCCCCCAAATCCACCAGCGTTCCCATTTGGGTATATTGAGTATTCATGCCAAGTTTGGTCCAGATCCATCATTATTTGAGTCCACAGTGCTCTCTGGATGGAGGTGAACTACAACTCCACAACTCAAGGTCAATTGTAAGTAAATTGGAGCCGGGGAGGGGGCGGAGCCGGGGAGGGGGTGGAGCCGGGGAGGGGCAGGGGCGGAGCCAGGGGCCGAGGCAGACCCTTCGGCCCCCCAGGTGATCAGTGACCGGAATTCCGGCCCTTGGGCCCGTAGAAGTTGGACAGCCCTGATATAGGCCATTTGACTGGGGCTAAGAGAGTTCTCACCTCAAAGCCATTGAGAGGGAGAGAATTTGGAAAGCCATCCGGCTGAAAGCTTCCTGGACTCAAACAACTAAAGAACTGTAATGTAGATTTTATTTTACCCCTGTTTGGAGAACCAAGTTTAGTACCTCTATAACAGTGTTTCTCAACCTGGGGGTCGGGACCCCTAGAGGGGTCGCATAGCAGTGTCAGAGGGGTCACCAAAGACCATGAGAAAACACAGCATTTTCTGTTGGTCATGGGGGTTCTGTGTGGAAAGTTTGGCCCAATTCTAACTTTGGTGGGATTCAGAATGCTCTTTGATTGTAGGTGAACTATAAATCCCAGAAACTACGACTTCCAAATGTCAAGGTCTATTTTCCCCAAACTCCACCAGAGTTCACATTTGGGCATGTTGATTTTCATGCAAAGTTTGGTCCAGATCCACCATTGTTTTGAGGCCATAGTGCTCTCAGGATGTAAGTGAACTACAACTCCAAACCCCTCCAGTATTTTCTGTTGGTCATTTCTGTTGGGAGTTCTGTATGCCAAGTTTGGTTCGATTTCATCATTGGTGGAGTTCAGAATGCTCTTCAATTATGGGTGAACTTCCAATCCCAGTAACTACAACTCCCAAATGACAAAATCACCCCCCCCCCACCCCCCATCCCACCATTATTCAAATTTGAGTGCATTGGGTATTTCTGCCAAATTTGGTCCAGTGAATGAAAATACATCCTGCATATCAGAGATTTACATTACCCTTCATAACAGTAGCAAAATTACAGTTGTGCAGTAGCAACGGAAATAATTTTATGATGGGGGGGGGGGGGTCAGCACAACATGAGGAACTATATTAAGGGGTCACGTCATTAGGAAGGTTGAGAACCACTGCTCTATAAGATAACTCCTTTTGTGAACAATAAAGCCTGTTTGAGTTATCTAAAGTGACTGGTTTGGTCCTTGAGAGTTCCAGTTCTCTATGGGAAGGCAAGAAGAAGTCCCCTGGGAAGAGATGTCACGTCCTTGTTCCTATTCTAAGCAAAAGACCCCAGGCGCGTCTTCACGTGTAGTTCACCTGCACCCAGAGAGCACTGTGGGCAGGAGGGGGAAGAAAGGGTATTGGAGGTTCCAGTTTCCCACGGCACACCTGATGATCGCTCATGGCACACTGGTTGAGAAACACTGCTCTGGGGAACATCCTTATAGACAGCCAATTCTCTCACACCAGAAGCGACTTGCAGTTTCTTAAGTCGCTTCTAACACAATAGTAATTATTATTATTTTCTGCTACATACTTGAACTTTTTGCTTTGTCATTAAATGGATCCTTTGAAGAAGAAAAAAACCCCATTTCTCCACCTCTTTTCATTTCTGCTTGACTTCCTATCTGTGGGGATCCTTCCCCTCCCCATTGTTCACTTTGTCAAATGGTTTGCTAATGCGTCTTATGCGCTCGGGGAGATTATTATGGCCCTGAGCTCAGGAAATCTCTTGCGGCGCATGTCAGGTCTCAATGCCACCGATTTAATCAGAGAAGCAGGATTTCTTTTCCACTCTGGCCTCCCCATTTCCATCCGTTCTTCTATTTGATTTATTTATCGTGTCAAAAGCAAATTAAGAATATGGTTATAATGTATTTTTAAAAACTACAAACAAAGTTTAAAACGGCATTGTGCTAAATTTCCTCTGACCGATTGGAGTGCCTCTGGCGTCACTGTCAGGGGGTCCTCCATTGTGAATGTGGTGGGGCTCAGGTTACGTTGTAGTCGGTGGTCCGTGGTTTGCTCTTTTCCGCACTCACATAGCGTGCACTCCACTTTGAAGGCCCATTTCTTAAGGTTGGCTCTGTACCTCATGGTGCCGGAGCAAAGCCTGCTCAGCGCCTTCCGAGTTGCTCCGTCTTCCGTGTGTCCAGGAGGGAGTCTCTCATCCGCTCTCGGCCACTGATTGGGGTTCTGGGCTTTCGCTTGCCGCTTTTAGACTCTCGCTTGCTGAGGTGTTCCTGCGAGTATCTCTGTAGATCTTCGGAAGTTATTTCTTGATGTAAGTTGTTGGCTTGCTGGTTGATATCCGAAGAGAGGATGAGCCGGAGATGTCACTCACTGCCTTGGTCCTGGCATTGCTGGCTGCTACTTCCTGGTGGATAACTAGCAACACGAAAGGGATATAGCTATCAAAAATATCAAATATAATTCTTGGTAATGTGTAAGTGTAAATACAGTCTCTCTCTCTCTCTCTCTCTCTCTCTCTCTCTCGGCATTACTTCGCGAACAAAGATTCAGGAAGGACTCATCCCATGCTTTTTACAAGCGCGTTGATGACTAAAAAGGCCAATCTGAGATAGGAGAGTTTGGTTGCAGAAAGCACAGCAGAAAGTCTCCTTGGGTGATGTTGTTTCCAAGTTGCGATTCTTTCTGCGGTGTCGTTTCTCTTCGAGACCCATTTGGCGTGTCTTCTCAAAAGAGGCCGCAGCATTGTGGATAGTGCGTCTCCACGCCTCCCGATGCGAGGCCAGGGTGGACCATTGCTGGTGATCAATCTGGCTGAGCCTGAGATGTTGTTTCAGGGAGTCCTTATCGCTCTTTTTGGGGGCGCCTCTCTTGCGCTGACCCGTGGCGAGTTCACCGTACAGTAGTATCTTTGGGAGGCGGTGGTCCTCCATCCTATGGACATACCCTGCCCAGCGCAGCTGTGTTCTCAATAGCATGGCCTCAATGCTGGTGACCCCTGCTTGCTCAAGGACAGCAACATTCGTCACATAGTCGGTCCAGTGTATATTTAGGATTGTGCGAAGACAGCGCTGATGAAAGCATTCGAGGAGTTGTAGGTGTTGGCGATAGGTGACCCATGTTTCAGACCCATAGAGGAGAATAGACAGTATGATAGCTCTGTACACACTGATTTTGGTGCTTTGCCTCAGGTGCTTGTTGCTCCAGACTCTTTTGTGAAGCCTTCCAAATGCACTATATATAAATACAGTCAATGGTATATCAAAATCACAAGATAAAGCAAGCTCATAAGCAGCACATATCACAGTCAAATCATGTAAAGTACAGGGATGTAATAGGAACACACAGAGGATGGGAAAATATGAAACGGAGTAATAGGAAAGGTCAATAAGGGGTGGCCAACAAAAGTCCCTAATAACAATCCATACTATGAAGACAAAGCCAATACCCCAAGCATCGAAGGTGCCTCCGTAGTTGCGGGCCCATCTAAAGGTGACGAAAGATGCCAGTTGGTAATTGTGTAGATGGCTGCAAATGAGGCTTGTGCTAAAGGAATGTTCAAAGCCGAGCGGGCCACGACGGTCGAACTGCAGGGCCCGATCACGTTTCGCCCTTAGTAGGGCTTTCTCAAGCGGCAGATTACAGGCAAAATATCGGCGTTACACAGGAATACAATAAAGCTGAAACAATAAATACAATCATAAGGACATATCCCATTTCCACAGAGGTAGCAATGGCAGAGCAAACCCATACGTACCAAGCCATGATACTAGTCACACGTAATGTGTCCTGTGGACCCGAAGGTAAGTAAAGCCAAACAAAACCAGCCTTAAGTAAGTGGAGCAAATTGGAAACAGATTCAGGTGAGGAGGGCGGAGATAGTTAGGGGTTCGTTCAACCCGGCTGGGGCTTCAGTTTGGAGGTAAGTGATCCACCATGCTTCTCTCCTCAAGAGTAAGTCATGGATGTTACAGTGTGGATGGGTTTTCACTTTTTCCAATCCAACAAACTTAAAGGAGCCAGGGGAGCGTCACGCATCTAAGAAATGTCTATTTAAAATGGTGTTGTCCATTTTAGAGCGTATTCTCGAGCAGTGCTCAGACATTCTCATGCGAAGGGGGCCTGCCGACTGGCCCACGTAAACCCGCCCACAATCGCAAATTATGGCGTACACACAAGATTCGGAATTACAATTAGTGAAGTCACGCAAAGTTAACTTTTTCTTGGAGCACAGGCTGGTCACCTCCTTACCCGTATATACCTGGGTACATGATGTACAGTTCCCACAAGCCCTACAGCCTGGAGAAACAATTCCTTTGGGGTGTGCCCTATCCAAAGTAGAATGGACCAAGAGATCTTTAAAGTTTTCTGTGCGGCGATAGGCCACCATTGGAGGTGAACGGAATGCTGGGATGTCTGGTAAAATGCCCCAATATTTCCTTACAATAGAGACTATCTGTTTGGAGTGGGGGGTAAACGTAAGTGGCCATACCACCCGATTGGTAGATTGCTTCTCCGTAGATTCGTTAAATAGTGCAGAGCGAGAGACAGACCTGGCTTTTGTTCTAGCCCTCTGTATGACTCTGTGTGGATACCCCCTTTCCTTGCAATAGCTTGTCGGTGCAAGATGCTGTCACAGTCTTAGAAAGTTTTAATATTTATTTCAGTTTTACCATTGTCATTTTAGCATTTAAATGTTTAATACCATTTTAACTATCTTTTTAATATTGGGTTTTAAGCTTTGCCTGTGTGTACGCTGACGTTTGTACATTTGTGTACATGTGTTTGTACATGTATGTGTACCCTGATGTTTGTACATCCTGATGTTCATACATTTTTTATGTTGGTCATTGACTGTAATAAATCTTGTTTGTATATTGACAGTATACTTTTGTTAAAAGTATACCATCGTTGATAGTGGACACCACAGACTTTATTCGCAAGGTAGAATCCTTAACCATTGATCCTGATGACATTCTCGCATCTGCTGATGTGATATCTTTGTATACTAGGATTCCTTTGCCCGAGGCCAGATCCATGCTAGCTGATGTGTTTGATTCCAGATGCAACAAGATGTCCCCCCCCCCTCACTCACTTTCTTTTAGAGATCGTAGACTGTCTGTTCGATTATAATTATTTTTTGTTTAATGGGGAGCTTTTCCTGCAGGTAAGGGGTGTGTCTATGGGCCAGAGTTGTGCGCCCTCTATTGCCAACTTATATATGGCAGCCCTAGAAAAAAACGTATCTTAATGATCCATCATCACCTAGCAGGTTTATTAAATTTTATGGACGATATATTGATGATTGTTTTTTTCCCCTGGACTGTGGTACCCCCTTGGAACAATTTCACAATTGGCTTAATACTTGGGACGAATCCATTCAGTTCACGTTAGAACATAACAAAAATTCCGTGAACTTTTTGGACACCACTGTCTTTAAGGTGGACTCTAAACTGGGAGTTCATAATTATAGGAAGCCCACGGATAAGAATTCGCTATTGCATTATTCCAGCCATCATTCTTATCCCCTTAAATACAGCCTATCCTATTCCCAGTTTATATGCCTTAAGCGTAATTCCACCTGCCCAGAGCATTTTGAAGTAGAGGCTCGTAAACTGAGTAATCAACTACAACTATATGGCACCTCATTGATGTTTTTGTGAGGAGTCTGGCGGCTGCATTTTGCACAATTTGGATTTTGCAAATTGCTGCTAGAGGTAGGCCCACATACAAAGCATTGCAGTAATCCAGCCTCGACGTAACCGTGGCATGGATGACCGTAGCCAGCGCCTCTGTGGGTAAATAAGGCGCCAATTGCCTCGCTTGGCGTAGATGAAAGAAGGCCCTTTGACTCATGGAGGCAATCTGGGCTTCCGCCATCATTTTGGAATCCAGGATAACACCAATGAGACTCTTCACAGTGGGGGGTGGGGCTAACGGCTCCCCTTCAAAGATGGTAATGGACCGACCAATTCTGATGGGCGGCCAGGCCTCAAGATTTTGGTTTTTGCTGGATTCACTTTCAATTTATGGGCACGTAGCCATCTTGTCACTGCTCCAAGACACCAGGTGAAGTTATCCGGTACTGAAGTTGATCCAGGTTCTAGTTTTAGGAGAAGCTGGGTGTCATCCGCGTATTGGAAACATTCTAATCCAAATCTCCGGACTAGCTTGCCGAGAGGTCGGGCATAGATGTGAAACAGCATTGGCGATAGAATAGCACATTGGGGTACTCCACAGTCGAGAGGGAATTTCTCAGATACTTGGCCCAGCCACTCCACTCGTTGGCTACACCCTCGCAACAATGGGTTGAACCACGTTATTGCTGATCTTTGAATTCCAATAGCAGCTAATCGTTGGATCAGTAGATCATGGTCTACTGTATCGAAAGCTGCGGTGAGGTCGAGCAACACCAGCAGTATATGAGAGCGATGCGCGACCTGTGCCCTTTCACCCAGGCTCTCAAGACCTGACTTTTCAGTAAAGCATTTGATATGTAGATAAGAGATACATATTGCAAGGCTTTGGGTTCCTTGATATTAACATGAGCGTATTTGCAGCCCTGGTTTAAGCGATGTAACTTGATCCGGGTTCTGCTTTGAAGTTAGAACCGTCCCAGAGTTCTGCTGTGTTTACAAATGGGCTGCAAGCCCAGCTGCAGATGGAAACCAGACTAAGCGGCCATTCCCTTGTGCGTCCAGTCCATTCGATGGTTCAAAGAAGATGCAGAAGAACACAGAAAGTGAGGTTGGCTTTGTCCTTTCCCTTCCTCCTTCTTTCTGCCTTTCCTCCCTTCTTTTACTTTGCAACAAGGAGAGGAACAGAAGCCAATAAACAACCCAAAAGAAGTATGCTAGTAGTTGGGAAAATGACTCCAACATGCTCCAGCCCTTGAACAGCTGGGCTCCATCCGACCGGCATCGGAAATCACCAACAGGCAATTACGAAGAAAGGACTTTTATGGACCAAGCTGTGCTTTTAAGGCTCCTGCTTGTAAATACTCTGAGCAGATGAGAAAGAAAGCAGAAACTATAGGGAACGATGGCTCTTGTTGGATTGATTTGATCCAAGGTGCCACTCACCAACAAGAATAGGTTCTGGGATGTTCTGAGTGGTACTCTATGCCTTCATTGTTGAAAAGTGGTACTCTATGCCTTCATTGTTGGCGGGAGTTCGTGGCCGGGCCCTCAGTTGGTTTGACACATTTCTTTGAGGCCGGTCTCAACGTGTCGAGTACCTTGCTCGAACCTCTGATGGATCCGCCCTCTCACGTGGGGTGCCTCAGGGAGCAATCCCCTCTCCCATCCTCTTCAACATCTACGTGAGACCTCTTGCCAGCCTCGTGCGGAGCTTTGGCCTGGAGTGCCACCAATACGCAGATGACGCCCAGCTGCTTTTACGGCTGGAGCCTGGAGTCACCTCAATACCAGGCAATTTCACCTTATGCCTTGAGGCTGTATCGAGATGGCTGCGTGCCAGTAGGTTGAAGGTGAATCCGACTAAGACTGAGATTTTGTGGCCTGGCCGCCCGCCTGGAGTGGCGCCCTCCCTGCCCAACTTCGAGGGTGCCCCCCTGCATCCATCTTCCACTGTTAAGAGCTTGGGTGTCGTCCTGGATTCGCAGTTGACTCTGGAGGCCCAGATCGCTCATGTGAGTAAGCAGGCCTTTTTCCATCTCTGGCAGGCGAGACAGCTGGCACCTGACCTCTCGGAGGAAGCCTTGGCTACTATCATCCATGCGACGGTCACATTTAGACTGGATTATTGCAACGCCTTGTATGTTGGCCTTCCCCTGTCAACTACTGGGAGGATCTGCATTATTCAGAATGCGGCTGCCAGGCTACTTGCAAAAACACCTTTGAGATGCCACGTAACTCCAACTCTGTGACACTTGCACTGGCTTCCAAGGGAATTCCGGACCCTGTTTAAGTGGTTGGTTCTGACCTTTAAGGCGCTTTATGGTCAGGGGCCGGCCTATCTCAGAGACCGCCTCTCCCCTCTTCGCTGCCAGTGGTCACCACGACTCCTCCAACTAAACTTACTGGTATGTTCCAGGCCCCAGGGAAGCACGCCTCGGGAGCACGAGACGCAGGGCCTTCTCCACCTCTGCCCCTGTCTTGTGGGACTCCTTGCCTCCCCACTTGAGGGCCATGCGTGACCTGCGACCCTTTGCTCGGGCACTCAAGACCTGGCTTTTTAGCAGAGTTTTTAATGCTTAATGCAGTCTATTCGGTATTGTATATTTTTAATGCAATTGTTTTACGTAAATCGCCTGGAGCGTTTTAATGGAGGGCGATTAACAAGTGGGAAACTGATGTTGATGATGATGATTATAGTTACTCATTAGCACACCATTAAAAATATTCAAATATTCAAACACTGAAACAGAATTAAATATGAAATTACAGCTTGGCTTCGACACTAGGTGGCACTACAGCCTATTTAGAGATGTTTTCAGGAGCTTTATAGAACAGATTGGCATTGAAGTTTTTGATAACTTTGATAACTTTTTAATGGAGAAATGTACCATCTCGGAGGCTGATTTCATTAAGTTCCCTATTAGAAAAACAATGCATACAATACTACACGTTAACACACCACGCTTCATTGAGCTTGAGAGGAATACAGGTAAAGGTGAAGGTTTCCCCCTCACATTAAGTCTGTGGGTTGCAGCTCATCTCCATTTCTAATCCAAAGAGCCGGCATTGTCCGTAGATACCTCCAAGGTCATGTGGCCATAGGCATGACTGCATGGAGCACTATCACCTTCCCACAAGAGAGGTTTAGTACATATTGATCTACTCACATTTGCATGTTTTTGAACTGCTGGGTTGGCAGAAGCTGGGGCTAACAGCAGGAGCTCACACCGCTCCCCGGATTCAGACCTGCAACCTTTCAGTCAGCAGGTTCAGCAGCTCAGAGGTTTAAGCCGCTGTGCCACCGAGGCTCTTAGATATGGGAATATAGAAATACAGTAATCATTACAAATACGGCTTTGCAAATGCAATATCCCATTTTAGTTAAGCGGCAGCTAAAACCGATTGTATTTCCATTTTGATTTAAAGTATTATTTCTGTGAGGTTTTTTGTCAGTTGCTTGAGAGTTGCAGTTCACCGAGGCCCCGTCTGCACTGTCGTGTAATGCAGTTTAAATGCAATGAACTTCGTTATGTCAGTATTAGCGTCAGGCAGTTTGATGCAGCTAAACCACATTGTGTCAGTCTGAACTGACTGCATAACTCGGTTTCAAGCTGCATTGTATGGCGGTGGAGGCCGGGTCTGGGAGGCTATTGTGTATTCATTTGCAGCAACTGAGGCTCCATCTACACTGCCGTTTCTCAATGCACATTATCTGCTTTGAACCGGATCATATGACAGTGTAGACCAGGGGTGCCCACACTTTTTCATCATGCGAGCTACTATATGAACAATCTAGTTGAAAAGATCACCTGTTGTGCATGTGAGCGTGCGCGTGCACACACACGCGCACGCTCCTACTGCAGCCTTCCGTCCGCGCGGGGCTTCTTTCTTGCCTGCCCATGAACTTGTCGCCGCGCGCACCCGGGAAGGGGATCGTCCTTGCCTGCGCGCACTCTCTCTCTTAATGTCTTAGTTGCCTTCCTCCTTCCTGCTGCGTGCTTTCGTGAAGCAGGAAGTCCCCATCCTGTCCTGATTCTTGCGTGCATAGCAGGCCCCTCCCGCGCACGCAGCAGGAGGGTATTTATAGGCGCACCCGCCAGCGCTCCAGCCAGGTATGGCTTTGGTGGCGGCTTGGAAGGTGCAGGGCTGGGAAGAGGGGCCGCCTGGCTGCTGCCTGGGCCAGGAAACTCAACCGAGAGAGGGACCCACGAGAGGCTGGAGCCTCCCCACGGTGGCCTCCCCCCCTCCCTCCTCCCTCGAGGCTCCCTTACCTGGGCAGGAGAAGGAAGAGTGGAAGAGGTGCTTCCCCAAAGTGACAGATGCAGCGGGGGGGGGCGCCCTTCCTTCCTTCCTTTCGAGGGTGTCACTCAGAAAGGACGCCCAAGTGGACGGCTGGCAGGAAGGAGGACCCCTCCCACTGGTGGCAGTCCATGCCCACCGGGGGGGGGGAGAGAGAGAGAGAGGGAGAGAGGGTGGCTCTTCCTAGCTGGCTCTGAAGAGCCACCCCCCCTCTCTCCCCCGTGGGCCCTCGCCGCCTTTCTCCTTCGAGGGCGAGGGAGGGTGAGGTGGAGAAAGGCGGCGAGGGCACAAGCAGCAGCAGCAAGTGGAGTCTCCATCCCCGCAGCCCCTCCTCCTCGGGTTCAGCCCCAGGAACACGGGTGGAGCCCTCCCTCCTCGCCCCAACCAAGGAAAGAAAGCAGCCTCACACAGCTCGCTCGCCCAGGTCTCGGCTTGGAATGGGAGTCCCGAGGGCGGCAGCAGGGTTTGCGGTGGGGCCTGCTTGGCTTTGCCCCACTTTGCCCGGCCTGCTTCGCCTCTCTCTCTCTCTCTCTCCCTCTCTCCTTCCAGGGCCCGCCTGCCTGCCTGCCAAAAGGATCCGAAAAAGTTCTCTCCTTGGCTCTCTCTCTCACACACACACACACACATTCACTCCATCCCTCCCACAGTCTCGTATCCTATCAGTGCGCGTGCCTTCGCCTTGCTCCCGCCACCCCCCCGTGGAAAGACAAGCGCCATGGCCCGCCCACTATAGCCTCATTTTTGGCAAAAGAAGCCCCGCGAAGGCGGCGGCGGGAGCGCACGTGCGCGCGCATGGCAGGAGCGTGCCATCCGGTTGGTGAGGCCCAAAGATCACCCGGAAGATGGCCGAAGATCACATAGGTGCTCCTGATCACCATAATGAGCACCCCTGGTGTAGACTCATAATCTAATCCAGCTGCAAAAAGCCACCTGACTTGGATCTGCACACATTATTCACCGAAACATCACACAGTCCCAGGCACCTGGGAAGTGTCCGACGTGTGCGCAAATACAGAAGCCAGCAGAGTTACCTGGTTTGCTGTGGACTCATCTTGTTATGTATCAGATGATGACGGTGGTGAAAGCCTTCAACAGCCTACCGACTTTTAGTAATTGTGGGAGTTAAGTCCAAAACACCTGAAGGGCCGAAGTTTGCCCATGCCTGGCGTAGACTCATATAATGCATTGGACTCATATTCACATGAAGCAGTGTAAACGGCAGTGGAGACGGGACCTGGGGTATAGAAGATGGACAAAGTAGGGCTGCAAAGGAGTGATCGGGAGAGTTGGGGGGTCTCTGGTTTTCCATGTGTTTCCTGAAGACGGTGTTCCTCCTTGCGTGAAGTCAGGCGGATGTGATGCAGCTCAGCCATGCGGGCGGAGGGGAGTCGCCTGGATCTCTAACCCGTGGCCTTGTTTCGTCTGCTCCGTCGGCTTGTTCGCAATGCTTAGCCTTCTGTGTTGGGGCCAAACCCCATGCGCCTCATTGGAGGCTGTCACATGTTGCCAGAGTGAAACTGACAAGGCGGCCAAGCATTGGCATAATGAGAGGAAGGTCCAATCTTTGTGGAATATTTTCCACCTGTGGATAGTTGGAGCCAGGTATACATAATCTGTGGATACTGAGGTACACATATGTATCTTTCCGGCACATCTATTCTCCCGGTATCTTTATTTTGGCTGTTTCCACACTCCTCTTGAATATTTCAATATTTCTCATGCGTGGAATAAAAGGCAAATTCCTACGCCTGTGCTATATTTAGGCCAGTTGGGATGCCTCTCCCGTCGCCCGCCTTTAAAAGGAAAAGTATTAGGAATGTGTTGGTGACCCATGTTGTTTGAACTACAGGCACGGAGCTTCATCTACAAGCGGAAATCTATACAAGAGGCTCGGCCAGAGGTTCAGCAGAGAGGTAGGAGGCCAACTTTTTTTGTCCCAAACTTTTATGTAAATGGAGATAGGATCTCTAGCTTGTTGATCTCTAGTTTAAAGCAAAACTAGATCAGGGCCTGAAAGCTGTCTAAATACTACAAGCTCCGTCTTCGTTGCTTTTAAGCCTAACATGAAGCCAAATGTAGTGCTGAGCCTTTCTCCTTCTCTATGACTCTTCACTCTTTGCAAAACTTCTCAGCTGCCACTTATGTGGAAAGTTGGAAATTATATTTAAACTCATGGCTCATGCAGCATGGATTCCCATGCACAGCAGGTACCAACAGGGCCATAGCCAGGATTTTGATTCGGGGGGGCTGAGACTGGGTGGAAGAGGGTCTGCCCTAGCAAACCTTTTGTATTGTTATCCCAATAACCCCATTAATGTGGGATATAATGAGCATGGTGATCAGATCATGATATGAATAAACATAACAGTTTAAATAATGTACCAGTAAGGCCTTTTCGCGGACCACCCTGAGAATTTCGGGGGCTGAAGCCCCCTTAGCCCCGGCTACATGCCTGGGTACCAATATCTATACCGCAGACTTGTAGCAGTTTGATACCACTTTGACTGCTGTGGCTCAATGCTGTGAGTTCACAAGAGCTGGGATTTCACAAGGCATCCTATCCAGGGTTGGACGGGCGCTTGGAAGCCTCCTCCAGACTAAACACTTCCCAAACTTCCACGGAACAATGACTTCAGAGAGCAACGAGAATGGAAAGCTTTTGTGTTGCACAGTTTGCAAAGAGGCCACAGCAGGGAATAAGACACGGAAGGGGATAACGGCTCCTTTCCTTTCCGCAGTCTTGCTCAGTGTGGCCTCTGGAACTTTGATGTGCGCCAAAGAAATCCGACAGAAAGACCTTTGTCCTCCATTACGGGCGAATGACTCGAGTGACATTGTGTGTTTCCGACAATAGCAGGCGCCCTGTGGTGCAACCGTTGCTTGCCTACACTTCAGGTTAATGGCATGGCCCCCAAACCATGTCCACCAAGAGCAATGACCTTCCCTGCTCTTTGGGAGTGACCGCTCAACAGCCACTGGTCTCAGGCTGGATGCCAGCAGCAGACCGGAGCTTGGAAAGGTGCCCTTTTGAGATTGCAAGGTCCAGCATCCTCCTCCTGTTGGCTGGACTTGTGGCCATAATCAAGACTCCTCTATAGCCTCAACCAGACTGCTGTGGGGGCAGCTGGCTTTGCCACCTGTGGTGTATGGCTGCTTTCAGGTGGCGATGCCAGGTACAGGCCTCTTGTTGGACTAGTCCTTTAGATCAGAGCTGTCCAACTTCTTTTGGCCCAGGGGCCGGAGTTCTGGTCACTGATGACCGGGGGGGGGCGCAGCGGGGGGGGGCAAGGTCGCTCGCGGGGGCGGGGCCGCTCCTGACGGCAGGCTGACGTCAGCACGCCTGACGTCACCATGCCGGCGTCCTGCGTGGCCCACCCCTTTTCAGCGAGGCTTGCTGACGTCACCAAGCCCCGCCAAAAAGGGACGCCGCGCTTGGTGACGCTGGCGGAGGAAGAGGTGGAAGGAACCCGGCGCCACACCCGTGTCACCAAGCGCAGCGTCCCTTTTTGGCGGGGCTTGGCGATGTCAGCAAGCCTCGCCGAAAAGGGACGCCGCGCATGCGTGCCAGGGCGCACTTGGTGACGCTGGCGTGGCGCCGGGTTCCTTCCACCTCTTCCTCCGCCAGTGTCACCAAGCGCGGTGTCCCTTTACAGTGGGGCTTGGCGATGTCACCCAGCCCCGCCGAAAAGGGGCAGGCCGGACAGGACGCCTCTCCCGCCCGGCATTCTGCGCGGCCTGTCCCTTTTCGGCAGGGCTGGGAGACGCCAGACGCCGGCGCCTCCACCTCTTCCTCCTCGGCGCCGGCGTCTGACGTCACCAGGCCCCGCTGAAAAGGGACAGGCCACCATGCAAGAGAGGCGAGGTGTCCTCCCGCCCTCCCGCGCATGCCCGCGAGCGCCCTTCCCGAGCGGCCCCCCCCCCATTTTTTCCCCAAAATTTTTTTCCCAACTGTTTTTCCAAAAAATTTTCCAAATACTATTTATCCCAGGAGGGTAGGGGGCTGCGTCCAAGGGGCTGGCGGGCCGTGTACGGGCCGTGGGCCGCCTGTTAGACAGCCCTGCTTTAGATCCTGCGGTTAAAGCTTTGTGATGTGGATTTCCCCCTCTGCGTTTACTCACTAATTTCTTTGTTCACTAATTTCCTCCTCCTCCTCCTTGTGCAGAGCAATTTGTACTGCTTTGAGTGTTGGACTATAACCAGGCCTGGATTACCCATAAGGCCACCCTAGGCCATGGCCTAGGGGCACAAGCCAAGGAGGGTGCAATTCACACAGACCCCCCCCCCAAACCAAAACCACAACGCAACTCTCTCTCTCGGGGGAGGGTGGGGGGAGAGCGCTGCAAGGGGGCGAGGGAGGAAGGAATGGCACCCCCCCCCTTCGCCATCGCCCCGCCCCCTTGTCAAGGAAGGAGGGTGCGAGGCGTGCTGCAAAGAGGAGGCGGCAGAGGGAAGCCCCACCCCCCGGGCCAATGCCGGCACCGGGGCGGGCTTCCATCCCTCCTCCTCGCGTGCTCCTTCTTTCTTGAGTCAAGGAAGGAAGTGGCGCATGAGGAGGAGGAAGCCCCCGCCCCAGTGCCGATGCCGGCACTGGGGCGGGGCTTCCTTCCTTCCTCCTCCTCGCACGCCCTGCTTCCTTGACTCAAGAAAGGAGGGTGCACCGCGAAGAGAAGGAGGCAGAGCCACAGAGGGAAGCCCCGCCCCCGGGGCTGATGCCGACACCGGGGACAGGGCTTCCCTTCCTTCCTTCTCCTCGTGCGTGCCCTCCTTCCTTGAGTCAAGGAAGGAGGGTGCGCGCGAGGAGGAGGAAGGAAGGGAAGCCCCGCCCCCAGTGCCTGTATCGGGCCCGGGGGCGGGGCTTTCCACCACAGCTCCACCTCCTCCGCCGCAAGGAGGAGGTGGGGGTGTGTGGTAGAGGTTGGTTTGGGGGCGTAATTCCAAACTGTGGCCTAGGGCACCAAAAGGGGTTAATCCGGGCCTGACTATAACACTCAAAGACCAGGGTTCAGTTCCCCCTTGGCCATGGAGACCCACTTGGTGTCCTTGGCTGAGTTACATCTCCTCGGCCCAAGAAGACCCCACCTCTTGGCCATAGAAAATCACTAGATTTAAAATTGTGGCGACCAGCTAGGGATGCGGTGGTTGCATCTTGCTTAGGAGAACGTTCTGTTGAATTGGGCCATGCGCTCCCTGAGTTCCATTCCAATTTGCAAGTTCCGTTGCCCAAAGTCACTGTTTATCATGACTTTAGCTGATAAACACACCCAGGAAACTCTGTCTTCAGGCCAGCATAAGCTGGAAACAATGTGAAGGCACTCAATAACAGCCTTCATGTAAGAATGCCTAGATGTGCCAGAGGTTCTCCACGTTTGACCCTCCTAATGCTTGAGTTTCCCACTCACAGAGTGGTCAGGGATTTTGAGTCCAAACCAACTGGAGAACCCAGAGCTGAGAATCCCTGCGTGACAGAGCTGCAGAAGGTCTCTTCCCTCAGGTGTAGATTTTCCTTTGGTGGACAAAGGCTTGGTTTCTGTGTCCCCATTCCAGCCATGTGACACTTATTTATTTATTTATTCAACTTTTTGGCCGCCACTCCCGGATGGCTCAGGGCGGCACACAAATTCAGGAAAACAAAGCAGCAATAGTACATTAAAACAGTAAAACACAGCAGTAAAAAGGCATTAAAATACGTTAAAAACACAATATTAACTTAACTGACATGTGTAATTAAGCTGACTCAATTACAAAAAGCCTGCCGGAATAGCCAGGTCTTACAAGCTTTCCGAAAAGGCATAAGATCACGAAGTGACCTGACCTCCGGTGGCAAAGAGTTCCAAAGCATGGGGCCAATGATGGAGAATGCCCTTCTTCTAGTCGATGTGGGACGATAGGCTTTGGCACTCGGGACAAAGAGAAGGTCCTGGTCTTCAGTGATCACATGGGACACTATGGGGTAAGGCGGTCCCTCAGGTACACTGGCCCCAGACCATACAAGGCCTTAAAAGTCAAGACTAACACTTTGAAGGTGATCCGGTACTCAATGGGCAGCCAGTGCAGTTCTTGCAGCACAGGTGTAATGCGATGTCCCACAGGTGTGCCTGTGAGTAAGCAAGCTGCAGCGTTCTGCACAAGCTTAAGTTTTCGGGTCACCGACAGAGGTAGGCCAATGTAGAGAGCGTTACAGTAGTCTAACCTTGAGATGACCATCACTTGGATCACCGAGGCCAGATCACCACGGGACAGGTAGGGGCCAGCTTCCGAGCCCGGCGAAGGTGGAAGAACGCAACTCAACTAACCGTGGAGACGTGGGTCTCCATGGAGAGTCGAGTGTCCAACTGGACTCCAAAGCTTTTTACTGAGGGCGACGGGCATAACGCCACGCCGTCCAGGGTTGGAAGCTGGAGTTCCCCACTGCCCAGATGACCTAGCCAGAGATCTCCGTCTTCGCTGGATTCACCTTCAACCTACTGGCTCGCAGCCATCCAGTAACGGCTTCGAGGCAAAGATGGAAATTATCGGGTACGGAGTCGGGCTGGCCCTCCATCCTCAGAATGAGCTGAGTGTCGTCAGCGTACTGATGGCACTCAAGCCCAAAGCTGCGCAACAGCTGAGCAAGTGGTCGCATATAGATGTTAAATAATAGAGGGGAGAGAATAGCCCCCTGGGGAACCCCACAAACAAGTGGGGAACCCCTGGAGACCACCTCGCCCCTCCTCACTCGCTGTGTCCGGTCCCGGAGGAAGAAGGACAGCCAGTTCAGAGCTGTCCCCCTCACTCTGGCCCCAGCAAGGCGGTGGGTCAAAAGATCGTAATCGACAGTGTCAAACGCTGCTGTGAGGTCCAATAGCACAAGCAGCGCTGATCCGCCTTGGTCCAGGTGGCAGCGCAGCTGGTCTGTGATGGAGACCAGAACCGTCTCTGTCCCATGCCCCGAACGGAAGCCGGACTTCCTGACATATCCGTCATAATTGTTATCCTGGAGCTAAAACAAAGCCAACAGGCCAATCACAGCCAATGATTTCATTTGAAGACTCCTTCCAAGCTCTACAGATCAGCCTTGCCTAACCCATCTTGCCGTATTAAAAGTCCCATCATTCAGATACCACCAGGATATGGTGTACTTTGTTGCCCAAAGCCACTGGAGCAAAACTAGTTGTGGAAACAGTTAGGCAAACCATTAGACGGCTGGACTTTTCCTGCAGACTTTGGGCTTTGTGCATGCGAATGTCTCCGTGCCACTTTGGGGCTTTATGAGAATGCCTCCTTAATAAGAGACACATGGCTTAACTCATGCAATGTGCTCCTGCATGAATACAAGCGAGGGAGGATGGCACGCTGCAGCAGGGCTCTTTTCATCAGGAATAAAACTTAGTTTTTTGCTAGGAGAGGACGGAAATGGAAGGCAAACCGGGTAGCTGTGGGTGAACTGTGTTCAGTTTGTTGTAGGTTTCTTCGGGCTCTATGGCCATATTCTAGAGGCATTCTCTCCTGGCGTTTCACCTGTATCTATGGCAGGGGCGGTCCTACAGGTAGGCCAAGGATGCGGTTGTGTGGGGCGCCATCTGGGAAGGCGCGAATCCTACCGCCCGGCGGGCACCAGTGCCAGACAGTGTCCTGGCCCTGCCAATGTTCCTCAGGCAGCGCTGCGGCTGCCTGCTTTTAGGCCCCGGCCTTTTGCGCTCCAACGCCACTTCTGGGCATGCGTTGAGGTTTTTGCACAGGCACAGTTGCTCCGGAGCTGAAGTTGAGCGCAGGAGGTACTGCGCATGCGTGAAAACCTCCATGCATGCCCAGTAGCTCCTGTGAACAGAAGCCTGTAAGCAAAGCACTCCCTATCGGGCAGGCAGGGACTGCTTTCCCTCTCCCTTTGTCTCCGTCCTGCCGCCAAATACGGTGACCCAATTGGGGAGGCAGGGGGCGGAGACAAAAGGAGAGGGGAGGGGAGCCAAAGGGGTATTGGCGACATATTGCCTCCTGACAGCCGCCAACGGAAGTAGCCGCCGCGCACTGAGGCGAACTCCCTCGCTAGGCCCAATCACGTGTGAACCCTACCACACCCACCCACCTCCCTGTGCGTGCACGTGTGCGCGCTGGCTGGGAGCATCAAGGAGAGACAGGCGCAACTGCGCAGGCAAATAGTAATATATAATATTTTGTTTTACTTTATTTTGGGTTATTTGAGTTTTATAGGAGTGATGAAAACATTTAGTAGAGGATCATTTTATTTAAATAAATAATTTTATTTATTATTTTATAATAATGATAATAGAATGTTATATTATATTATAATGGCAATATATTATAATGTAATTATATTGTAATGTAGTATAATATAATTATGATATAATATAGTATGAGTATGTACTATAATATATTGTATAAACATTGATACAATATAATACTACTAATGGTATTGTGATATTATAATTGTATATTTGTTTTACATGGGGGGGGTGCCAAAATAATGTTTGGGGCTGGGGCGCCAAAATAATGTTCGCTTACCATATAAAATTACCGTAGACCGCCCCTGATCTATGGCACGCATCCTCAGAGGTGTTCAGTGTGTTATTCTTGTGTGCTTTCAAGTCATTTTCCAAACCATGGTGGCAGTAGGCGGCAGGGTTCTCTTGGCAAGGCCTGCCTTTGCCTTCCTCTGAGGCTGAGAGAGTGTGGCTTGCCCAAGGCTTGCCGAGGAGAGACTCAGACCCAGGCGCTTAGAGCCGTAGCCTGACACTCAACCTAGGTCTTAGTAGGTAGCAAAGAGGACAGCTGTTTCGCAGAGGAATTTGGCCTTGGGAAGGAAGCGTGGAAAAGCTACTTGCCCGAGCTTGCCCTGCCTATTCCTTGGAGACTGTTTTGGAAGGAAAAAAATTGAGTGTTTCAGCGTCTCCCCTTCCCCCTTTTCAGCAGCTGTCATCTGATCCTGTCTTTCTCTCCTTGGCTTTGAAAAGGCCTCTCTCTCTCTCTCTCTCTCTCTCTCTCTCTCTCTCTCTCTCTCTCTCTCTCTGAGCACCAGATGTTGAAACAAAGGTCTAAAAATAATCTTTCCATCTCTCTTTCCAGGGTGGCAAAGTCTCCAAAGTGACAAGAGCCGAGGTTTTGAGTCCTTTGAGAGCAAGGAACTTCTGGGACGACACCAAAGAAGAAACCCTTTTTGGTACCCACGTCCACCAGACTTTGGCAGTGTTTTGAAGAGCGGGTTGGTGTTGTTCCTTGGAGCTCGACCAAAGCGACCAACCTCTTTTTTCCTTCCATAGCCTGGCTCATCCTCCACCCTTTGGGTCCTTTACTTTTCTTTTCTGCGCCTCTTTTTCTCCTGGTGTGAGAGGAGGCAGCATTTGGCTGCAAGGAGCTGGAATGGAGGGCAAGCAGCACATTCGCCCCAAGTCTTTAGGGGTGATTTTGGGCCTGATGCTACTTTTGCTTCTCTGCCCACCTTCCAAGTGTGCCAAGCGACGCTGGAGGAGGACTCCGCACCTGAAGCTGGGAGAGAAATACAACGTGAGTAGATCTGCTTTGGAGGAGAGAAAGGGAAGCTCGGAAAGGGAGGCAGGGGCATCCGACCACAGGATGCTCAAGCGGGAAGTGGATGTGTTTGGGAGGAGGATGCTGAGAATGATTATCATAGGATTATTTTTGATAATGATGATGATTGGTTTTGGACCGTTCATTACTTGGATCCTGTCTAGGAACCAAGGAAGTGCCACAAGGTTGTTGGCAAGGGGAGCATGTTCCAAGTGGCTTTGGTTTGTGTAACTGTGCCCTTAAGGCTCTGTCTACGGCTATCACATTCAGAAGTTTTCTCTGTCTGTTTGGGATTGACTGTGGGGTAGCATTGATTAATTTTCCACCTCTTATCTTTCGCTTTCTCCTAACTAACTAACTAACTTTATTTCTGATGAGTGGCCCTCCACCAAAGGTGCTCTGGGCGACTTACACAGTTGAAATAAACAGGTGACATAGTCACCGCTTGTTACTTAACAATCACAGTCTCTTCTGAAGAGCCGTGTCTTGAGTGCCCCTAAACATGTATGTAGATCAGGAGTGGCTCTTTGGTCTGGCGGCAGGGAGGGAGTTCCACAAGATTGGGGCTGCGATTGAGAAGGACCTCTGTCTTGTGGGCTCCAAAGGGACCTCTCTAGGGCCAGGGACATAGAGGAGATTCTCATGGGCTGACCGTGGCAGTCTCTGGTGGTGGAGTGGCATTCAACGGTCTCTTAGGTATGAAGGACCCTGACCTCAGAGGGCCTTGAGTGCCAGGACCAGGGTCTTGTAGAGCAGTGTTTCCCAACCTTTTTTATTATATTTTTTTATTGCGTTTCTTGGACATAGGGTAAAACCAGGAAGGGGTCTGGGAAAGGGGAGGGGAAGGGAGGGGAGGTGAGGGTGATACATAAGGGAATGAGGGTATACAGTAAACTCCCGTCCAGACGGCCTGCTCCATCAGACTATTCTTTCCATGAATACCCATACCTTGCATGCCCGCACATCCCCTTTCTGTTCATACTAAGTCTTTCCGGAGTTACTTAAAAGTTATCTAACTTTTTTTGGATTAAGTTCTTTTAGGTATCGGCTGACTTTCCCCCAGTCCGTCTTATTCTTGTTACTTTGGGTCGTTGCCAAACTCCTCAGTACATCAAGGTCCATAATTTCCCTAATCCTTAGTAGCCAATTCCTTATCGATAAGGGATCCTCACTCTTCCAATGTTTTGCAATTTCCATCCTGGACGCCGTGGCCAGATGAAAAAATCTTGTCGTCATCTCTCTCCCAGTCGCTGTCCATAAGATGGAGCAAATAAAACTCCGGTTTCATTTCCAGTTTTTTTCCTAAGATATTTTCTACATGTAGGTGGATTGTTTTCCAAAATTTCTTAAGTATCTTACATTGCCACCAGCAGTGCATGAAACATCCTTTTGCCTCCTTGCATTTCCAGCATTGGTCATTCATGGAGGGGTAGCACCTGCTAAACTCATCGGTGTGTGATACCAGTGATAAAACATTTTATACCAGTTTTCCGTCGTGTGAGAAAAGCCCATGCTCTTCACTTTCCCCTTCCATAAAGTCTCCCACTCTTGTAACAGGATAGTGTGGCCCAAATCTTGGGCCCATCTTATCATCGTTTCTTTTATCCCTTCTGTTTCGGTCTCCCACTCCAAGAGCTTATTATACAGAAGGCTTATCACCTTTCTGTCCGCTTTCATCACCTTCTCCCAAACTGTGGGGTGTATGTTGAAGTTCTTTCTCGCGTCCTTTTTGTAGACTTCTTTGCACTGAGCGTACTGAAACCATGAGAGTTCCATGGCTTGCCCTCGTAGCGTCTCTAATGATTTGAGTGACCACTGGGATCCGGTCCTAGTTATCAGTTGTTCGTATGTGTACCACCTACTAGCTGGTATCTCTCTCATCTGTTGCGCTTCTTGTGGAGAAATCCATAGGGGTGTTGCTTGATAAAACCGGTCTTTGTATTTATTCCAAGCTTTTAAAAGGGGTGCTCTCACAAAATGGTTAGTGAAGTTTCTTTCAATTTGCGCCTTGTCATGCCAGAGGTAGGCATGCCACCCCCGGCGCAAATCGAAACCCTCCACTACTAACAAGTTGTCATCCTTAAGAGTGGCCACTCGTTTCCCAACCTTTTTTGAGCTGCGGCACACTTTTAACATTAAAAAAATCCGGGGGCACACCACCAACCAAAATGACACAAAATGACACTCTAACACAGCAAAGAACGGCTGGGGGATGGTGGCCTGCTGGGAGCAGCTGCTGGGAGTGCAGAAGCCAGGAGGAGGCGGAGCCAGGCCGTGCCATGCCCTGCCCCTCCCCCCATCTTCACCTCTCCCAGTAGCTGCTCCAGCCTTGAGGGGGCAGTGCCAAGCCAGCGGTGCCAGAGCCAGGACAATGGTGGCTTCGCACTGTCCCCTCAAGGCTGGAGCAGCTGCTGGGAGTGCCAAAGCCGGGGGAGGGGGCGGAGCCAGGCCGCACCATGCCCCGCCCCCTCCCCCAGCTTCCGCTCTCCCACGGAGGAGCATGAGCGGTGGATGGGCTTCAGTGGGCGGGGCTCCTCCACGCGGCTTCAGCAAGCGAGGGGCAAGAGTCATGGCGGATTGGAGGCTGGCTGGAAAAACGGCCGAAGGAGGTGGCGCCCTGGCCGCTTTTTTTTCTTCGCCATCACCCGGCCCTTCCTCCTCCTCCCCCAAGCAGCAGGAGTTTGGCAGGAAGAGGGGGGAAGGAAGGGGGGCAGAGAGCTTTTCTCGCGGCACAGCAGGAGGTCCGTCACGGCACACTAGTGTGCCACGGCACACTGGTTGAGAAACACTGTTGTAGAGGACACTTTTGTGTTCAACCGGCAGCCAATGGAAGCGCTGCAGAGACGGCCTTATATGGCACCTCGTTGATGTTCTTATGAGGAGTCTAGCGGCTGCATTTTGCACAATTTGGATCTTGCGAATTGCTGCTCGATGGAAGCCCACATACAAAGCATTGCAGTAATTTAGCCTCGACGTAACCGTGGCATGGATGACCGTAGCCAGCGCCTCTGTTGGTAAATAAGATACCAACTGCCTTGCTTGGCGTGGATGAAAGAAGGCCCTTTGACTCGTGGAGCCAATCTGGGCTTCCATCGTCATTTTGGAGTCTAGGATAACACCGAGACTCTTCACAGTGGGGGGTGGGGCTAACGGTTCCCCTTCAAAAGATGGTAATGGACCGACCAATTCTGACGGGCAGCCAGGCCACAAGATTTCAGTTTTTGCTGGATTTACTTTCAATTTGTGGGCACGTAGCCATCTTGTCACCGCTCCAAGACACCGGGTGAAGTTATCCGGTACTGAGGTTGTTCCAGGTTCTAGTTTTAGGAGAAGCTGGGTGTCATCAGCGTATGGGAAACATTCTCATCCAAACCTCCGGACTAGCTTGGCGAGAGGTCGAACATAGATGTTAAACAGCATTGGCGATAGAATAGCACCTTGGAGTACCACGTTATTGCTGGTCCTTGAATTCCAATAGCAGCTAATCGCTGGATCAGTAGATCATGGTCGACTGTATCGAAAGCTGCGGTGAGGTCGAGCAACACCAGTAGTACCGATCCTCCCTTGTATAGCTGGTGATGGATGTCATCAGAAATGGCCACCAGAACAGTCTCGGTCCCGTGTCCAGGACGGAAGCCGGATTGAAATGGATCCAGGCCATTTCAAGAAGAATGGATACTCTTCTCCTTGTTCTTCGTGATCTTCCTCCTCTTTTTCTGCTTCCTTCTCTTCCCTCTTCTTTTCCTCCTTTTCTTCTTCCTCTCGGCCATGGAAAATCACTAGATTAGCATTTCTCAACCTGGAGGTCAGGACCCCTGGGGGGTTGCGAGGAGGTGTCAGAGGGGTCGCCAAAGACTATAAAAAAAAACAGTATTTTGTGTTGGTCATGGGGGTTCTGTGTGGGAAGTTTGGCCCAATTCTATATTGGTGGAGTTCAGAATACTCTTTGGTTGTAGGTTATCTATACATCCCAGCAACTACGACTCCCAAATGTCAAGGTCTATTTTCCCCAAACTCCACCAGTGTTCATATTTGGGTATATTTAGTATTTGTGCCAAGTTTGGTCCAGATCCATTATTGTTTGAGTCTACAGCACTCTTTGAATCGAGGTGAACTACAACTCCAAACCCTTCCAGTATTTTCTGTTGGTCGTGGGAGTTCTGTGTGCCAAGTTTGGTTCAATTTCATCATTGGTGGAGTTCAGAATACTCTTTGATTGTAGGTGAACTATTAACTATTAAGTTTTCCCATGCCTGTTTGAGGGACCTGAAAGTGGTGAGCCTCCTTCCAACATTGTGATTCTGGATAGAAAACAAACAACAACATAAACAACATCTCTGGGTGTAGGTGAACTACAACTTCCAAACTCAAGGTCAATTCCCAAGCAAACCCTTTCAGTGCTTTCTGTTGGTAATGAGAGTTCAATATGCCAAGTTTGGTTCAATTCCATTGTTGCAAGAGTTCAGGATGCTCTTTGATTGTGTGTTAACTATAAATCCCAGAAACTGTAACTCCCAAATGTCAAGGTCTATTGTCCCCAAACTCCATCTGTGTTCACATTTGGGCATATTGAGTATTCATGCCAAGTTTGGTCCTGATCCAACATTGTTTGAGTCCACAGTGCTCTCTGGATGTCGGTGAACTACAACTCAAGGTCAATGCCCACCAAACCCTTCCAGTATTTTCTGTTGGTCTATTTTGACATTGCTCCCGTTTTCAACCACATATCTGTGTGAGATGAGCTTCTCTAGCTTGACTGCGATAAAAACTAAAGACAGAGAGAGACTGACAGCTGTTGAGCTAGACCTTCGTGCGTGCCTTTCTGCCATTCCTGCCAGGATATCTATGTTGTGTTCATCGAAACAGGCCCAGGTTTCACACTGAGTGTATAAATACATTTAAAAACATATTAACTATATGTATGACTGTGTTAGAGTGTCATTTTGTGTCATTTTGGTTGGTGGTGTGCCCCAGGATTTGGTAAATATGAAAAGGGTCCCGTGGCGCAAAAAAGGTTGAAAAACACGGATTTAGACTTCTCCATGGCTGAGCAAGAGTGCCACCCCTCCCCCCAACCCCCTAATAATTCCCAGGATGTTGTGGGACATTGCCTAGAGGTCACAGGATAAAAATTGGATGTATGTATTCCCCTTGTTTTCCAATCATTCCTCCCACATTCCAGGAAAAGCCAACAGGGCTTTGCAACGCCTTCAAAGGCTTGGCTGCGCTTTGCACCCCAAGGATGGCGCTGAACTCCAAGGGAGGAAAGGCCCCGCAGAGCAGAGCGGATGGAGGTTAAGGCAGGGTTCTTCCCCAAGAGGTGTTTCCTCGAAAGCCCATTTCCCCTCATTGTGAGCAGGGGCCGCGTAGGGTCACCAAGGACGAAGGACGGAAGGAAGCCACCCAAAGGCAGGCCAGAGGGCTCGCCTCAGAAAGGAGGAGGTTTCAAAGGGGTGAGTTAGGGAGGGAGGGAGAGATTGGGGATCTGGACACCAACAACAGGAGAGATTTGGAGGATGCTGCAAGTCCCTAAGAATCTACCTATGGGCATTTTCACACTGTGTAGTTTTCATAGTAGGCCTTCACAACTATACACACACACACACACACACACACACTCACTAGCTGAGGACCCGGTGGTGCCCGGGTTGTTTGAGGAAGGCATTGTGTGCCAAGGTTGGTTCCTATTAGATGTTTATGTGGCTTGCAGTGGTCTCAGGAACTTAGTGAAGGTACTGCAAGTCCCATTGGCCATGGTCCATCCCCCTCCAAACAGCACCAGAATGTAGAGTGGGTCATGGGGGCTGTGTGTGTCACACTTGGTCTTGATCATTCTCTGGATGAGGGTAGCAGCGGTCTCTGGAAGTGAGGGAAGGTACTGGAAGTCCCATCATCCATGGTCCCCTTTACTCCAAACGGCACCAGGATGTAGAGTGGGTCATGGGGGCTCTGTGTGCCAAGTGTGGTCTTGATCAGTCATTGGATGAGGAGAGTCGCAGCGGTCTCAGAAAGTGAGTTAAGGTACTTCAACTCCCATCATCCGTGGTCCGTCCCACTCAAAACTGCACCAGGATGTAGAGTGGGTCATGGGTACTCTGTGTGCCAAGTTTGGGCCTGGTCTCTGATTTGTAGGGACTGCAATGTTCTGTGGGAAATGAATTGGGTGAAGGTACTGCAAAACCCATCATTTGTGAGCCATTCTGCCATAAACCGCAGCAGGTGCCCACAAATTTGGTCCTGATCTGTCATTGCTGTGGGCTGCAGTGACTGACTGCCTGAGGCCTTTCCTTTTCCCTCTGAGTCACTTTAGAATGTTGGAATGTGGTTGGCCAATCGGAGTCCATTATGCATATACCATTTCACTGGCAACCAATCCCCTCTGTCTGGGGCCGTAGAATGTCGGAGTTCTGAGGCTGGCCAATCGGTGTCCTTTATGCAAATAATCCCACAGTTGCAGCCAATCAAAACGCTGGCACATATTCCTCCCGTCGCACCACCACACCACCGCCCGCAAACACTGACTTTTATTATATACATAGACTAGCTGTACCCGGCACTCGTTGCTGTGCCCTATTTAGGAGATGCGAGAAAGTCTGAGTATGTAAGGGTTGGAATTGATGTTACTTATGGTCTTGGTGGGGTCATGGCTGTGTCGTTGTGGGTTGTTCTGGTGGGTGGGATGTTGAAGTCCTGTGGAGTTGTCGGTGTGTGGTGTTGCTGGCATTCTGCAGAGCTTGTGGATATACAATGTTTTTTGTCTTTCCGTCTGCTGTGTTGATGTCGAGGTTCTGTGGTTTCCCAACTCTGGAGCACGCTACGTAGAGTTGTCCGTGGGAGAAGCATTCTGTGTCAAGGTCTATGCCACAGATTTGTAGTGTTTGTCCTTGAGCCTTGTTTATGGTGATGGCAAAAGCTAGTGTCGTGCAGTGTCTTTCTGTTCTGGCGTTTGTTCTGCCCTTTTTTGTGTGAGGTATGTAGCGTTGCGAGTGTGTCGTCCGATGCTGTTCTTTTTAGGAGGCATGGCTTGTCTTTTGGGTCAGCTTATGCCTGTGTGGAAGGAAGGAATGGCATACAAATGGGTTGAGCAGTAGACGCAAGGTTGTGTTATGTGCGTATTGTGTTGTGTGTAGGTATTACTTTTGTGTTATTCTGGGGGTATGTGTTTGTCAGTGGTGCCTGTGTCCCTGGTGTCCTATTTGTCTCCCTCCTAGATCTTGGCCGTGGCAGTTTAACCCTTAACTGAAATCACTCAGCATTCTAAGTGGCTTTGCCCACCGTTACTATGGTAACTGATGTTGGCCAATGGGTTTATCTGGCTGCCGCAGAGGATGCTGGGAAATGTAGTTTTTAATTCGTTGTTTTGGGGGTCTTCTAGGTTTTTTTGGGGGAGTTTCTTTGCTAAAAACCTTCCTTGCCTGAGGCCTATTTGTGTTGGCAAGTTTGGTGTCTCTGCCCTGGAAGGTTTCTCTGTCGACGACGGGACCTCCTTTATATAATAGATATATGAGACGACAACACTCAACATCCACAAATAGGGGAGTCAGTGACTGAACCTAAATGCAACTTGACCCCACTTTCAATGCTATGGAACAGTGGTTCGCAATCTTCCTAATGCCGTGAACCCTTAATCCAGTTCTTCTTGTTGTGGTGACCCCCAACCATAACATTATTTTCGTCGCTACATCATAACTGTCATTTTGCTACTGTTATGAATCGTAATGTAAATATCTGAGATGCAGGATGTATTTTCATCCCCAGGACCATATTTGGAACAAATACCCAATGTGCCCAAATTTGAACACTGGGAGGGTTTGGGGGTTGATTTTGTCATTTGGGAGTTGTAGTTGTTAGGATTTATAATTCACCTACAATCAAAGAGTATTCTGAACTCCATGAACAATGGAATTGAACCAAACTCAGCACACAGAACTCCCATGACCAACAGAAAATACTAAAAAGGTTTGGTGGGCATTGACCTTGAGTTTTGGAACTGTAGCTCACTTACACCCAGAGAGCACTGTGGAATTAAACAATGATGGATCTGGACCGAACTTGGCACAAATATTCAATATGCCCAAATGTGATCACTGGTGGAGTTTGGGAAAAATAGACCTTGACATTTGGGAGTTGTATTTGCTGGGATTTATAGTTTGCCTACAATCACAGCAGGAGGGAGGACTTTTGGTGGGAAGATTTGCTGCCTGTTTCCAAAAAGGAAGAGAAGGACAGGTGGAGAGATCTTCAGCCTTTCTCTGCCAAAGGGGTTCCTAAGACCACCAGAAAGATGTGCTTTTGATGGTCTGTGGCGACCCCCCTGAAGCCCCCTCGTGACCCACCAGGGGTCCTGACCCCCAGGTTGAGAGACACTGCTATGGAATCATGGAAGCTGTCGCTTTACGCTTTACCAAAGTACAACTCCCATGATCATGTCATCAGGCCCGGATTACCCACAAGGCCACACTAGGCCATAGCCTATGGGCACAGGCCTAGAGGGGCGCCAGATCAAGGACCAAAAAAAATGTTCAAACAAAACTGCAACGTGCAGCATGATGACTCCTCTCTCTCTCTCTCTCTCTCTCGGGGGAGGCCTGGGTTAGAGCGCTGCGAGGGGGTGGGGGAGGAGGGAAAGGCGCCCCGCCTTGCCATCACCCCCGCCCCATTGTCAAGGAAGGAAGGCGGGGTGAGGAGGATGAGGGAAGCCCCGCCTCCTGGGCTGCTGCCGAGCATGCATGCGCGGCAGGAGGGCGCCTCTGCCTCCTCCGCCATGTTCCAGGGTGCCGCGCATGGGCGGCAGCGGCCCCGGGGGCTTTCCTTCTTTCCTCCTCCTCCTTGGGAGGAGGAAGGAAGGGAAGCCCCCGGGGCTGCTGCCGCCCATGCGTGGCACCCAGGAACATTGGGGAAGGAGGAGAGGCGCTCGAGCCCACCTGCCGCGCACGCATGCCCGCCAGCGGCCTTGGGGGCGAGGCTTCCCTCTGCCTCCTCCTCCTCGCACCCAAGGAAGGAGGGCGGAGCGAAGAGGAGGCGGAGGGAAGCCCCGCCCCCAGAGCCGCTGGCGGGCATGCGCGTGCAGCTGGAGGGCGCGAGTGCCTCTGTCTCCTTCCCAAATGTTCCTGGGTGCCGGCTCCGAAAGGCCCAGGGGGCGGGAAGGGGCCTGTGAGCGGTTCCCTGCCTGGCCCAGCTGTACAAGGGCGCTGAGCCGGGCCTGGGCGAGGCCTTGCTGGCCCTCCGCACGCAGCACATGGGTGAGAGAGGAGAGGCAGGCGGAAAGAAGGAATGTGTGTGTGTGTGGGAGGGGGGTGGGTGGTAGAGATTGGTTTGGGGGCGTAATCCCAGAGTGTGGCCTAGGGCGCCAAAAGGGGTTAATCCGGGCCTGCATGTCATACTGCGTAATATTAGAGCTTGTCAACAAGGAAGGCATGGCCTCATAGTTTGAGTGTTGGTCTACTCCTCTGGAGAAAACAGTTCAAATCCCTGCTTGGCTATGAAAACCCAGTGGCAAGTCACACTCTCTCAGCCTCAGAAAGAAAACCTTTGGGCCAACATAAATTAAACCTGCGTTTAAAGCACACAACAACAGTAAATACGTTAAGCTGTGCCTCCAAGCTGTTGTTAGCCAAGGATGGGGAGCCTTGTTGTTGTCGCACTACAAGTCCCAGAAAGCCCATGGTAAAGAGTGCTGAGAGTTGTGATCCAACTCTCTGGTGAAGAGTGCTGAGAGTTGTGATCTCAAGCGTGGCATCCCTGCCATTGCTATTTAGTGCCATCTAGTGGTCTCTCTAAGTAATGCAGATCACACTGTAGTCATAAAATACCCTATTTACTTTAATCTTATGCTCACATTTTTTGACTAACTTACCTTGCCGAAATTTGGGTGCGCATCATATTTGTGTAATGCAATAATCTTGGTGCTGAGCCAAAGCCAAAGGAGAAGATGCTTCAGGAGATGCGCCTGGAGAGTGGCAAGGTCACAATATGGGAAAAAGTGATGTCCCTAGAAAAGGGTCAAATCAGGATTTTATATAATCAATTGTTGGAATGGAGGACCGAAGCTGATTTAATTAAGGACAATATGATTATATGGGTGCAGGATTTGGGACATTCAATCCCCTTGAAGGAATGGGAAAGGCTCTGGTAAAGGAGGATTAAATACGCAGGACTAACACCAGTGACGGAAAACTGGTATAAAATGTTTTTAGGTGGCATCTAACTCCATCAAAACTTGCAAAGATTTATAAAAATCTAAATAATAAAGGTTGGAGATGCCAAGACCAGGTGGGAAATTATATACACTCCTGGTGGAATTGCAACAAGATAAAGAATTTTTGGGAAAGTGTTCACGACCACTCACAGAAGATGCTAAACCTTAGTTTACCATTTAAACCAGAAATCTACCTCCTGAATATTATGGACGACACGATCGATAGGAACAAGGACAAACTTTTTTTTTACATTTCAGCAGCAGCACGATTAGTAGTTGCTAAGAACTGGAAGAGTTCCTCCCCCCCCCCCCAAAGATTGATGAATGGTTATTAAAGATAAAATAATTAATGGACTTAGATGTTTTGAAAGATATAACCAACGATCAATCTCAGGACAATAGGACGGACTGGAAACAGATATCCTCATACTTGAAGGAAGTGAATATAAAATAAACAAATAGAGAAGTGACTCTTTGTTAGCTAGAAACAAAGTAGAATAAAATATTACAGGCGACACATTCCAGGAAAAAGGGAAGACTTAAGGTTTCCAGAAGACATATATCCGCGGACTGGACTGGAAGACTGATTTCATCCAATGGCGTTCATATTCTACAACTATACTTATCTATTCCTCTCTTCAACTCTTTATCTACTCTCAACTTTTTTCTACCTTTTTCTCCCCTTCCCTTCTTAACTATCCTATTTACCTTTCCTTCCCCTGTACTCTATCCCCATCTATATCTTTCTCTCCCTTCTGATATAATGTTTTTATATGCTTATTGAAAAATGCAATAAAAAATTTTTTTTTAAAAAAGGGAGATGCGCCTGGAGCTCCTATTTGAGGGACGTCACCTCTAATTGAATTGCCATGGCTCAAAACTATGCAAACCTGGGATGTGTAGTTTGGTGAGGCATCCACATTCTTCAGAAGTGAAGGCGGAAGATCTTGTAAAACTACAGCCCCAGAACCTCATAGCATTGAAGTGGCGTACCCCAAGGTTCAGTTTTGGGTCCGTTACTTTTTAATTTATTCATTAATGACCTGGACGTAGGAGTGAATTCTGAGGCAGCAAAGTTTGCAGACGACACTAAACTGTTCAGGGTAGTTAAAAATGAAACTGACTGTAAAGAGCTCCAGAAAGATCTCTCAAAATTGAGTGAATGGGCAACAAAGTGGCAAATGCATTTTAACCTAAACAAGTGTAAAGTCATGCACATCGGGGCAAAGAACCCCAACTACACCTACAAATTGATGGGGTCAAAGCTTTCCGAGACAAACCAGGAAAGGGATCTTGGGGTTTTGGTGACAGCTCAATGAAGATGTCAACCCAGTGCGCAGCAGCAGTGAAAAAGCAAAGTCTATGCTTGGCACGATCAGGAAGGGAATCGAAAATAGGTCGGCAATTGTTGTATTGCCTCTCTACAAATCTATGGTGAGGCCACATCTGGAGTACTGTGTACAATTCTGGTCTCCGCACCTCAAGAAGGATATAACGGAACTGGAAAAGGTACAGAAAAGGGCAACAAGAATGATCCAAGGGATGGAGCAGCTCCCTTACGAAATCAGGTTGCAACGCCTTGGTCTTTTCAGCCTTGAAAGACGGCGTTTAAGAGGTGACTTGATCGAAGTGTATAAAATCATGCATGGGATAGAAAAGGTGAATAGAGAAAAAATATTTTCTCTGTCACACAACACTAGGACTAGAGGGCACTCCCTGAAGCTCCAAGGTAGGAAAGTTAGGACTAATAAAGGGAAATATTTCTTCACCCAGAGGGTCATTGGGTTATGGAACTCACTTCCAGAGGAGGTTGTGACAGCGGTCAGCCTGGACAGCTTCAAGGCAGGATTAGACAGATTCATGGATACCAAGGGAATCAGTAGCTACTGAAATGGACATCCAAGTGCCACCTCTGTGTTGATGGAGGCAGGCAGGATTTCCCCGGGTACTGGTTGTGGGGGTCGGGAGCAGGTGAGGGTTTTGCCCTCCTTTCTGCTAGAGATCCCTGTGTACAACTAGTGGGCCACTGTGTGATACAGAATGCTGGACTAGATGGGCTGAGGCCCGATTCAGCATGGCTCTTCTTATGTTCTTATGTTCTTATGTTCATAGCATTGAACCATACAGCCACATAACCCAGAATATAATGGCAGAAAATCCCACAATATCTACTTTGAGCTGGATTACCTGAGTCCACACTCACATGTATCCCAGTTCAAAGCAGATAATGCAGGTCCGGATTACCCATAAGGCCACCCTAGGCCATGGCCTAGGGCGGCAGCCATGGGAAGCGGCAGGTCCGGACCTCCCAAAATTTTAATTTTTTAAAAAAAGTTCGATCTTTGGGCGCTCCTGCACCTGCACGCGGAGCGCCATAGCCCCTTGGGCCTCTGACGCGGCTTCCCGCCAACCCCTCCTCACTCGTGTTTGCCCCACCCCTCCTTCCTTCACTGAAGGAAGGAGGGGGCGGGGCCTATGCCAAGGCGAGTGAGGAGAAGGCAGAGGGAAGTCCTGCCGCCCCCTCCTCGCTTGCGTCGGCCCCGCCCCTCCTTCCTTCACTGAACGCAAGCAAGGAGGAGGAGGTGGAGGGAAGTCCCACCGCCACCTCCTCGCGCGCGTCGGCATCGGCCAGCCCTCCTTCCTTCCTTCACTGAAGGAAGGAGGGGCGGGGCCGATGCCGACCCAAGTGAGGAGGAGACGGAGGGAAGTCCCGCTGCCCCCCTCCTCGCTCGTGTTGTCCCCGCCCCTGGGGCGGCGCTTCCAGAGTGTGGCCTAGGGCGCCACAAACAGTTAATCCGGGCCTGAGACAATGTGGGATTTTATTCAGCTCTGCGGAATTCATTCGACAACATCCATGCACCCAATGTTTTCCTTTAACGTCACTGGAAGCTTTGGTGCTCGTGACGCCCCCTAGGGGGCTGTTTACATCTGTATCTGTATTTCACCTGCATGGCTCTTTGTTCTATAGTCCCTTTGTTTGGCTATGCGGTCACTCAGGGGCGGAGTTGTGTCTTGGCTCCAAACCTGGTGACCCGCCCTCAACTCCACCCTTTACCGGAGTTTACTTAAGGGGCTGGGCGTCCCCTCTGCCTCATTCCAGAGGTATCAAGGGCAAGCAAGGTTGGAATCTAGTTGCTGGAGAAAAGCAACCTTATTTCACCTACTGGTCTACCTTCGTCTTCAACCAAATCTTCCGTACATAGGAGGGCCTGCTCTCACCAGAGGCTGTGGATTTTGGGGCCTGATACAGGACTTTGTGCGCCTACAAGCCAGAGGACAACAGGACGCCTGGGATCTAATAGAAGTACCATCACTTTGCACCAATAGGCATAGTGATAGACTCCCTTTTCTTAAAAGGACTGTCTTGCAACCAACTCAAGCTTTTTTGAGCCACCAGCACCTTTCTGGTTGTTATTTCAATAAACCCTTTTTGGTTCACCCTATTTTTGAGTCCAGCACTCATTCTTATAGAGATCCTAGCTTTCCCTGCATGTGGGAAGGCTTTAACTCTATTCCCAGGGCCAAAGCTTGCATTGTCCAATTCGTAAAGCCTTTTTTAGGCCCTGGGGACAGAAGAGTGCTTGGACACTTTGGTTTTTAAAGAAGGACTCCTAAGCCAGCTGCAACTGCAATGGGCATGTTTTTGGGCCAAGGAAACTCAAACCAAACCTGGGACCTGAGGACCTTGCTGCCACCGGCCCAGCTTGCTAGGCACCGTCCCAGCTTTGGTTTAAAGGGTGAGGCCAGTTCTGCGCACGCTGAGCTCCACCAGAAAGGTCCATTGCACAGGCTCGAAGGACACATCCAACCTCCGAATTATCAATGCGCTTGTAGAAAGCGTGGGATGAGTCCTTCCTGAATCTTCGTTCACGAAGAAAAGCCAAGAAGAGAAGAACAAAGAGTGCAAGTTTTGGGTTGTTGTGGGTTTTTGGGCTGTATGGCCATGTTCTAGAACAGGGCTGTCCAACTGCCAGCCCTGCAGGTGTTTTGGACTTCAACTCCCAGAAATCCTAGCCAGTTTACCAGCTGTTAGGATTTCTGGGATTTGAAGTCCAAAACACCTGCAGGGCCGGCAGTTGGACAGCCCTGTAATCTAGAAGCATTCTCTCCTGACATTTCGCCTGCATCTATGGCAGGCATCCTCAGAGTGTTACAGATTCAAATTCCCCACTTCCCGCCCCCAGACCAGCTTTCTGTTGATTGGATGGAATCTTGCTGGCTGGCTGCATCTTCTTTCCAGCCAATGGGGGCGAAGAGGTGGGCGATGGGTAGAACAATGAAGGCAGAAAAACATCTTAATGGGATTAAATATGCAGATCAAGTGGCCAAGTGTTCGGCAAGAACCCTCCTGTTCTCAGGCTGAGCCATTCTATTGTCTTTTGGTTGATGATCAAATGTCCTCATCTGTGTTTTTCTCTTTGTCTATTGATTAGCAGAAACCAGTTTTGGCCCAAGGGGGAGAGACCCTTTTGGAAAGAGCTGGCTCCTGCTATTGTCGTGCAAATGAGGCTAGTGGAGGGGTGATTGCATCAAGGCTTCAGGAATGCAGCTGGCAAGCCTCACCCCAGGCAGCTGGCTAAAGGTAAACAGAGGCACTTTCATATTTTTAAAATTACATATATGGGGGAAAACATGAGGGGAGATACATTGGGGTTTATGGGGAAAATATGCCATCCTGATCACCCCTGCCTACCCACCAGAAAGATACACAGTTTATTAGATTCATAAAAGATAGCCCAAGGGGTCCTGGAAAGAAAGGAAAAAGTCTTTGGGAATGAGCAAAAGTCCATAAGAGCAATGCAAAAGGAAAATATTCATAAAGTGTGGGTTACAGGGGCATTGTCATGTGGGACCATGGGGCCATGGGAAGAGCCTTAGGTTCCCAAGTGGGGAACAGATAGGGGATTATGGGATCACTTCCAGCCTGGTGTTCTCAGGAAAATGGTGAATCCCTTGGTTTTAAACTGTCTTCTACAGAGCCCAAGAGGGGGGGTCACCTCTGATATCAAGAGGTTGGGGGGTCTGACCTCACAGCCCGAAAAACCTACAACAAAAAGCCTTGAAAGCCTTTGACAATACAGTGCGCATTTTGCTACTGCGCATCACATTCAGCAGCAAATACTTTTTTGGTTTCAGGGTTTTGAAAATCAAGATGTGCGTTAGATGTCATAAAGTATGGTCGTGTTGCAGAGTGAAAACAAGCACCACGGGACTCTCTCTCTCTCTCTCTTCTCCTCTCTTCCAGGACTACGAGTACCCCCTTCTCTCTTACCAGAAGAACGACCGCTGCCCTCCTCCGCCGCAGACGCTGCCCGACCGCGCGTGCGAAGTGCCCAGCTGCCGCTCAGACTCCGAGTGCGAGAGGCACAAGCGCTGCTGCTACAACGGCTGCATCTATGCCTGCTTGGAGTCGGTGCCACCACCTCCGGGTACGGCCACCTGCCCATTTTCCATGCGGGGGGAGGGGTTGCCTTTGGGGCCCGATTCAAGGGCCCTCCAATGCCTTGAAACAAAGGGGGGCTCGATATAATAATCATAGTCATCGAATCATAATAATAGAATTATAGAATCCGAGATAAGTGGGCTACAGAATCAAAATACAAATAAACCATCACAGAAGAGGCAGAAATATACAATGCCAGAAAACCGCACACTTCTCATTGTTGTTGTTGTGGTTGTGGTTGTTATTTGCAGTTTTTGCTAACAGCATTAAATCTGGGAATGTATCACCAGTGGAAACAAGGGTTTTACCTGCAGAATTGCATTGCAATTTAGTCTCTTTTGCAAAGTCCTAGATTGGCTGGTGCAGCCGAAGCCGCGCTGGCTGGGAGGGAACGGCTGGCTGCTGGACGGGCCCGAGGAAGTTTTACAAGGTAAGGAAAAAGGCATTTTTGAATAAATATAAAAAGCTAAGAATCTGGTGGATCCAATGCCAATAGAATGGTGAATCCGCTCTGGGTTTCAGCCCAAATATTCAATGTCCTGATGTGGCAAAAATGTCAATCCAAATAAACTGATTAGGTGGGAGATCTGTGAACAATTTTGCAAATGCCCCCCCCCCCCAAAAGAACCCAACTTGACATTTTTGACACTTAAAAATTTTCAATTTTTGCATGCAAAATACACAAAGACTGACTTGTTACAATACAGCGTTTCAATACGTTGGATTTGACCCAGGACTAAAATCATTTGTCTCTTTGGAAAATCATTTAATGTCTTAAGTCTTTGGATGGCATTGAGAATACAGTTATAATGTATTTTTAAAACCCACAAAGTTAAAAACTTGTGATGCTGAATGTCAGTGGCCACTTAATGTCCATTAAGTCAGATTGGACTTGTGGTTTGTTTATTTATTTATCGTGTCAAAAACGAATTGAGAATACAGTTATAATGTATTTTTTAAAACCCACAAAGTTAAAAACTTGGCATGATGCTGAATGTCCTTCGACCAGAAGTTGGCCACTTGGAGTGTCTCTGGTGTCACTGCGAAAAGGTCTTCCATTGCGCATGTGGCAGGGCTCAGGGTGCATTGTAGGAAGTGGTCTGTGGTTTGCACTCACATGCCGTGGACTCCACTTTGTGGCCCATTTCTTCAGGCTGGCTCCTGGGCAATGGTGAGGGATGTTGGGAGCTGAGATCCACTTGCATCTACAACGTTGGATGATTCCTGGGTTAGACTGATGGTGCATCTGATGGTGTTTGGGTCCCTTCTGCTTTGAGTCTCCTTCAGGAGAGATAAAGCAGGCCCGAGAGATAGCACAGCGGAATCTGAAGATCTGAAGATTATTATTATTTATTTATTTATTTAGAACTTTTGTCCCCCGGCCTTCTCACCTCTCTCGAGGGACTCAGACCGGCATAACAGCAAAGATTCAATGCTATACAAAACAACTACAACAACATATTAAAATACATAAAAACCCAGCATAGAACCACATCGCCATTAAAACAATTCCACTCGATCTGTAAACGTGGTCCTACATTCAGACAATAGCCAATCTCAGCCTATTCTGGGAAGGCTTGGTTCCACATCCAGGTCTTCACCCGCCTCCTAAAGGACAACAGAGAGGGGGCGGATCTGGCATCACTTGGGAGGGAGTTGCACAGCCGAGGGGCCACCACAGAGAAGGCCCTGTCTCTCGTCCCCACCAGGCGCGCTTGCGAAACCGGCAGGACCGAGACCAGGGCCTCTCCAGAGGATCTTAATGACCTTGATGGTTCATAGGGGAGGATCCGTTCGGACAGGTAAACTGGGCCAGAATCGTATATGTAGGTTAAAACCAGCACTTTGAATTGTGCCCGGAAGCTAATTGGCAGCCAGTGGAGCTGGCACAGCAAGGGGGTTGTATGCTCCCTGTGCCCTGCTCCTGTGAGTAACCTGGCTCCCGAACGTTGGACTAATTGCAGCTTCCGAGCAGTCTTCAGTGGCAACCCCACGTAGAGAGCGTTGCAGTAGTCTATTCGGGATGTAACCAGAGCATGGACCACCGTGGCCAAGTCAGACTTCCCAAGATACAGGCGCAGCTGGCGCACAAGCTTTAACTGTGCAAAAGCTCTCCCGGCCACCCCCCAGACCTGGGGCTCCAAGCTCAGCAATGAATCCAGGATCACTCCCAGAATGCAGACCTGCGCCTTCAGGGGGAGTGTCACCCCGTCAAGCACAGGCTGAAACTCTATGCCCTGTTCGGCCTCACGACCGACTGATTGCAGGTTCGAATCCCGGGCTGGGTTGGACACCAGCTGTGAGCCCTGTCTACTGTTTACCCAACGGTTCGAAAACAGCTGAGCTGTGATTAGATAAACTGGGAACCGCCAAGCGGGGAAGGACTTTTTCGGCTGGAATGTGGAAAAACAGAGGCTATCCGTCATGAGGATGAAGCAACAGCACCACCTTGTGACGTAAAGACGCAATCACAACCTGTGAAGCACCGTGATGCAGCCTAAAAATTGTACTGTTATATGTTGTATGTTGTATGTAGTTGTATGTGGAACTGGCAGGGACTGTCTGTCGTATGTGTAATGTAATCCGCTCTGAGTCCCCTTCGGGGTGAGAAAAGCGGAATATAAATAAAGTGTGTATTATTATTATTGTTGTTGTTAATCATCAGCATCGCCCTGCTCACTGTTCTCTCTGATGCCCAATCTCATAGCGGAAGCCTGCAGCACCACCGAAGACGGAGATGAGCCGCTCCACTGTCCCACAGGATACGAATGCCACATCATTAACCCTGGCAACGCGGCAGAAGGCATCCCCAACAGGGGCCAGTGCATCAAGTTGCGTGGAAACTCGGGTACGTCGATACACCAACGTGAATCCAGAACCTTTTCACATTATTCCAATGTCCAAACCATTCCTTAGGCAAAATGCGAATTCCCAGAAGATATTGCACCTGTTGCCACCACTTTAATAGGTGAAAGAGTTGGCTTTGCATGAAGTAGGAATGGAAAGCATATTTGGAAGTAGTCGAAAATGTGTCTCATGAATGTGAAAAAAATCAGAAAAAAAGAATCCCACATTTATCAGAATATTCAGTCAGAGAGTTATCATGGACAAGGTTCACACATGGTTGGCTATGTGGGATATTATTTAACATCTATATGCGACCACTTGCTGGCCTGGTCCAAAGCTTTGGGCTGGAATGTTATCAGTACGCTGACGGCACCCAGCTCGTTCTGAAAATGGAAGGCCGGCCGGACTCCGTACCCTCTTGTTTCCAAGAGTGCCTTGAAGCCGTGACGGGTTGGCTGCGTGCCAGTAGATTGAGGGTGAATCCAGCAAAGACGGAGATACTGTGGCTGGGCCGCCCGGTGGGTGGGGAGGTCCGGCTGCCTGGCTTGGATGGCGAAGCATTATGCCCGACATCCTCAGTAAAGAGCCTTGGGTTCGTTTTAGACCCGTTGCTGTCGATGGAGGCCCAGGTCTCCACCATCAGCAAAACCGCTTTTTTTTCATCTGCGGCAAGCTAGACGTCTGGCCCCCTACCTTTCCAGAGATGACCTGGCCACGGTGCTCCGAGCTATGGTCATCTCAAGACTGGACTACTGTAACGCCCTTTACATCGGCCTGCCCTTGTCCGTGATCCAGAAACTTAAGCTCGTTCAGAATGCCGCTGCGCGACTTCTCACTGGGACTCCAGTGAGATGCCACATAACACCCATCCTCCAGCAGCTCCATTGGCTTCCGGTTGAGCACCGGATCACCTTCAAGGTGATGGTGTTAACCTTCAAGGCCTTGCATGGTCTGGGGCCGCTGTATCTGAGGGACCGTCTCTTCCCCTACCAACCCCAGAGGTCACTTCGTTCTGAACAACTGAACCTCCTTGAAGTGTCGTCCTTTAAAGCTATCCGTCTTACAGCGACCCGGCGCAGAGCCTTTTCCGTAGTGGCGTCATCAATCTGGAATACCCTTCCAAGTGATGTGCGGGCCTTGCAGGATTTGCGATCGTTCCACAAGGCCTGCAAGACTCACTTTTTCCGGCTAGCCTTTGATTGCTAAGCTGGAAAACCTTACTTTTTAGTCTAATTTGTTGTTTTACTCCTGTTGTGTTTTTATGTGATTGTGAGCCGCTCCGAGCCCTCGAGGAGTGGCGGCGTACAAGTCCAAATAATAAATAAATAAATAACATTTACGGGAGAGGAGGAAATGCACCAGAAAGGAAGGAAGGAAGGAAGGAAGGAAGGAAGGAAGGAAGGGAAGGAAGGAAGGACGGAAGGACGGAAGGACGGAAGGACGGAAGGACGGAAGGACGGAAGGGAAGAAAGGAAGGAAGGAAGGAAGGACGGAAGGGAAGAAAGGAAGGAAGGAAGGAAGGAAGGACGGAAGGACGGAAGGGAAGGAAGGAAGGAAGGACGGAAGGACGGAAGGACGGAAGGGAAGAAAGGAAGGAAGGAAGGAAGGAAGGAAGGAAGGAAGGAAGGAAGGGAAGGAAGGAAGGAAGGAAGGAAGGACGGAAGGAAGGACGGAAGGACGGAAGGACGGAAGGGAAGAAAGGAAGGAAGGAAGGAAGGACGGAAGGAAGGAAGGAAGGACGGACGGAAGGAAGGAAGGAAGGAAGGAAGGAAGGAAGGAAGGAAGGAGAAAAAAGGGAAGGAATATTTTGGATACAGGGCTGGGAGCAATTGAAATATGCCATATAATCCAGTAGATCAGCCAGTTTTCGGTGGGGGCTCCAATCCATTTTTGGGAGCCTCTTGAAATTGGGAGGGCAGATATCTGTTTTTCACTCTGGGGTCCCAAAAGATCCATTTTCTATTTGTCAATTATGGGAGGGGGCTTCCCGGGCTCTCATTCCCGTCATTGTAGGCATTTAAGCTATTTTATTCTAGAGGCGAGATGATGGGCTGCAGGCAGGAACACACTTTAAGGAGGCTTCTAACCTGTTTCATACTCTAGAGCAGGGCTGTCCAACTGGCGGCCCAGGGGCCGGATCCGGCCCCGTAGCCTGTTGGACACGGCCCCACCTATGCCCTCCGCCGCCATTTTAAAAAAAATTTAAAAATCAATTTTTTAAAAAAAAAAAAGGCGGCCGGTGGGGGGGGGGGGAGGCGGGGCAGGGAGGAGGAAGAGAGCTAGCTCCTCCAGCTCCCTACCTAGGGCGGGGAGCCGCCGAAAAGGGCAGAAGGTGGCGCCAAGAGCAGCGCGTCACAGGCCTGGCATGACGCGCTGCTCTTGGCACCGCCTACTCCTCCATTTCGGCGGCTCCCGGCCTAGGAAGGAGGGGCGCCGAAAGGAGGAGTAGGCGGTGCCAGGGGCAGCGCGTCACGCCAGGCCTGTGACGCTGCCGCTGGCGCCGCCTTCTGCCCTTTTTTTCCCCCTCCCTTCCCTAGGGCAGGGGAGCCGCCGGGGCAGAAGGCGGCGCCAAGAGCAGCGCGTCACAGGCCTGGCGTGACGCGCTGCTCTTGGCACCGCCTTCCTCCTTTCAACGGCCCCGGCCTAGGAAGGAGGGGGCGCCGAAAGGAGGAGTAGGCGGTGCCAAGGGGCAGCGCGTCACGCCAGGCATGTGACGCGCTGCCGCTGGCGCCGCCTTCTGCTGCCCTTCGGTGGCTCCCTGGCCTAGGAAGGAGGGGGAGCGTAAAGGAGGAGTAGGCGGTGCCAAGAGCAGCGCGTCACGCCAGGCCTGTGACGCTGCTCTTGGCGCCGCCTACCCTCCTTTTCCGCGGCTTTAGGAGGGGGGGCCTGGGCTGGAGGCGGGCCTGGGGGGGGGCCTGGGGGGGGGCCGAGTGGCCCTGCAGGTCATCAGTGACCTCTTATCCGGCCCTGGACCCGCCAGAAGTTGGACAGCACTGCTCTAGAGGAGGAGTCCGGCAGCAGGCCCTGGCTGACGCACTTACTTTCTCGGCCTCCATGCCACACACATTTTCCAAAGCAAGGGGGCAAGTTGTGTTTCTTTCTGGGTCACGGCATTCGAAAGGTTGAGAACCATTGCGTTAATACATATATCTTTCTGTATAATTGCTATTAAATTTTAAAAAAAAATAATTTCTAGAGGGGCGGTGAGTACATTTTTTTCTGGAAAGGGGGTGGTAGGCCAAAAAAGGTTTGGGACCCACTGACATACAGAAAAAGGCAACCATTCAATGCGCTAAATAAGTACAAACACATCCAAAAAAACCAAACAACCTCAACTCAAACTAAATCAAATTCACTCAAAGGAAGGAAGTGATCAGTTTATGGGCCCAGTTTCTATTTTCAATTCCATATTTAGCAGACTTTATGATTGTATGCAAACGATGTTCACGATTGTATGCAAATTATGCCACATGCAATTTGGTTCTCTTTCTATAAATATATTCTGCTTCTGCTTTCCCGTGTGTCACGTTCAGGGACGCCAGGTGTCTCGCTGTGCAAAGAGCCTTGGGAAAGGGAAGCGGGCTTTCCTCGCACTTTTGTTCGGAGCTCCACATTACCTTTGCATCTTTTTTGTGCGCAGGTGCCTTCAAGTCTCCTCCAGACCCATAGCAACCCTATACATTTTATAAGGTTTTCTCAGGCTCTGTTTCTTTAAAAGATAGGAAAATGTCGAACTCACGTTTTTCCGGCAATGTGATAATTGCTATTTAGGGAGCTGCATAAACTTACTTTGTTTTTTTCCTCCTCCAGATGGATGGAATCTGAGGCCTAAACATTACAAGGAATATTTTGGTAAGACTCCAGGATCTAAACCATGGTTTGCCTGATTAGCTAAGAATGGAAATCTCATAGACCAGGGCTGTCCAACTGGCGGCCCGGGGGCCGTATACGCCCCCCCCCTTCCCTATGGCCCCCGCCTACCCTGCAAATTTTTTTTAAAAAAATCGATCTCCGAGGGGCGGGGCTGGGTGACGCCAGGCGTGGCGCCGGCGCCGAGCCTGACGTCACCCAGCCCCACCTCGCTCCCTTCCTCCTCCTCCATCTCGCCTCTCCCCCGCGCACCAATCGGGAACGCCGGGGCCTAAAGGTGGGCCTAAAGAGGAGGAAGGGAGGCTCCTTCCTCCTTCCGCTCTCCCCCGGCTCACCAATTGGGAACGCCGGGGGAGGGAGGAGGCGGGCCTAAAGGGGGAGGAAAGGAAGCGCTTCCTTCTTCCTCCATAGGCCCGTTGTCTGTCCCGCTCTTCCCCAGCCAGCTCCGATCGGTGCGCTGGGGGGAGAGGCGGGACGGAGCAGGAGGCTGGCGTGGCCCTTAGCTGGAAGGGCGAAGCTGAGGAGAGCTCTCTGGCTTTACCCTTCCAGCTAAAGGGACAGGCCAGCCTTGGAAGCGGGGAAATCGCTGCTTCCGAGGCTGGTGTGTCCCTTTAAGAGGAAGGGCGAAGCTGAGGAGAGCTCTCCATGGCTTTGCCCTTCCTCTTAAAGGGACACACCAGCCTCGGAAGCAGCGATTTCCCCGCTTCCGAGGCTGGCGTGTCCCTTTAGCTGGAAGGGCAAAGCCAAGGAGAGCTCTCCTTGGCTTTGCCCTCCCTCTACAGCCTCGGCCGGGGCAGCAGAACCCGGAGAAATCGCCGGTTCTGCCGCCCTGGCTGCCACTGTAGGAGGGAGGGAGGCGAGGGGCGGGGCCACTCCTGACGGCGTGCTGACGTCACCAAGCGCGGCGTCCCTTTTAGGCGGGGCTTGGTGACGTCAGCAAGGCTCACCACAAGGGGGCGGGCCGCGCAGGACGCCGGCACGGTGATGTCAAACGTGGTGACGTCAGCGCGCCATCAGGAGCGGCCCGCCCCCTGCTCCGGCCCCCAGGTCATCAGTGACCAGAACTCCGGCCCTTGGACAAAAGAAGTTGGACAGCGCTGTCATAGACAAACCCTCAATATAGATGCCTGTTAAGGACACTGTATTCAACTGAATTAAAAGCTGCCGTACTTCTTAATGTTCGACCATTGTTGCTGTTTGCCAATGTCAATGTCAGCGTCCAACAGAAGGTGACTATGGAGCAGGCATGGGCCACCTTTGGCTTTCCCTCCAGGTGTTTTGGCAGGCCCAGATTATCCATAAAGCCACCCTAGGCCATGGCCTAGGGCGCTGCCATGGGGAGGGGGCGCCAGATCTTGCCCCCCCATTCTTTAAAAAAAGGTCGATCTTCGGGCACTTCTGCGCCTGCGCATGGAGCGCCATAGGCCCCTCCATCTCTTCCTCGCTCACGTCGGGCACCCCTCCTTCCTTGAGTGAAGGAAGGAGGGGCATCCGATGCAAGCGATGAAGACGTGGAGCGAAGTCCCGCCCCTAGGGCCTCTGACGCGGCTTCACTCTGCTTCTTTCCCTCCGCGCGCACCCTTCCTTCACTCAAGGAAGGAACGGCGCCCGTGCGAGCGAGGAAGAGATGGAGTGCCCAAGATCGACCTTTTTAAAAATGGGGGCAGGATCTGGCGCCCCCCCCCCATGGCAGCGAAGCCACGTCAGAGGCCCTAGGGGCGCGACTTCGCTCTGCGTCTTCCTCACTTGCATTGGCCACCCCTCCTTCCTTGTGTGAAGGAAGGAGGGGCATCCGACGCGAGCGAGGAAGACGCGGAGCGAAGTCCCGCCCCTAGGGCCTTTGACACGGCTTCGCTCCGCCTCTTCCTCGCTCACGCCAGCCCCTCCTTCCTCCACTCAAGGAAGGAGCGGCGCCTGGCACGAGCGATGAAGGCACAGAGCGAAAACGCTGCCAGAGGCCCTAGGGGCGGGACTTCTCTCCGCGTCTTCCTCGCTCGCGCCGGGCACCCCTCCTTGTCAGATTATTGCATTTTGAATAGCACCATGAGTCAGCACAAGATATATTTTCGCAGTTTGAGATGACCTGCAGTGTGACATGTTTGACACCAGATGGCACTGTCTCAAGACTGCTAAATGGAACCTTGAGGAATGTCAGTTACAAAGTGACAGTTGGGATTTGTCAGTTGGGATTTAATATCTGTGAGGAAAGGATGTTTAGAAAGGTAGCTGTGATGGCTGTTGTTTTTCGATGTTTTGCCAGTTATTGTTAAATACAATTCAATACAAAGTTATATATTTACCTTGTGAATTGAATGAGAGTTTCATTATTCACTCGAACAGAGACTGGAGTTTTTGGGCCGATGGGGAATTAAACTTCTATATTTCTGTTGCCTATCCGCTGTGACATAAATACTAACGCCAAAGACTCCTTCCTTGAGTGAAGGAAGGAGGAGCGTCCGACGTGAGCGATGAAGAGGCGGAGCGAAGTCCCGCCCCTAGGGCCTCTGACGCGGCTCACTCCACCTCTTCCTCGCCACACCGCCCTCCTTCCTCCACTCAAGGAAGGAACGGCGCCCAGTGCGAGCGACGAAACCGCAGAGCGAAGCCGCGTCAGAGGCCCTAGGGGTGGGAGTTCACTCCGCGTCTTTCTCGCTTGCGTTGGGCGCCCCTCCTTCCTTGAGTGAAGGAAGGAGGGGCGCCTGACGCGAACGAGAAAGACACAGAGGGAAGCCCCGCCCCTAGGGCCTCTGACGCACATGCTCAGCATCGGCCCGGGGGCGTGGCTTCCAATGTGCGGCCTGGGGCGCCACAAAGAGTTGATCCGGGCCTGTGTTTTGGGGTTCAACTCCCACAATTCCTGGCCTCAGGCCCTTTCCTTTAAGCGGCTGAGGGGGGAAAGGAAGGGGCCTGAGGCCAGGATTGTGGGAGTTGAAGCCCAAAACACCTGGAGGGAGGGCCAAAGTTTGCCCATGCCTGCTATAGAGTTACTCTGGAAGTCCTAGAGATGTTTGGAGAGAGCCTATTCATCTCCTGAATGGCCTTGGCTTGCTGTTCTTTTGTAACCTGCACCTTATTTCTTTGCAGGAGACAGTTCCAACAACATGGTGGGTTACGTGAAGCAGCAGCAGAAGCACCTCGGCTGATCCTATCCAGGCGTCAAGGCGGATTCTCCCAGCGGACGAATTGTGGGGTGGGAAGGCGTGGGCACAACGTGGGCAAGACGTCTCCCTTATGGTCTCGGACTTTGGTTTCCTCCCTCTATCGACCCTCTCATAGCTACAAAACTAGCCCAAGGACCCCATCGTTCCCATCCCATCGCCAACAACCTTGGTAAGCGTTTGTGCCTTGAAGAAGTTACTTTTTTGGACTCCTTGCCGCTTGGGAGGTTCTGGAGTTCAACAAAGTAACATTCCCAAACTCCGTCCTAGCGATGGGGCTTCCTGGGTTGCTGTGAGTTTTCGGGACTGTATGGCCATGCTCCAGTAGCATTCTCTCCTGACGTTTTGTCTGCACCTGTGGCCGATGGCAAGTGGAGAGTTTATATACCTGTGGAATAATGTTAGCCCCAGCTCCTGCCAACCTAGCAGTTCAAAAACATGCAAATGTGTGAACTCTCTATAGCCACTCCTAAATGAAGAGACAGAACGCCATCTGGATATAACTGGGATTTTTTACAATAGGATGCTAACATGCAAGAAGCCAGGAGTGCCGTTACAAAATGGGGCCCTCCCTTATATACCTTCCCCCACATTCGAAGAATCTACCCTCCGCGCAAACCCCAAAGCCCGCGAAAATCTCCCACTGGGTTCGCTGGTCTTCCTTTCCCAGGCGGCAGTGCCAGGTGCACCATCTCTTGATGATGTCAGCAGCCTCGAGTTTGGCTGCTGGAATCCAAGCACCAAATCTCAGACTCTGACACAAATGGGAGTAGATCAATAGGTACCACTTTGGCAGGAAGGTAATAGCACTCATGCAGTCCCATGCTAGCCACATGACCACAACACTGGCTCTTCGGCTTAAAAATTGAGATGAGCACCAACCCCCAGGGTCAGGCACGACCAGGGGTGGTCCTACTGGTAGGCAAAGGACGCCGCTGCGTGGGGCACCATCTGGGTTAAGGGCACATTCCCCCATCCGCCAGACAGCGTCCGACCCATGTTCCGCTTTTGGGCCTTGTGCGCTCTGACGCCGCGCCGTAGCAAACCTCCCTGCGTGCCGAATAGGGAGTGCTGTGTTTACACGCTTCTGCGCCTGCGCACAGGAGCTTCTGGGCATGCACGGAGGGGGGTGCGCGTGCTGAATAGGGAATGCTGTGTTTACAGGCTTCTGCGCCTGCGCACAGGAGCTTCTGGGCATGCACGAAGGGGGGCGCGTGCTGAATAGAGAGTGCTGTGTTTACAAGCTCCTGTGCCTGCGTGCAATAGGTGCTGTGTTTACAGGCTTCTGCGCCTGTGCACAGGAGCATCTGGGCATGCACGGAGGGGGGGCACATGCTGAATAGGGAGTGCTGTATTTACAGGCTTCTGTGCCTGCGCACAGGAGCTTCTGGGCATGCACAGAGGGGGGCGCATGCTGAATAGGGAGTGCTGTGTTTACAGGCTTCTGCGCCTGCGCACAGGAGCTTCTGGGCATGCACGGAGGGGGGCGCCTGGCGACTAGGGAGTGCTGTGTTTACAGGCTTCTGCGCCTGCGCACAGGAGCTTCTGGGCATGCACAGAGGGGGGCGCATGCTGAATAGGGAGTGCTGTGTTTACAGGCTTCTGCGCCTGCGCACAGGAGCTTCTGGGCATGCAGGGAGGGGGCATGCCAAATAGGGAGTGCTGTGTTTACAGGCTTCTGCGCCTGCGCACAGGAGCATCTGGGCATGCACGGAGGGGGGCGCATGCTGAATAGGGAGTGCTGTGTTTACAGGCTTCTGCGCCTGCGCACAGGAGCTTCTGGGCATGCACGGAGGGGGGTGCGCGTGCTGAATAGGGAATGCTGTGTTTACAGGCTTCTGCGCCTGCGCACAGGAGCTTCTGGGCATGCACGAAGGGGGCGCGCATGCTGAATAGGGAGTGCTGTGTTTACAGGCTTCTGCGCCTGTGCACAGGAGCTTCTGGGCATGCAAGGAGGGGGCACATGCTGAATAGGGAGTGCTGTGTTTACAGGCTTCTGCGCCTGCGCACAGGAGCTTCTGGGCATGCACGGAGGGGGGCGCATGCTGAATAGGGAGTGCTGTGTTTACAGGCTTCTGCGCCTGCACACAGGAGCTTCTGGGCATGCACGGAGGAGGGAACGCGTGCCGAATAGGGAGTGCTGTGTTTACAGGCTTCTGCGCCTGTGCACAGGAGCTTCTGGGCATGCATGGAGGGGGGGCGTGTGCCGAATAGGGAGCGCTGTGTTTACAGGCTTCTGCGCCTGCGCACAGTAGCTTCTGGGCATGCGCGGAGGGGGGCGCGTGCCGAATAGGGAATGCTGTGGAACTCTGCCCCGGAGTGTGGTGGAGGCTCCTTCTTTAGAAGCTTTTAACAGAGGCTGGATGGACATCTGTCGTGGGTATTTTGAATGCGATTTTCCTGCTTCTTGGCAGAATGGGGTTGGACTGGATGGCCCACGAGGTCTCTTCCAACTCTAGGATTCTAGGATTCTAGGATTCTTCTTCTCCATGGCTCCAAACCAGGCACGGGCAAACTTGGCCCTCCAGTGTTTTGGACTTCAGCTCCCACAATTCCTAGTAGCCAGTAGGCTGTTGAAGTCCAAAACACCTGGAGGGCCCAAGTTTGCCTGTGCCTGCTCCAAATTGTGAAGGTGTCAACCACAAATCTGTCAGGGGAGAATGCTGCTGAAACATGGTCATACAGCCAGGCCCGGATTAACAGCTTTTTGCGCCCTAGGCCAATCTATGGAATTACGCCCCGTTTAAGCCAAACTCTACCGCACCCCCACCTCCCCCCCCCCCCCATCCGCCTCGCACCACCGCATTCTTCCCGTCCTGTGCCAATGGGGCTGAGGGGAAAGGTGTGTGCACGCTGTTACTGAAGAGAAGGGAGCGGGCCCCTTTGTGTGGCGGGGAGCGAGTTCGTTACCGCTCGGGAAGGAGGCAGAGGAGGGTGAGCGAGTGCCGCAGAGCCGAGGCCCAAAGGGCCGGGGAAAGTCGGGCTGGGTCCAGAGCATGCTCTTTGTCCGGGGCAGCAGCTTCAGAGGCGGCCCCACGTGCGGCTCATGGCCCAGTGGCTGCAGAGAGTCGGGGCCTTCCTCCGCCCCAGGCTCCCCTCCAGGCCTCCACGCCGCACGCCGCCCTTCTTTCCCGCGGCCTCCTCTTCCCTCAGCAGCCTGCGAAGGAAGCCACTCCGAGCCAGGCCAGGCGCCCCCTCCCCTCAGGCGCAGAAGCACTGGCTGAGAAGCAGCGGCGTAGTTGGATGGGCTGGGGCTGACGTGGCGAGCACGAGCGCTGCCTCTGCCTTGGCTCCGCCTCCTTTCGGGTACCAGGCGGCAGGAGCCAATCGCAGCGCGATTTTTTATTATTTTATTACATCTTTTTTGGTCCGTGATCTGCGCCCCCCTGGCTTGCGCCCCTAGGCCATGGCCTAGGTTGGCCCTATGGGTAATCCGGGCCTGCATACAGCCTGAAAAACTCACAGCAACCCAGTGATTCCAGCCATGAAAACCTTTGACAACACAATGGTCCTTTCCCTGTCTTCTTTAAGGATGTCCGTGTGTCATTCTGGTGTGGGAAGATGACCTCTTGTGGCACACTGGGTTTCCGTAACTGGGTGCCTTCCAACCGCATGGCTGCCGATCCAGTTTCAGTGCCCCGTCTTTTCATGCCAGTGTCACCCTCATTGTACGCCCTTATCATTCTTGCTGGAACACATATGGGAAACTGAGTCACACGAGCACAAAAGGGACACTGGATAAGCACAGGCATGTTGGTGTATCACTCCACGGGACTCTTCAATGCTCTTCGGATTCATGATTCGCAAAGTCAACATTTAGAGTGGTATTAAAGTTGCTATTTGGAACCATATTCCTGTCTTGTTCTACATGCTTCGCCTTTAACCTTTCTGGTAATAGGAAATAGAAAATACCACCATGTATTTGTATTATTTTTATTTTTTTTTTTTCGACTTGTCCGTCGCCACTCCCGTGCGGCTTGGGGCAACTCACAACAATTGGGATACAAATAAATACAGATAAAATACATATATACCAACCGCGCATATCTACCTACAACACCCTATAACACAATTAAAAACAGATAAAAACATTGCATATATAAAAAATTCCTTACTTTCACAGTTAATAACTAAGTCAAACCACGTAGGGATTGTATTGTCTGCGGTAAAGTGCCCGTGGGGTTATTCAGCAATCAAACTTTTTTGCCGCCTTGATAGCTTGCTCATAAGCTTCCATAAATAGCTTGTAAGCTGATTGCGAGTCTCCGTCACGGAGTCTCCTCCACACGCTCTCTAGCCATCTCTTCTCTCGCTTCATCGATCGTAGCTCCTCGGTGAACCAAGGTGACTGATTTCGGCGGGGTCGGAGAGGGCGTCTAGGGGCAATCTCCTTGAGAGCATTGGACAATTCCCTGTTCCAGATATTAACTTGCTCATCGATGGAGACACTGACAGACTCCAGATCCCTCAGAGCATTCAGGAACCTGGTTGGTCCCATTAGTCTCTTTGGGCGAACCCAAATCTGTTCGGCGCCCTTGCAGGGTGGGGGAGCCAGCTCTATCCGGATTCTCAGGGCACAGTGATCCGACCATGGCACCTCCATAATGGAGGCTAGGGTCACTTGGACACCTGTGCTGAAGACTAAATCCAGGGTATGTCCCGCTTGGTGTGTGGGTCCCGAGTCACATAGAGAGAGCCCTAGCGTCGCCATGGAAGACATTAGGTCCACTGCCGCAGATGACATGGAGGTAATAGACCAGGACTGTCCAACTTCTACCTGACCTGTGGCCGGAATTCCGGTCACTGATCACCTGGGGGGCCAAGCCTCCGGCTCCGCCCCCCCTGCCCTCCCCCTCCCCCAGCTCTGCCCCCTTCCCCTCCCTGGCTCCGCCCCCTCCCCGCCCCTGGCTCCACCCCCTCCCCATCCCCGGAACACATAATGAGGCCAAAATATACCATTAAATATATGTATATTAATAAAGAGGGATGGATGCATGCATGGAACACATAATGAGGCCAAAATATACCATTAAATATATTTATATTAATAAAGGGAGCCCCCTGCTTCAGCCTACCTTCCCAAACGGATCCAGGAGTAGCCGGCCCACGAAAGAGGCAACGAGCGACCGAGCCAGGAGCCAAAGAAGGATGGAGAGATCGCGTCCAAATCGCATCTGTGTGGGCCGCAGGGCTTCAGTAGCCGAGAGGAGTCTCGTGACACTACGCCAGCCACACAGGATTTCAATATCAACGCAGGGGCGATCTCGCGTTGAGATCGAAATCCCGCGTGGCTGGTGTAGTCTTGCGAGACTTCCTCCAAAACCCGGAAGTGGGTAATTTTTTAATTTTTTTTTTATTTAATTTATTTTTCTATTTTTATTTTTTATTAAAAAGATGAGGGGGCCGTAGGAAAGGGGCTGGGGGGCCGTGTGCGCCGCCAGTTGGGCAGCCCCGTAATAGACCATATAAAATAGGTAATAGACCCTATAAAATACTCTGACATATTTAAAGAGGGCGATCATATCTTCCCTTTGCCAATCTGAACTTGCCCAACTCCTTCTCTCCACCTTTCCTTAATTGTTTTGCTCTCCGTACCTTTTCTCGTCCACGATGTCCTTCTCCGAACAGGCTCCAACTTGTCTATATCCTTCTTAAAATGAAGTGAGCATAAGACTCCGGACGAAGCATGGCAACATGGTTTGAGTGTGGGAAGAGGATTCTGGAGAACAGGGCTTGAACCCCACTTGGCCATAGGAACCCATTTGGAGCCCTTGGGCAAGTCACATTCTCTCAGCCTCAGAAAAAGCGTAGGCTGATGGCATCATCAATGACAATAACAGGACCAACTCCAGGGACATCTGTTTTGTATATCAAAAGACTTGGGTTTTCTAGCTCAGTGTTTCCCAACCTTTTTTGAGCCGCGGCACATTTTTTACATTTACCAAATCCTGGGGCACACCACCAACCAAAATGACACAAAATGACACTCTAACACAGTCATACATAGAGTTAATATGTTTTTCAATGTATTTATACACTCAGTGTGAAACCCGGGCCTGTTTCGATGAACACAACATAGATATGACTTCCTCTCACATACTTATACATGGCTATCATGTCTTCTCTCAGCCTTTTCTTCTCCAGGCTAAACATGCCCAGCTCTTCAAGCCGCTCCTCATAGGGCTTGTTCTCCAGACCCTTATGAAATTTCACGATGTCATGAAGCTGTTATAAACAGTTCCCGGGGGGCGGGGGGGGGGAGGCGGACTCTCGAAAAATCCAGTAAAATAGTAAAAAAAATATAAACATTTCCAAGCGGAGAGGCTCAATTTGTTTCTTGGAAACCTGTGAATGCTTCGGCCTCCCGATGCTCCCAGGTTCGCTCACTGCCCAATTCACCAACGTGGAGCTTCCAGCATTTGGCAGAGCCCTTCCTTTGCCTCGGGGAGGATCTTTGGGGAGGGAAAGAGGGAGAAAGAGCTGCTAGGAGGAGGAAGAGTGCCAATTTCCCACGGCACACCTGCTGATCGCTCATGGCACACTGGTTGGGAAACATTGCATTAGAGCAGTCATTGTCAACCGGGGTGCCTCGGCACACTGCTGTGCCGTGGCGAGGTTCTTGGTGTGCCGTCTGAAAAGCTTTCTGCCCCCCTTCCTTTCCCCCTTCTTTTGCCGCCTCTGTTTTTTTCCTCCTCCATGGGAGAAAAAAGAACAATCTTCTTCTTTTCAAGGGAGAAGAGGGGACCAATGGGTGGCTGGAAAATGACGCTGCATCATTTTGGAGCCGCCCACTTGTTATGGATAACTCTTGGAACCGCCCACTTGCGTTCCTCTCCTCCTTCGCATGCTGCCCTCTGTTTGTGGATAACGCCTAGATATATAACTCGCAGGTTATCCAGTACAGAGCCTAATCCAACGTGGTAAGGGAAGATTTTTCCTTTTTCTCCCATGGAGGTGCCAACATCATATGGGTGCCAAACTGTACTTCGTGTGTTTGAAATTCACTATATTGATACATTAACTTCATAAAACTTTTGTAATTGTGCATATTGCTAGTTTCACTATATTATTATTATTTTGCCTACTCTTTGTCCCCGGCATATGCAGCCTGCTGTGAAAAAGAGGTCCCGACTCCATAAAACAGAAAGGAACCACTTTTTACAATGCAATGATTTTTTTGAACAGAAGAGCACCATCTGGTGTTCAAAATAAATCATTACAGATAAGAGTAATATCCCTCTTGTGGAGTACAAAATACCATTCAACAGACCCTGTGCAAATTTAAAATGGACCAAAAGCATCCTTCAAAATTACTGGCAATTTATTTGAAGCAAGCTACTACAGGTTGAGCCAATGAAGAAAATTGCAATAACTGTAATAGTATATAGGTGTCAATGGAATAATCAGAATAAAGGTTTCATTTAATATCACAATATATATCATACATTTACAATTATCAGTCAATGAGGGTTGCAGAGAACAGTTTCAGTTCATAAAGGTACATAATCAATTATGTTATGTTAATCCCACAATTTATTTATTTATTTATTTACTATTTTTATATGCCACCCTTCTCAACCCCGAAGGGGACTCAGAGTGGCTTACAGCAAACAACAATACTGCCAGAGTGGCTTACAGTGTACATATAACAATACTGCCGGAGCGGCTTACAACAAACTGAAAAAACAACAATTAACATTACAACATATCGCAATATTGTTAGCAATATTGCAATATTGCATATAAATTATAATATCTCGATATAATTATTGTATCACATTATCATTGGCAGTATTAGACTGTGTTACAACACAACACCACCAATACCAAATGCATATACCACATACCATACCGTAATCATACTATTATTATTATTATTTATTTATTTATTTTATTATTCGGGCTTCTATGCCGCCGACTCCCTGAGGCTCGCGGCGGCTTACAGGAGCCGAAGGGCACAGTAAAATACAGGCAATAAGCAGTTAAAAACAATTAAAAACAACAGCAGTACAGTAATTAATAACACAGTTAACACAATGAACAGCACATCATCCTCAGAAGAACGCATAGATGGCGGGGCATGGGCAGGACTTACTCACCAAAGGCCTGCTTAAACAGGTATGTTTTACAGGCCCGTCTAAACGGGAGCAAGTCCTTCATAGCCCGAGTTCCGGCCGGGAGGGCGTTCCACAGCGTAGGTGCTATGACAGAGAACGCCCTCCGGCGGGTAGCAGTCAACCTTGCGAGTTTAGCTGAAGGTATCTCCAGGAGATTGGAGTCCTCAGACCGAAGTGATCTCGGAGGGCAATATGGGGTGAGACGGTCCCTCAAATACGCTGGCCCCAGGCCGTGTAAGGCCTTAAAGGTGAGGACCAACACTTTGAAGGTGATCCGGTGCTCAATTGGCAGCCAGTGCAGATCCTGCAAAACAGGTGTTATGTGGGCGCCAGCTGGCGTGCCAGACAGGAGCCAGGCGGCAGTGTTCTGCACTAGCCTGAGCTTCCGGGTCACCGACAGAGGAAGGCCAACGTAGAGCGCGTTATTACATTACACTTATTATACTATAACATAATACAATATATTAACATTACATTATATTATATCAAACTGCAATGCAATGTAACACTATATTATATTATATATTATTATATTATATTATCTTTAAAATAATAAATAACATTATTTATTTAAACAAAATAAAATTACTTATTTAAATAAATAATTTTATAGAATCATTTCAAACAATTCTTTTAAATTATAATGCAATGTAACACTACATTATATCGTATATTATTACATTACACCATACTTTCTATAAAATAATACATAACATTATTTATTTAAACAAACAAAATTACTTATCCAAATAAATAATTCTATAGAATTATTTCAAACACAGCAAGAGGGGCCCTGAGCTGATGGAAAGTTGAGGAGGCAAGATGGAGCTGCCTTTCTTCCCCTCCTGCCTTGACTCTGGCCCAGAGCAGCAGTTGGTGCCGGGGGAGGATGTTATGTTAATCCCACAAATGAACATTACCCATACAGCTCAGCATCCGTTGCTGGAAAGGACATGACTTTAAAGGAGCAAGAGGAACTCATTGAACTAAAGCAAGATCGTAGTTTAAAGCTAAAATGTGCCGATCTTCCTTTGGACAGTTTTTGGTTTTCTGTTGCCAGGGAGTTCCCCATTCTGGCCAACAAGGCTATTTTGGCATTGCTCCCGTTTGCAACCACGTATCTGTGTGAGATGAGCTTCTCAAGCTTGACTGCGATAAAAACTAAACACAGAGAGAGACTGACAGCTGTTGAGCAAGACCTTCGCGTGTGTCTTTCCGCCATTCCTGCCAGGATACCTATGTTGTGTTCATCGAAACAGGCCCACGTTTCAGACTGAGTGTATAAATACATTTTTAAAACATATTAACTATATGTATTACTGTGTTAGAGTGTCACTTTGTGTCATTTTGGTTGGGGGTGTGCCCCAGGATTTTGGAAATGTAAAAAGTGTGCCTCGGCTCAAAAAAGGTTGAGAAACACTGCATTAGAGAAAGGCAGACTCCACTTGCTGGCATTGGTTGCTTTGTAGCTAGCTGTAAACCCACTCTCCAGTTGGGAGCTCTCCGAGGTTCTGAACCAGTTGCAGGAAAAGGATCCAGGGTTGGAGAACTCCTTGAAACTCTGGGTTGAAACTGCCATTGGCACCCACGGGCATCTCATTCAACTGAGCAGCCATTGGCAGAACTGGCCTTACCTAGGTCTATGTTTATCTCACTGCAGAGTTGCATGGGGCAGGGCCCCAACCATCCCAGTGCATGTTGCAGTCTTCATGTGGCGCTGAGGATGTTGCTTCTGGTGGGTCAATCCTCTCAATGGTTGACTGGCAGGGTGATGGGCCTTGCTAAGAAGGCCTCGAGGAAGAGGTCCCTCTGCTTCTCTGGGGGAGCTAAAACCATTCCCTACGATGCCCCTTGCCTCCCTGGCTGTTTTACAAAAAATCAGTTGTGGGTCTAAGAAAGTGCATTGGAGCGGGAGAGTTGCCTCGTTGCTGTGTGACTCCGGAAAATGCCACGCACACTTGTCCCTCCACAGTTGTGTTTTGCGCTCTCCTAATGATATCTTTCCCTTCCCTGTTGAGGAAGCCATCTTTGTTCAATCCAACTGATGATTGGTTGTGGAAACATTGAGGCAGTGTTCCCCAACTAGTGTGTCGTGAGCGATCATCAGGTGTGCCGTGGGAAATTGGCACTCTTCCCCCTCCTAGCAGCTCTTTCTCCCTCTTTCCCTCCCCAAAGATCCTCCCGGAGGCAAAGGAAGGGCTCCGCCGAATGCCAGGCCCAGGCCCGCCTTGAGGAAGCCTTCAGGAGCCTCGACTCCGCATGGGTCCATACTCTATACGTTTCATAGATCTGTGTGGCCTCTTGCGCTGCCTCCCTCCTCCCTCCGCAAAAGCAGAGCACTGGGCAGAAGTGATTGAGTCGGCGTTTTCGCTTTGGCTTGGATTTCTTGCGAGAACAGCCAAAGCCGGAAGCTCCACATCGGTGAGTTGGGCAGTGCGCACACCTGGGAGCATCGGGAGGCTGAAGCATTCACAGGTTTCCAAGAAACAAATTGAGCCTCTCCACTTGGAAGTGTTTTTTGGGGTTTTTTAACTATTTTACTGGGTTTTTCCCCCCCCAGGAACTGTTTATAACAGCTTCATCACATCCATAGTTAACTGGAAGCAAGTTTCACTCAGGTTGAAATTTCACAAGGGTCTGGAGAACAGGCCCTATGAGGAGTGGCTTGAAGAGCTGGGCATGTTTAGCCTGAAGAAGAGAAGGCTGAGAGAAGACATGATAGCCATGTATAAGTATGTGAGAGTAAGTCATATCTATGTTGTGTTCATCGAAACAGGCCCAGGTTTCACACTGAGTGTATAAATACATTTAAAAACATATTAACTATATGTATGACTGTGTTAGAGTGTCATTTTGCGTCATTTTGGTTGGTGGTGTGCCCCAGGATTTTGTAAATGTAAAAAGTGTGCCACGGCTCAAAAAAGGTTGGGAAACACTGCCTTATAAGACTAATCAGGCATGGGCAAACTTGGACCTTCCAGGTGTTTTGGACTCCAACTCCCACCATTCCTAGCAGCCTCAGGCCCTTTTCCTTTTCCCCCTCAGCCACTTAAGCAGGAAAGGGACTCAGGCTGTGAGGAATGGTGGGAGTTGGAGTCCAAAGCACCCAGAGGGCCGAAGTTTTCCCATGCCTGTTTGAGGGACCTTAAAATGGTGAGCCTCCTTCCGACATTGTGATTCTGGATAGAAAACAAACAACAACATAGCATAACATTGTTTGAGTCCACAGTGCTCTCTGGGTGTAGGTGAACTACAACTTCCAAACTCAAGGTCAATTCCCAAGCAAACCCTTTCAGTACTTTCTGTTGGGAATGAGAGTTCAATGTGCCAAGTTTGGTCCAATTCCATTGTTGCAAGAGTTCAGGATGCTCTTTGATTGTGTGTTAACTATAAATCCCAGAAACTGTAACTCCCAAATGTCAAGGTCTATTTCCCCCAAACTCAATCTGTGTTCACATTTGGGCATATTGAGTATTCCTGCCAAGTTTGGTCCTGATCCAACATTGCTTCAGTCCACAGTGCTCTCTGGATATAAGTGAACTACAACTCCAAAACTCAAACTCTTATAGTATTGTCCACCAAACCCTTATAGTGTTTTCTCCTGGTTATGGGAGTTCTGTGTGGGAAGTGTGTGTCTTTCTGCCATTCCTGCCAGGATATCTATGTTGTGTTCATTGAAACAGGCCCAGGTTTCACACTGAGTGTATAGATACATTAAAAAACATATTAACTATATGTATGACTGTGTGAGAGTGTCATTTTGTGTCTATTTGGTTGGTGGTGTGCCCCAGGATTTTGTCAATGTAAAAAATGTGCCGTGGCTCAAAAAAGGTTGAAAAACACTGCATTGTGGGACCTCCTTGGGGGCAAAAACATCATTCCTAGTTTCAAACTCTTACTCCCAACAATGCCCTAAGTATCAGGAGCTGCGCTGCAACCTTCCAGAGCCAGAGAAAACATTCAATGGTGGCGTCATAAGGAAGAGGGAACGGTCCTGAGGGCAAGCCTGTGCTTCCTTGTCCCTGGGTTACTTTTCTCCATAAGGAAAGCGATGGCAAGAAATGGCCCAGATCTTCAGCTGCATCTTCCTTCTGACCTGAACCAAAACACTGCCCTTTTGTCTATGAAAGAGATGCCTATCTAGAGAGGAAATAGGCGCAAATCACAGCGTGAAGGTGCACCTGGCATGCGGCAAAACAGGTAGGAGTCCTAAGTAGGCCGCCAGAGAGTTTCTGTGGGGAATGGCACGCAGCAGGAAACCATTCAGGCTCCTTGCTGGGCTGATCCATTTCTCAAAAAAGGAAACGGTCATGTAGGCAGGTTCTGGAATCAAGGCCTCTCTAAGTGGACAAATGTGCCATTCCCAATGAATTCCTTAGGTCAGGGCTGTCCAACTGGCGGCCCGGGGGCCATATACGGCCCCCCAGCCCCTTCCCTGCAGCCCCTAAGCTTTTATATAAAAAATAAAAATAAAAAATAAATTAAATAATAATATTTTTAAAAATTACCCACTTCCGGGTTCCGGAGCAAGTATCGCGAGACTACGGAAGCCACACGGGATTTCGCTCTCAACGCGAGATCACGCCTTCATTGAGAGCGAAATCCCGTGTGGCTTCCATAGTCTCGCGATACTCCTGTTGCCGAAATCTCGGCTACTTAATCCCTGCGGCCCACGCAGATGCGATTTGGACCTTCTCGGCTGCTGCCTCGGTTGGTCGTCGCCTCTGCTCGTGGTCCGGCTACTCCTGGGTCCCGCGCGTTTGGGAAGGTAGGCTAACCTTTATGTTATTATTATGTAATTGTGTATGGATGCCCCTTATGTATTCCCTCCCTGCTTTTCCCCTTAGTAAAAGATTATATTTGATTGTATGGATGCCTCTTATGAATTGTAAGTAAATTGGAGCCAGGGGAGGGCGGGGGAGGGGCGGGGCGGAGCCGGGGGCAGGGGCAGACCCTTCGGCCCCCCAGGTCATCCGTGACCGGAATTCAGGCCCCTGGGCCGGTAGAAGTTGGACAGCCCTGCCTTAGGTTAAGCTTGGGAAATAAGACAGCTCACACAGAAGGACAGAGTCATGGCATTGCCTATTTTGGCAGGTAGAAATATTTATTTATTTATTTCGACTTGATAAACCGCCCTTCCCGAGGCTCAGGGCGGTTTACAACATATAAAAACATCATATAAAACACCTAAGATTAAAACGCATAAAATTACATCTTAAAAACGATCATACAAAAACATAGCCGGACATAGCTGGTTTATTCAGAGTAATAGTGGTACGGCAGAGTGGCAATATCAGTCATGCGCCGTCGGACATCACACGTCAAACGCCTGTCTAAACAGCCAGGTCTTGCAGGACCTGCGGAAAGCCTTCAGGTCCCGCAAGGCATGTGTCTCCGGCGGCAGCGAGTCCCATAAAACCGGCGCAGCCACTGAAAACGCTCTCTGCCGCGTGGTAGAGAGTCTGCAGAACTTCATACCCGGAACATCAAGTAAGTTGAGCCCCTCTGAATGCAGTCATCTTCTGGACACGTATGGGGTAAGCCGCTCCCTCAAGTACACTGGCCCCAAACCATATAAGGCCTTGAAAGTCAAAACTAACACCTTGAAGGAGATCCGGCGTTCAATGGGCAACCAGTGCAGTTCGCGCAGGAGTGGCGTTATATGGGCCATTCTCGGGGCTCCCAGCAGCAGGCGAGCTGCCACGTTCTGCACCAGTTTGAGTTTCCGGATCGTCGACAAGGGTAGGCCAATGTACAGCGCATTACAGTAATCGAGCCTCGAGATGACCGTGGCTTGGATCACCGTGGCCAGGTCGCGACGGGAGAGATAGGGAGCCAGACCTTTTGCTTGCCGCAGATGGTAAAAGGCTGTCTTGCAGGCACAAGCAATTTGTGCCTCCATAGACAGCTGTGGGTCCAGCCGGACCCCCAAGCTCTTTACTGAGGACTGCGGGCATAGCGCCACGCCGTCAAACGTCGGCAGCTGGATCCCCCCCCCCCCCCCGGGCGGCCCAGCCACAAGATCTCCGTCTTTGCCGGGTTCACCTTCAACTTACTGGCTCGCAGCCATCCAGTAACGGCTTCTAGGCAGAGTTGGAAATTATCGGGTACAGATTCTCCCCGCTGTTATTTAACATCTACATGCGACCACTCGCCCAACTGGTACGGAGTTTCGGGCTGGAATGCCATCAGTACGCTGATGACACCCAGCTCGTTCTGAGGATGGACCCCCAAGCTCTTTACTGAGGACTGCGGGCATAGCGCCACGCCGTCAAACGTCGGCAGCTGGATCCCCCCCCCCCCTCCGGGGCGGCCCAGCCACAAGAGAATTTCCAACTCTGCCTAGAAGCCGTTACTGGATGGCTGCGAGCCAGTAAGTTGAAGGTGAACCCGGCAAAGACGGAGATCTTGTGGCTGGGCCGCCCCGAGGGATCCAGCTGCCGACGCTGACGGCGTGGCGCTATGCCCGCAGTCCTCAGTAAAGAGCTTGGGGGTCCATCCTCAGAACGAGCTGGGTGTCATCAGCGTACTGATGGCATTCCAGCCCGAAACTCCGTACCAGTTGGGCGAGTGGTCGCATGTAGATGTTAAATAACAGCGGGGAGAGAATGGCCCCCTGGGGGACCCTGCAATGTAAGGCGGAGCCCTCGGAGACCACCCCTCCCCACTTCACTTGCTGCAGGCGGTTTTGGAGGAAGGAGGACAGCCAGTTGAGAGCTGTCCCCCTCACCCCAGCCACCGCCAGGCGGTGTGTCAAAAGTTGGTAGTCGACAGTATCAAACGCTGCCATGAGGTCCAATAACACGAGCAGCGCCGATCCGCCTCGGTCCAGACGGCAACGGAGTAGGTCTGTCGGTTAACAAATATGCCAGTCGGTTAGCAATCTTTCCCATCGTGTTGCCCCTTTATTCTGTTTTGCCCCCTTACACGGGGGTGGTCTTAAGTAATTCTAAATGGAAAACAAACATTATTTTGGCACCCCCCCAAAAAACATTAGTTTGCCCCTCCCCCCCGTCTGCACATGCCCAGAAGCCCCCTGAAGGTGCCCCTCAGGAGAAAACCGCCACTCACCGCCGGCTTCGTGGAAGGAAAAGGGAGAGAAAGGCTCCCTAACAGTGCAGCGGCAAACTGGCGGCTGTGTAGTGGCTCGCGCGAGGCCATGCCCTTCCTTCTCACGCGCCCCGCACCGCTCCCAGCCTCGCACGAGGCCTGTTTAGGCTTCGGCTTCAGCGCCTGCAGGAGCTTCTGGGCATGCGCGGAGGTTTTCACACATGCGCAGTGGCTCCGGAGCTCATCTTCAGCTCCAGAGCCACTGCGCATACGCAAATACCTCCGCGCATGGCCAGAAGCTCCTGCAGGCGCTGAAGCTGGTGCAGCAACAGGGAGGTTTGCTACAGCAGTGTGGCTGGCGCGGTGGCGCCCTTCCAAGATGGTGCCCCACGCAGCCGCGTCCTTCGCGTATACGTAAGACCGCCCCTGCCCTTACCACATGGAATTGCTGCTAGGAATTGTGGGAGTTGCAGTCCAAATACCTGGAGGGCCAAAGTTTGCCCATACCTGCTTTAAACAGACTTCAAAAGGGCAAAAATGGGTGGAAATCTCTCACTTTCCCCAGTAGGCCCAAGCCAAAGCAAACTGCTGCACTCTTCCTTGACTTGTGCGTGCTCTCACTCATAACTTTTGCCTTCTTGGCCAAACTCGGATGTTTCTTGCCTAGGCCTTAACTATGAACTTTTGCAGGGCACACACTCCAAACCATTCGCAAAATGTGTGCAAATAGCCCAGCTCGGCTTGAACGGCACTTGGGAGACACCATGCAAATTCAAACAGTCATTTCCTTTGGGAATGTTGTGCAGCGCAGCTCTTGAAAACCGATCCGTCTAGGTATTTCAGCCGCTCCGAGTAGGTCTGAGCCAGGAATTTGGACACTCCTACGCACCTGTTGCAGGTTGCAGGCGTGGCATCGCCTTGTGGGCGTCAGGTAACAGCCACCTGGTCGGCTTCCAAGCTCACTACATCCCCAACAGGTAAGGGAATGTGAGCCTTGGCTAGGAAGACGTCGGCCAAGAACTGCGCAGGGAAGGATTTTGCAGCAGATCCCCCCCATGCCAGCCAAGATGGGAGCCAAACACATCTTCTCCAGGTGGTTCCAAAATAGTTTCCGGAAATACCAGCCGGTGGGGAGCAAGGAGGCTGAAGAAGCGGTAAGGACATATTGCAGCTTCCCTGGCCTCTTACATCTGTTATGATACGCCTACACCAGTGTTTCCCAACCAGTGTGCCGGGGCACACTAGTGTGCCGTGAGCGATCATCAGGTGTGCCGTGGGAAATTGGAACCTCCAGGAAGGGGGGGGGGAGAGTCTGGTGTGTTGAAGTATAAAAACCCTAAGAAACTTACCTCGATAAAGGCACAAAATTACAAACACCCCCCCCCCCCACCCATTGTCTACTTGGTCTCTCCCTCTCCATGCATTGGGAAGGCCCGCCTCCCTTTCCCCAAGTAGAGACCTCCTCTTGCCTCCTGGGGGTTCTGTGTGGGAAGTTTGGCCCAGGTCTACCATTGGTGGGGTTCAGAATGCTCTTTGATTGTAGGGGAACTATAAATCCCAGCAACTACAACTCCCAAATGTCAAGGTCCATTTTCCCTGAACTCCATCTGCGTTCATATTTGGGCATATTGAGTATTCATGCCAAGTTTGGTCCTGATCCAACATTGTTTGAGTCCTCAGTGCCCTCTGGATATAGGTGAACTACAACTCCAAAACCCAAGGTCAATGCCCACTAAACTCTTATAGCATTTTCTCTTGGTTATGGGAGTTCTGTGTGGGAAGTGTGTGTCTTTCTGCCATTCATGCCAGGCTATCTATGTTGTGTTCATCGAAACAGGCCCAGGTTTCACACTGAGTGTATAAATACACTTAAAAACATATTAACTATATGTATGACTGTGTTAGAGTGTCATTTTGTGTCATTTTGGTTGGTGGTGTGCCCCAGGATTCTGTCAATGTAAAAAGTGTGCCGCAGCTCAAAAAAGGTTGGGAAACACTGGCCTACACTGTAGAATGAATGTGGATTGATGCCCTTTACACTGCCATGGTTCACTGCTATAGAATCTGAGGATCTGTAGTATGGTGAGGCACCAGCACGCTTTGGCAGAGAAGTCTAAAGGGCATTTGAAAATCATCATCATCATCATCATCCAAGGCCCTTAGGAAGAGCCCGATATTCAGAGATGAAACCCAGACACTTGGATATAAGGTGCATATGTGCTGTGCTGTGATGTAGATGTAAATATAAATATAATAATATATAATAATATTTCTAATATCTCAGGCCTTAAATAATAATAATAATAATAATAATAAATAATATAACAATCTTACACTATCTCCAATTTCTCAGGCCCTTGGGAAGAACTTGATATTCAGAGACTAACTGCAAACACTTGGACCTAAGATGCATGTGTGCTGTGTTGTTAATGTAAATATAATAATAATATAATATCCTAGGCCCATGGGAAGAGCCCAATATTCAAAGACTATTCCCAGACACTTTGACCCAATATGCATGTATGATGTGTTGTTATGTACATGTACATATAATAATAATAATAATAATAATAATGGGAGGTGTGGTTTCTGAGAGGCTTCCACTTAATTGCGGGGTCCCTCAGGGAGCTATTCTCTCCCCTTTATTATTCAACATCTACATGCGACCACTTGCCAAATTGGTGCGGAGTTTTGGTCTGGAGTGTCATCAGTACACTGATGACACCCAGCTGGTGTTGAGGATGGACGGCCCGCTGGACTCCGTACCCGATTGTCTCCAGCGATGCCTTGAAGCTGTGACTGGTTGGCTACAAGCCAGCCGGTTGAGAGTGAACCCACTGAAGACGGAGATCCTTTGGCTGGGTCGCCCCAGTGGGTGTGGACAGTGAGGCATTATGCCCGTCGTCAACAGTAAAGAGCCTTGGGGTCCAATTGGACCCGCTGCTGACAATGGAGGCACAGGTCTCCGCTGTCAGCAGATCCGCTTTCTTCCATCTGCGGCAGGCTAGGCGGCTGGCTCCCTACCTCACGGGGAGCCACAGTAATCCAGGCAACGGTCATCTCGAGGCTAAACTACTGTAACGCCCTTTACATCGGTCTACCTTTGTCGGTCATCCGGAAGCTTAAACTGGTGCAGACTTGTGGCTGGAGTACCAGCCAGGTCTCATATTACTCCAACCCTGCAGAAACTGCACTGGTTGCCAATCGAGCACCGGATCATCTTCAAAGTGTTGGTTCTGACCTTGAAGGCCTTGCATGGTCTGGGGCCGGTGTACTTGAGGGACCGTCTGCTCCCATATCTTCCCCAGAGACCTCTTCGATCTGAGGATCACAACCTCTTACAGATCCCCTCCCTACGGACTATTCACTTGTCTTCGATGAGGCAGAGGGCCTTCTCTGTTGCTGCTCCAAGCTTGTGGAACACCCTGCCACTTGGAGTTAGAGCAATTACTGAATTGCCAGCTTTTCGGAAAGCTTGTAAAACAGTCCTTTTCCGTCTGGCATTCAATGTCTAGCTATTCCTTGGTTATGGGTTAATTGTAACTTCTGTTTTTAACTGGTATGTCGTTTTGTGATTCTGAACTGAACTGAACTGAACTTTATTATTTATGAGTCACCCTCCACGTTTGTGCTCCGGGCGACTTACACAGCTAGCGATTAAAATATTAAAAATATTAAAAAATTAAATGGTTAAAATACTAAAATATCAGACTCGGTGAATTCTGGGTCGCTGGTTCCGTGTTATGCGTAGGCTTTCCTGAATAGCCATGTCTTAAGTGCCACCAAGAACTGGGGCAGGCCGAGGGAGGCTCTTTGGTCTGGCGGCAGAGAGTTCCACAGGATGGGGGCCGCAACAGAGAAGGATCTCTGTCTCGTGGACTCCAAATGAGCCTCTCTCGGACCCGGGACACAGAGGAGGTTCTCGTTTGCTGGCCGTGGTGCTCTTGGGTGGGCAGGTAGGACCAAGCGGTCTTTTAAGTATGAAGGGCCCCGGCCCCGCAGGGGCTTGAAAGTCAAGGTCAGGGTCTTATAGAGGACTCTGTATTCGACCGGCAACCAGTGCAAACGCTGCAGGGATGGTGTGATGTGGCATCTCATTGGTGTTTTTGTGAGGAGCCTGGCGGCAGCATTCTGCTCAATCTGGATCTTGCGGGTTAGTGACCGAGGCAGACCCACATATAAGGCGTTGCAGTAATCCAGCCTTGATGTAACCGTGGCATGGATTACTGTAGCTAACGCCTCCTTTGGAAGGTAGGGTGCCAGTTGCCTCGCTTGGCGTAGGTGGAAGAAGGCCCTTTTGCTCGTGGAGGCAATCTGGGCCTCCATCGACATCTTAGAGTCCAGGATGACACCGAGGCTCTTCACCGAGGGGGATGGGGTCAGCGGTTCCCCTTCGAAGGGGGGCGAGGAGTAGACTGGTTCTAATGGACGGCCCGGCCATAAGATCTCCGTCTTTGCTGGGTTTGTTTTCAGTTTATGGGTCCGGAGCCATCTCGTCACTGCTTCTAGGCATTGGGTGAAATTTTCCGGCACCGAGGTTACTCCGGGTTCCAACTTTAAGAGGAGCTGAGTGTCGTCAGCATACTGGTAGCATCCTAGTCCAAAGCTCCGGGCTAGACCAGCGAGAGGCCGACATAGATGTTGAATTTGGTTAACCATTTGAATTATGGTTAAATTTGGTCGATGTACTGTAAACCGCCAAACTGAGCCAAACTGGAAGGACGGTATACAAATCGAAACAATAAATAAATATTAAATAAATAAATAAATAAATAAATAATTGTATTTCTTACCCGGCTCTCCCTCCTTGTAACTTGAGGCGACTTACAGAATAATTAAAACACATAAACATCGTATAAACACAAATACGCATACTAAAATGTATTTCTACAAAAGCAACATATTAAAATACACGTTAAAATACACGAAACGGAGATTGAACAAAGGGTGCACATTTGAAATTCATGCTGGCTGTTTGCAAGACTGGTTTTAAATTCCAACAGGCCATTGATCTAAATTTAGCTAAACTAAAACTTTCACGATTCCATAACATGGAGCCATGGCAGTGAAAGTGGTGTGAAACTGCATTTATTCAACAGTGTACATGCGCTTTAGCACTCTTTTTGGCCGCTGTTGGACTAAACTGGGTTCCTCATGGATGTGAAATGAGAGAGGTATGAATGTGATCCTTGGGAGCTTGGGAAAGTCTTTTCAACTACAATTCCCAAAACTGACCACCCAACAGGGCCTTTGTATTAGGATTGCAGTTCCCCAAACAGCAGTGTTTCCAAGCTTGGTAGATAACATACTAACATAGCATATACCCTGGTGCACCTTAGTATCTACTGGGTTTTGCTGCTTTGAGTCTCCCTGTAGAGAGAAAAAGCGGGATATGAGTAAACCTACTACTACTACTACTACTACTAATAATAATAACTGTTGTTGTTATTTTGGTTCCAGGACCCCTGTGGATACCAAAATCCATGGATGCTAGAGTCCCATTATTGACAGTGGCATAGTAAAATAGTATCCCATACATAAAATGGCAAAACCAGGAATTGCTTTTGGGGATTTTTTAAAATGTTTCCAAGCTATGGGTGGCTGACCCTATAGATGCCAAATCTGTGGGTTTAGCGAGCCGAGTGCGCTTATGAATATCTTGTTTGCAATCGCTGGATGAGGTTGTGTTATAACTGGAATGTAAGAAATCAAGAAAATCAACACAACTTTCTTCCTTCTTTCCTTCCTCCCTTCCTCCCTTCCTCCCTTCTTTCCTTCTTTTCTTCCTTCTTTCCTTCCTTCTTTCCTCCCTCCCTCCCTTCCTTCTTTCATTCCTTCCATCTTTTCTTCCTTGTTTCCTTCTTTCTTTCCTTCTTTCCTTCCTCCCTTCCTCCCTTCCTTCTGTTCTTCCTTCTTTTCTTCCTTGTTTCCTTCTTTCTTTCTTTCTTTCCTTCTTTCCTTCCTCCCTTCTTTCCTTCTTTTCTTCCTTCTTTCCTTCCTTCTTCTTTCCTTCCTCCCTTCTTTCCTTCCCTCCATCTTTTCTTCCTTCTGTTCTTCCTTGTTTCCTTCTTTCTTTCCTTCTTTCCTCCCTCCCTTCCTTTCTTCTATTCTTCCATCTTTTCTTCCTTGTTTCCTTCCTTCCTTCTTTCTTTCTTTCCTTCTTTCCTTCCTCCCTTCTTTCCTTCCTTCCATCTTTTCTTCCTCCTGTTCTTCCTTGTTTCCTTCTTTCTTTCCTTCTTTCCTTCCTCCCTTCCTTCCTTCCTCCCTTCTTTTCTTCCTTCTTTTCTTCCTTGTTTCCTCCCTCCTTTCCTTCCTTCCATCTTTTCTTCCTTGATTCCTTCCTTTTTCTTTCTTTCTTTCTTTCCTCCCTCCCTTCCTTCCTTCTTTTCTTCCTTGCTTCTTTCCTTCTTTCCTTCTTTCCTTCTTTTCTTCCTTCTTTCCTTCCTTCTTCTTTCCTTCCTCCCTTCTTTCCTTCCCTCCATCTTTTCTTCCTTCTGTTCTTCCTTGTTTCCTTCTTTCTTTCCTTCTTTCCTCCCTCCCTTCCTTTCTTCTGTTCTTCCATCTTTTCTTCCTTGTTTCCTTCCTTCTTTCTTTCTTTCCTTCTTTCCTTCCTCCCTTCTTTCCTTCCTTCCATCTTTTCTTCCTCCTGTTCTTCCTTGTTTCCTTCTTTCTTTCCTTCTTTCCTTCCTCCCTTCCTTCCTTCCTCCCTTCTTTTCTTCCTTCTTTTCTTCCTTGTTTCCTCCCTCCTTTCCTTCCTTCCATCTTTTCTTCCTTGCTTCTTTCCTTCTTTCCTTCTTTCCTTCTTTCCTTCTTTCCTCCCTCCCTCCCTCCCTCCCTCCCTCCCTCCCTCCCTCCCTCCCTCCCTCCCTTCCTTCCTTCCTTCCTTCCTTCCTTCCTTCCTCATAATTCCTTTCAATAGCTCTCATTGTTGCTGCGGTTGTTGACATTTTCATGACCCTTTCAAGTATGTCATGCATTTCATGGGCACAATGTCATCCAATGGTTTCCAAACTTTGCGTTTCCAGGTGTTTTTGGGCTTCAGTCCCAAAGACCCAGAGTATTAAAGCTCACCACCGTCAGGCTGACCGTTGCCCTTGCCATCTGTTTGCCCACCCATCCACACAAAACCTCCACGAACAAAGCAAGGGCAGGAACAGGGCAAGAGGAACGAGCAAAGAAGGACTCGCTGCAAAAATAAATATACACCTCTCCCTTGACATTTGCACGGGGTGAAAGGTGATGAGAAGTTCAACAGATCTCTGCCTCCCGGTTCCAGGATGCAGAGACAAGAAAAATTGTCTCTAACAAGAGGAAGGAATGTCTTCCAAGCTGAAAAGACGGGTTCCAATTTCCGGGCGCAGGGTGCGTCTACACTGCTGGATGAATGCAGTTTGGTCAATGCAAAGAGATGTTGGGATTTGTAGTTTGACAAGGTCTCGTGCCTTCTCTGCCCAAGAGCGCTGGCCACTTACCAAACTACAAATCCCACAATCCCATTGCATTCAGCCATGGGTGGTCCTACCGGTAGGCGAAGGACGCTGCTGCATGGGGTGCCATCTGGGTAAAGGGCGCATTCCCCCCGCCTGCCAGACAGCGTCCGGCCGATGTTTTGCTTTTGGGCCTTGTGTGCTCTGACGCCACACCGTAGCAAACCTCCCTGCGTGCCGAATAGAGAGTGCTGTGTTTACAGGCTTCTGCACCTGCGCACAGGAGCTTCTGGGCATGCGCAGGGGGCGCGTGCCGAATATGGAGTGCTGCGTTTACAGGCTTCTGCGCCTGCGCACAAGAGCTTCTGGGCATGCACGGGGGCATGCCGAATAGGGAGTGCTGTGTTTACAGGCTTCTGCACTTGCGCACAGGAGTTTCTGGGCATGCACGGGGGGGGGGGGGCGCATGCCGAATAGGGAGTGCTGTGTTTACAGGCTTCTGCATCTGCGCACAGGAGCTGCTGGGCATGCACGGGGGACATGCCGAATAGGGAGTGCTGTGTTTACAGGCTTCTGCGCCTGCACGTAGGAGCTGCTGGGCATGCACGGGGTGCCGAATAGGAGTGCTGTGTTTACAGGCTTCTGCACCTGCGCACAGGAGCTTCTGGGCATGCAGGGGGGGCATGCCGAATAGGGAGTGCTGTGTTTACAGGCTTCTGCGCCTGCGCACAGGAGCTGCTGGGCATGCACGGGGGGGGTGCCGAATAGGGAGTGCTATGTTTACAGGCTTCTGCACCTGCGCACCGGAGCTGCTGGGCATGCACGGGGGGGGGGCATGCCGAATAGGGAGTGCTGTGTTTACAGGCTTCTGCGCCTGCGCGTAGGAGCTGCTGGGCATGCACGGGGGGGGGGGTGCCGAATAGGGAGTGCTATGTTTACAGGCTTCTGCGCCTGCGCGTAGGAGCTGCTGGGCATGCACGGGGGGGGTGCCAAATAGGGAGTGCTGTGTTTACAGGCTTCTGCGCCCTCTCAGAGGGAAAGCACTCCCTGCCTGCCTGATAGGGAGTGCTTTGTCTTCTGCGTACAGGAGCTACTGGGCTGCGCTCAACTTCACCTCCAGAGCAACTGCGCCTGCGCGAAAACCTCCGCGCATGCCCAGAAGCGGCATCGGAGCGCACAAGGCCGGGGCCCAAAAGCAGGCAGCCGCGGCGCTGCCGAGGAACATCGGCAGGGCCAGGACACTGTCTAGCACCAGCGCCCGGCGGGCGGTGGAAGTCGCCCCTCCCGAGATGGCGCCCCACGCTGCCGCTTCCTTGGCGAACCCGTTGGACCGCCCCTGACTCTGCCCCAGTGACTGATGCCTGTTGGACCAATTGGAGCTATCAAATAGTCTCCAAGGGCAACCCCACATAGAGCATGCTGCAGTAGTCTATATGGGATATAACCAGAGCGTGGGCCACCAGGGCCCAGTATGGCTTCCCAAGGTACAGGCGCAACTAGCGCACAAGTTTTAATTGTGCAAAAGCTCCCCTGGTCAGTCACCACCGGGATCTGGGGTTCCAGTCTTCGTGATGAATCCAGGATCACTCCCAAGCTGCGAACCTGCGTCTTCAGGGGAGTGTAACCCCATTCAGCACAGGCTGTAACCCAGCACCCTGTTCGGCCTTGCGACTGACCAGGAGGACCTCTGTCTTGTCTGGACTCAATTGAAATCTGTTAGCCTGCATCCAGACTGGATTGAAGACCTGAATAGCTTCCTTAGCAGTAGGTGGAAAGGACTGATAGGGTTGGACATCATCCGCGTACAGATAGCATCAAACTGCAGAACTCCGGTTGATCTCTCCCAGTGGCTTCGTGTAGATGTTAAATAACAAGGGGGACAATATTGAGCCCTGTGGGACCCCACAGGGCAGGCCTGGGCAAACTTCGGCCCTCCAGGTGTTTTGGACTCCAACTCCCACGAAGCCTCCCACAAGGATCAGAATGCCTGGGCCATGTCCCCTGGACCAGTGTTTCCCAACCTTTTTTGAGCCGCGGCACACTTTTTACATTTGCAAAATCCTGGGGCACACCACCAACCAAAATGACACACAATGACACTCTAACACAGTAATACAGATAGTTAATATGTTTTTTAATGTATTTATACACTCAGTGTGAAACCTGGGCCTGTTTCAATGAACTCAACATAGATATCCTGGCAGGAATGGCAGAAAGACACAAACTTCCCACACGGAATTCCCATAACCAAGAGAAAATACTATAAGACTTTGGTGGGCATTGACCTTGAGTTTTGGAGTTGTAGTTCACCTATATCCAGAGAGTACTGTGGACTCAAACAATGTTGGATCAGGACCAAACTTGGCATGAATACTCAATATGCCCAAATGGGAACGCAGATGGAGTCCAAGGGAAATAGACCTTGACATTTGGGAGTTGTAGTTGCTGGGATTTATAGTTCCCCTACAATCAAAGAGCATTCTGAACCCCACCAATGATAGAACTGGGCCAAACTTCCCACGCAGAACCCCCAGGAGGCAAGAGGAGGTCTCTACTTGGGGAAAGGGAGGCGGGCCTTCCCAATGCATGGAGAGGGAGAGACCAAGTAGACAACGGGTGGGGTGGGGGGTGGTTGTAATTTTGTGCCTTTATCGAGGTAGGTTTCTTAGGGTTTTTATACTTCAACAGACTAGACCCCCCCCCCCCCCCGGAGGTTCCAATTTTCCACGGCACACCTGATGATCGCTCACGGCACACTGGTTGTGAAACACTGCCCTGGACAACTTCCTTGCAAACGGCCAATTCTCTTACACCAGAAGCGACTTGCAGTTTCTCCAGTTGCTCCTGACACACACAAAAATGTCCTGAGTTGGCAATTTGATATGTGAAAAGGGGCGTTTTCTGAGCCGACGGATCCTATTCCTTATTTCCGCCACAGCTTATAAGATCCGCATGGCTGCATATCTTCTCTCTCTTCTCTTTCCCTTCCTTTTCTTAGAGGATTAGAGATTAATTCACATGGAGGTGGTGCCAGATGTGGATTATTTGACCCTGAGTTCCTGGTAGGACTGCCAGTTCCTGAAACCAGATGTAGATTTTGAAAAGAGTCTAATCCAAAGAAATAGGAGTGCTCTCCCCCAACAATTTAAATACAAAGCACACACAAAGTGGGTTGCTGCCATATTAGTAGAGCAATGGATCCGCTCCGGGTTTTAGTGTGAACTTGAAAAGAGCTATCCAAGGAACTGGACCTCTTTTGGAGACAAGCTTCAGCAATATCCCAACATGACTAGGATGGATTCACTAGTCTAGGTGTGCATCTACCAGGCCCGGATTAGCCATGAGGCCACCTTAGGCCATGGCCTAGGGGTGCAAAGCCGAGGGGGGCACAGTTCACGGACCAAAACAACCCCTTGAAACTTCCCTCCGCTTCCTCCTCTTCCCGCCCTCCTTCCTTGAGTCAAGGAGGGCGAGAGGAGGAGGGGGAAGGAAGGGAAGCCCCCAGGGCCGCTGCCGCACATGCTCGCCAGCGACCCCGGGGGCAGAGCTTCCCTCCGCTTCCTCCTCCCGCCCTCCTTCCTTGAGTTAAGGAAGGAAGGGAAGCCCCGGGATTGCTGCCGGGCAGTGGAAAGAAGGAATGTGGGAGGGGGGTGCGGTAGAGGTTGGTTTGGGGGCGTAATTCCAAAGTGTGGCCTAGGGCGCCAAAAGGGGTTAATCCGGGCCTGGCCTCTACACCAGGTATGAGCAAACCTTGGCCCTCCAGGTGTTTTGGACTTCAACTCCCACAATTCCTGAAGTGGCTGAGGGGGGAAAGGAAAGGGCCTGAGGCAGGCCCGGATTACCCATAACACCAACCTAGGCCATGGCCTAGGGGTGCAAGCTGAGGGGGGTGCAATTCACGGACCCCCAAAAAAGTTAAATGGCGGGAGTTGAAGCACAAAGTCCCCGTAGGCAGGGACGGAGGGAGACAGGGCCGAGCCTGCTCTCAAGGCAGTGCGTGATGTCACCCTGGGAGGCCCCGCCCCTGCCTGAGTAGCGGGGAGGAGGGAGAGAGGGAGGGAGGGAAGCTGCTGCTGCGGCTCCTCGCCCTGACACGCAGCAGCAGCGGCTTCCCTCCCTTCCTCCCTCCCTCCTCCCTGCTACTCAGCCAGGGGCGGGGCCTCCCAGGGTGACATCACTCCCTCCCTCCTCCTCCGCCAGGCCCGCCTTCCTTGTTTGCTCCGTCGCCTCCCAGGGTGACGTCACTCCTTCCCTCCCTCCCTCCCTCCCTCCCTCCCTGGGAGGTGGGGAGTGGGCGGGGCCAGGAGTCAGTCCTCCGAGCTCACCTCCTGGCCCCGCCTCCCACCTTGTGACACCCATCAATCAAAGCTGAAGAGCAGCAGCCGGCCAATCGGGGAGCCTCCCTCCCTCCCGGGTGGGCAGACTCAGCCAATAGGAAGGCGTGGGCCTGCTTGGAGGTGGAAGTCCACGGAGGGGGGTTCTCCCTGAGCCACGGATTGCAACCGAGGGGGGGGAGGAGCAGCGGCCCTGAAGGAGACGGAGACGGGTGGGTGTCTCTCTCTCTCTTCCTTCTTCCCCGAAGGAAGGAAGAAAGGAAGGAAGGCCCCCCAGGCCTCTCCCCACTACTCTCCGTCTCTGGGGTGCGGGGATTCTAATCAGCCCCGGCAGATGGCCACCCCGCCACGGCCCCCAAGCCCCCAGGTGATGAAGAAAGGAAGGAAAGGCAGGCGCGGCTTGGGCCCCACCCTCCCTTCCCGGATCCCAAACAACAACTTTCAGTGCCGGTAGTAGAGGGGGCGTAAAAAGTTGTTAATCTGGGCCTGGACTGAGGCCAGGAATTGTGGGAGTTGAAGTCCAAAACACCTGGAGGGCCAAAGTTTGCCCATGCTTGATCTACACTGTAGAATGAATGTGGTTTGACACCACTTGGACAGTCGTGGCTATGGAATCCTGGGACTTGTAGTTTTGCAAGGTCTTTCACACTCATTGCACCATGTGGTGCCTCGCCAAATTGCAACTCCCAGGATTATATAGCATTGAGCCGTGCAACCCTAAATCTTCTACACCCTGCCAACTCAGCGTCCTTAGGCGAATAGCTGTATTTCCCCGAAGCAGCACATGCCTCTGTCTTATGCTTAGCTTACATTGCACAAGGACAAAGGTTAGCCGAGGTGGCTGCCACTCGCTTCGAATGCAAACGCAATGCTCTCACCTTTTGGGTTTCCTTCTGTTCATTTGCCAACTGCATTGGTTACAACAGTGTTTCCCAACCTTTTTTGAGCCGCGGCACACTTTTTACATTTACCAAATCCTGGGGCACACCACCAACCAAAATGACACAAAATGACACTCTAACAAAGTAATACATATAGTTCATATGTTTTTAAATGTATTTATACACTCGGTGTGAAACCTGGGCCTGTTTCGATGAACTCAACATAGATATCCTGGCAGGAATGGCAGAACAGACACAAACTTCCCACACAGAACTCCCATAACCAAGAGAAAATGCTATAAGAGTTTGGTGGGCATTGACCTTGGGTTTTGGAGTTGTAGTTCACCTATATCCAGAGAGCACTGTGGACTCAAACAATGTTGGATCAGGACCAAACTTGGCATAAATACTCAATATGCCCAAATATGAATGCAGATGGAGTTCAGGGGAAATAGACCTTGACATTTGGGAGTTGTAGTTGCTGGGATTTATAGTTCCCCTACAATCAAAGAGCATTCCGAACCCCACCAATGGTAGACCTGGGCCAAACTTCCCACAGAACCCCAGGAGGCACGAGGAGGTCTCTACTTGGGGAAAGGGAGGTGGGCCTTCCCAATGCATGGAGAGGGAGAGACCAAGTAGGCAACGGGTGGGGAGGGGTGTTTGTAATTTTGTGCCTTTATCGAGGTAGGTTTCTTAAGGTTTTTATACTTCAACACACTAGACTCTCCCCCCTCCCCTCCTGGAGGTTCCAATTTCCCACGGCACACCTGAGGATTGCTCACGGCACACTAGTGTGCCCCGGCACACTGGTTGGGAAACACTGGGTTACAACACCTGTCAATGCCTTTTCTGGTGAAAGAGTAACCCACAGAAATAATAATAATAATAATAATAACAATAATAATAATAATTAAAAGAACCGCTCATTATCATAGTTGCATTGCAAAGCATCTAACAATTACATTACATTTCTGTAGACCGATGAGGAATCAGAGCCAAAATTGGCCGAAGAGGAGAAAGAAGTGGCCGCTTTGCCTCCCAAAGAAGCTTGCAAGTGCCACGTGGAAGAGCTAGCCAAGGTCTTGCAGGTAAGAGCCGTAAAGCTGCCTGGAGGTGCATCTGCACTGTCGAATTAATCTAGTTTGGCACCACTTTAACTATGGGATGCAGGGAGCTGTAGTTCGCTACTCTTTGGTAGAGCAGGGTAGAGACCTTGTCAAATTACCACTTCTACATGACATGGATCCATTGTGGTTACAGTGGTGCCAAAGTGCATTCATTCTACAGTGTAGATGCCCCTTGAGTTTCCAAGAGGAAACAACTGAGGCTGGTTCTACACTGCCTTAGAATGCAGGTCAACTAGCTTGGGGACCCGGCGGTGCCCGGGTTATTTGAGGAAGGCATTGTGTGCCAAGGCTGGTTCCTATTAGATGTGTATGTGGCTTGCAGTGGTCTCAGGAACTTAGTGAAGGTACTGCGAGTCCCATTGGCCATGGTCCACCCCCCTCCAAACAGCACCAGGATGTAGAGTGGGTCATGGGGGCTCTGTGTGTCACGTTTGGTCTTGATCATTCTTTGGATGAGGGTTGAAGCAGTCTCGGAAGGTGAGTGAAGGTATTTCAAGTCCCATCATCTGTGGTCCATCCTCCTTGAAACAGCACCAGGGTGTAGAGTGGGTCAAGGGGGCTCTTGGTGCTAATTTTGGTCTGTAGCGGTCATTGGGTGAGGGTCGCGTTGTGAAGTGGGCCATTGGGCCCCTGTGTGCCAAGTTTGGAACTGATCCGTCACTGCTGTAGGCCGCTGTGTTTGACTGCCTGAGGCCTTTCCTTTCCCTCTGCGTCACCTTAGAATGTTGGAATGTGGATGGCCAATCGGAGTCCTTTATGCAAATACCATTTCAGTGGCAACCAATCCCCTCTGTCTGGGGCCGTAGAATGTTGGAGTTCTGAGGCTGGCCAATCAGAGTCCTTTATGCAAATAATCCCATAGTGGCAACCTATCGAAACGCTGTCACATATGTTGTCGAACAACCAGACAAATCCCACAGACCGGTTGTCGAACAACCGGACAAGTCCCGCAGACCGACTGCGGGACAGAGGCCGCGAGGGTTCGGTTAACCTGGCGAGCCCGGAGCGACTAGGTCCTCGTAGCCTACCCGCCTCCCGTAGATCCAATTATGCTCACCAATACTGCAAGGTAGATGCCACGAAATTGTTTATTCTGCTCAGCTGAGAGGATGCGAACCGCAATACCCTGATTCCCGCAAAGAACGCATGTTTGTACATTGAAAACATTGGCTTTTAAAGGTTACAGAACTGTCAAAACAATTGAATTTCCCGCCCACCTCCTCCCGGCTGATCGGCTGATGATTGGTTGGACCAGCTGATGGGCGGAGCGCTGGCAACCTATCAGCGCCCTTCTCCATCTGCCTGTCCAGCCAATCAGGTGTCTCCAACCATATATGGAGTTCCAGGAAGGAAGGCTTAGGTGAAGCTGTCATCAGGAAAGGATTATGAAAGAGGACAAAGAGGCCTTTGGCCAGGTGATAGCCTGGGCAACAAGATCCGGATTTTGCTATTGTTTCTGACGATGCGATTACTGAGTCTATGTGCTTCTCCTCATATGTGAATGAGGAAGAAGGAGAAGAAAAGGAAGAGATCCAACGAAGATAATTCATTTGGATCCTGGGTGACAAGAAGTTCTATTGTGAGGCACACCTGGGTTCCGAAGCCAGATGTGTCACTCGTTATGCAATCCAATCATCTTTTGTCCAATTTCCAAAGGCAAGTTTAGTTAGACTAGAAATCCGACCGTTAAACCGCCTCAGGACTGGTGAAGCGTGTGGTCAAGACAAGGGCTTGACTTTTACCATAACAAGATCTTCACCAGGAAATGCATGCAATATGAATATGGTGATCCATAAAGGTGTGGAACAGGGCTCAGCCGCATTTCCTCTCGGCAAATACAGTAAACATTTCCAAAGCAATCCTTTCTTAACTAACAAAGGTGAGATGGGGAAGGGAAGCATTACAAGGAGGCAAAGGGAGACATGGGGCAACATAGTATAGATACACAGATACAGAGGTGAAGGCAATACAGAGATCCCCAGCAATCATTCCCATACAGTTCTTGCTCCCAGAGAAATGATCTTAAAATCAGGCAACACAATGCTGCTTTCTTCCTGGGAGTTTGTAGTCCTCCACCGTCCTTGGGGAACTGCGGAGCCTTTGGGGCTGGGGTGCCAAGCAGAGGCAAAGCCATTGAGAGTCCATGATGTGAAGGGGGAAAGCAGGAAATGTCCAACTGAAGAAGCGTCCTTGGGGAAACTACAAAGTCCTGAGGGGCAGAATGGCTTCTGGAGTGCAATAGAGTGGCAGAGAGTCACAAAGTCCATGTGGCAAGAAGGGAAAAGGCTGGGAATACTGAACTGGGAAGTGTCCTTGGCGTACTGCTTCTCCCAGAGCCCAAAAGACCTGGGTTCCCTTTCGGTCCCCTTGCAATCTGGGCAAAACCCCTCCGGAAAACATCGGACACGGCTTACTCAGACAGGGAGTCTCTGTGGGTCCATGATCTATGAGATGTAGCAAGGGCTCTTGCTGGAATTAGCTGGGGAGAATAGTCCAGGGATAGTCCGGGTTATGTAGCAGGAAGAAAAGGGCAAAATGTGCCAGGGTACTTGGGGAAACTATAAAGTCTGTGATCAGGGGAGAAAGTCTGAGGGTAGGGATCCTGGTTGTGCCTGCTTGTATTGGGGCTGAGCTCAGAGCAGTGAGAAATGAGAAATAGCAGCAAGATGGAGTCCATGATCAGTGTCCTTGGGTGAACTTCAGGTCCCAGCTGGCATCGACCTGGGTTAGGAGTTCGAGGCCTCCCTACTCGCATAGATCCCTTCCCAGAACCCTCGCGATCCACCGAGGCAAAGGCATCTTCCCTCCCCCCATAGTCCATGGTTGTTCCTTTGGTCCCCTCTGGCAGTTTGCAGCCAGGGAAAGGGACCTTGAGTTCGTTCAAGAAAGAAGTGGTCAAAAAGCAGAGAGGAATGGGTTCGGGTACTTGGGCTCCAAGCTCCCCTTGATGGCAGAAGGAAAAAAGGTCTGGTACTGGTGCAACTTAGGCCATGGGCCAAGAGGAATACTGGGGACTCTCTGCAGTTGGTTCTTTTTGGGTTTGGGGCTTCCTGGCTCGACTACATTTCCCCACTTTGGAGCTGGAGGATAGAGGCTTCTATCTGACATGCTCCAACATTCGTGAAAACATTTCAGTTTTTCCCAAGTATGATCTGGCCATCTCTCTGGGGGTTTCACTGGTGTATTACTCAAACAGGCCCCACTTCCAACTAGGAAAGGGACATCACAGGCAACCCAAGGCTAAGGATAGGAAATTAGCAACCCAAAATGTCTAGCTACAAACTGTGTATGCTGATGATGCCGAATTGGTGCAGGGCTGAAGGGAAGAAAGAAAGTGTAGGGATGGAAAAACAGGAGGAAAAGGGGCATAGAGAGGAATAGAAGCCTGGAGGGAGACCTTGTCACTCACGCTCAGCGGTGGCCGCCCAGTGAATACTGTGCCTGGTGTTGTTTGGCAAATGTGGAGGTCCCATAGGGTGAATGGGACAGTTCTTGAAGGAGGGGGGAGATGCAGGAAGTTGGTCTCTCAAGCAGCAGTGAAGAGGAAAGCAAAAAGCAGGTCCACGGTGGGTGAAGCTTGGCTTCCGCAGATGTTTCCTTTGTCCTAGACCGCTGGCTCAGCAGATGTTCTGGATCTGGGGCAGTTTCCCACTGGGGAGTTCCTGGGGGCACCTTCCGGAATGGCGCCTACAGGTTCCTCTCCTCTGGATTCCATCCATGATCCTTTTCCATCTGGTAGAGAGGCTGGCCCATCAGGATAGATGTCAGCAAGCATCTGGAGGCTCCAGCTTGGCATCCTCATGGGCAGCAAGGGCAGGTCCAAGACAATTTCGCGTGGTAGACTTAGAAAACAGTTCTAGGAGAGCTTAGAGAGAATTATAGTTCCCAATCCCTCCCAGCCATCCCTTCCAGTCCTTGGGGAGTTAGTATAGGGCAAGGAAGGGAAACCATACATACCTAGGTGAAGATTTTAGCCATTTTGGTCCCCACTTGCTGTCTTCCTGACACAGCACTCATGGGAGGGCACCCTCCATGTCCTTCCTTCTGCGCCTGGGGACCCCTTCCGACTTCTGGACTTGGGCGGTCAGCCCTCTTTGGCTCTCAGCCCCCTATTTCCCAGCAGGGCTTCAACCTCAGGTGGCGGTGGTTTTGGCAAAGACCCTAGGATTGACCTTCTGATGACTTTTCAGCCACCGGGACGGACACTCCTGGCTTTCCCAGATTTCGCTCACCCGCCTTTCAGACTTGACCAAGCATCCAGGGGGGTCCCAGGGCAGTCCATTCTTCCTTGGGTGGTCTTCAGCTGCGTCAGGGAATTCCGTCTTCTGGGGACACTTGGCCTGGAATCTTCCTCAAATTAAGGCCATTAGGGGGAAATGCTAAATGCTCACACACACATGCGCTCAGGGAAGCGTATCCAAGGACTAGAGGAAGCCAGAGAGAGAGAGAGAGAGAGAGAGAATCCTTGGCCCTGGAGGGTGGCCAATACATTCCACTAGAAGGAGAGAAAAAACCTGAGAGCAGAACCTTGAGAGAGAAGCAGTTCCTAGGAAAACTATGATTTCCAGGGAGGAAAAGACAGACCATTTAAGAGAAGCATCTTCTCTGGCACACACACATACATACGCACAAGAGGACTTCCTCTTCTCCAGGCATTAAACTAATCCCTGGCTTAGGAAGGCAGAACAGAGAGAACAATAGAGGTTTGGACACACAGGAAGTTTCCACTTAAGGCAAAGCAGTAACTTGGAACAAGGAAAACCCATTTCCCATAGAGAGACAAAGACAAAAAGAAGACCCAGACATACTGTACATATACCTTATAAAAGAAGAACTACATTTCACAATTCCAGGGAGGAGGGGTTTGAAGAATGGAGACAAAAGAGAAGAAATGCAAAGGTGCCCTCATCCCTCTTCACAGGGGGCAAGAGGAGAGGAGAAAAGGGGAAAACCAAAACCCACTTCACAGAGGTAGCTCCATTCAATCGGCAGAGAGTTCCCCAGTTCCTCATCCCAACCCTCCTTCCCCCTACAAACTGAAAGAGGAAAGGAGGAAAAAGACATACACATTTACCCAAATCTAAAGAAAACCACTTCAAGTAGCACCCACCGCTCTCCTTCAGAAGGAAAGCACACCCACACATACATACATACATACATACATACATACACAAAAGAGAGAAGGTTAAACTAACCCCTGGCTACAGGCCTCAGGGCAGGTGAGAAAATAGAACAATGGAGGCTGGTCAGAAGCAGGAGTTCAGGAAAGACAAAAACCCAGACATACATATATACCCATAGAGGAAAAACAAGAACCCATTCCCTCCCTTCTCATTACAATCCCAGGGAGGAGAGGTTTGAAGATCAGAAAACACAGGAATGCCTTTCTTTCATTGCTCCAGGAAGACAAAAGGGGGAAGACAGAGAAAAGCACACCAACTAGAACTCACTCACTGGCCCTCTATCCCTAGGGCAATGACTCAGAGTCCCATCCTACTGGCTGTGATTTCCCTACTCTTTTCCTTAACCCTTATCACAATGAGAGAAATAGCTAGGAGAAAACACCTTAAGCAGAACCCACCCCATTCCCCAAGAGGAATATTCCTTGGCACCTCCGCTCCTCCCAGAAAATGAACATTCAATTTCCAACAGAAAAAACTGTCATTTGGTTAACTCAAGCATTCAGTTGCATTCTGTTTTGCTGGCCAATCAGAGTCCTTTATGCAAATAGTCTCTCAGTGGCAATCAATTCCCTCTGTCTGGTGCCTTAGGGTGTTGGAGTTCTGAGGCTGGCCAATCATAGTCCTTTATGCAAATAATCTGGTGCCTTAGGGTGTTGGAGTTCTGAGGGTGGCCAATCAGTGTCATTTATGCAAATAATCCCACAGTGGCAACCAATTGAAATGCTGGCACATATTCCTCCACACCTCCCACCCTCCGCACCTCCGCAAACACTGACTTTTATTATATACATAGATATATCGGCCCATGTGCTGCAGTTCAATGCAGTTCAGGCCGGAGAGCAGAAGAGCGGCCTTCTTGCCCAGGATTGCAGGGATGGCGTTCTCCGAAAGGAACCTTTCCCGGCTGCGATCAAGGCTTGTTTCCTCTCCTTAGGTCGATTTGCAAAAGGGACTTTCCGACTTCTCGGTGCTTCGGCGCCGGATCAAACACGGCTGGAATGAATTCGTGGTGGATAAGAAAGAACAGATATGGAAAAAATACCTCGATCAGGTAAAAAGGGGGAGTTTTATTCAATCGGACGAGACGCAACCCTCTCACACCCAGGGTTTTAACCTTCTAACATTTCACCCCAGACATCCGGCCCACCCGTTGTGTTGATTATATTATGTGGTGCTATACTGTGTTTGTCCTATTTGTCATTACATATATTTTGTTATGATGGGGTTTTTTTGGGGGTTCTTTCCTTGCTGTTTTGTGTTCAATTGTGTTGTATTGTTTTTGGGCTTGGCCTCATGTTAGCTGCCCCGAGTCCCCTTTGGGGAGATGCGGGCCGGCAGCCGATTCTGTCCGGCCCGGTGAGAAGGGCGTCGGGGGCGGGGCCAAGAGGAAGGGGTGCTGCCGTCGCCATCCCATTGCAGGCTCTGTGGGGCCTGTGTCGGCAGACAGGCCGAAGGAGCAGCGGCTTTGGAGTGCTTGCCATCCCTGGAGGCGATTCAGGCCTGCAGCGGGAGCACTCCGCGACCTATGGCAGCTGATCGCCCCGGCGAACCGGAAGACTTGATCGTCTTCCGGGTCGCCAGGGCGATCAGCCGCTTCAAATCACTGACTGCTCCCCCTGCAGGCCCGGATCACCCCCAGGGATGGCAGGCACTCCATAGCAGGGCGATCAGCTGGAGAACGGCTGGGGGCGAGAGCGGGCAAGGCCTGCAGCCTCCGATCGCCTGCTGCTCCGCTCTCCTCTGCTGCGGCTGGGTCCGCTTTGCCATCCTCTGGGCTGGGTCCATTGGGCCATTCCATCTTGGTTCGCACCTTGTCTTCTTGAATTTTATTTTAGTGGTTTTTATTATTATTTTATAATAATTTTATTATAATATAATATAATAAATAATATAATATAATGTTATATTATATTATAATTTTAATATATTATAATGTCTATATATATACACACTATAATACAATAATTATGATATTAATAGTAATAATATATGAATATTTCTTGATATATTAATATGTTAATATTAATGATGTGTAATATATAGTAAATATAGTAAATAAATAAATACATTATGTAGATTAGAATGTAGTTCAGCCTTTAGGTGCGGCCCTCCATAATATTTTTTGGCTCTCGTGTGGCCCCTTGGAAAAAATAATTGCCCACCCCTGATCTATGCTGTAGTTGCTGGAGACACATCTATACTGTAGAATCAATGCAGTTTGACACCAGTTTAAACTGCCATGACTCAGAGCTATGGAATCCTGGGAGTTGTAGTTTGGTGTGGGTATCGTCACTCATTAGCATAGAAGGCCTTGTCAAACTACAACTCCCACGATTCGATAGCACATTCATTCCACAGTGGAGATGCACCCTTTGCGCTGACTTAAAAGTGCAAAAACTAAATAACAAAACCCATCATACTGGATTACTTTAAAAAAATTTTTAAAAAAATAAATAATAATAATAATAATAATAAAATTCCTTTCAGTTTAAGAACCCATTGATCCTTTTGCTGCTGGCCTCCACTTTAGTCAGCGTGGTTACTAAAGAGTATGAAGACGCCGTGAGTATTGCAATGGTAAGTTATCTCCTTCGAATGCTATTATGGTTAGTGACTTTTGACCCTAAAGTCACTGGTAGTGAATGGGTCATTTCCATGCCAGTAGGATAATGAACCGGCACTGGGTTTTAGTCTGAACTGTAAAAGAGTTACCCAAGTTTTGAAATTCTATCTGCTGAACTTGGCAGAGGTTCAGCACCTTGGAGAGCTCCTATGCAGTCTAGACCAGGCACGGGCAAACTGGAGAACAAGCCCTATGAGGAGCGTCTTAAAGAGCTGCTGGGCATGTTCAGCCTAAAGAAGAGAAGGCTGAGAGGAGACAAGATGAGGGCCATGTATAGGTATGCGAGAGGAAATCATAGGTGTAAGGGGTCAGGGTTGGCCTGTTGGTCAGTCACCACGGACCGTTCCTTTTTCGGTGTGGCAGGGCAGGCTATCCCACCATGCCACCAAATATGTCGGGGCTCGGACCCCTTGACCCTTATAGTAAATACGCTGCCACAAAATAATGTAATGAAGTATATAAAGAAGGCTTCCGGGCTCCTTATGTTAACCGTGGCAGGGCAGGTCTACTTTGCAAATCTTACCACTGCCACTAACATGTAAGGAATGAACCCTTTTATAGCTCTGGGCAGTAAGGCTTTCTTCCCACTGTGGTAGGGTGGGTACTTTCCCTTTGAGCCCCACCAACTGGTCGATCCCAGGACCGATGGAGGTCGATCCCAGCTGGATGGGGCACTTCTGCGCAAAGCCCCGCCCCCTCCCTCGCTTTAGCGCTTCCGCAGCTTTTGGAGGGAAGGGGGGGATGCCAAGGCAGTAGTGGCATAGATTGCCACTACTGGTTTGGCATTCCCCCCCTCTTGCCTCCAGAAGCTGTGAAAACGCTAAAGCCAGAGGGGGAGGGGGCGGAGCCAGGTCACGTGAAGCCACACCCCCTTCCCCCTGCTCCGCCCTAGTAGATCTTTCAGACTTGGTTTTATTAGGAATAGCTCGCATGCTGAAAAAGTGTGGGCACCCCTGGCTTAGTTGGTTGGAAACAAGTCTCCTAAGAGGTACAAATCTTGCGGTTACAACGTTTCAACAATAGGGTACAATTTCCACTGTACTTCCTAACACGGAACCAAGCAGTCCTAATAACTCACTGCTCCAGCAGGTAAATAGCCAACTATAGGCGTTACCTATCTATTAAATTAGTTTTCTACTCTAACTTGGACAAAGTCTGTCTTTCACCTGGGTTTCTCAAACCCCTCACCGAACTGCTTTCTAAAAGCTCTGAAAGACAGCTTCCCACCCACCAACCGACAAAACCAACCGACTTATTTTTGAAATCTAAAAGTTCTAAAACAGATGCAGCTCTAACTTCCGTCTCCACGGCAACAGCCTTCACAGGGGCCTGCTGCTCCAACATTTCCCGCCAACCCTCTGTGGCTTGTTAAACATTTTACCATCAAATGTATAGGCAAATAGGCAATAACAAACTATACATTTATCTTGCAACAAAACAACACGACTTCATCACACTAGGGAGGAGGGAGCAAGCTTCCTTTCTGCTGCCCTGGAGACTAGGACGCAGAATTCTACAGTGCAGACGCATACATCCCATTTGAAACAATAAATAAAATTTGTTCATACTGCATGCAGTGGTCACGATTTTCATGGAAACCTGCTCATCCTAAATGGTTCCAGCTGCTTCTAAACGGTCCTGCCTTGCGCTCTCAGCGCTTTAATATGCTTTAAGCATTTGCATTATTTTTATTGTTCTGTGACAACCCCTTGTTGACCGGCCCCAGACTGGACAATCTTTCGGAATCCAAACCGCTAACCCTAAATGCAAGGGGGCCTCGAAGTTACCTCAGCAACTTCTGTCTTATGGCAGGGTAGACTATCTCCCCACTAACCATTGAATTGCATAGACTTTAAATTTCTCAGTAACCACTTGACCACACTGCCACCATTTGTCTGTCTGACCACTGACTTTGAGGGCCACCACCAATAAAAGAACTAACAGAGGTGTTTTTCTTCTAAGATGTAAATAATTTATTATGACACAAATGGGTACAAATCTTGATTGGTTTTATACTTCCTCAGAGGCACAAACTTATTCTGTTACACAAAACACAAATGGGGTTATACTATAGGGTTCCCACTAACCCTCTATAGACCTCTGGACTTTTCCATCTTTAACTAGGGTCTCTACACCCATAAAACTGGACTGCTCTCTTGCAGACCTTAAGACTAACTAAAGACTGAACTGTTCTCTTACAGTCCTTAAGACCAACTAAAGACTGAACTGTTCTCTTACAGTCCTTAAGACCAACTAAAGACTGAACTGTTCTCTTACAGTCCTTAAGACCAACTAACTCAAAACAAACTCCTCCCCCCTCTCATGGCAGTTGGCTTCCAACCGCTCTTCACCAACTGTAAAATTCATACCTTGAACATTCTAAAAGGCTCTGGCCCTGGTTGCTATGGCAACAGCTCTTCAGAGCTTCTGCCAAGCCTCCCTTCTGTCTCACCCACATCAACAATTCGTAGGATATTCCTTTGAACTACACAAAACAACATACATTTAACATCTGTTATACAACATTTACACACAAATAATCGACATCATTACATGTTCCAATAGATTAATTCCGCACCAGTCTTATGTATAAACAGTTTTAATAAATGCATTCATGGAGTTTCTTTGCAATGCAAACCTAATACAATGATCACACCTTCTGGAATACCTTGTGATATATTATATGATTTCGTCCCCCTCCCTTTTGTCTCTTTTTCCTCCACCAGGCGGTCATTATTGTGGTCACCGTGGCCTTCATACAGGTAAATCCCTTTTTCTCACCACCTTAGATTACTGGTATTAAAAAGAAAAGAATTGACTGGACAAGGATGTGTCCTTTGTCTCCCTCGCAGGAACACCGCTCTGAGAAATCCCTGGAAGAACTCAATAAGTTAGTGCCTCCCGAATGTAACTGGTAAATGGCTGGAGAATCGTTTCATTTTATATTTGCGCTCCTCCAATCTTTACATTGATGGTGGAGGTGAATCTGTTGAAGTCCGAACTTTGACTAAGGTGCTGAATATTTTTGGTGGTTTGATGTCAGTAGTTTGGAAAACTATTTATTTATTTATTTATTTATATTACTACGGTAGCTGTACCTGGCACGCATTGCTGTGCCCTATTTTGGAGATGCGAGGAAGTCTGAGTATGTAAGGGTTGGAGTTGTTGTTAGTTTTGGTGTTGTTGGGGTCATGGCTGTGTTGTTGTGGGTTGTTTTGGTGGGTGGGATGTTGGAGTCCTGTCCTCCTCCAAACTGTAGTAGAATGTAGCGTGGGTCATAGTGTCTCTGTGTGCCAAGGTAGGTTCCTGTAAATTCAGGCCATACACAATGTCCCATGAGCTGAGGCCTAGTCAGGAACAGCAAGTTAATGAAGCCTTACTGTCAATTCAGGCCATACACAATGTCCAGTGAGCTGAGGCGTAGTCGGGAGAATCAAGTTAATGAAGCCTTACTGTCAATTCAGAGCGTAAACAGCATTCCATTAAGTGAGGCCTAGTCAGGGAAATTAAGTTAATGAAGCCTTACTGTCAATTTTGGGCGTGGTCTGTGATTTGTAGGGGTGTAAATTTCTGTGGGAAGTGAATTGGGTGTTTGTGTTTGTGCCTCAGCCCTTTGCCTTATCCTCCTCTGACAGTTTATTATGGGTCAGAATGTTCATGTTGGCTGGCCAGTACAGGAGTTATGCAAATCCGCCCTTATTGGCAGCCAATCATGTTGTCAGAATGTAGAGGCTGGGAGAGTCATTGGCAGCCCTGGAGGATGCTGGGAAATGTAGTTTTTTTACTCGTTGTTTTGGGGGCCTTTTAGGTTTTTTTGGGGGGGAAGTTTCTTTGCTACAAACCTACCTTGTCTGAGGCCTATTTCTGTTAGCAAGTTTGGTGTCTCTGCGTTGTAAGGTTTCTCTGTTTGGGACAGTCGTTCCATGACAACTCTTCCTTTACATATATATAGATTTCGGCTTCTAGACCGCTCCTTCTAGAAGCTTGGAGCGGTTTACAGCAATATAAAATACAAACAGAGAATAAAACTACTGGGTTAAAACTACAGAATTAATCTAAAAATTATCACTAACACTACATAGAATCAGAACTACACAACAATATGTCCACTCTACTCAGGCGGGAATGCTAGGCGGAAGAGGACCGTCTTACAAGCTCTGCGGAATGAAGACAGTTCTCTAATTGCTCTGACTTCTTCTGGTAGCGCATTCCAAAACATTGGTGCAGCCACCGGAAATGCCTTTTGTCTCGTTGTTGACAAACAATATTGTCGAATAGAGGGGACATTGAGGAGATTTTGTTCACCAGAGCACAGGGATCTCTGGGGAAGATATGGGGACAGGCGGTCCCTTAAGTACACTGGCCCAAGACCATACAAGGCCTTAAAGGTTAGATCCAAAACTTTGAAGGAGATCCGGTATTCAATTGGTAGCCAGTGCAGTTACCGCAGTATAGGTGTGATGTGGCTTCTCGCCGGAGCCCCGGCAAGAAGACGTGCCGCGGCATTCTGCACTAGCTTGAGCTTCCGGGTCACCCTCAGAGGTAGGCCAATGTAAAGGGCGCTACAGTAATCCAGTCTCGAGTTGACCGTCGCCTGGATCACCGTGGCCAAGTCGTTCATGGATAGGTAGGCTGCCAGCCGCCTAGCCTGGCACAGATGGAAAAATGCGATTTTGCTGACCATGGAGACTTGAGTCTCCATGGTCAGCAATGGGTCCAATTGGACCCCCAAGCTCTTTACTAATTATGATGGGCGTAGTGCCTCACCATCCAGTGTAGGCAGCCAGCATTCCCCCCCCCCCACCCGGACGACCCAGCCACAAGATCGAAGGATTCACCTTCAACCGGCTGGACCGTAGCCATCCAGCCAAGCCAGCGGTGGTAGAGCCAGCACAATGCTGACTTGGCACTGCCCCCTCAAGGCTGGAGCAGCTGCTGGGAGAGCTGATGCCGAGGGGAGAGGGGGCGGAGCCAGGCCGCACCATGCCTCACCCCCTGGCTTCAGCTCTCCGACAGAGGAGGAGCATGAGCGGTGGATGAGCTTCAGTGGGCGGGGCTCCTCTTCCACGCGGCTTCAGCGAGCGAGGGGCGGGAGTCATGGTGGATTGGAGGCTGGCTGGGGAAACGGCCGAAGTAGGCGGCGCCCCGGCCCCTTCTTCTTTTTCTTCTCCGCCGCCCGGCCCTTCGCCCTCCTCCCCCAAGCAGCAGGAGTTCGGCAGGCGGAGGGGGGAAGGGAGGGGGGAAGGAAGGGGGGCAGAGAGCTTTTCTCACGGCACAGCAGGAGGTCCGTCATGGCACACTAATGTGCCATGTCACAGCGGTTGGGAAACACTGACATAGATAACAGATATCAGCAACAGATGTACGGTGAGAAGCAAGAGAAAGAACACACGCTCCGTGCTTTCTTCTGTGCCCATTGCTTGCTTGTCATCAGCAGGGACAGAAATGAATGATGCAGCCCTCGCCATAAATGTCATATACTCATGGCTCCGCTTCTTCTAAATGAGCTCCCTTCAGGGGAGACAAAGCAGGGTATAAATAAATATAATGATAATTAAAATAATAATAAATTCAGTATGTCCCTTCAGTTCCATATCACCACCCACTAAACCCTTCAGCGGGTATGTGACCACGTGTCCATTAGAACAGTATTTTCCACCGATTTAACATCACAGCCAATGCCTAACAATGTATTACCTATTTAACGAAATTTTCAACATTTTGTTTGTTTCTTTGCTTAATCTCTCTCTGGAAATGCAGCTTGCGGGAAGGGAAATTGCAGCATTTCCTTGCTCGAGAATTGGTGCCCGGAGACGTTGTGTGCCTTTCCATGGGAGACAGGGTTCCTGCAGACTTGAGACTCGTTGAGGTAATGGGCAACACGATACAAATACAATCAGGGGCGGTCTAAGGTTATTTTATATGGTAAGCGAACATTACTTTGGCGCCCCCCTTTGTCTCCGCCCCCTTTCCCTTTGTCTCCGCCCCCTCTCCCTTTGTCTCCGCCCCCTGCCTGCCCAATTGCGTCACGTGACGTGTTTACAGGCTTCGGCTTCACTGCCTGCAGGAGCTTCTGGGCATGCGCAGTGGCTCCGGAGCTCAACTTTAGCTCTGGAGCCACTGCGCATGCGCGAAAATCTCAGCACATGCCCAGAAGCTCCTGCAGGCCAGGTGCTGAAGCCGACACAGCAGCAGGGAGGTTTCCCAGAAGATGGCGCCCTTCCCAGAAGTTGGCGCCCTAAGCGGCCGCTTACTTCACGTATACGTCAGACCGCCCCTGAATACAATGTATGACTTCATGATTCTTACCTTTAATGATTTGGAAACCTGGAGGTGGACAATTGGTGTGCAGACCTTTCGTTATCCATGTGCATTCACCTGTTGACTTAGATCTCTTTTCTTCGTGTCCACCAACCCTGCTTGAAGGCGCCATGTGTTCCAGATGGAGAAACAACGCTGCCAGTGTTTGTTTCTCGGTTTTGGTTTTTTAAAGAAAGAAAAGACTATTGGAATGAGGAAGGGATGGTGGGAATGAATTCTCCTTTGCCTTCACTAGGTAACAGATCTCTTGGTGGACGAGTCCAGTTTTACGGGAGAAGCGGAGCCCTGTAGTAAGAACGACAACATCTTAGCAGAGCCCGGGGACATGATGACTCTCAGCAACGTGGCCTTCATGGGGACTCTTGTGAGATACGGCAAAGGGAAAGTGAGTAATAATAATAATAATAAACTTTATTTATACCCTGCCTGCCATCTCCCTGAAGGGACTCGGGGCAGCTTACATGAGGCCACGCTCAGAAATACATATCAATACAATACATCTATCTATGTATATAATAAAAGTCAGTGTTTGCGGGCAGTGGTGCGGTGGTGCGGAGGAAGGAATATGTGCCAGTGTTTCGATTGGTTGCCACTGTGGGATTATTTGCATAAAGGACACTGATTGGCCAGCCTCAGAACTCCAACATTCTAAGGCACCAGACAGAGGGGATTGGTTCCCACAGAGGGAGTATTTGCATAAAGGACTCTGATTGGCCAGCCTCAGAACTCCAACATTCTAAGGCACCAAACAGAGGGGATTGGTTGCCATGGAGGGAGTATTTGCATAAAGGACATCGACAATCCAACATTCTAAGGTGACGCAGAGGGAAAAGGAAAGGCCTCAGGCAGTCAGCCACTGTGGCCAACAGCAATGACGGATCAGGACCAAACTTGGCACACAGGGGCCCAATGGCCCACTTCACAACCCGGTGTGGTTTAGGGCAGGATGGGCCACGAATGATGGGATTTGCAGTACCTTCACCTGATTCACTTCCCAAACAACATTGTAGCCCCTATAAATAACAGACCAGGCCCAAAATTGACAGTAAGGCTTCATTAACTTGATTTTCCCGAGTAGACCTCAGCTCATGGGACATTGTGTATGGCCTGAATTGATAGTAACCTACCTTGGCACACAGAGGTGGGGGCGGGGCGGAGCCACAGGCGAAGGTGGAGCCTTTGGCCTAGGGCGCCAAAAGGGCTTAATCCGGGCCTGACGTGGACTCTGACCATCCAAAACCTTCACCTTGATCCAAAAGGGACGGTTAAACAAGACATCAAGAATGCCAATCACAGATTTTCTGCATCTTATGTAATTTGGTGCATAAACCAAGGCGTCTAAAAGTAAAACTTGAGTCCAGGAATAACTTGGGAGGAATGCCGTTGCTTTGTATATTTTCATGCAGGGTAAAAGTTTTCAGACCCGGAGTAAGAATCTAAGGGGAAAATGAACGTTGCCTGTGTCTTTCTTGCTCAGGGCGTTGTTATCGGAACGGGTGAAAATTCACAGTTTGGGGAAGTGTTCAAAATGATGCAAGAAGAAGAGGTAAGGAGCGTGGAAAAAGACGTGCCACTCAACCTGCTAATATCGACATAAGAAGTAACACATTGTATCCATATAGAAGACAGAGTAGCCATTGAGGTGTTTGGTTCTATCAGAACGTATGGCATGTTGGTGGGTGGAGAGGGCCCCTTCCATTGCAATTTTTGTCATCCTGGAAAACATCCCTTGATTAATGTGATCCATAGAGTCATCCCAGAGTACCTAAGGATTTCGCAGAGAGAACATATTAATTATATCAATGACTAATAATCAAATCCACAAAAGTTAAACTCGCCAATGTGGAGAGTCAGCTGTGATGTAGTATCTTGTAACATGATGTTTCCAAACTTCAAGGGCCTCGCTTTCACTTTATGAATATGTTTAGATGGTTTATCATGTTTGAATACTGTTTATATTTGATCCTGTTTTAATGTTTGCATTATTTGTGTATTTTAAATTGTACGTTGATGCTTTTATGTTAAGCCACTTTGAGCCTCCTGCGGGAGAGATAAGGCGGGGGTATAAATCAGGCCCAGATTAGCCATAAGACCACACTAGGCCAGGACGTAGGGGCACAGATCCAGACCCCCCCCCCCAAAAAAAATTCAAAAAAAAGAGTCGATTTTTGGCCACTTCTGCGCCTGCGCGTGGGGTGCCATAGACTCTCAGAGGCCGCTCCGCAAAGGCGCAGAAGCGCCCAAAGATCGCCCCTTTTTTCAGGCGTGGTGGCTTTAGGAGGGAGGGAGGAGCCGCGGGGAGGCTCCCCGCGGCTCCTGCCTCCCTCCTAAAGCACCACACCGGCCTGAGAAGCGGCCAAAGAGCGCCCTTTTTTTTTCAGGCCGGCGCGGCATCGGCTCTGGGGGTGGGGCTTTCCTTCCTCCTCCTCACGCCGACGAGGAGGAAGAGGCGGAGCCGGGGCGGGGCCGCAGGGGCAGGGCGGAGTTGCGGGCAGAGGTGGAGCCTTTGGCCTAGGGCGCCAAAAAGGCTTAATCCCGGCCTGGTAGAAATAATAATAATAATAATAATAATAATGTGCCCATGAACCAATGGATGAGGAATATCCGAACCATGAGTCATGATATAATAACTTCCATCATGTCACACTATATTAAAAAGATTTCCCTTCCTTCCTTCCTTCCTTCCTTCCTTCCTTCCTTCCTTCCTTCCTTCCTTCCTTCCTTCCTTCCTTCCTTTGCAACACTTCCCCTTCCCTTTCTTTTATTTCCTTGGATTAATGACTCAAGACCCCCAAGACGCCACTCCAGAGAAACATGGACAAACTGGGGAAGCAGCTCACGCTCGCTTCCTTTGGCATCATTGGTGAGTTTAACCAATTGGGAAAGATGGGTATACCTAATGATGACGACAGCGGTATTGATAGTAATGGTCGTGATCACACAAATGGGGCTAAGATCAAAGCTACCTTAATCACATCAGAGGAGCTGGTTCTTCTACCGGTTCAGAACCAACAAGGCGGCTTTCTCTGTCTTTCAAGGTCTTCTCATGCTGATTGGTTGGCTGCAAGGGAAACATCTGCTGAGCATGTTCACCATCGGAGTGAGGTAAGACTGCGGAAAGGTTTTCCCTTGACATTAAGTCCAGTTGTGTTTGACTCTGGGGGTTGGTGCTCATCTCCATTTCTAAGCCGAAGAGCCGGCATTGTCCGTAAATGCCTCCAAGGTCATGTGGCCATTGGCATGATTGCATGGAATGCCGTTAACTTCCCGCCAGAGCGGTACATATTGATCTACCCACTTTTGCATGTTTTCGAACTGTTAGGTTGACAGAAGCTGGGGCTAACAGTGGGAACTCGCTCCGCTCCTGGCTTTGAACTGCTGACTTTTTGGTCAGCAAGTTCAGCAGCTTAGTAGTTTAACTTGCTGTGCCACCGGGGGCTCCTATGTTTAATACATAGTACATGGAGATTTATAAGTAACACTAGCTGAGGACCTGGGTTATTTGAGGAAGGCATTGTGTGCCAAGGTTGGTTCCTATTAGATGTTTATGTGGCTTGCAGTGGTCTCAGGAACTGAGTGAAGGTACTGCAAGTCCCATTGGCCATGGTCCACCCCCCTCCCAACAGCACCAGGATGTAGAGTAGATCATGGCGGCTGTGTGTGTCACATTTGGTCTTGATCATTATCTGGATGATGGTTGCAGCAGTCTCTGGAAGTGAGGGAAGGTACTGGAAGTCCCATCATCCATGGTCCCCCGTTCTCCAAACTGCACCAGGATGTAGAGTGGGTCATGGGGGCTCTGTGTGCCAAGTGTGGTCTTAATCAGTCATTGGATGAGGGTCGCAGCAACCTCAGAAAGTGAGTGAAGGTACTTCAACTCCCATCATCTGTGGTCCGCCCTGCCCTAAACCACACCAGGTTGTGAAGTGGGCCATTGGGCCCGTTTGCCAAGTTTGGCCCTGATCCGTCATTGTTGTGGGCCGCAGTGGTTGACTGCCTGCGGCCTTTCATTTTCCCTCTGAGTCGCCTTAGAATGTTGGAATGTGGATGGCCAATCGGAGTCCTTTATGCAAATACCATTTCAGTGGCAACCAATCCCCTCTGTCTGGGGCCGTAGAATGTTGGAGTTCTGAGGCTGGCCAATCAGTGTCCTTTATGCAAATAATCCCACAGTGGTAACCAATCGAAACGCTGGCACATATTCCTCCCTCCGCACCACCGCCCGCAAACACTGACTTTTATTATATACTTAGATTAATGCTTCACATGTAGAGTTTCATCATTTATTGAGTGAGCCAAACTATGATAGCAATGCGGAAGGTATTGGCCATGGGTTGGGTGGCCTTAAATAATGTTTATATACCTTCCAGACCCTCACAATTTCCAAGATCTCTCTCAAATGCTTGGCTCACCTGGTATTTGAGTAGGAGCAAAGGAAGCACCCCTACACTTCCAAACATATTTTGCAAAATGTGGAGGTTTCCCTTTCTATGTGCTTTGCAACCTTCCACCTTCCATTGTAACAGGTATTAAAAAAAATAGGAAGTGCATTCCAGAAGTAGATTTTCAGGCAGTAAACAACTTATCAGGGTTTTTCGTGTTTTTCAACCACTTTCCCAATATTTTTGAATATTCTTCCAAACGCCTACATGCCACCCATGCTACAGATAGGCATCCTTTATCTCTGTGATGTAACTGGCCATTTGGGTCATAGGTTCTCCATCCTTAGTGTCGGCAAGGCTGAGCCGATAAGTACCTGGATGACTCAGTATAAGGAAATGTCCCGGGTATCTCGTAAAACATGTAGTCATTGGGATATATAACTTAACTACATATACATACATCGAGCTGGCTTGGCTGCATACCACATTTAATGAGTTATTTGCTTGAGTGAGTTTAGCTCCATGCTGGAAAAGCCACTTTGCATCCAGAGAAAGTCCAGAGGTTGGTTCATGCAGGGGCGGTCTATGGTAATTTTAAATGGTAAGCGAACATTATTTTGGCGCCCTGCCCCAAAACTTTATTTTGGCTCCCCCCCCCCCCCGCGCGCATGCCCAGAAGCTCCTGTCTGGCGCCTTGGGCAGCAGCTGGTTGACCACCTCACGTAAATAAAGTTGGGGACCTCCTTCAGCCGCAGCTTGCTCAGGATCTGGGATTTGATGCTCTCCAGCTGGAACTCTTTGCTTTGCTGCCACCACAGGCACACTGGGCAGCCTGAGCCAGACTCCCCCTCCGCGCCCGCGGAAGACGGGCCCGGGACCGGTGAGGAGGAGGAGGCTGCCTTTGCCTTCTCGCCAGCACCCACCTCCAAGACCAGCAGCACCAGCAGACACAGCAGGGAGCGGGACGCAGCGTCGAGGCGCACAAGGCCCAAAAGCGGAACATCGGCCAGACGCTGTCTGGCGGGTGGGGGAATGCGCCCTTTACCCAGATGGCGTCCCACACAGAGGCGTCCTTTGCCTACCAGTAGGACCGCCCCTGAAATAGCCATGGCATCTTTGGCTGATATGAAGGAGCCTCAACCTGAGAATTTAGGAGACTGTCCTCCATCAGATCAGATAGTATTGGACCAGACAGCAAAATAACCCAACCTGATCAAAACCAAGTGTTGTTACCTATGTAGAGCATTGTTACACCTGTAGTCCAAGAGCCTAGATGGAACTGATATGCAAAATCCATGGTTTGGAGAGGTCAATAGACATCTAAGCAGCATTTATGCTGGAAGGACGACGGAGGAGATATCTTAGGTGCCTCCAAAAGGTCCCCCAGATGTTCTGGGGGATTACACTATCTTTATGCATGGAACTGTTATGTGCAGGCCCGGATTACCCATAAGGCCACCCTAGGCCATGGCCTATGGGCGTAGGCCTAGGGGCGGCTGATCAAACACACACAAAAAAATTAATTAAAAAAATGTTTTTTTTAAAACCGCCCCCTCGCAGCGCTCTCCCCGTCCTCTCCCGAGTCCTCTCAACTTCACGTCCGGAGCAACTGCGCCTGCGCGAAAACCTCTGTGCAATCCCAGAAGCGGCGTTGGAGCACACAAGGCCGGGGCCCAAAAGCAGGCAGCTGCGGCACTGCCGAGGAACATTGGCAGGGCCAGGACGCTGTCTGGCGCCGGTGCCCGGCGGGCGGGGGAATTCGCCCCTCCCATGATGGCGCCCCACGCGGCTGCTTCCTTGGCGTACCCGTTGGACCGCCCCTGCTTGATGGACAGAAATAGCTTAATGCATGTGACGAGCTCAGTGCCTCTCCAGGCTTGGAAAGAGGCTGAAGGGCCCTACGATGATGCCTCAATGTGATGAGGAGATTATTTATTTATTTATTTATTTATTTATTTATTTATTTATTTATTTATTTATTGGACTTCTTAGCCGCCACTCCCAAGTGGCTCGGGGTGGCTTACAAGTTCAAGAGTAAACTAGCGGCAATAATGCATAAAAATAATAAAACCACAACAGTAAAACATTACAAGATTACATAAAACAACAGTATAAACTCAACTGGCAATGGATCTAGGCTGACTTAGTTGGGGAAGGCCTGCTGAAATAGCCAGGTTTTACAGGCTTTCCGGAAGGCCAGGAGGTCATGGAGTGGCCTGGCCTCCGGTGGCAGGGAATTCCAAAGCGTGGGGGCAATGATGGAAAATGTCCTTCTCCTCGTAGCCGTGAGGTGATAAGCTTTGGCGCTCGGAACCAGTAGATCTTTCTCTTCAGATCTCAGTGATCTTGTGGGACAGTATGGGGTGAGGCGGTCCCTCAGGTACACTGGCCCCAGATCATACAAGGCCTTGAAAGTCAAGACTAACACTTTAAAAGTGATCTGGAATTCAATAGGCAGCCAGTGCAATTCCCGCAACACCGGTGTAATACGGTAGCCCACAGGCGTGCCTGTGAGCAACCGAGCCGCGGCGTTTTGCACTAGCTTAAGTTTCTGGGTCACCGACAGAGGTAGGCCGATGTAAAGAGCATTACAGTAGTCTAATCTTGAGATGACCGTCGCTTGGATCACCGTGGCCAGATCGCAGCGGGACAGGTAGGGGGCCAGCCTCCGAGCCTGGCGGAGATGGGAAAACGCAACTCGGCTGACCATGGAGACCTGGGTCTCCATGGAGAGCCGAGTGTCCGAATGGACTCCAAGGCTTTTTACTGAGGATGACGGGCATAACGGCGCACCATCCAGGGTTGGAAGCTGAAGTCCCCCGCCCCGCCCGGGCGACCCAGCCAAAGGATCTCCGTCTTCGCTGGATTCACCTTCAACCTACTGGCTCGCAGCCATCCAGTAACGGCTTCGAGGCAAAGATGGAAATTATTGGGTACCGAGTCGGGCCGGCCCTCCATCCTTAGAATGAGCTGAGTGTCGTCAGCGTACTGGTGACACTCAAGCCCAAAGCTGCGCACCAGCTGGGCAAGTGGTTGCATATAGATGTTAAATAACAGAGGGGAAAGAATGGCCCTCTGGGGGACTCCACAAATTAGTGGGGAACCCTCGGAGACCACCTCGCCCCTCCTGTATTAATACCTGTGCAAAGCTAAAAGAGTATTCAAGCCGTCTGCCATGTTGACCTCTGCAAATGGTTGTCATCAGGATCCAGGATTTTCCCTGCAATGTCAAGCAGGGTTATAAATAGCTCCCCTCCCTACCTGGCTGCACAGTAGGCCACATACACACCCTTTCCCACCTTTCCGCCCGCAATGAAACCTTGTGGCTTTTTGTTCAAATATTGGCCTTTGCCAGGCATATCTACTCCAGAGCGCAAAAGACTGTGATGGATGTATTTTTTTAATAGTTTATATGAAATCCGGCCCTCTTATCAAACACAGTTGCCAGCTGGTTGGGTGATGACAGGGAAGGAAATTGCACAGTATCAAAGAATAGATCTGCTCAAAACTTTACTGGGGGCATCGAAGGTTAAATAGAGCCTAGCTAAGCATTCTGCCAAATAAAAAAGGGCATAGGGTTACAGCCTGTGTTGGATGGGGTCACCCTCTCCCTGAAGATGCAGGTTCGCATCCTGGGAGTGATCCTGGACTCATTGCTGAGCCTGGAGCCCCAGGTCTCGGCGGTGGCCAGGGGAGCTTTTGCTCAGTTAAGACTCATGCGCCAGCTGCGCCCGTACCTTGGGAAGTCTGATCTGGCTACGGTTGTCCACGCTCTGGTCACATCCCGAATCGATTACTGCAACACACTCTACGTGGGGCTGCCTTTGAAGACAATTCGGAAAATGCAACTAGTCCAACGGGCAGCAGCCAGATTACTAACTGGAGTGACATATAGGGAGCATACCACCCCCCTGTTGTGTCAGCTCCACTGGCTGCCTGTCCACTTTCGAGCTCAATTCAAAGTGCTGGTTTTGACCTTTAAAGCTCTATACGGTTCTGGCCCAGCTTACTTGTCCGAACGCATCAGCCTCTACGTCCCACCTCGTAATTTAAGATCATCCGGGGAGGCCCTGCTCTCGCTCCCACCTACTTCTCAAACGTGGTTAGTGGGGACGAGAGAGAGGGCCTTCTCGGTGGTGGCTCCCCGTCTGTGGAACGCACTCCCAAGTGACATACAATCAATCCCATCCCTCCTGGCATTCAGGAAAAAAGTGAAATCTTGGCTATGGGACCAGGCGTTTGCACATTAGCACGATACAGCACTTTAAATTGGATTGTAATGGCAAACCGGTGGACATGACCCAATGGTTCTATTATGGACGGAATACTGTTTTTAACCTATGTGAACATATATGATGTATTTTAATGCTAATTGTATTTTAATGTATTTTAATTCTGACTGTTCTTGGTTTTCTATTATATGTATACTGTGTTTTTGGCATCGAATCGTTGCCGTTGTTGGGCCGCTCTGAGTCCCCCTCGGGGGTTGAGAAGAGCTGGGTAGAAATGGTGGAAATAATAAATAAATAAAAAATAAATAAATAAGACACAAATGCCTGAATATTTAATGAGAAACTCGTATTTTGAGGGGAGGGGGACAGAGCCCCAGCTGTTAGGAATTGTGAGGATTGCAGGCCAAGGCTTGCCCATGCCTGTCCTATAGTGCCTAACAGCATTGACGTATGGTTGTGTGTTCCCAGTTTGGCTGTGGCCGCAATCCCGGAGGGACTGCCCATCGTGGTCACGGTGACCTTAGTGCTGGGAGTCTTGCGAATGGCCAAGAAGCGAGTCATTGTGAAGAAGCTGCCCATCGTGGAAACCCTTGGTAAGGGGAAAGGGTGTCAATGGAGAGGGACCGGGGTGAAATGGGAGAAGGGCCTTCTCAACCTGGGCCTGAGTGTCCAAACCTTTTAAGCCAAGGAGCAATTCTTTAAGCCTGTTGGGGAGCCAGACTAGAGTTGGGAAAAAACATGAACACATTCCCAGGCCCGGATTATCCATAAGGCCACCCTAGGCCATGGCCTAGGGCGGTAGCCTTGGGCCACCGGCAGGTCCGGAACCCCCAAATTAAAAAAAAAAGTTCGATCTTCGGGTGCTTCTGCGCCTGCGCACGGAGTGCCATAGGCCCTAGGGCCTCTGACGCAGCTTCCCTCTGCCTCCTCCTCGCTTGCGTCGGCCCCGCCCCTCCTTCATTTACTGAAGGAAGGAGGGGCGCCTGGCGTGAGCAATGAAGAGGCGGAGGGAAGCCACATCAGAGGCCCTATGGGCAGGACTTCCCTCCGCCTGTTCGTTCCTCGCGCTGGGCGCCCCCTTCCTTCACTCATACGCGTCAGCGGCACGAGGGCGGAGCTTCCCTTCTTCCTCCTCCTTCCTTTACAAGGGGGCGGGCCAGGTGGGCGATGGCAAGGGGAGGGCGCCATTCCCTCCTCCCCCGCCCCCTCGCAGTGCTCTCCCCCGCCCTCTCCCGAGATATGATGACTCTCTCTCTCTCGGGAGAGGGCGGGGGGGGAGTGCTGCGAGGGGGCCGTTTAAATTTTTTTAAAAAAAATGGGTGCTTCATCTGCCGCCCCCCTAAGCCTACGCCCATAGGCCATGGCCTAGGGTGGCCTTATGGGTAATCCGGGCCTGGTAGGGAGGCCTGGAGAGACAGGGCCGTTGGGAATTTGAACAGGGGCCATATGGACTTTGGACATGCTTGACCTAGATGGATTAACTTGGAAACTGGTTCCTTTGAAACAGTGGGCTTGGCTTCTGAAAGAAGCTCTCAACTCTCCCAAACTCCTTCGAGGGCTTCAAAAGATGGCCAGTTTCCTTTGAACCCATCTGGCCAAGAAAAGGGCGCTATCGGCCGGTTTTTTGCTTCCTTCACAGGTTGTTGCAACATTATCTGTTCTGACAAGACAGGCACGCTGACAGCCAACGAAATGACCGTCACTCAACTTGTAACGTCAGATGGGTTCAAAGCTGAGGTATGCTCCAAGCACTCGAGCTTTGCATCTGCTGCGGATGTTATGGCTGTCGTGGTGTGCTTTTAAGCCATTCCCAGCTTAATGTTGACACTGCGGTGAGCCTCTCGTGATTCTTCTTGGCAAGATTGTCGTTGCCTTCTTCAGAGTCACACCCTGGTCTTTGAGAATCGACTCAGTGTGTTGTTTTGAGCATTAGACTCTATTACATAGCTAAGCCCACATAAAGTTACATAATGCAGACCTCAAAAAAGTCAATTGGCTTTCCAACAAGTTCGTTTATCTGCTTCTTCTTCATTCAAGACATGGCTCTTTGGCAGAGCATTTAAATAGTAACCATGTTAATGTTATCTATATATATATATATATATAAAGGTAACATCCGTGGTTATAAGCATATAGGCAACAACACCACACAACGCAGACACACAAAACTAGCCCACATACACTCACAACCCTTCTTGCTACGTTTGCAACTCAAAAAAACCTTTAAAAACCCAAAACAACGGCCAAAAACCCTAAAAAACCTCTGCGACTACAAATCCCAGAAACCCCTGCGCCGAAACAACTTCTAAACTCCCCCCTTCCAAACTAAACAAAAAACACTTATGGCTCCAAAAAGCGGCGCGCCCCAAAGCTTCTCCCTACGTCACCCTCCCTTGCACACAAACCTCCCAACGGATCGCAAACACCTCCCAACGGACAACACACCATGCGCGCAAATGCCCTGACCAATCACATGGCCGGCGCGTGCCAAAGCTTCTCCTCACGTCAATGCCCTCCCAACGGATCGCAAATACCTCCCAACGGACAACACACCATGCGCGCAAATGCCCTGACCAATCACATGGCCGGCGCGCGCCAAAGCTTCTCCCTACGTCACCCTCCCCCCCAAAACACACATGAGCATAACGTTGTAGAGGGATGGAAGGAAAGGAAAGGAAGACAGAAAGGAAGACAGAAAGGAAGACAGAGGGGGGGGGAGACAGAAAGAGAAAAGGACAGAATGGAAGAGGTAGCAACAGACAGGAGGGAGGGAGGGAGAGAGTAAAGGAGTGAGGGAAAACAGGAAGAAATACAAGAGGGGAAGCGGGAGAAAGGTCAGAGAGAAAGAGGGAGGGAGGGAAAGAAGGAAGTACCACAGGAAGAAAGAAGAGAAAGTACACAGGACAGAAAAAGGAAAGGAAAGGTAATAAAGGAAGGACAACCTGGTGAGGGGAGGAGAAAAAGGAAGGAAAGAAAGAGAGGGAGGGAACAGAGGGAGAGAAAGAAAGGGGAGGACTGATTGAGAAAAGGAATGAATTGGAGGAAGGAGGGAAAGGAAAGACAGAAGGAAGGAAGAAACACACACATACCCACACACATGCACAAAAATATACAAATATATACATACACACATACATATACACATCTGTACTTACACACATCTACACATATACATGCATATACATATACAAACACACATACATAAGTACACACATATACACGCATATACATATACACATATACATAAGTAAACACACATATATACACACACATTTGTACACATACACACAAATACATATATACATACACACACAGGCAGTCCCCAAGTTACAAACATCCCACTAAGAAATGACTCATACTTAAGAACACAGCTGGATTGAATGGCTTTTAGGGGTTGCAAGACATTTGATTGTGCTTTTCAACAACACCACAGCAACACGTGGCTGGGTCAGCTAGTTGTTGTATAAGTTTGTTTATTCTGCCTAATGTAAGTCGCCCAGAGCACTTCGGTGGAGGGCGACTCATGAAATAATAGATGAATGAATGAATGTGTGTTCTCCAGGTGAGTGGAGTTGGATACAACGGAGACGGGAAGGTGTGCCTCTTGCCATCCAGACACATCATTACAAAATTCTCAAATATCTCTGTCGGAAAGCTGGTGGAGGTATGGAACTGAATTTACGACTCTTATCCATTTCACAACCTATCGGTTGTTGTTGCCACTCATGACCTGGATCCTGTCCAAGGATCTAGGAATCATTGGATAACATGGTGCGTTCCAAGCAGAACTGCGTTATTACTATTGTTTACTTTTTGTGTTTCTATGGTGATTTCACGCAAATATTTTTGCCAGTCCCTTTGGAATTGCTCCCGGAAAAACCTATCGTTATTATGCGCACTGTTTGCTTTCCCCATAGAGGCCGGACCTCAGCTTGTAGGTTGCAATGCTTCCCCATCTTTCCATAAGCTTGGCTAATGAGACTATTATCGAAAGAATTGCTTCCGTAATGATGAGGCAGCAGAACAGAAGAGGTGGAAAAATTTTTTGGGAGGAGCATGTTGAAAGAGTGTTGTCATGTATTTCTCTTCTGCACAGTTTTGGCAGGACGCAAATTTAATTTAATGTTATGGGATCCTGGGATTTGCAATTTGACGAAGCCCTGGAAATCTTGGTTGTAAAACAACTCCTAGAGTATTAAAGTGGAGCCAAACTGGGTGTCATTCTAGTGTAGATGAGCCCACAGTTAGATTTGTGTTAAGCATTGTTACATTGAGCATCACACACCCAACCCATAGTCCGGCTTCCATCCAGGGCATGGGACGGAGACGGTGCTGGTCGCCATCACAGATAAGCTGTGTTGCCAACTTGACCAGGGCGGATCGGCGCTGCTCGCGTTATTGGACCTCACGGCAGCGTTTGATACTGTCAATTACAATCTTTTGACCCACCGCCTTGCCGGGGCTGGAGTGAGGGTGACAGTCCTGAACTGGTTGTCCTCCTTCCTCCGGAACCGGCTACAGTGAGTGAGAAGGGGAGAGGTTGTCTTGGGGGGCGCCCCTCTTCTTTGTGGGGTCCCTCAGGGGGCAATCCTCTCCCCTTTATTATTTAACATCTACGCTCAGTTGGTACGCAGCTTCTCGCTGGAGTGTCACCAATATGCGTATGACACCCAGCTCGTTCTGGGGATGGAGGGCCGGTCCGACTCCATACCCGATAATTTCCATCGTTGCCTTGAAGCAGTCACTGGATGGCTGCAAGCCAGTAGGTTGAAGGTGAATCCGGCTAAGACGGAGATCCTGTGGCTGGGTCGTCCGGGTACGGGAGGGATCCAGCTCCCAACCCTCGACGGTGCGACACTATGTCCATCGCCATCTGTCAAGAGTCTAGGAGTCACACTTGGCTCCCAACTGTTGATGGAGAAGCATATCTCCATCGCCAGCGGAGTAGCTTTCTACCATCTCCGGCAGGCGAGGAGGCTGGCCCCCTACCTGTCCCGTCATGGCCTAGCCACAGTGGTCCAAGCCACGGTGATCTCAAGATTAGACTACTGTAATGCTCTCTACATTGGCCTTTCTTTGTCGGTGATCCGGAAGCTCAAGCTGGTGCAGAGCGCTGCAGCTCGGCTGTTGGCAGGCTTACCATCTTCCTGCCACATTACGCCTGTTCTGCGTGAACTGCACTGGCTTCCAATTGAGCACAGGATTACCTTCAAAGTGCTGGTGTTAACCTTTAAGGCCTTGAATGGTCTGGGGCCAATGTACCCAAGGGACCGCCTCTCCCTATATTGTCCCGCAAGACCACTGCAATCAGAGTCCCTTAACCTCCTTGCGGTGCCGAGCTGTAAAACCCTTCACCTGACCTCAACGCGGGGAAGAGCCTTTAGTGTCATCACTCCAGTACTTTGGAACGCTATTCCCCCAGAAATCCACGCGTTGCCTAACTTACTAGCCTTCCGCTAGGCTTGTAAGACATTTCTGTTTGTACAGGCATTTGGTCAGTAAATAACTCCAGGCCTTGTACTATGTAGTGCACTATTGTATACTTTTAATTATGATGTTAACCTGGATGTTTTAGCTGTGTTTTTATAGTGCTTTTAATATATGTAAATCATCCCGAGCCCCACGGGAGTGGCGACAAATAAGTTGAAACAAACAAACAAACAAATAGTGCTATCCCTGCATGATTGGACCTCAAGGTCTATGCGCATCCATCTAATTCATCCATGTGTCGTCTCACTTCCATGTATAAATGAATCTCTTTCAGGCTGGCTGCGTTGCCAATAATGCCGAGATCAGGAAGACCACTGTGATGGGGCAGCCAACCGAAGGGGCCCTGATAGCGCTGGCAATGAAGGTGGGGTGATTCATTATATCTCCGTCACACTCTCGCAAACTATCCGTTTCATTCAGGAGTCCTCAGTTGATTTGCCATCACATTGGAGAGAGTTGCCCCCACCCGCTGTCCCTCCCCGGTTTCCTATGTTGAAAAAGAACACGTCTCCTGGACCATGGTTTCTGTTCCTGGGTTATAACCGTCATTTCCTAATTGGTTCGATCATAAAACACACAAGAAAAGATTATGAAACTGCAAAAACTTTGTCTTTGCAGGAAGGGCATCCTGCTCACGCACATTTTGCTCTGGTTTCTCAATTATTGAATATCTTGCAGCGTCTCCACCCACTTAACATAGTTTGTGGGCACAAAAATAAAAAAAAGTTTCTGGAGCACAGCAACTACTTTCAAAGTAAGGACTACACAATCAAACGGGAACATATTTTTATTATTATTATTATTCAGAGGCAGGATGGCCATATGTTGGAGGTGCTTTGCTTGTGCTTTTGTTACATGGCAGAAAGGAGGGGGTTGGATTATCGGGTACGGATTCGGCCCGGCCATCCATCCTTAGAATGAGCTGGGTGTCATCAGCGTACTGATGGCACCCAAGCCTGAAGCTGCGCACCAGCTGGGCAAGTGATGTTAAATAACAGAGGGGAGAGGATTGCCCCCTGAGGAACCCTCGGAGACAACCTCACCCCGCCTCACTCACTGCAGCCGGTTCCGGAGGAAGGAGGACACCCAATTAAGGGCGATCACCCTAACCCCGACCCCAGCAAGGCGGTGGGTCAATAGATCGTAATCGACAGTGTCAAATGCTGCTGTGAGATCCAATAACACAAGCAGCGCCGACCCGCCTTGATCCAGCTGGCAACGCAGCTCATCCGAGATGGAGACCAGGACCGTCTCCGTCCCATGCCCAGAACGGAAGCCGGACTGGAAGGGGTCTAGCCAGGTTGCGTCATCTAGGAACGACTGCAACTGCTCCGTTGCTGCCCTCTCAACCACCTTGCTCAGAAACGACAAGTTCGAAACTGGGCGGTAGTTGGAAGGGACCGTAGGATCTAAACCCGGCTTCTTCAGCAATGGAGAGACCACCACCTCTTTTAAACCCTCTGGAAATACTCCCTGCTCCAGGGAAGTATTGATGATATTCAACAGAGGGTCTCGCAATCCCTCCAGGCTGGCTTTCATCAGCCAGGAGGTGCACGGATCGAGGGAGCAGGTGGTCGGACGAGTTGCAGCAACAATCCTATCGACAGCCTCTGCGTCCAATGGTGTGAACCGGTCGAAGGTGTGCCCAGCAAGAGGCCACGGAGTTTCAAGTCATCAACCATGGCCGGAAGGGCCCGGCGGAGTGTCGTAATCTTGTCTGTAAAGAAACTCTCGAAAGCCTCGGCAGAAAGGGCCTGATTATCATTGTTTGGGATGGTAGGGACCATCGTCAGTGACCTAATTATCTTTAACAATTGTGCCAGGCGTGAGTTCGCAGACGCTATCAAGGTTGCGTAGTATGAATTCTTCGCCTCCTTGATAGCATGCTCATAAGCGTCCTTAAAAAGCTTATAAGCTTTTGTGGGTGGCTAAGTAGTATTTAATGAATGTGACAAATAATGTGACTTACCCAAGGTCTATGGCCCACCTTGAAGCATCCAAAGAACTGAATTTATCAATCAGAGGGGGACGGATCCAGAGATGTTCAAGTCCTGCTCCGGAAACTCTGCTGTATTTGCGCATTATTTTGTTTTGTCCCATTAACTTTTAGCCCTAATTCCAGGGAGAAGAGGTTTAGGATTAGCGCCTTGTGCCTCCGACCCACCACCATCTTCCATGTTTGTTACAGATGGAACTGAGCGACGTCAAGGACACTTACATCAGGAGGAAGGAGATTCCTTTCAGCTCCGAACAGAAGTGGATGGCCGTGAAATGCGCACCGAAAAACCAGGTACGAAAATGTAGTCGTTTTTCATGAAAAAAAATCCACAGAACGAGTTGCTCAAATAAATGATTCCAGGTGGGAAGAACCAGCTCTTAATCATTTGATTTCCCCTACCTGTCTTGTGTTGCGATAGTTAAAGTGGGACCAAGGTGCATTCATTCGGCAGTGTGGGTGCATCCCTCCCTCCTACTCAATCGTGAAAAGATGTGCGCACCTCCGTTCACCTCCGCTCACCTCCTTGTGTCTCCTAGGACCAGGAAGAGGTCTACTTTATGAAAGGGGCCTTGGAAGAAGTGATGCAGCATTGCACCATGTTTAACAGCGGAGGCATCTCGCTCCCATTGATGCCGCAACAGAGAGCAGTCTATGTTCAAGAGGAAAAGAGCATGGGATCCCTTGGATTGCGGGGTCAGTCCACCTTAAGATTCAACACTGAGCTCCATGCCAGCCAGGATGCTGGGTATCACACTCATAAATCCCCAAACATGCGTCTCTGCAATGAGAATACAGTGGACCCTCAACTTAAGAGTGCCTCAACTTAAGTGGATTTAGAGCAGGGGTGGGCAACCTACGGCCAGATGCAGCCGATTCTGTCCGGCCCAGGGAGAAGGGCGTCGGGGCCAGGGCCAAGAGGAAGGGGTGCCGCTGCCGCCATCCCATTGTGGACTCTGTGGGGCCTGTCTCAGCAGACAGGCCGGAGGAGCGGCGGCTTTGAAGTGCCTACCATCCCTGGAGGCAATCCGGGCCTGCAGTGGGAGCACTCGTCGACCGGCGGGGGCTGATCGCCCTGGCGACCCGGAAGACTTGATCGTCTTCCAGGTTGCCAGGTTGAATAAGTCGCTTCAGATCGCCAACTGCTCCCTCTGCAGGCCTGGAACACCTCCAGGGATGGCAGGCACTCCATAGCCGGGCAATCAGCTGGGGAACGGCTGGGGCGAGAGCGGGCGGAGGCTTGGAGCCTCCGATCGCCTGCTGCTCTGCTCTCCTCTGCTGCGACGGCGGCTGTGTCCGCTTTACCATCCTCTGGGCTGGGTCCATTGGGCCATTCCATCTTGGGATCCTTCCTCTCTTGAGGATGTCAGCCTTCATCTTGGTTCACACCTTGTCTTCTTGAATTTAATTTAATTTAATTTTAGTGGGTTTTATTATTATTTTATAATAATTTTAGAATAATAATATAATAATAATATAATAAAAGATATAATATAATAATGTTATATTATATTATAATGTCTATATCTATACTATAATATAATAATTACGATATTAATACTAATAATATATGAATATTTCTTGATATATTAATGTTAATATTAATGATGTATAATATATAATAAATATAGTAAATAAATAAATAATGTAGATTAGAATGTAGTTCAGCCTGTAGGTGCGGCCCCCCCATAATATTTTTTGGCTCTTGTGTGGCCCCTTGGAAAAAATAATTGCCCACCCCTGATTTAGAGCCATTGCAGGGATTCACTTTGATGTAAGAGCAGCATTTTGAGTTAAGAGCAAGTGGTAGAGGGAGCAGCCTCCGGACCGTGCGCTTTTGTCCACTTTGGAAGAATGAATAACCTTGTTGTCATTGTACAACAAAATTAAATGCTTTCCACACACACATCACAAAAACAACACACTCATTCCCCCCCCCCACACACACACACACACGCTCCCACCACCACCGCGCAACCCGCTATGCAAAATCATGGAGTCTGCTTTCAGGAAGTTTGGGTTAGTTGGTTTTGTGTGGTTTTCATTCCTGGCCTGCTTGGCTTCACAAAGAGAGAGACGGAGAAGGAGCAAGAGAGGGTGGAAGGAGGACAGGATGAAGAAGAATAGGATGCTTCTGCCTCTTCACTCGGTGCTTTGGGCTTCCTTGCCACAACTTTGTGCTTCCAATATTTTAAAGTTGATCTTTCATTATTTATTGTTCCACGTGAACGTGCATTTAAGCATTATTTGTTATTTATAAAGTACATTTTCTTATCTAAAGATCTATGTATATAATAAAAGTCAGTATTTGCAGGCGGTGGTGTGGTGGGAGGAATATGTGCCAGCGTTTTGATTGGCTGCCACTGTGGGATTATTTGCATGAAGGGCTCTGATTGGCCAGCCTTAGAACTCCAACATTCTACGGCCCCAGACAGAGATGATTGGTTGCCACTGAAATGGAATTTGCATAATGGGCTCCAATTGGCCAACCACATTCCAACATTCTAAAGTGACTCAGAGGGAAAAGGAAAGGCCTCAGGCAGTAAGCCACTGCGGCCCACAGCAATGACGGATCAGGACCAAGCTTGGCAAACAGGGGCCCACAGGCCCACTTCACAACCTGGTGTGGTTTAGGGCAGGATGGGCCACGAATGATGGGATTTGCAGTACCTTCACCTGATTCACTTCCCAAACAACACTGTAGCCCCTATAAATCACAGACCAGGCCCAAAATTGAGAGCAAGGCTTCTTTAACTTTATTTTCCTGACTAGGCCTCAGCTCATGGGATACTGTTAGGCTTCCTCAACTTGATTTTCCTGACTAGGCCCCCAACAATGACAGAACAAGCACACACAGCCCCCATGACCCACTCTACATCCTGGTGCTGTTTGGAAGGGGATGGACCATGGCCAATGGGACTCGCAGTACCTTCACTATGTTCCTGAGACCACTGCAAGCCATGTAAACATCCAATAGGAACCAACCTTGGCACACAATGCCTTCCTCAAATAACCCGGGCACTGCTGGGTCCCCAAGCTACTACATAATAAAAATGGGGGTTGAG